>JABYQP010000020.1:0-639118 GCA_022606235.1 Abortiporus biennis | reverse complement strand
AAATAGCAGCTATCATCAACAAACATTCCATTCATTAGTTGATACGACTTGTAGCGATACAAGTAACGAAGAGCATGGCTACCTGGCGCAATGGTAGCGCGTTTGGCTTCGATCGCTGAATGGCACCAAAAGGTTGCAGGTTCGAGTCCTGCGGTGGTCACGGAACTTTTTCACACTCTTTTTTCATCCCAGTACGATATTGAATCTAGGCTCCTTGGGTAGGACCATAGTTCATGGAATTGGTTTCAGTATTGTTACTGTACACAACACTATAGTTTTATTATATACGACTCAGATGACTTGGAGTCTTGGAGGTATTACAGATTGTTTAGATTTGGGACTAACCAATTGCTACACATTTATGCACCATTTTGGCTATCTACTTATGTTCGAAAACATCGTGAGCCGAACGAGAAATTCATTTAAATTCCCCATGGGGTGAGCTTGGAGACACGGTTGGGGTTGAATAGGGAAACGTTCCGCCGTCAATCGAATAGGAGAGGAAGAGCTCTTGGGTATAAGATAGTCACTAGTACTAGTGGAAAGGGTGCATTACAACTAATTGACATTGATAGGAGAGGTACACAATATACTGTAATGGCGCAGACCGATCCGATCATTGCGAAATCGAGAGCAGTTCTGCAACGGAAGGAAGGCGGAAGTAAAAGCAATCATTTGGGCAATCCCCGTAGAAAGATCTCTGTGGGATTAGGCTTGAACAGGCCAATGAGTAGCTGGACCTGATAAGAAAAAGACACCGAACAACGTCAGAGAATGGGTGGGATTTGAAAAAATTTTCGCAATACGTACAGAACAATACATGTACTCTACAGATCGGACGGTGATCTAATATGTAGCGACAAAAATGAGCAATATGCGATATCGATGAAGCGGTACAACCTTACCGCGAGCTGAAGTATTTGGGGCGTGTTGTGTTGAGCACTCCATAGCAGTACCTGTGGTGTCGCACTAGTGCTTGTTAGATATTCGTATTCACTTTTGAAATTCGATTTGTATGGAGCCGCTAGATAAAAATAGGGCGAGGGGTATCTCGCCAGAGGGCGGAGATTTGGCTGAATGTCTTCAGCTGGATTGTTTATCACATTGCTAGCACCGTGTCAGATATTCTGCTGGGGAAGCACTGAGCTCATGCTGCTCAGAATTTGGACCGTGCCAGACGATACTGGGACCTCCGCCAGCCATGCGCGTTATCACAAGCCTCTGCGGCCAAGAAGAATAAAATGTTGAAACAAGGCAACATATTTGAACCAGAATTGTCGAGAGCCTTCGGAGAAGATGTTGAGCACAAGCTGTTCCGTGTTAGCGAGAGAAAGAAAAGAAAGAAGACGAAAGGTCGGAAGGTCGTGGCGAGAGATGCCATCAATTATCCACGTGGCTGCTATATCGCGAAATCACATGCGAATTCCCGACGCGTTAAATAAATTCATTTTGTGCTTCGAGCAAAATTCAGGTTGCTTATCTTCTCTCTCTCACCTTCATCACCTTTTCTCTCCCAATTCGTCTACCACTCGTCGTCGCGCAGAACGATGGCAACAGAAACGCAAGCTCCTCAGCCTCCTCCAGAAATCACAATCATCTCTCGGGTGGCATCCATCCCAATAGTCTCCTCCTCCTTGGATGTCTTCCACTCAACTCTGTCGACAAACCCTTACACTCGCACGCCGTACGCATACGCCGAAGGGTTCTCTAAGGCAGCCTTAGGTTATACCGAGCCAATCCAGAAGCGTCTCGCTCCTATCATCGTTCGTGCTGATGGCTTCGCCAACAAAGGTTTGGACAAAGTGGAACAACTTTACCCCTATCCCTTCAAAACACCCCCGGAAACCATCATTGAAGATATCAAGGGTACTACCACTCACGCCTACGATGTCGCCAACAAGACCATCGATGAGAAGGTTAAAAGTCCAGCTTTGAATGTCGCTCAAGGAATCGACCAGGTAAGCGCCGCTACTATCTTTGATATTGGCTCGCATTTCACTTACCATATATATGCGTGTTTTTATCTAGAGATTTTGCTCCTGTTGTCGATTACTTTGAACAGCGGATTCATTCGAATGCCGCTAGCCCAACCGAGGGCGCTCCTGCGGAACAACCTCAGTATCAATTCCAACGTGCCTTCCTCCTCTCTAAGGAGCTCGGAGACCAGATTTATTCTTACTCCGCCGAGCAGGTCAACCAGATCAAGACACAGAATGCTCTCGTCCAGCGTGCCACAGAAGCTGCCCAGAAAGTAAACGCTATCGCGTCTACGAGCTATGGTGCTGCTCAGGAGAAGATCCATGGTGTCAGCGATGTGATGCTCCAGGAGCTTCAGAAAGTACAAGTGAGGATTTATCTTTGCATTATTTCCAGCTTTCAGCTGCTAATAAACTCTCTTAGACTTCCACCGCGAACCTACCTGCTGCCGTACAAGCGTCATTCAATGATATATCAACCCACCTCTCGAGTGCCATCCACGATGTCTCTGCTATCCTCACCTCCCCAGACCCTGCCCGACAAGGCACATAAGCTTCGTGAAACCGTTCAAGACCGTGTTCAGCCTATTCTTGATGCATCTGCCGCTCGCGTTCAGCAAATTTTGGATAGCATTCGTGGAAAAGCCGCTGAAGAGGCACAGGAAGTCACATCGAACGGAAACGGTCACGCGACGTAGACTGCAGTCCTCCGCCTTTTCTATCTTTTCATGGACATAGATCATAGACGTTTTTCTCCCTGGTTTTTTCTCTCTCTTTCACTGTCGAGTTACCCATGTTCCTGTTATTCTTCTGTCTTCGGATGTCGCATGTTTTCTTTCAAGTGTAATTAATTGTATGTTCTCTTTTCTTCTAGTAGTTTACCGGATTCACTCTTAGACTCATGAGGTGCAGGGTTACGATCTCTAGGAGGTCTAGAAATCGGTGCTATTCATGGGTACACGGTTTCTGGTCCCAAACGTTGTTACAATACATAGAGAATTTTGTAATTGTATCATGATGTATGCAAATTGGGAGAAATTATTGAGACTCTGATAAAAGATTATTAGGCACGAAACTTGTAAGTATGATATGGTGAGGCGCAATTCTTGGCGGTTGGTAGCCTCGAGGTGTCAATTGCGTGATGGAAAGGAAAGAGTTATTACCCAAGAATCTAAGTCTCAGCCACCACTGTGAACCCCACTCGTCGTGATTTTCACAACCAAGTTTGTAGTGAGTAGGAAGTGGTTTTGTTGGGATATTCGCAACATTTGGTAGTGAAAGTGGTAGGAAAATGAACAACGTTTTGTCGTTGGTTTGTGTAGTTAAAATCAACACAATTTTGTCCAATTTCACTACCAAAGACTGGAGAGGTTGGGTAGCGGTAATGTAGTGTTTAGTATGACTTTCCTTGGCTGTCAAAATAGCCACTGGTTTGTGCGATGAAAATAACCACCACCATACCACCACCATAGGTTGCAAATAGAACAACAGTTCCTGTGGTGAATAGTACAACTAATATCATGTCAGATTTCACCACAATTTGTAGTGATGAACGAAGCATAAATTGGCCATGTATACCATCTATTCTCTATACACATTTCTATTTAGTCTGAATCCCCCATGTCTGTAAGTTCCGAATCTGATTCTTCATCTTCATCATCTTCACCCCTCCCCTCGAACTCAGGCTCACTGATAGTACCACCGTCGACATTTTCGCCAGATTTGTATCAATATCCATAATGTGATCATCATCTTCGTTTTCACTAGCCGTGGCATCTTGAGCATTGGTACTAGAGTGGTAGTATTCTGAGGTTCTGTTGCATTCTTTGATTTGTTTGCAATGGACGAGGTCGAGGTCGAGGCAAACGTTGAGCAAGTGATATGGCTGAAGATACGAAGTATGATGAAATCAATTACATCGCTGTTAGCAACACTTTGTTTCTGATCATGAGAGATCAAAATCACTTACGATTCTCAGCTGAGTGTTCAGATTCCTCATTTGTATCTGGAACTGTTGACTTTGGATCGTTACGACTTGTGTTCTTACTTGTTGCCATTGTTTTGGCCTTGACTTTCTTCCGGCGGTCTTTCAAATACAGGTAAGTAACATTTTGCTTATAATGTCTGCATATGACTACTAATCATTACCTTTTCGACGGTTTCCCAGATACTGTAAGGCTATTGCAATGATGAGCCAGTCACGCTCATAGCGTGTAAGCCATGGAATAATCCTATTACACTGTTATCGGTGACATAATTTGAAGAGATCAATATCAATCCAAGGTTGTCAACTTCAAGTTAAAGCTAAAGAGTGTACGTACCTCATGAATAAATTCAGATACTTGATATTTATTTTGATGTTTCCAGATAACAGTAGTGTCTAGACATCGGTTGACTTGGTCTCGCACAACACGCTGGAAATATAACAGTTCACAAATGGTGTGAGATCAGTATATGAATTTGTAAGATAAAACATACCTGAATATCGTGGTACTTTTCCTCTGATATCTGTGCTTTCTGAGGTAGCTTTCCCCGAAGAGACTTGGGTTGCGGGACAACAATAGCCTTTTTTTTAGTCTTCTTCTGCTTGTCAGAAGACAAGGTTTTTGCCGCAGCAAGAGCAGCTTCGGCAGCAACCTTTTCTACTTCCAACTGGGAGAGAGATGAGCTCATGTCTTCATTAGCTTGGTGAAAAATACAACATAAGTTGCTTTCAATCATCTATCAAAGGTTAAATCATGAACTGACCTTTCTGCAAAGCATCATTTCGAGCCTTTTGATCTGCTAGACTTTCTTCAAGCTCTTTTAACCTTTGTGCAGGTGTCTATATGTATCAGGTCCAGTTTTATCACCGTTAACAACCTCTGAGAATGTATGTTGATGTAAGTCTCTCACCTTTGCCACTACTTTGCTTTTCTTTCCAACGTTAACATTAACAGCTGGACCACTAACCATACGTTCTTCTGGGGAAACTGTCTTGTTCCGGCTGCCGTTTTTGTTCCTTCCATGTACTGGCCCCTCCCGTGCCATAACAGAGAGTGTGAAGTAGCAAGTGAATTGAATGCTACAAGAGTGGATACTGGTGAGATAGAGAGATAGAATTTTTAATTGATTTTATATGTTATTTGACATCTTTTTGAAAGATTTGGTACACGTGCTACTATCTATACATGACTCCTCCATCCCGCCATCCCGCCATCCCGCCATTCCACCAAAATCAATACGAAAATCCAGGCACATGTCTCAAGACTCCTCAACACTGCAATAATGCAACCAGTAAAGAAGAAAAAGAATCAAGTTCAATGCAGATGTGGTTGTGGAAAACTTGTACATCCTCGAACAGAAATTCGGCATCGCAATGGAGAGCAACCTCACACCCTTCAGGCTTCTCTACTCGCTGATCAAGCCCGTCGAATGGGGAAATCAATCTCGTCAATAACCAAGTCCATTTTTACATCGAAGACACATTCTCAAGCCTCTCAATTAGATATTGTCTCTAGTCCAGAGGCCTCCGATAGGGATGAAGAAACTTCATTCATCTCCGAATCCTCTATTCACCATCATCCTTCTTTCCCACTGGAACCTGAATCTCTACCACTTCCTGACTCGGATTTTCATCACACTTCAACAGATCATCACTTGCGAAATGATACAGATACCGAAGACAATGAAGAAGAGGTTATTGGTGCAGTACAGCAAGCTCGATGGAATTCTTCAAGCTATAAGGCAACAGTAGAGGATTATTTCAGTGATGATGATGATGATAATGATGATGATGATGAGGAGGAGGAGGATGAAGAGGAGGAGGATGAAGAGGAGGAGGAGGAGGAGGAGATGTTGTATAACACATTTTCACACTGGGATTTTGTCGATGAATCTTTTCGCAGAGCTAGAGAGCATGCACCTTCAGGTATGTACTATTAATTTTATATGATCTTTTTTCATTTATTTACAATCTATCTTTGGGGCTATAGCTGCAGACTTGAGTGCAGATGACATTCAAACCCTTCGCATATTTGGGTTAAAATTGGAGGAACATCTTACCGGCAAGACATTCGCCAAGCTTCCTTACACATTTCCAAAGGCCGGTGTCAAATCTTGGAAAGCAACTCTATCTCACATCACGAAGCTCTCAAACTTTGAACCCGAAATCTATGACTGCTGCATCAACTCCTGTTGTTGCTACACCGGGCCTCATAATGATCGGAACCAATGTCCATATTGTGATGAACCTCGTTTTGATACCTCTGGTAAACCAAGACAAAAGTTTGTTTATCTCCCTCTCACTCCCCGACTCAAAGCATATCTATCAAACGTCAAGATGGCCGAGGCAATGCAGTATCGCGCAAAGGAGCATGTACACATTGAAGGACAGATATCGGATGTATTTGATGGAGAGGTTTACCGCAAGTTGTTGGGGAAGAATGTTGAGGTAAATGGAAAGAAGTATTCTCATCACCATTTCGATGATGAACGTGACATCGCACTTGGGTTGTCTACCGATGGTTTCGCTCCCTTTCGTCGTCGCAAGAAAACGTGCTGGCCATTAATCCTATTCAACTACAACCTCCCTCCGGAGATTCGCTTTCATCTTGAGTACATTATCTCTCTTGGTGTTATTCCCGGTCCCAAAAAACCTCATGACTTTGATTCTTTTCTATGGCCTCTGGTGAAGGAACTTCTCAGGCTGGAACTTGGAGTCTTTGCTTGGGATTCTCTCACGGAGGCTATCTTTACTCTCCGTGCATACCTCATTCTCGTCTTCGGAGACATCCCTGCAATGTCTATGGTTATGCAGATGAAAGGACATAACGCTTTATCTCCTTGTCGTTGGTGCAAGATTCGTGGTGTCAGTAGTCCTGGAGCTCGGAAAGCCACCCTTTACATTCCTCTCGACCGCAGCAATCACCCTTCGGTCCAAGCTTTGGAGGGTGCTACCAAGATCTATGACCCAGCCAATCTTCCTTTGCGGACTCACGACGAGATGATGAAGCAAGCTAGAGATGTGCAATCAGCACCCAATAATGCTCAAGCCGATGCCCTGTCAAAGGAATATGGGATTAAAGGTGTATGCATTCTCTCCTGCCTCTCGTCGCTATCTTTTCCACATTCATTCCCTTATGATTTCATGCACCTACTCTGGGAGAATGTCATCAAAAACCTGTTTTTCTTGTGGACAGGTGAATTCAAGAGTCTCGACGAGGGAAACGAAGACTATAAAATCGACAAGAAGATATGGGAATCAATTGGACTTGCAAGTGCAGCTGCTGGAGCAACTATTCCGACTATCTTTGGACCTCGCCCGCCAAACGTTGCTAGTGACAAGACATCTTGGACTGCTGAAATGCGATCGTTCTGGTCATTGTACCTCGCTCCTGTACTTCTTTCTGGTCGCTTCAAGGCCACAAAGTATTATACTCATTTTGTTGACCTTGTCAAGCTGCTTAACAAATGTCTGCAATTCAATATCACCTTGGATGAAGTAGAAGAGATCCGTGAGGGGTTTATAAAATGGGTAAATAAATATGAAGAGTGCGTGTATCCTGATTCATTTAGAAACTACTCACTTTTAACTTGTCTCTTTAGCATATACTATCAACATAATCCCCAACGACTCTCAACATGCCCTCTCACCATTCATGCCTTGTTACATCTTGCAGATATGATCACCGCAATGGGACCAGTTTGGGCGTATTGGGCATTCCCAATGGAACGATATTGCGGGTGGCTCCAACCTTCAATTCGGAGTCGTCGATTCCCTTATGCATCACTCAATCGCTTTGTTCTTGACGATGCAAGATTTAGACATATTAAATTGGTATATAGCATCGAAGATCAGCTTCGACTTGGTCCTCCCAAGCGAGCTCGAGGTGTAAATTTCCCCGATTGTAAGTCTCATTTTAAGTACTGCAATAACGTCTTATCTGACTTTCCAATTGTCTCAATTAGATGCCACCTGCACTCTGCTTCAACCGCGTCGTGCATCTGTCATATTTTCACAAGCTTTACTCACCAAAGTCACTGGTCATCTTTGTACTCGCTTTAATACTACTCCAGCGAAAGTGCGAGAGGTTCTTCCTAAGGACTATGAAGAGTGGGGAAAGGTTCAAATCTTTGAAGATGGAGATCTTGTGCATTCCTTGGGACTTCAGCGTAGAGGAGAGGATTCACGCGATGCTTCATTTGTTCGGGTGCGTATTCCTTACTTCTCACTGGTCATTGGTCATCGTCATCCAACTGCCAATCCTTTCTCTTACACAGTATGAGATGCTGGTGGACCGAAATGCTCATTCTCGACGACGTGCAGTAGAACTGGTACCAAAAACCTTTTACGGACAACTTGAACGCATCTTGGCAGTACGCCTTCGACATCAACCGGAGGCTCCACAGTCATCTCCGCAGACAATCCTTCTTGCTGCAATCCGCACCTGCAGAGTCAACAAACGCCATAAGGAACTTGATATCCATTACTACGAAGATCTTGGCCCATTGGAAATCGTTGATCTCAACTCAATCCAATGTTTAGTAGGAAGAATATGCGACCGTAAACAATGGGCTATCATCGACCGAAGCGGAGCTCTGTCGCGGGCAGTTTTTGTAGATACTGGGATTGACTCCGAGGAAGTGTGATCAGGTATGTTCCTTTCGACGATTCATTGTTTCCTATGTACATATGTCTCATCACTGTCAGATTGTGCATTTAGTCATGAGTTGCTGCGAGAATCTCTCGATCTTTCCTTGAGCTGTTGTCTGTACCCACTACAAGAATATACCTCATTTTTCGATTCTTTCAAGCATTCACCACTGTATATATACAATTTGCAGTTCACTTTCAAGGAATAGGCCAGCCTTGGGTCAGTATTTGCTTGATTCTCGAGTTGAGGTGATACCCATACGATTGTTGTGATTTTCGCGACACTCAGTGGTATTTTCATGTCGTATTTGGCTTTACATCCCCAGTAGCTCTTTCCACTTCTTACGGTAGTGAATACTTGGTTGTTAAAATCACGCCGGAATCACAACCACTACTTTCACCACTACCCTATGTAGTGGGGATGTTATTTACATTACCATTGGTAGTGAACTTCACGACGAGCGGGGTTTACAGTGCATAATCCTACTAGTACTTTGGTGGTCTGTGGTACTCGACATAGCAGATCCTTTGGATGCTCGCAGCTAACGAATGACATTTGCTGACCAGGAAACAGATACACCTCTTTCACGCCGCAGTCACACAAACGTGCACAGTTGCTTAAAGTGCAGTGATCAAACTCTGCTTTCTTCCATTCCCCCATCTTCCTTCAACCCTCTGCTTGTACACCAACATACACCATCATGTACAACATACCATCTTTGCTTGTTACATATCCATCACTTTATCTAGTCATTGGTCCCATTCTAGCTTTCTTTGCGATATCCAGCAGCCCGAGTTTCACTCCCACTGTCCTCCTCGTCGCGTGTTTACGACTTTCCGCGTTGAGCTCATCACGTCGCCACAACGCTCGCAGTCATGCAACTGCTCAAGTCGTACTTGTATCACTCTCAACAGCAATTGCCTCTCTTATCCCGTCTATCGAGGCGCTTTCCACTCCTACCACAGCAATTCTGGTTCTGACTGGAATATCAACCATATTCTCAGCAGTAGCGTATTTCACCATCATCTTATCCTACTACGCAGAACGACAGCTTACTACCGCTTGGCCAAAACTCACAATCTTACCTGCTCTATGGTCAACCGCATGGGGCTCCCTTTCGCATGTTAGCTCATTCGGCCAGCTTGCGACCTGGAGTCCAGTGCTCGGTTTAGGTCCTTACGAGTGGACCAGATCATACCTTGGTCAATGGGAAGTTAACTGGATTACAGCTTCATGGGCTGTTATTTTATCAGATGCTATCGGGATCTGGATAATGGGACAAGGTGATCAGGAGTATACAGACGAACCCCCTCTCATCCCCATCGCTGATAATAATCAGGAGCAAACTACATTGAAGCACAGAGTGATTGACGAGTCGTCTGCACGATGGACCTTGTTCGGGCTACTCGTTACTCTCATGTTACCGTCCTATGCTTCATCTGGACCTCTTCCTGTTGATTCATTGGAATCGACGCCTTTAGGGGTAGCCTGTGCTCTCCCCGTTACTAGATACAGCGGGAAGTATGCTCGTCACCCTACCATAGATGACTACATATTGGAATCAAAGCAACAACAAGGATACGCAAATATTGTCTTATGGCCAGAAAGTGCAGTGCGTTTCAATTCCCCCGGAGAAAAAGACACAGGTTTCAAGAAGATACAAGAAGACATGCAACTTGGGAGATATTATGGTGTTAGTTTTGATGAATACGTCCCCCCTGGGATGCATGACGGTATCATTCAACCCGGTTATAGACGCAATGGATTTGCTTTACTTGGAGCTAGAGGTCCCCCGGTACTGGAATACTACAAGAGGAATCTTGTACCAAGTAAGTAAACTTCCTCTTCGAAGTTCAGGTCGCTTACGAATGAAAGCTGATTTATAAAATTTTCATAACTCAGTTGCAGAATCTTTCTCTCTCACACCTGGAACTGAAGACCCTTCTATCTTTACGATGCACCTTCGAGCTCCCAAAACATGGAACAAAACAGATTGGGAACCTTCAGGAAATCATACACGTCCTATTTCAGTTACAGCTTCCATTTGTTTAGATTTTTCTTCTGCGTCTGCATTCAATCACTTGGAGACGAGACCGAGTATCATCTTGGCCCCAGCTCGAACCTGGCACAGAGACATCGGTCTTGCAATGTGGGAACAAGCTAAAGTTAGAGCGGCGGAAACTGGATCGACTGTTTTATGGTGCGATGGAGGTGATGGAGGTGTGAGTGGAGTTGCAGGTGGCGGTTTTCATGAATATATGCAAGCTGGACAAGGAACTTGGCGAAGAACTATTGGTATTCAATATCCGTTCAACGAGAAGAGAACATTCTTCATGTTCGGTGGAGACTACAGTTCATTCATCGCCATAATATCATTGTCTGGAATTGGGTGGCTAGGGGAGATTTTCTTGCTCAAGCGCGCTGCAAGAGCGTCGAGGTCGAATGGAATTGGTCAATCGTCAGGAAACCCTATCTTGGTTTTCGTTAGGAAGGTGTATGGGCAAGTGACATCCGGGTCAAGACATCAGGTTGAGAACGGAAATGGTAATGGTAATGGTAATCAAGGACAAGTTGCGCCTACAGAACAAACGCATTTGTTGGATGCTCCGTGAAGGATTTGAATCAGCATCAACTGTATACGTATTATCCTCGCTTTCTTGCTATCGATGTTAGTCTCTTGTGCTGTTCTGGATTGTTTTTCAAGTTCTTTCCTTTCTTCTCTACAGTACATACTATTCTCAGTATTTGCTGGTCCCACTTGTACGAGTAAACAGTTTCATGTTCTTGAACCATGGTATTATACAAAAGATAGTCTTCGTCCATTGGGCACCCTCTGAAGCCGGAAATATACCAAGTTCTTCCTAGGAATCCAAGGCTGCCTTTATCAAAGTTTCATGGTCACTCGAACGCACTTTGATAGTACACGGGAAAGGTTTCGGATGACTACAACGTCAACAAAAATCCATCGAAGTCGAAGTCAGTATCGCATGAATGAAAACGGATGACAAAACAACATCTTCTGAACAAGAATTCAAACTCACCAAAGTAACCCACGAGTATATTCACCATTAGGAGTAATAGGTTTCCCATCCTCTCCAATCGATTTGTTAATTTCAAAAGTTGCCAAAACATTCGAAACAGCAAGCCATAATGATTCTTTAGCTAAGTATCTTCCGGGACATATTCTTCTGCCGAATCCGAATGTGATAGTTGTTGGATCTCGAATGCTTGGGTTTAGTTTACCTTCTTTGAGGAATCTGTCAGGGTTGAATTTGAATGGATCTGGGTAGTCTTGTTCGTTGTGTAACATTCCACTGTTTTTGTTATTATAATTAGGGGGGTGGTTTTTTTTTGTTTCGTTAGAAGACCTGTATCTGGCTGACGGTTGAGACTCGTCGGAGAACTTACCAAGAGTTTGGAATGACCAATGTTCCCTTTGGAATAAAACAGCCCATGAAGTAGTCGTCTTCTGTTGATTGATGAGGTACTCCTAGGTTGGGTGAGTCGGTCGCGTCAATGTCAGCAGGGCATGAATTAAGATAACGCACACTCACCTGTAGGTAAAACAGGATCCCACCGTGACACTTCTCTGATGACAGCTTCAACATAAGGAAGAGACGATTGATCAGAGAAATTTGGAAGTCGTCCTGTCCCAACGACACGATCGATTTCTTCTTGAGCTTTCTTCTGAACTTCAGGGAAGAGTGTCATGGCTAGGAAGAAGGTTCCCAATGCAGATACTGTCTATTTTTTTGAAAGTCAATTGAAATTCGCGAGTAAATGGTTCCATGAAGGGATGTAGATCTGACTCACTGTATCAGCACCTCCTGCATACATAGATGCTAAAGTAGCCTTGATGATAAACTCTCTGTATTCGGGATCATCGAGCTCTTTGCCAAAACTTTCCACAAGAGAATTTGCGACACAATCAATAGTGTCTCCTGAACTCTGAAAGATGTTTACTATCTTGAACAAACTCGTCTCATATCGACGATGTCAAAATCACGTACTGCGAACTTCTTGAAGGCCTCGAATGGCGTATTCAGCATATTAAGAGCAGCTATACTCCATTCCCTTCCAAGCCTCTTGAATGTAGCACCTGGGACCCATTCTGGGATGTACTTGACTGGAAAATCGACATCGAAATCAGAGTCGGCACGATGAAAAAAATAAACGGTCTAAACGTACGCAAAGGGATAACGTCGACCAAGAACGCTCCTGGTTGAATAGTCCTTGAAATAACGGCAGCACCTTCTTCTCCTATTCCTATATAGGGATCATCCTCATCCTTCACATCAATCCCATACGCGACTTTCATGATAATTACTCCGGCAAAGCTAGAAAAAAGCGGACCGGAGGAGATTATTCAGTTGAAGAGTCTATACCGTCGTATGATCAGAAAACACGATGAGGGCAAGTAACTTACAAACGATTATGTTCCAAAAAACCTTCTGGTTTATCCAGCATTTGGCATAAAAACTGGTTGACAGCTGCAATTTGTGGGGGACGATATTTCTGCACTGCGGTCGGATGAAATTCGAGATGAAAAGCTTTTCTTTGGTCACGCCAAACATCGTTGTATGGGAGGAAGGCCGTTCCGTAACTGAATGAACATCTACCAAGAAAATTGATTCAGAAAGGGGACATACTACCGCATATATACACCGGGGTAAGATACGTACAGTTCGTTTATCATAACTAGTTGAGGGCTGTCGGTGGCATTGTTAAAATCGGTAGTCATAGATCATTGATGGAAGCCCAGCGCCACGTACCGATCGGAATAGATGGAGGATCGTTTCTCAAAGAGTTCCATGCAGCATTCTACAGTGTTGAGTACAACTATGTTCATTCCCAGTGCAGAAAATTGAACGGCATCAGTGTCTATAATATAAGGGCCGGTTGAAAATGCGTAAAAACAATTCTAATGTAAAGAATATAGTCACGTACTGTACTTCTTGCCCCATTCCAAGTATCTCTTCCAAGCGTTATTCTGAGGAGTAGGGATATCAAGCAAATTGCCGATTATGGGTAATCCTGGAGGACCTGGAAGTGGTGGATACTTTCGAGAGGAAAGTTGGCGTGCATATATGATAGCGACGAGTGTCAACGTTGCAAGACCTGCAACAATATCTAAGGTCGTTAGCATCAGTAAAGCCATTATGGAGGACTTGTGGGGAGTTGGTGTCCAAAAAACTGCTTTATCAATGTATGGTGGGTGTGACCTCTACGATATTCTGAGGGCTATGTTCGTGGATAGAACAATGATGGCTAGGGAGAGCGTGGGGTAGCGAGATTTCAATGGGAACTTCTTCTGTGTTCTTCTGCGAGGCTTTTCTGATTCCAAGACAACCGTTTCTCATGCGGGGGTATTATGGAGGATTTAAGAGATGATACTATCCGCCCAGAGAAACGAATTAGACACTAGTCAATCAAATGTTGGTCAGTATATATCTGTTGCGCCATTAGCATGATGAAATTGAGCGCAAACATAATCTTAGGCTAGTACTGGTAGTACGAACCCTTGAAAGATAATTTGAATGAACTCTGTTTGATGACAAGTCCGCAGTGGGTTTTGAATTGTAGTGCACATCACTGTTGTAGAAAGTTATGAATCAGCTCGATTGCAGTTCACTCTGCGGTAAGTAACACACTCATCGAGGGCGTATAAATCCATACTCCAGGCTTTCTGGAAGTATCAGAATACAATCAAGCCTGGTTTCGGGTTATCCTGTGAAGTGAGCGATATCGGATTCAGTGCGAAGATTGGTCACTCTTCCACTGAACAACATGGGAGTGTAACGTTGTTGATGCGCCATTTCTCATACAATATTGTGTTCTATGTGCTAACTTCGTGAAGATCCTTCTCACAGGAAGCGTATGTTGGGGCCATGATTGGGCGACTTTGTATTCTGTCACAACTAGGACCGGGGTCGCCGTGGCGCCCTCAAGTCCATCGAATGTGGGTTGGGTGGTTAAATATTCCGATTCCGAGATTGTATGAGCGCGATTGATAGCGTCGACCACGCATATTTGGTATCGTACATCATGGGCAGTGGCAAAGTCTAGTCAAGTAACTAGTAACTGGCTACCAAATCTACCTGTGTAAGTCGTCAGTCAGAGGATTAAGCAGCGGAAATTGAGTGATATTGATTTTCTGACATACGTACTAAAGACTAAAGAGCCTTTGGACTATCTGTATGCTCATACACTGGTCATAGTGTAGCGTAAGTAGCCTGTCGGACAGGAAGTATCACGGACGAATATAAATGAAGTCAAGATCAGGTACGGTACGCTGTTAATTATCGATTATCTGTTACTCCTGTCAGGGGTCTCGGTACATCATTTCCTCCGTATTATCAATTCGCGATAAATGCAATTAACCTCAATTTTAGCCCTGACTTTGTTCAGGCTCGCACAACAAAAGGCTCAAAAATTCGAGAGGTGAATTTTCTGGTAGGCTTCCTACGTCTTGTTTCTCGTAGTGTTTCCTATTTCCTGACTTGCAAATATGAAGTTCAGCACATTCGTTCTTTTCAGTCTCTCTTTGATCCAAGTCGCTCTTTCTCTTCCGTCCGAGTCCAATAATGCCCAACGACTCGCCCGAGGTATGCTCCTTTGGACTTGTCGTTTTCAGATAGAAAAATGTCGCTAACACAGTGTCGATAGGCCTGCCCCCTCTTCGCCCCCGCAGACTCTACAATGCGCATATAGCTCGTACTCTGACAGCTTCTGCAACCCCAACCGCCAGTACTCCTGCGGCAACAGCGTAAGCTATCCAATCGATATCAGCGTCGACAAACCCTCATACTTCATTCTCAACTCTAGAACCCCAACAGGACTAATTCAAGCCGTTTACGTTAGCAGTATCAACGGTGTTCAGCCCTCCGTAGAGCCTTTACGTCGTCGTCAAACGATTGGCACCGTCGCCGGTTACCTCAACCAAGTCGGACAGCTCTCAACTACCAACAGAAACATCCGCTTCAGTACAACCACAGACCCCGAGGCTGCCGTTGCAGTCTATGCAGTAAGTGCGTTGGATTAAATCAACAAGTTCACGAATTTATATTTTCGTCGCAGACGGACTATGCCAACCCCACTGCCCAGTATCCCATCTCGCAAGGATTTATGTGCCTCAACAATGACCATTCACTCGACGCTTCTCGCGACTACCCTATTGTACTCTCTCCAGATACCGGGGATTATGTCGGCCTGAGTTTCTGTGGTGCTTATCTTGACCGTATGTTTTTGTTAGCCATCTCGCTCTTTCTGGTAGTTGCTGACCTTGTGGACTTTAATAGGACCGGCTGGGACACCTCCGGCCAATGACTTGACGGCTGTTGAGCCCCAATTCTACGGTGAAACTCGTGTAGTAAGTTCATTGTATTATAGATGCCCTATCCAAATCGACTTATCGTATCTGATAGTGGGGCATCGACCCTACCACTGGGCTCGTGTCTTTCCGTTATGTCAATCCCGATGGAACTATTCCTTCTCCTCAATACCTCGTGAGCTTCACCTGCCCCGACTTCGGCGTACCTACCATCCTCTGGACTTTCGTCACTAGTAACATGGCGTTGTTCAGAGAGGAAATGGTTGCCAAGCTACTCCCTGGCTCTGTGGCAGATACCGATCTTTGCACCGTGAACGAATTGGTGAGTCATCAACGGTCTACAGGCATGCTGTGATATGTGTTCATCTTGTTGTAAAATTGTAGGCTATGACGTTCCAATCTCTCTAAGCTCGTGGGCTTTTAGCGGCCTGTAGCTCAGTCTTCTGCTCGATCTACAATCCCGAAGGACATTATAATTAGTTTCTTACATGGACAATCCGTATACTAGCTTGGATCAGTGGAGACTGGTTATTCCACCACGATTTCACGAGTATACTATGCTTTTAAATAATCAAAATACAGTACCAGATTTTTGAATTTTCAAGTACGCTTTTTATTGAGGACACGAGCGTCTAGTGTACGCGAGAGATTGGATCTGTGTTGCTGCAGCTTGTCTTTTGGATTGTCGTCTAAGTGTTCCCCGCACAGTTGTGTCATTGCACGAGGAAACATCGCGTCTGCTTCTCGCTTTCCTTCTTCGAGTACCTTCTGCCCCAGGACCTGACCCAGCAAGACTCTTTGAAGCATTCCACCTCGACACCAAGTCCAGCAGGTTTCCACGCATACCTTCTTGCGTTCGCTGGGCACAAGTTTAAACATCTTCGTTTTGCACAAGGCTCTCCTCTTCTCCCTCAGGTTTGTCTTTCGATGGTCCCCTACATTCTCATGCATTCATCAAAGGTCCCGTTGCAGTCTATCCTAACCTCTTTCCGAGGTTCCTTGCGTCTCTCAGGAAAACACAGTCGAACTCCGACAGATAGCTCCAGTCTATCATCTGTCGAGTCTCGCTCTGGGGATAAGCTACCATTTACTGACGACGATTTGGTCAATATCACCTCCGAAGAGCTTGCAGCAGCATCGCAAATTGTTTATTCGCGCTCAACAGGTGAGATGACTTTCATCACGCTGCTACAAATATGTATTCAATGCATACAATATCTTGTGGATAGCACAATTATTCATACCTTCACGACGTCGACGACCTCTGCGAGGCCAAAGGTCCTCCAATAAATCTATAAGAGTTTGGTCTGGTGACCTCTCGTCAATCCCATCATCCCGCAAGCGAACCAGGCGAACGAAAGCTTTTAGTATTCCATATCCTTCCGAGGATACCACAGATACTGCCGAAGTTCATCTTTCTTTTTCCCCGCCACCTCTCGGTGCATCCACAATATCTAGCGGAACATCGCTAGACGATTTCCCCCATATCCATTCTAGTACCACAACTCAGCCTAACTCCCAAACCCACTCGCCCGCCAAGGAGGCGTCGGTCTCGTCGTTGCCCAACGAGAAATATACTCCTATCACTTCTTCGACTCCCCACCCTCTCACCCTTTCGACATCTGGTTTCGGTACACTCCATAACACCTTCAGGCGCCTTCAGAGTATCCGAAAAGGAAGGTCGCTCTCATCTGCGTCGCAATCAACGCAGAATCTTTCTAATTCTGGTCCACTCAACAGCAACGAGGCACCGTCCGTCGAACGCTGTGGCTATCTTCCAGAACTTTCTTTTGACTCAACACCTCTATCGCTTCTGATCCACGAGGATCTCTCGCCTCAAAAACCTACTTCATTCATTGAAAGCGTAGAAACTCAGATCGACCAAACTTTTACACCTCTCGATACTCTTTTAGAGAATCCCGAGCACGATCATCCCCCCAAATTTCCTCTCAGGAAGTACGAATTTGTCAACCCTTGCGAACTTACAGCTTCTCCTGCTGTATCTACTGCGTACGATTATTCGCTTGCAGGTACACCACTTCCAGCCCCTTCGCCATCCTGGTTGTCCCGAAACACCGGAGACTTAGAGGCCTTGGTTCGACAGTCACGTTCTGTTGTTCAACGTCCATCTCCTTCTCCGCTTCACATACTTTCTCGATCTCTTCTGCCAATCGTCTCACAACCTCCTTCCCCTGCTCAACTCGTTGTATCTGAGGTCAGTCGTCTTTTGTGAATTGCTGAATCATTTCTGCTAACAGGATCTTTAGTTTAATATCGAATCTCTTGGAACGCCACATTCCACACATTCCAGCACCAAACGAATATCTTTCCTCTCAGTGATTGAGACACAATCTCGCCCTTCCTCAATCCATCGCCTCTCCATCCTCCAATTTCAACATCAAGCTTCCGCCAGTGTTCAATCATTTATAACTTGTGCTTCGGCAGCAGTTGCAGACGAAGGGCATTCTCCATTGAAAGAAGACCCTGAAGAAGTACTTAATCAGGATCAGGTGTGTTTAGTTGAATGCGACCCGTTGCATCCTCATTTTCTGACTTGCGTACTGGTAGCCACGTTTCCTTCTTCTACTCCATCCACCTTCACCAGAAGCGCGGCAACAAGAATTATATCCTCTTTCAGTTCAACCATCACTTTCCCCGCTTGAACTCTTCGACTCCAGTACGAAACTCACATAATCCAATTACGCTGTCTTCCATAGTGACTCTTCTTTTACAGACAATCCTTTCTCAGCACAAGCACGAGCTAGCTTACAATCTATCCCAGAAACACCTAGCCCTCAACCCTCACCTTCCAGACACAAATACAAGATCTTCGTCCCACCTCGAAGTGCTTACACTGACACTGACTGGTTCCCACTCCCTAACTATCTCAAAGCTTTAGCGAAGAGCTTCAATCGCAACTCCAAAGAATTCCTCAGTATGCCTCAGGAACTTTACGGCAAACAGACAGACACGGTTGATTGGGGTGACGAAGTTGATTATTCAGGTTACGAGTGGTTTAAGGATCCTCCACCGAGACCTGCGGTAAGCACTTTATTTGACTTTGAGAGGCAATTTTGATTGATCTTGCTTGACAGCCACCTACTCCACCTCCTGTTACCGAACCATATGTTCCCCAACCTGGGGTGATTGAACAAAACGAGATGTTCGACTTCGCTCTTAAAAGTGCACCTAATGTTTTATATGCACGATTCAAACAGTATGGACAGGTAAGTCTTGATCGATCCACACCCATCGTACTATTAGAAGTCTTACTCACAATACACTGCACTTAGTTGGGTGTTCTTGCTTGGTGTTCCGAGTTCGGTGAGATGATCGATGCTCTCAAACAGCTTGGTTTCGACGGAAACATGTTCGTTTCAACTCGAGAACAAGCTTTGAGAACATGCGAAGAGATCTTGAAACTTGACCTAGACGTCAAAATGCAGATCATCGTAATGTATCTCTCATCGCAAATCGCAAGACTACGTCGGTTCCTTGATACGAACAAGCAATTTGACGATTATCCTAAACCTGCATTCCCAATGGACCCTCACGTTCAGTATTCATGACATATCATATTGGCTTGCTTTTTCTCTTGTTACTCAGGGTTTGATTCAGTTTTCTTGTTCACATTGTGCTTCCTATACTTACATTCATGCATGCTGTCTGTTTTTCATGTACCATACCTGGTACAAGCATTATCACTGTTACCCTCATCATTGTATCTATACCGTATTTTACCCAATGTATGGACGTCGCTCATCCTTGGAATGAGCGAAAAGATTGTATTTCGTAATGGTTGCAGTGTTTGATTTTATGAGCAATCGAACATTATACTAAGAATGCTAGATGTGTGTGTGCAAATGATACAAAAAGAAAGAAAGCAGAGTCCGTATTGTGAAAAATAAATCACCACTGGTAATCCAATAAACCTCGAAAAGAAATGATATAAGAAAACAGAAAGCAATGTCAAAAAAGCAACTAAGCAAGTAAATGTTTAACTAGCACGCGAGTTCGCGATTAACTATAATGACAAGTTCTAAGATCGTGGAGAAATGAAAGTGCAATTGCTATGGTATCAGTGTTTCAATGAGTTGTCGTTACACCGGCATACTTTGTCCAATATTCAAGAGAAGCTGGTCCATCTCCAGAACCTGCAAGGGAATCGGGTAAGGGAGAAGCCTTGTAAGATGACAAGCGGGGTGGCTCCGGAAGAGGGTTTGAAAGAGATGCTCGTGAGGATGAAACATTCGTCGATGAAGTAGAAGGGAAGGGAACGGGTTCGGGGAAAGAGTGATGGTGCTTTGGATAATCGTAACGAGCTGGGGGTATCTGAGGTGAACGGTCAGATGGGGAGGTATAGATGATTGGAGGCGGAGGTACAGGAAATTGAGCGTATGTTGTACCACTTACTGGACCTTGAGCAGGAGTTTGAACCATGAAGTAAGTATGACTAGACCCGTGTGATGGGGGCATAGTGCTTGCGCGATGAAGATCCGCTACAGCAGCTACACTGGGGATTGACGTTGCTCGATGAATGTCCGCACTCATGATAGTTGACGGACGTGAATCACTGCCAATAGTAGGGCGCGTCGACATGACGCCACTGCCATCAGGTCCATACATCACACTGTGACCCTTCCACAGTCTTTCTAAGTCCCAAGCCTCTTTGGCCTTGAGAGCATTGAGATCCGCACCCGATTGAAAATCAGAAGATGGTCGTGTAGACGTAGAATTTTTGCGTTCTCGACGAGTAGAAGATGATGAGGTAAGCTGCTGAGATGATGATGGCTGTTGCTTATGACTGTAGTGAGTTGGAGTTTGTGTGGATCGAACAGACTCCGCCTTTTCTTTTTCCTTCTCCCGAGTGCTCGATCTACGACGTTCAGTGGTGGGCCGCCGTGATTCAGAAGAATGAGGTTCTGTATTCTGCTGCACTGTGGCCGTAGATGAACCACTCTGATCGCCTCCATGCTTCCCATTGACAGATCGTTTACGCCTATCGCGTCCTTTCTGTTGATCGCTGTCGTCATCAGCACTCCCTTTATCGTGTCGTTTACTCTCCCTCCGAGAAGGGGCAGGTCTATCAACGTCTTTAGACTTCTCCGTGTCTTTCTCGGTGTCCCTTGATTTGTCAACAACTGCTTTCCCCTTTTCGATATCTTTCGATCTGGTCCGTTCCTTCTTTAGCTTCTTAGTGTCCGAAGACTCGACCACTTCCCAGTGTTCTCCTCCAGCAACAAAGCTTTCGCCGACTGTGTGCACATTTCCGGAGGGACTACGCACAAGTTTGAACGTTTCAGTTTGCCTAGACTTCGATGAACCGGATGATGATTTGATTCGCTGGCTCCCGCTTTTCTTGGTAGGAGACGGATCCGACTTCTGGTGATGTTGTGATGGTGGTGATACAGATGTAATACTAGTAGTAGGAATAACGATAGGTGTTACGTGTGGAGTAGGGGGATTAGCAAGTATGGATACTCTTGATAACGGCGTCTCATCAGGGACTGAGGGGAGGGACATTCGAAACGCAGATGAACCTAGAGGAGAGATTGCGTTCCTAGCAGAATCAGGAGCAAAGGTTGATACCGATGTAGTTGGTGACGATGGTATTTCTGGGAGGGAAGGGGATGGTGGTACTTGAGGAGTTGGAGGAAGCGACAATCCAGATTTCGCAAATGGAGTAGGAGGCGGTAACTCAGGTAATGGGGGAGATGGCGAAGGCTCAGGATAATCCGTATGATCTGCAGATAAAATTGTCGATAACCTTGAAGGAATGGGGAGCGGCGATGATTCAATGATATCTTCCAAAGGAGCAGGGGAGCGGGACAGGGGAGCATTGAAAATGCGCTCTACCGGCTCATCTGCTTCCTCTACCTCTACAGATCGCTCTGGGACGGATGGCAGAGGAACTGATAGATCCACAGGTGTACTAGCAGCTGAAAGGCAAGGCTCGTCAGGATTGGCTACGGTCAGCTTCCCAATGGAATATGGAGGCTCTACAGACGAAACCGAAGCAGCCTCGGCGTCATGGGGGGACATGCTATTAGCGTGAGGCGTAGGATCTTCGTCTTGCAACGAAGGCGGGGGAATACGCCTGGCAACGTCGGATGCATGTTGAAGCGGAGGTGCTTTCTGCGGAGAAGGAGTTCTTCTACTAACCGCTGAGGAGGGGAACTGGTCTATGCTGGGTCGTGCACCGGGAGAATGCTGAGAATCATCAAAACTACCCTTCACTGAGATCCTTGAGCTATCCGATTTGCGCATTACACTGAAGCGCTTGACAAGTCGGCCGAGGACACTTCCACGCCTCTCCTTCGAAGAAACTGAGGGACCAATACTCGATCCACGCTTCAATAGTTTGTGGTCGACGCCGTCGATGGGCGTAGGGGGCTCAGAAGCATGCCTAAAAATGGAATGATCGACGCTACCTCCGAACAGGCCACGGAAGGGTTTCCGATTCTTACTTAACCGTCGAGGTAAAGGCGAAGTTACTGTGTGGGATGGAAGATGGACAGCCGACGTAGACTGTGAGAGCGGTGAGGGAGTCATTGTCTTATGTCTGCTTCCGCTTGCTGTCATGCTCATCCGACGCTGACGAGTTACAGGAGGACCCTGTTTAACTATGTCAGGGGAGACTACGTCGTATTTGACTGTGCAACTAACCTCAGGAGAATCAGGGGAGCGCTGTTCATGACTATGACCGACGTCGTAAGGAGACTGGTGATGCCAATTTGTACCCCAAGGATCTGTAACGTCGAGCATATCTACATTATCGTGAGCAGTTTGGGAAACTTTCCGAGTTCGGCCTCTGATGTCATGTATGCGAATTTGTGAGGATGATGGTGTAGGAAGCGGTGAGCTGGATGGCGTCCTACTCGGCCCAGGAAGGCCAGGGTCTGGTAAGCGATCCGCACCTGCAGCCATAGGAGGAAAAGAGGGAGAGAAAACCGATGGAGGACGCTTTTCGAATGTGGGAGGAGCTAGATGATGGTTCCTATACCATCGAGGACCTATAGGATTGTGCATGGGATATCTAGACCTGAACTGAGCAGTCGAAGCTATAACGCTCCCAACATCGGTGGTATACCAGGGAGGAAGTTCAGAGAGAGGATCTGGTATAATAGAGCGCGAAGGAAATATTGAACGAGGCTGTTGCTGAAACTGCCAATCACCATTCTCCTTCTCCTTTCCCTTCCCATTCAGCCTTTGAACATCCTCGGCAGAAGGTGAAGTTGGTTGCATTTGTTCTTGAGACGAGGATTTCTTGACAGAGGCGCGAGAGGAGAAAAAAGATCTTGAAAGAGAAGGAGATTTTCCATGAGAGGCTTTTCTGTGGAATATATTACTGGATTCATGGCTCATGACAGTAGAAGGAGAATCGAGAGCATCTGAGGACAACTTTGAGCGACTGCCACCTCGAGGAGCCTGTTGGAACCAGAAGTTCAGCGCTGAAAGTTCTCGGCTACCACAGACCGTGATCTCGGGTAGTGAACGTACCTCGGCAGTGCGCGACTGCTGCTGCTCACTCGCCTTCGCTGTCGACGAAGGGGCCGACGACATCCGTGGAGGCGGTTAGGAGAGCGAGAGGAAGCTTCAGGTTAAGTATGCACGCTACTCCTGCATGGCGGTGGCATGGGTCCTGCATATTTGAACTCGGACTAGACTAATTATTCCAAAATGGTAACTTAAGTTATCGCAAATCCAATAATGGATATGCGTCCGAAAAATTCTTCCCTTCAAGACCGGACTTCCATCTTCACCGACTCAGGCGACCTCCTCGTTTCATTCAATGGCTCTGCGCATCCTGATCTTGGGCAGTGGTGGCAGGGAGCACGCCCTAGCTTGGAAGTTTTCTCAATCTGACCTTGTAGAACATATCTTTGTATCTCCAGGAAATGGCGGCACCTCTCAGGAATCGAAAGTCACAAACGTATCTCTTTCATCTAGCAAATTTGACGACCTGGTCCAGTTTGCTCTCTCTGAAAAAGTATGTTCGTTTTCATTCATTGATCTGATACCATTGCTCACGTTTTTCGCAAGATTAACCTCGTGGTACCTGGTCCTGAACAACCACTCGTAGATGGTGTAGAATCCTACTTCCGCAAAGGTACGACTTAGCACTTGGATCTTTACGAATACCCTCTGATGCTAGACATCTAGTGGGCATCCCCGTTTTCGGCCCATCTGCTCTCGCTGCCAGAATGGAAGGCTCAAAGGCATTTTCCAAAGACTTCATGCAACGGCACTCAATTCCTACTGCCCAGTACCGTGTTTTCAAGTCTACTGAATTTAGTCAAGCATCTGAATACATCAAGGCATGCGGCTTCAAAGTCGTGTTAAAAGCAAGTGGTCTCGCTGGAGGCAAAGGCGTTCTCATCCCAGAAACCACAGATGAAGCCATCACAGGACTGAAGGAGATCATGGTGGACAATGTGTTTGGAGCAGCAGGTCTGCGGCTTCGTCATGTATTCAGTAAACGTTTTTTAAATTCATTCATTTTGCATCAGGCCATGAAGTCGTTATTGAGGAACTTTTGACTGGCCCTGAAATATCTGTGCTTGCCTTTTCCGACGGATACACCATCGTACCTTTACCTGCAGCACAAGATCACAAACGAATCGGCGAGGGTGATACTGGTTTGAACACAGGTGGAATGGGTGCATATGCGCCTGCGCCGGTTGCAACACCCGAAATTATGAATCGAGTTTACGAAGAAGTTTTGCATCCAACTATCAAGGGCATGAGACGAGAAGGTTTGTTATACGCAAATGCTTAAGATCATTCAATTTACGTTTCTACTAGGATACCCATTCGTTGGACTTCTTTTCACCGGTTTCATGCTCACCCCTACTGGACCAAAGGTGCTTGAATACAATGTCAGATTTGGAGATCCTGAGACCGAAGCTTTGATGCTGCTGCTCAGCGAGGACACGGATCTTGCCGCAGTACTACTCGTGAGTACGCCCTATACATCTCTAGTCAGTCTGGCTGACATTCGCACAGGCATGCGTCGAGCATCGTCTGGACGCAGTGGAAATAAACACTCGCCCAGGATTCGCGGTCTCTGTTATCCTTGCGTCGAGCGGTTACCCAGGAAATTATGAAAAGGGAAAGCGCATCATTGTAGGCGACGTTCCGACTAGTAAGGGTCATTCATTTGCAGAGTTTTGACAGTATGTGTCGTCCTATTAATGCTGATCTTCTTAGACGCTGTTATCTTCCATGCTGGCACCACAAAGTCCAACAATGACGTCGTGACATCTGGTGGCAGAGTGATTGCTGTATCTGCCTATGCACCGACTCTAGAGGAGGCGCTCAGTGTCGTGTACAAGAGTGTTGACCAAGTTTCCTTCGATGGCAAGGTCTATCGAAGAGACATTGCTCACAGGTGAATATACTCAGCTTGTTTGTTGGATACTGTTCTAACATCGTTCTATGCAGGGCCCTCAATACGAGCAATGTAGCCGCCAAATTGACATATGCTGATGCTGGAGTCTCAGTGGATGCAGGTAATTTCCTCGTCGAGACAATCAAGCCTTTCGTGAAAGAAACACGTCGAACCGGCGCAGACGCCGAAATTGGAGGCTTTGGAGGAGTGTTTGACTTGAAGGCAACCGGCTACGTCGACCCTGTCCTCGTAAGTTGTACGGATGGAGTGGGCACAAAACTCAAGGTCGCATTAGAATCAGGCATTCACGACTACGTTGGTGAGCCAGAAACGCCTTACTTGTTACAATTGGGAAATATTCACGGTGGCTTTTTAAGGTATCGATCTCGTCGCGATGTCCGTCAACGACCTATTAGTCCAAGGCGCTGAACCTCTGTATTTCCTCGACTATTTTGCTTGCAGCAAACTCGATGTTCCTGTTGCTGCTCGAGTCGTTAAAAGCATAGCTCAAGGTTGTAAAGAATCTGGGTGTGCACTCATTGGTGGTGAAACGGCGGAAATGCCCGGAATGTATCAAGAAGGTGAAATTTCCTACTATGTTCAATCCATCTCATCTATGTATGCTAACCTACATTCATCGATAGGTGATTATGATCTTGCTGGCTTTGCGGTGGGAGCCGTCGAGAGGACGAAAATTTTACCTCAACCAAATATTGTCGCTGGCGATGTCCTTCTCGGACTTCCTTCCTCCGGAATTCACTCCAACGGATTCTCACTTGTACGCAGAGTCGTTGCAAAGTCGGGTTTGACGTACTCGAGTCCCTGTCCTTGGGAAACTGAAAAATCTCTGGGTCGTGTTTTGTTGGAGCCTACACAACTCTACATCAAGCAAGTCCTCCCTGTTGCTCAGGCTGGTCTCATAAAAGGAATGTCTCATATCACTGGAGGTGGATTCATCGAGAATATCCCTCGTGTCCTCCCCAAGGGACTGGGTTGTTTCGTCGATGCCTCTACATGGGAACTTCCTCCGGTGTTTAAGTTCTTGATGAAGCATGGCAATGTGGAACCACTGGAGATGGCTCGTACATTCAATAATGGTATTGGAATGGTGCTTGTGGTCGATCCAACAAAAGCGGAGCAAACCATCGAAGCATTAAATGGTGCCTATGGACCTGTCTACAAAATTGGTGAAGTTACCAACCAAAACGGCGTGGAGATGCGAAACCTGGAAACCTGGGCTTAGATTGTATTTTTATATTAGTTACATATGTAGGTTTTAACGAGAAGCGATGTTTCAATGCTCATTGTATCAAAGCTGTAAAAAGGTGTAGGCAATCGATGTCGTTTGTATAGATGACTAATAACTGCAAGTAGTATTTTATGCGAGAATACAACAACGGACCCACATGAGAGAGCATTGACATGAGAAATGTCTACAAAAAGACTGCAGACGGAAAAGAACATACATATGGTCAATAGAGTATGCATGATATGCTACGATAAGTTTTGTATGATAGACTGTACGTGATGTTATGCTGATGAGAGAGAGACAGAGTGCAATCGTGAGGCCAAGCGAAAGGAAGCAAAGCAGGTCTAGAGCTAGGCTGTGAACGAAACAATGTGCGACGATAGAAATGAAGCAGAGATGCGGTAATAGCGGAGTGGTGTGGCAAGTCCGAAGATATGAATAAGATGGTAGTTGAAGTGCCGATCCTCGCAAGCAAAAAGATAGACAGACAGAACCGAAAAAAACATTAGTACTTAATACACCAGATGAGTGAACGAAATAAAAAGACGAAAATGATAGAGATGTATGATGAAGAAAAGGAAACGGCGAGTGAGAGGATGTCAGAGGTTCACATAGATTCTATGCGGAAACAGAAACTTCTTTGGCTGCTGCATCTGGTACCGCGGCAGCAGCAGCGAAAGAGAGGGGTAACTTGTTGACCACTGGTTCCGGAACCGTGGTCGTAGCTGGAACTGCAGATGTAGGTTCCACCTTGTTTTCCTGCGTAAATAGTGAGGTTATGAAATGAATAGACATCGACATCAACTATAACTCACTTTGGTAGGGCAACTGCTGTCAGGACTTGCACCGCGAGTACCAGGCTGACTGTCCTTGCGAACTGGTGGAGGTGCCTGAAGCACTTGTGCTGCAGTAGGTCCATTTACACCAGGACTTCTGAGAGGTGGCGTCGAAGTCCCAGCCAGCACGGGGAATTCGTCGGCACTGGGAACACGCTGAGGCCTGGGCGCAGCAGGCTTTTTGTCCAATCTAGCACCATTGACGTATTGGGTGTTGTTCTTATATCCATATCCACGAGGCCGGGTAGGTGGTTCAGTGGATTGCGAGCGACTAGAACCGTCGGGTGCTGCAGTCCCATTACTGATAGGGCCACTGTTGTTTTGAGATTGTCGGACATCCTGTAAGAAAACAATAGTAAGTATAGACATGACATTAGGGAAGGTTTGTACACTAACATCTTGGATGTTCATCGTGGCAAGTTTATCCTCAACTGCAGCGATTCCGTTCAAGTGTGTGCCAGGACGTGGTCTGTGCCCGCCGCGAGAGGCAAAATGGGGTAAATGATGTGGCGCAGAACCATCCGGCATCACATGAGGGAATCGACAATCATCACTGAAAACAGTCGATTGTGAATATGGTTTTCTCCAGAGGTTGGACGCATCAACTTACCCATTCTTACAACGGCCGGATGGGAAGAATAAGCACGGCGGCTTGCCCCGGATACCAAAGGATGGTCGACGAATACCTCCACGTCTATGGTGCGGGAAGCCGTCCCTACCGATGGGACCATTGTATCCATCCATTTGAGGCTGCAGACGAGGAGATTTTGGAGACACTGTTGAATCCATGTTTCCATTCAGAGCAGACATCTGAGGTTGGAAGACATTGCCTTGCGCAATAAAGTGCGGTGGGACACCCCCTGGTGCAGTAGGGGAAGTCGGTGGGTATAACGCATGCTGAGGTGATTGTGGACCTGGAATGTGAGCAGCTGGATATGGAGGAATCGCAATGGGTACAGGAATGGGGCCTGGATGTCCATAGGTAGGTGACATGGGGGAAACCATGCCATAAGAGATGGGGGGAGGAACACCCGCTGGGTTAAAGGTGGTCTGGACTGGAGAAAGAAGCTCAGAGTTAGACCGCGCGTGAACTATAGGGGGGTGGGGTCCAGCAAGAGGAGAAGGTGAAGAGCCAGGGACAGGTGATACAGGACTCATTGCAGAACCATTAGGAGGGAAAGCTGGTGGCGTGACAGTATAGTAGGCTGGGTAAGGAGCGGGAGTGATAGGATCATAAGGAGCGGGATACTGAGCTGGTGGTGGTAGAGGTCCCTGGATGTAAGGTCCCTGTGGATGGGCAAAGATACAAGAACTACCATAACGACATGCAGGATAGTACCTGCACGGAATCATCCTTGCGATATCAGGAGGTGGAAGGTTGGGGAGTCCATTATTATCAACTGGAGGAGGGGGGTAATATGCAACAGAACCATCTGGGAGTACTTGCGGGGGTACCGGCATTCCTGGGTAATAGTAAGGCCCTGGAGGTGGTGGATAGTACTGACCAGCGAGTTCTGCAGAACCATTAGGGTACATGGGTTCAGTCGGTAACCCATTGGGTGCTACCTGCATTTTTGCGGTGGTAAGAAGCTCAAGAATGGCAGGATCAGACGTGTATTGTTCCGGCGGTCCTTGGCTGGAACCATTGTGAGGATCAGCACCTAACAGTCACCATGAGATGGACAATTCACATAATTGACAAGCTATATAGCAGTCAAAGTATGAGCGAACATACTTTTGTCAAGGAGGATTTTGACGATGTCTAAATGCCCGCCTTGAATTGCAGCAATAAGAGGCGTGACGCCAGTGTGATCTTGAAGTGCAGCGACGTGTCAGTCATCTGGTGCATCTCTCCTACAAGAAAAAATGGTAAATGCTTGAAGAAAGATTCACACCTTTGATCTCCAAATCTATGGGAGCTCCCTCGTTCAAAAGCGCAGATGTCTTCTCCAAGTCACCTTCAGCACAAGCCTTCCACAACGCAGACACCATTTGTACTCAGACGGAGAGCTCGGAGAAGGGGGATCTTGAGAATTGAAGCGATCAATAAAAACAGGATAATCAATGCAAAAAAGCAGACCTCAAGCACTTTTGAGAGGGTAGGTCGGGAGAAATGCGACAATGAAGGACAGAGGCAAGCAGAGAATTCTAACACTTCATTTTCACGGCCCTTTGCTCCTTTCGCCAACGAAAACTGCCGTGCGAAAGGCAAAAAATGGCTTATCTAAGCTGATCGGCCGAAGCGAGACCTGATTATCACTTCCCGATATAGCAAGTATAGTAGATTGAGTCATGCGGGGCGTTGCGGAGAAATTCTGCATGACCCGTTCTCCCCGAGATAATCATGAGAGCGTAAACAGAAACATGTAGTTGGCTGCAATGATGTGCACAGGAAAAATAGCTCGCATTTGCGGTATGCAACTAAGACCATCAGATTTAACAGTTATTGTCCAATACAAGCTTCTTCATTAGCAGCTGCGCCGGTCGTCCCGTGGTCGAGGGAAGGTCCAGCTCTCGAATCGATGGTGTCGAGAGCAACTCACTCGCTCGTTCCTCCACATTCTTGCCTGTTGTCCCAGCAACCATCAGTCATCTGACCACAAACATAGTACTGACAAACATACCTTCGTATAACACCTCATAAACCTGTCAGAAGTGGTCAGACGACTAGTGAATCTACATTGACAATGCCGACTTACTCCAGTTGCGATCGATGCTTTTACACCTAACTCATCAATAATTGACTTCACTCCTTTCGCAGTCGATACACCTTCCGCAACACTGCCCAATGTCTCAATAATGTGATCCAGCTTCTCGCCTTTTCCAAGCCGGAATCCGACGGTATAGTTACGACTTGTCGGCGAACTGCACGTGAGAAATAGGTCCCCGACGCCAGCCAACGACAAGAAGGTAAGGGGAGAAGCTCCGTACGCTGTTCCAATCCGCGTCATTTCCGCCAAACCTCGAGTGATTAGCACTACAAGCAAATGTTTCAGTAACTACCACGATGAGTCGCGTATTAAAGCTGATACTTACTAGCTCTCGTGTTATTCTCATATCCAAGCCCATCCGCCATTCCGGCTGCAATGGCGTAGACGTTTTTTAACGCACCAGCTAGCTCTAGACCAATGGGATCACCTCCGGTATAACTGCAATTGTCTTCAGTATCACGCCGCGCAGCAGAAGCCTTCAGGACATACCAACGGAACCATGGCTGATGAAAAAGTTCGGAAGCTTGCTCTGCTGCCTCGTCGGATAATGAGGCCACTGATACTGAAGTTGGCTGACGTCTCACAACTACAACGAAGTGAATATTCGATAGATAGTATCACAATGTAGTTTGATAGTTACTTTCTTTTGCGAAAGAAGGGCCTGACTGGTCAGTGAATTTTATGTATCAGAAAACAAGCATATATGGGCAAATACTGACAACACTCACGATGAATGTGGCAACCTTGGCAATATCTGGTCCACAAGTGTCGCAGATTATATCTAAAGTCAAGGCGTGTGTACCAATTTCGATTCCTTTGTTGACGAAGATTATAAGAGGCAGTTTGTTCTTATTCAGTCGTGGTCTCAACAAAGTAAGGTTTTCCCTGAAGCAATCATAGTAGAGGAGGTATATTGAAGATGTAGATAGATAGAAGTGAGGGTCAATTACCTAACACCTTCGGTAGGTATAGCAAACAACAGGACATCCATAGCTTGAATTAGTTCGGGGGAAGGGAAATCGGGGCCAACAGCCTTTAGGTTGTCAGGGAAGACATGTTCTTTGAGAAATTCGGGGTTTCGGTGACTTTTGTTCAGACTCTGTACTATCTCTGGAGAACGAGACCAGATGAACACCTCATGCGATGAATCTGCTAGATGGTCGGCGAGGCAAGAACCAAAGTTTCCTGCTCCAAATACAAGGACTTTGGATTTTCCATTTGTTTCTCTGTATAGCAGAGTCATTCTAGGAGATGTGGAACGAGTAGAGAAGGCTGAGGAAGGAGAGAGAGATGGGTGTTTCTTAGGGGGAGAGCACGAGAGTGGTGGGGTAAATGCTATGACTTTATGGGGCCTCGTAATGGCCAAACGAAGACAGCGTGCAGACAGAAGTTTTCGACCAGAAATCAGCATGAAAAACCAGCGATTGGAGCTGGATGCACAGGGTAAAGACGCGTCCAAAGACCGAGAAGTAGTCGACCAGCCACAACGTTAAGAGAGGATGAATTGAATTCAAAAGTCTAAACTGTGATTTACCACCGTACGTGAGGTCAGCATATTTACGCAGGCGCTCTCCGCCACGTGCGCCAACTGTGCTTCTCTCAATACCACGACAGCAGAGACAAACTCAGCACAACATCTCTCATATCTTTATTTCTCTCTATCCTTTCCATTCGTTTCAGTCTAGCCACTCTAATAACTCTCGAATCCCTATCACCCGTAACCCCCTCTCTCAATGCCCGTTCAGGATCGTACAAACGAATTTCGGGCATGTGTGGAATCCATTCGCAACAGGTCTTCCCTACCTCCTCGCGCTGCTGAGGCAAAGCAGCGTCTACTTCAGAATAGAGGGGAGGGGAGAAAATCTGAGTTCACCCTCACAGCGACTGCAATTGGGAAGGAAATCAGTAGCACCGCTATCAAGTTGAACAAACTTGCTCAATGTAAGTTTGAACTGCAGCAGTCTATCTATATAACGCTCATCACTGCACTCTTTAAAGTGGCTAAGAGGAAGACATTGTTCGACGACAGACCCGTAGAGATTAGTGTTAGTCTGCACCTTCTTCTTCCTCTTCAATATTCCTCATTTTCTTACAGGAACTTACCTACATCATTAAACAAGATATTGCGAATATCAACAAACAGATCGCCACTTTACAAGCGCATGTGAAGCAGCAGAATACTCAAGCGGGTTCGAAAACCCCAGAGAGGAAACAACTTGAAGAGCATACCCATAATGTTGTCATGCTTCTACAGAGCAAACTAGCAGACACCAGCATGGCTTTCAAGGATGTGCTGGAAATTCGAACTCAAGTGAGCATACTTGATTGACTAAATGTGACCCGTGATAAACTCATGAACTACAGAACATGAAAGAATCTAAGGACCGTACAGAACAATTCATGCACACAACTTCATCTGCGGCATCTCAAGCGCCTTCAGGTATGCAACTACGGTTCTCCCACCAAATATTCGTTCTCACTAATCGCATTCAGGTTCTTTGCTTTTTGGCAACACACAACGTAGGGACCCCATGGGCGATGGCTCCCCTGGCGGTTCCCGTTTCGATTTGAAAGGCAAATCACGAGCCACAACGCCAAGTAACGGCGATATACTGGCCATGGATTTGGGTTCGGCAGAAGAAGGAACAGCTGCTACAAACGGAGGCGCGTTTATGCAAATGCAGCTCGTTGAACAACAGGTAAGCCCCATCTCATTCCGGTATGGAAGGATTCTACTGAAGCAATGCAAACACGTAGGATTCTTACATCCAGTCTCGGTCAACTGCGATTGAGTCCATTGAGTCCACCGTTGCAGAACTTGGGCAAATATTCACTCAACTTGCTCAAATGGTGGCAGAGCAGCGGGAGACAGTGCAGCGAATTGACGCAGATACAGTCGACATCGCGTCAAATATCGGTGGTGCTCAGAGAGAATTACTTAAGTACTATGCCAGCATTTCAAGCAATCGCTGGCTCATGTTAAAAGTATTCGGTGTATTGATAGTATTCGTGAGTATCTCCATTTTGTTGAGACTACATCCCCTCCAACTCATCCACATATAGTTCTTGATTTTCATTCTGGTATCATGATAACTGCGCTGTGTGCATAGATCTTCGCGGATTCATATGGTTATGGACGTTGTTATGGTATGGTTCAACGTATAATACCCCATTGCATATATTGTTGTGCATGCATTTGATATCAACCTACAGGAATAGCGTTCACGCCTGTTCCAAATGCTTTAGGAGGTTTCTTGTTCTTGGACCCCCGCTTTTTCACCGACACCATTTCCTCTGGAGTATTCCCTACTGTCCATGTTCGTTTCGTGATCGGTACTTGGTCGACACCGGACGTTGCAGAATAACGTTGTGGGCGATCCATTTGGACCTCTCCCTCCGCATGTTCTCCTTTGGATTTGGAGTTCTGCTTAGCCAAGCGCTTTTTCTGTTGAGAAGTGTTCGTCATTGGATCGACTTTTTTTGACAATATAGAGACTCACTCTTTGTTCATGCAACTCTTTGTTTCGCTCTCGCAACTTTGCAAGTCGGTTGTCGCTCTTTCCTCCGCCTCCAGCTGTCAATTCTACGTTGATATTCCGGCCTTCCAATTCGGAATTATGTAGCTTCAACGCTTGTTGTAGTCCAACCTTGGTCGGAAACTCTAGGAAAGCACAACCTTTTGACTTTGCAGTTGGCTTGTTCATGGCTGAAGCTTTGGGTGTGATGAGACGTACTGATGGTGGTGGTTCTGTGAATTCTGTCGTTGAAAAGCAGAATACTAAGAATGAGTAAAGTTGACTCACCACATGCAGAGAAATGCTTTTGGATTGTTTCCTTCGTAGTGCTATACTTCAGGTTACCTAGCAATGTTGGGCGTGATTAGTAGTTCTAAAGTAGCAAAGAGAGATAGTAAACTCACCAACGAACAGAATAAATCGCTGTTTCACATTCGCCTTACTCTTGCTTTTTACTTTCGAATCCTCTTTATCCAAATCATCACCCCCGCTTTCTCCTTCTCCTTCTTCTCCTTCCTTGGCTTTCGATTGGGTTTGGGCTTTGGTTTTGGTTTTCTGCTTCTTGACCTTAGGTTCTTGAACAGCTTCAACTTGTGTACCTTGCTCTCCCTCTTCCTCCGACCGTTTCCTCTTCTTCTCCTTCTTCCCTGATCCTTCCACCATAACTGCTTTAGACTTCTCATTTGACTTCTCCACATTCTTTTCACCTTCCACTTCAGGTACAGCATCACCATCCTCGTCTTCAATGATAGGAACGGCATTTTCTTCAAAGTCTAGAGAAGTCGCTTTCCATTTCCCTTTTCGATCTCGGAAAGCCAAAGCTTTCTTTTGCTTCTTCGTAAGTTTCTGGTCGGGTGCCATGGCTGGAGATTATCGTCTGCTTTTAAGTATATGTACGTGGGTGGATAGCAGCAAGTTGGGAGGTTAATGGAAGAGGACTTGCTGGAGCCCAAGACGCAGAAAGAAAGAATAAATTGAGCGCTAAATACGATGCTTCCATGAAATCTTTCAAGACGTTTATGATGGCAATGCGTGAACAGTGCTCTTACAATGAGGATTGTGCATTTCCTAGTCCAATACTCACCGCAAAATTCGAGGCAAAGGAGAGTATCCAACTTCATGAAACTATTTTGAAAGATCCAAAAGAAACGATGCATTATACAGAGAAGATGTTGCGACTTATGAACAGCAGAGGAGGAATATTGATGATAATGGGACAAATATTACACTTTCTACGTACCGATGGGATAACGATTCCAACTCTAAGATGGTCCTTTCTCTAGAAGAATGTAACCATAAAAAAGCATTGAATGCCACCAACCAGTGGATGAATGGAAGAATAGGGGGTGAGCAGGTAGAGTGAATGGTGTGGTGCAGCTAGATGGAAAGTTATGCTACAGCAACCTTATCATATTGAACACCTTTGATGCTCCCTCCACGCATAGATGTCTTGACGTTATACAGGAATTGCTCCCGACTCTTACGCATCTCTTCTGCAGCCTCTGAATTGTACAAAGTGTCATCAGCAATTGAGGTCATACGAGCACATGAAACCGAAGATCAAATTAAGAAGTCACGAACCTTTGTTCAGAGGATCGTCGGCATTTGGCTCCAGGAACAGATACTGCAAGCCAACCATCACTGAGTTGAGATTCAAGACAGGTTTCCAATCTTCACGGAGAATGTTTAGACAGACATTTCCTTCAAGATCGACATTAGGATGGTAAATCTATCTCCGATTTGACATAAACCAGTGAGATAAATTGTTAAGAGATAAACGAGGAATATACCTTAGGAATACATTTAACCTTTGGAGGCTCGTGTGGGTAATTGGAGTTGATAGCGAATGAGAAGGTGAAAGAGCCACCCTTGTACATGCCTACAATGTTTCGGTCAAAATGAGAGTACCATTATAAGACAAGAAGTGCATACCCTCATCAGGCTCAATGGTAAGCTTGAAGTTAAGAAGATCAGCGGGATCGGGGAAGAACGTCTTCATTGTAGATGGAAGTTCGAGCTCGGTTAAGTCTGAGATTGGATCATTCATGAGTTTTGAGATTGTCATATGCAATAAACATTCGCCACACCTTTCTGCACTCGAATTTGCGCCGCACTAGTCTTTGGTTTCTTCTTGGCCGCCGCATCCTCGTTCTTCTTCATACTCCAGATCTGAATAAGATTCAGCAATTGTATCCGAGCAGTATAAGCGATAATCTGACCTTAATCATTGTGGATGTCGTTCAAATAGAATGGGATCGTAAAAGGTGAGTGGGTAAGGTGATGGTGGAGGGCAGTGGTGGTAAGAGTCAAATCTTGAAGGTTGCGCGACGCCTTACGCGAGGCGATACCAGCTTGGACATTAGACGCTCGAATAAATATCCGCACGTGACCGACGCGTTGAGGTCGAAATGAAGGCGTCTAATCGAACTGCCGATCTCACCTTTTGATCGATCCCTTTACTACTCTTCGACACGCCATTCGCTGCTCCCTACTACTCTGCGCGAAAACGGTTAACTAAGGTCATACCCTCTTATTTGTTGTATTTTTTGTAAGTTCAAAATGCAGTCTTATATCCTTATCTTTGCGGATGCTCAGTTACAGTCTGTGTAGAAACAATGTCCACTGCAACCCTTCCGGTGATCGACCTTGATATCTTTCTTCAACAACCAGCCACATCCCAAAAAGTTGTAGCAGAGTGTAAGAAGGTGCGTGATACTTATATTTATGCCATAGGTATTCAAATAAGACGTGATTTAGGCCGCAGATGCTCTCATCACCTATGGTGCTTTGATCCTCCACGACTCTCGAGTTTCCGAAGATGACAACATCACATTCCTGGATCTCCTTGAGGACTACTTCGCCCAACCCGAATCAGATCTCAAACGCGACGAACGTCCAGACCTTGGTTATCAGGTAAAAACGACTTCTAATCTAACCTGTCTTAACAATGTTCGATAAATCAGTAATCACAGGTTGGGGTAACTCTTGAAAACACCGAGAAACCAAAATGTGCAGTGGACGAACCTTGTCTCAAAGTAATCGCAAGACTCGCCCCATCCGAACGACCTTTAGATATCACCGCTCACAGTCCAGATCCCAAATGTCGTTTCTTCTGGAAAATGAGCGAGAAACCTCCGTATGAAACTCAATTTCCAGGTTTGAACGCTCCAAATGTTGTTCCTCAGGCTGAGAGTATCAACAAACGATGGACTCCTGTAATGGAGACTTGGGGAAAATCAATGAAGAATGCGTCAGTATATTGAACATGCTCGTGATTTGGTTGATCTGACTTCCATTTGCAGTGTTGAGAATTTAGCAGAAATGGCTGCTATTGGTCTCGGATTACCTCAGGGGGCATTCATAGATGCTGGAAAATACGGGTAAAGAAAGCTCTACTTCTCACTCTATGCATGACAGTTTCACTGATTCACCGAGGAACTTTCGATAGTCCCCATTTACTCGCTCCCACCGCCTCCGATCTCGTAAAATATGGGAAGAAAGATACAATATTAGCAGGATTCCATACCGATTTGAATTTCCTCACTATCCACGGTCGTTCACGATACCCTGGTCTTAACATTTGGGCACGAAATACCGGGAAACGAATTGCGGTTCGATTCCCTCCTACGGGTCGTTATCTTCTTGTTCAAGCCGGAAAACAACTTGAACATCTCAGTGGAGGTTTGATTAAAGCTGGATTCCATGAAGTCGTTGTGAACGATGCTACTCTCGAGGTATGTATAGGTATTCTCTTTTCATGTTTACGAGTTGTTGAATTGGTCTTGATTCGGGTACAATAGGCTGTTGAACGTCGTAAACAAGAATTCCCAGATCGTCCCTTGATCAGAATTTCTTCGACTTTCTTTTGGCATCTCTCTTCAGATTACGACCTTAAGCCCATCCCACAACTTCAACAAAGAGCACACGAGCTTCGGGCGGATTCTATCAATCTAGGAAAGGTGGATGAAGATGAATCAGTGTATGAACCCATGAAGGTTGGTCAACAAGTTCAGAAGTAAGTTTTTTTTTATTAGCTTCATTGTACCGATGTTAAATGACGTGAACATCTCCTTGTCTTTTCTTTTAGTGAATTGAGACACATCGCTTTAATGGCATAGTTTCTGTTCAAATGATGTACACTACATGTACACTATCTCGTTGTATCAAGGTTCTCGTTCTCTAGTACATTTATAGTTTTATTGAGCAGGTTACAATCCAATGTATGTCCCGAAAAAAATGAAGCAGGGACCCAGTGAGATTCAATATTTAAACCCTAGAAATAACAGCGCGAAAGAATACATAAGAGTAGCAGCTAAGTATATCCCAAAACAATCATCTAGCATAAGACTTGGTCACTTTTTGGATTTACGATTTCGGAAAACGACCACTAACCAAAATTTGTATGTCACTTGGTAACGGCTTCATGCGCTAGCTAGCGGCGAGACCACGAACAGCATTAAAGAAAGTAGCTTTGTCACTTTCCTTTGATCTCGGTGTCAACCTCCTCCTCTCCACAATCAAGGAAGAAAATACGATATCGTCAATGAGATGAATACCAGCAGGATGTATCTCCAATTGAGTAATTTTTGGTTGTCCACTCAAGAAACTCTGTTCTGTAGGAGGCACAATACGTGCAAGAGTTTTCTTTGCTTTATCGTCGTTGTCGAAACACTTGATAATGGGATCGAATTGTATGTTAGTTTTTGTGATATAGATAGAAGGCGCGAATACAGATACTCAACTCGAGATCCAACTTCTCCAGTACCGTCCCATTGTAAGTGAACATTATCCCTCTCCCACCGTAATCTATCCTTTAGGGTTGTATGAGAATGCAGATCATAACGGTGAATTCTTGAAGGAGGATCGCTTACCTTCAACTTGGAATCTACAGCTTTTCGAAAGTTGAACAAAATGTCCTCCATCCTATAGTACCGTCCCTTGTATGTAACTGTTGGTTTGTCGGCAGAGAAACCCATCCTGAAAACGTGGTAAATATTGCTATCATGAGATCTCAAATTGATAGTTGATGTGACTCACTCAAATTCTCCAACTACCTCGCCTTCACTTCCATAGCGTCGGACGGTGGTGATATAAGAAGTCGGCATAAAGCAATTCATGTTGACAGTGATATGGTAGAGTGGTTGGTGCAGAGAATTTGACGGTGCCAATGCTAGGGTGTTGAAACCAGTCGATTGAAAGACGTAGATGGAAGGTTCCGAGGTGCTAGTTTCACTAGAATGATGACTTGTAGGATGAGGAGGACTCGGAATGGTCATAATGTACAGGTCTTCTGATGGAGGTCTCTTTGGAGAGTGAGCTCTCTTTGGGGAGTGAGGACTAGAGATTTGGGAGGAATCTGAGCCGAGAACGGAAGACACCATGCCTTCTCCGTAATATTGATTGTTGGTGTATACTTGTCTGGGGGAACTCGGTGAAGACATTGTCGGAGACGATTGGTTTCCATATGATCCGTAACGACTGTGGAGATCAGACTGAGGAGGAGAACTTGAAAGATGAGCTTCAAGTGCCATGTCGCGGGCGACATTGTATATTCCATTTCGCTTTTCGGAGGCGTAGTCAGCAGTGTACGTGTGAGAGTTGTTATTACGATCGAATGAAACTGAATGTGTTGTGGCAACTCGGGGACGGGCAGCCATCATTTGTGAGGGACGAACGAAATCGGTAGGCAGGGGAATGGGAGGCAGGGTGTCGATAGGGCTGAAATTTGTGGCATTCTCTTTAGTCGGGGCATAGCTACGATAAAGCAAAAACAGAAAAATCAGCAGGAGGTCGTAGAGGTGCAAAAAGACTGACTGTGGGGGTGGAGACATGGACGATATTGGAACGGATAGTAATTGTCGGGATGTCATGGTCAGATGAATATACGAAGAGCTTTCACAAAGTGGGCAGACGACAAAAAGTGGAAGAGGGGGGGGAGCCGGAAGAGGGATATGTTCGAGCATACTGCACAGCCGGGACCACTATAAATGTAGGACTCAAAGCAAGGTCAGGAACACAGTGAAGACGACAACCTGAAGCCCGTGGGCGACTCTCATGCCCTCCAGCGCTGGCGTCTCCCAGCGAGCACTGACGAACGTTCGTCGGGCAGGGAGTACGATTCGTCGTCTCGCTGTTCCGAATCATTTTAGCATCCATAAGCCCGACGCAGGCACGCACCTGCTCAGCCGAATTTGAATGTACTGCATTTCTGTCAAGCAAAGTCTATCGGTTTTAATTTTGGTCGCCTCGCACGACCCTGTTTATGAGGATAATCTACAACGCTCTGTAATTGTCAGTAAATGCTCTCAATACGCTCTCAACTTTTATGATCATCTCTTCCCACTCTGCCTCCGCGTCAGACAGAGCAGTGATAGCTCCTCCAGCACCCAGCGTCCAAACCTCTCTAGACGGCAATTCGCTGCTTGCCTTGTCCTCTTCGTCGTGCTTGAAGCAGCTCCTGATCGTCACAGACCAATCCCCGCCCCCACTTACACACCAGTATCCAAAAACTCCGGAATAGACACCGCGGTCCTTGTTTTCCAAAGAATGAAGGATCTCCACACTACGTTTCTTAGGCGCACCCGTCATGCTCCCTGCAAATTGGGTTCGTTTGATTTCAACTAGGTCAGGAGAAGACTTACCTGGAGGTAAACTGTGCTGGAGAACTTCCCATCCAACATCAAGATCAGACCGCATTGACATTTCTCCCGCCACCTTCCCTTCTATCACACTCACAAGCTGCCATACCGTCTCGTACTCTTCAACGCCGCAAAACTGTTTCACCTCTACATCGTCACCAACCACACCGTGTAAGTCATGCCGAATCAAGTCGACAATCATCAGATTTTCGGCAACCTCCTTTTTGCTGCCAATGAGAGCCTCCTCCGCGACGGCCCGCGAGATTCCAGGACCCTTGCGAACAGTACCCTTGATAGGGCGTAGTTGACATACACTTCCAGGTGTTCGGCTGTATGAGAGAAATCGTTCTGGCGAAGATGATACTAGGGTTGACGGGTGTAGACGAATGTACGCCGAGTGTGGAGCTGGATTACGGTCCCGCAAAATCTTATACAAATCCCAGGAAGATGAACTCTTGTCCTCGTTTGTGCGTTTTGGTATTGAGATCTGAGTTGGAGCTGTCAAGCAAAGTTCGTACGAATCACCAGCGAACAAATATTCTTTCGCTTGCTGGATTTGCTTTATATAGGTCTCCTTGTCAGGAAGCTTTACCGTCGCGTTCTCAAATAGCGGGGGTACCAATGATGAAGAGGTATTGCTCCGGTCAAACTTCTGTTGAAGAGTTGAAACTATGCTCGAAAGCCAATCCTGGTCATCAGCCAACAAGGATTGGACGTAAACTTTGCCTTCAAGTTGATCATAGACGATGCTGCGGTCAACGAACACTAAGTTGACATCTGAATGCCTCTCAACTTGACTGTCGTGGAGAGAAAGATTTGGTGTGAGTCCCTGCAACCCGAGCTCGTAGCTCAAGTAACCAACCAGCCCACCCCAGAATGGGATGGATGGTTCCCCGCCATCGGCTCTATGTGAGGACATGAATCGGGCAAGCCAAGTCCAGATTTCGTCTGATCCTAATGGTTCCCAGATGGTTTTGTCCGAAGTTCGAAGAGCAACTTTGTCATCAGTGACAGAGTAAGAGATCCTTGTTGACCGGTCATGCAGACAACCGATGATAGTGAATCTGCCAGGTTGTGCAGCAGATTCCAGCATGACAAAATCTGGATCTTCTTCCGTAGCGCCGATCGCTTCGCAGACATCCACAACGGGGAATCGAGAGCATTCAATGGCTCTGGTAACAACAGTTGGACGTGTGATAAGCTGCTGAGATTTGGGCTCCGGGAAGATGAGAGAAACTCCTGGCCATGGAATGCCGACAATATTTTCGGCTTCAATGGTCCACGGTCTGGTAACGCGTTGATGAGAAATTGTCCAGTCTTCGGCAAGACGCCAGAAATTGTGGATGACTTCGAGCCCTGAACTACTCCGCACAGATTCTGGATGATACTGAACGGCCCAAAATGGTTTACTGATGTGTTTGAGGGCCATAACTACACGACCGTTCTCCTCTCCGTCGTCTGCCCATGCCAGACATTGTAGATCGGGACAATCCTCGAGAACGACATGCAATGAATGATATCGAACCGCTTCAATATTCGAGATGCCTTCGAAGAGCTCTTGGCCAGTGTGATCTAGATGTGATATTTGACCGTGCTTGACTACGTTAAGTCTGCGCAAGGAAGCACCGAATTCGATGGCAAGACTTTGTAGACCCAAACATACGCCGAAGATGGGAAGAATATGCTCTTCTGCTAATTTCCAAACGTGTTTGACTACACCTATGTCTTCGTCATTTGCAGGTGAGCCTGGTCCGGGACTAATCACGATGGCAGAAAGGTAAGGGATGATATCTACGAGTTGATCGACTGATATCTTGTCATTTTCGACAATATGGACGATGCAATTTGGAATGGCTCTTCTGCATAAAGATGCAAGACTAGGTATGGGATCTTGATTGAGAAAACCCTCACAGTGAAGCAAAGATGGGACTCACTTGTAAGTAAAGGAGTCATAGGAATCTATGAGGAGAATGCGAGGAGAATCGTCAGGCATGATATTCTCCACTAGACTCCAAGAGAAGATGGGTGGAGATAAGTAAGAGGTTGCATGGTCAGAACAAACTGAGTGGAAGCTACCACTTGGTTTGCGGAAGAGTCATGATCCGTTTTGAAAAAATTGGAAGCCTGAGAGGATCATCGCTATGTTGGGCGTTTATGTCACACTCAATTACTTTCGGACCATTTTGATTTTGAGTGTGAATAGGCTCTTCGAACGCAAAAGCGTTTCTCCTTCCTATCTTCATCCACTCTTCAATTACACCCACCTTTTCTGTTACTGTCTGAGAATTTAGGAAATAGCTTTCGTGCTATAAAAATCCACTCGTGTTGTGTGTGTAAGAAACTCGACGATGCAGAATATTGTTCACGTACTGACGCAATCACCCAAGACTCAGAACAGTTAACCAAATGCCAGACGATGATTCTAACCAGAACACGTTCAAAAAGGTAGAATTTCACTCTTTGTGAAATTTTATGAACTAACAATGTCATAGCTCAAACAATTTTGCGTCCCATTGCTCGGAAATGCTCGTCTATCACCTGTTTCCACACCCCTCGTTTTGAAACTTCTCTCTGACATCACAACGACTCTACAAAGTACTCAAGGGTCCCTCTCAGTCTCTTTGATATCCTATGTTTTCTTTCCACTATCTACCATATTGAGAAGCAACCCATTACCGACAATCCCAGATCAGGTTCTCGAGAAACTTCTTCGCGTACTCACTCTGCTTTGTGAAGATTGGTGGTGGTCTTTCGATGAAAGCCCTTGGGAGCAAATATTCATGCTATGCGGCGCGTTACTTGGCGAGATTGGTTCGAAGGGAAAGGGCAAAGAACGTGACGATGAAACAAAGGAGGCTGCTGCTACATGTCTTTACACCATCCTTCGAGAGCGAAAATCAGACGAGAATCCTGAAAAGGGGGCCCGAAATGTCAATCGAGCTACGGAAATACGTTCAAGATTCCAAATTCACGCTCAAACAGACAAATTCATTCCAATTGTTGGGCAAACTATCGATTCGCTTCTGGGAACTGCAGAATCTCCACATAGACCACTACAGAAGCAGTCTCTCGCACTCTTGCACATTATTATCAAAGATTACTTCCCAGAGCGAATCGCTCCAACAATTCTCCCTGGAGTTGTTAGCAAAATGTGCAGAATAGCTTTGGGTTCGAAGGAATCCAAGGGTTGGGCAAATGGAGACATCGTAGCTGCTTCCTTGGTCGTGATGCAAGATATTATCATCCAATCTATTTCAGATGAATTTTGTATCCGTGACGGAGCGGTCAGAAGCATTCATGATCTTGCCGACCTAACAGAGGATATTGGACCCTCCCAAACGCAGGAAAAGTCGAAGTATGCTACAATCCGGAGTGCAGTTTGGTTGCAGGGAACTTCATCGCAATTGCATATAGCCCTTAACTCACTCCATTCCCTGGTATCACATCCCACACCTGCGGCGATTTATGGACTCGCCTCATTTTCACGAGAAGTACTGGCAGCCACCACTCTAACGCTGCCGCAATCGCAACCACTTCTTCTTACCTTCCTTCTATCCGCCACTTCATCTCCAATCGATAGTGTATCATCTCACGCCAAGTTGTGCATGAAACAACTTTTAACCCCGCCTTTCGATGCACGATATACTCTACTCGAAGTCATTCTTCGCCTTTCACAGGACCACTTATCGTCCCTTCCCCGCCATCTACGATCTCACTCAGACTCTAAAGTTGAACATGCGGCCAATCTCATCAACGCCATTTGTGGTTTGACTATGGTCGAATCTGGTCGTCGGATCTCTGAGATGGAAGTGGTATCTGTTGGAGTTAGCAAATTACTTGGGCCAAATGGTGGAATCCAAAAGTGGGGTTGGAGCTTGTTATCTACACTCGAATTTTCGCCTCCGTCGGTGACAGTGACACGGAGCTCTGCAACACCATATCTACTGGAAGGCAATGCCATTGCGATCGTCCCTTTCCCGGAGATCACGTTAAAAGCATTGACGTCGCACTCCGCGCAAACCGCACTGGAGGATATGTTCAGATCTCTAGGTCGTGTAGCAGGAGAGAAGGCATTGTATTCTGTCGAGTGGTTTCTCAATGTCGGACAAGGCGGTCGAAGTGCGAGATGTGTGGCTGCACTCTGGTGTGCGTCGCGGCTACTAGAAGGGATCAGCCATATCTCGCTTAACGACTTTGGTGACGGTGACAATCCTCGTATTTTCCCTAAATCCAAACGCCTCGACAAGTTTTGTCGCTCTTTAGCTAGATCTCTAGCTGAAATGTGGGACAACGAAGAGTTATTACAACAAGGCGATGTCCTAGAGGAGCCGTCTCATATCGAGGACAATAGCATCGTGGAGCATGTCTCTGGTTTGAAAACTATTCGAGCAGGCCTTATGGACCCGAAGAATTTGGCTTCTTCATCTGAACATTCAAATAAATCTGGGTTCGATTCTCTACTGCACAAGGCGCTGGCATTGCAGCTGTTAGCAATAACATCCGGAGTTCTCCAAGCTCGATTTACCCCTCTGTTTCTTTACACTTTATATCCGGTCCTACGTTCTTTGATATCTCCATCACATTACCTCTCTACTGCTGGTCTTGCCGCCCTAAATTACATGGCTACATTCACGTCCTACGCCTCCCCTGCGAACATGTTACTTTCAAACTTCGATTATGCTCTCGACTCCGTTTCGCGCCGATTATCGCGACGTTGGTTAGACATCGACGCTACTCAAGTGCTCGTCATGCTCGTGCGATTAGTTGGACGTGATATCGTGAGCAAAGCAGGTGATGTAGTCGAGGAGTGTTTCGACCGTTTGGATGAATACCATGGTTACGAAGTGTTGGTGGATGGATTAATTGCGGTTCTTGCTGAAGTCGTGGAAGTTGTTGCAACTGATGTGGAAAACATAACTCTGGTGGATGACTCAAAAGTGAATGTCGAAGAAACGTCTTCTAGGGCGGACGCGACCAAAATACCTGCATTTCTCGACTGGTATGAGCATCGAAAGGACCCTCCTGCGGATGTTGAGGAAGAAGAGGATTTTGGTCCTGTTCCACAGAGAGCATGGGGATCTGCAGATAAAGAAGAGCCTGAAGATGAGGGGAATCTACGAGCGGAGGATCCTGATCCAAAACCACCCATTACACCAACTCAAGTGTTGACTTCGCAAATAGTGTCTCGTTCGATGTATTTCTTGACTCATGGTTCACCAGTCATTCGGTCGAAGATACTCACACTACTTGGTTCAGCTGCTACTGTTCTTCCTGCGTCGTCAATCATGCCCTCTATCCATTACGCTTGGCCATTCATCTTAAACCGCCTGACAGACCCAGAACCATTTGTTGTGTGTGCGGCAGCACAACTAATAGAATCACTGTCGGCGCATGTTGGAGAATCTATGTACCGCAGAGTATGGGATGATGTATGGCCTCGCTTCAAGACAATACTCTCTAAGCTTGCAGAGGCAGACGCCTCAAGTGCACTTGCCCGCCGGGGTCCAGCAGCAGTCGGAACCCAATCTGCATATACTCAATCTCATAGACTCTATCGTGCATTGTTGAGAACGATGGCTGCTGCTGTGAAAGGCATACAACCAAACGACTCGGCGATATGGGAGGTCATTATGCTATTCCGTCGATTTCTCCATCGAGAGGCACACGAAGAGCTTCAAGCATTCGCAAGAGGACTCTATCAAGCGATCGCAGCTAATAACGAGGACGCCGTTTGGCTTGCATTAAAGGGAACAGAGGGTGAAATCGAGGAATGGATATTCTTACACGAAAAGTGGAATATATCGCAGAATGTAGAACTAATTCTTCAAGAAGGACCTTGATATCTAATCGTTACCAGAGTGGTATAGGAAACCATGGGTATTTCACTCTTTTCTCAATCCTCTGGAGGTGGGGCGTGGCGTCGAAGAGTTATTCCTGCTTGCTTGAATAGCGCGGCTGACGCATCGTCACTAGGGATATTTATCAGTAGATGTATCAGTAGAAATGTTTTGTATGCAACTTACACCCTGTAGCTCAAATTATAAACTACTTCTTTGACTCCAGTTTGAATGATTTTGATTGTGCACTTTAGACAAGGACATCTATATGATTACGTTAACGTTATTGCCAGTCCATCCTTTAAAATGTCGGGTTGAACTCACGTATTGCAGTAGATTACACTCCCATCACCGACTCGATCTCTCCCGGCTTCTAACAACGCGTTTTCTTCTGCATGAAGACAGACACATTCGTCTGAAGTTTCTGATGCACTGTTACAGCGTATGCATCCGCCTTCGTTGCAATTTGTTAATCCGCGAGGTGTCCCGTTATAACTTTGATTAATGTTCACGTTTAGATAAAACTGGGAAGGAAGTCTCCGACTTGACTCACTTACCCAGTAGACAGAATACGATTATTCCGTACTAGAATTGCACCGACCCTGCGTTTCATGCAGTTGGAGCGATGAGAAGCCAAAGACGCTAGTTTCATGAAGTATGTATCCCAAGTGGGCCTTAAACGTTCGTTGTTTGTAAGATCCAAACCATTCAAATGGGCGTGTAGAGCTGACACTGTGTTGAAAGAATTTACAACGCGTAGATTCACCATACGGTCGATGCCTCTGAAAGTATCTGGTTTTGCGGAACCTGAATCATCGGGGCCACATGTACCAAAATGAAACGCGTCGTTTTCATTTATGAACGTCTCAAGACTTTCTTCATAGCCTAGTCTAATATGATTCAAGGAAAGTTAGCAGAAAATCATTCTCCTTCTATGTACTTACTTGGATCCTCGGTGAAACCGTATAAGTAGTGGCGCATCCACATTGACAACTAGAACAAACGGTCGAGTGACAAACGTATCCAACAGATCTTTGGTGTTGAGATCTACTGTCACGAAGTCCGAACGCCAATTTTTCGTGATATGATCTAGGAGTCCATCTGGGGTCTGAAATAATAAGGCTGACTCCTGGTCTTCCGGGATAGATTTGTTGGGAGTCGCAAGGAGGGGGAAAAATGATGATACAGGGGAATTCATCATCAAGAATGAGACTGGCCGATAAAGAACAGTTGCTCCACTTTCCAACGCGTCGACATCTTGAATTTTCGATGTTTTCTGTTGTGAGGGTGCCACGTCTGGAATCTTGCTATCGAAATACGCTGCGTTATTTGCATATCGTGTCTCTTCTTCGTCCTATATACGTCGAACCGTTATCATAAGAATTTATGAGGGTATGTATGACTTCTGAAGATTTCGCGTACATGGCTTGTTGAAGTAACAAGCCTCACAGGCGTGAAGTTCTTTTCCTTGATGAGAAAGTCTTCGACAGTAGACTTCCCTGCAAAGCGGGTCCCCACCAGAGCAATAAACATAATAGATCGTACAAGGACAACTTTGGAGTGTCTGTAAGACGGATATGAGAGAAAATCCGTAGATTATTCACCCTAAAAATTTACCTGTTTTGAGAGTAATTTACAGGAGAAGAGAGATTGTCTTGAAAGACAGAGCTCTCAGATATGTTGGTGGTGTCGGTTGACTCGGATGATGTACTTGGTCACGGTGTACCAAACAGGGAACAATAGCGAATTTGATGGATCAAATCAAAATCAAGCGCGAGCTCAGAAGTGAAAAATCTTTGAATAATTACAGTAATTAAGACAATTCAAATCGACGTCGAAAGACAAAGACGACACCAGGATGCACTCAAAATGACATCTAAGTACACACTCTGTGCGCCAGCGGCGGACGAAAACCAAAAAACAATCGACGCCTGGGCCAACAACTCTTCACGCAAGCTTCATGATGCTTAACTTCCGCTAGGCTCGGCCGTATACTCCACCACTCTTGCAGCTGCAGCCTTCTTTGCCAGTTCCTTCCTTCGTTCTTTGGCAGCGGATCTACCCTGCTGCCTCCTTTCCTTGGCCGCCTTCATATCTTTAGGTGCAGTTGTACGTATCTGCTTGATGTGAGTGGCCGCCAAAACGCTAGCTTGGGTGGTCGGACCGGTACCCAACCAGGACGCTACAAGTACAGGGATCGAGCTGAGGATATCCTTAACGGCGTCGTATCCAGGTGCAGTGTCCTTGAAGGGCTCTCAGCCTTTGGGTGCACAAAACAGTAACAAACACGTACATTCACAAGGACCACGGCTGCCCTCCGAACTCCTAGAGCATCCGCCAAGGACACTTCTGAGCCTGCAGGCAGACTCACTAGGAGAGTTGTTGTGGACGGGGTATCTTTGGGTCGTGCCGAGTTACATGCTGCCACCAGACTCGGAAGATGGGAGACTAAGGCCTCAGGGTTAATATCCGGTCGACATACGAAGACGACTTGGGTAGATGATGAAATATTTTCCGCCCGAGCTTTCCCTTTATTTACTGCATGCTCTCGTAGAGCTCTCGAAAGTGCTTCCAATTTCTTCGTGACTTCGTTTATGCCTACTGTTATATGTTCCAAGATGACAGGAGCCTGTGTGCTAGTAGGAATTTCTTGATGCATTTGCTCTTGCAATGTGTCGGACGGTTGACCATCCGATGTTTCGATGGGGAGAGTGCCAGTACCCTGCAAGGAAGTCGGCTTTTCTACCTTCCGCTTCTTCCGATTAAGATCAGGCTCAGAAACAAGTCGTCGTTTCTGTCTACAAGCTTTCTTCTTCATTTCGTTGAAGTCAGAAACGCCGTTCAGCATGTTCATCAGCCCAGCGAATGCCATATTTTGAACATTTGAAGGTATCTTTGGCCTGCCAGAAAATAAATAAAAATAAAGATTGATTACTGAAATCAAGTGGGCTGTGCGAAGAAGGCAGGGCTGTACCATGATATTTTAAATGGGTTGTCGAGCACACTTTTATAGACGACTTTGCGTTCAGACGCATTGGTAGGCTTTGCTCTGTTGGAAACATTCCCATGTTTGCGGACGTGCTTGTCGGACATGTTCAACAGAATCTAAGAAATAAAAATTTGTGGTCAGATGGTATGATCAAATATAGGAAAATGCGACAATACCTATCAGCTAGGGTTGTACGAAATGAAGTTGTTCGTTTTACAGTACACTGATTTTGTTGTTATTGATTGTCCCGGTGCCAATACAGAGTGCTCAGTGGACTGCAAGTACGAGCTGGTCGATCGACGCGACTGTTCGGCGCCTAATTACGTATGCCAATGAAAATCCTCAGGCTGGAGTGCGCGACAACAGGCCACAACGTTCATGCATGCTTCATATTTCTTTCATTTCATCTTAAAATCGACCGGGGCTAATCAACTTCTGCAAAGTCTCGCAGCTCTATGCAAATGTTGAATATTTTACTGCGCATCTCGGGAACTCAGGTAACAGACACAACATCAGTCCAAATGAACTAAGACACATCCTACTACTTCACTGTCAATTGGTCTGACCGAATTCTCTAGGTATATGCACACCTAGTACCATAGGAGACACGGCTATTATGCCCGATTGAAATCGACAGGACAGCGATGGAATATCATCCTTCCTCAGGCTCCCAATGCATGTCAGGCGACATTGCGAGTTCGCACATTTTGTTGTCTGTTCTGAATGTTTTGTCGGGTGCGTAAAGTTCCCGCACGGTCTGCCTCGTTTTGATTGGTACACTTACAGAGAGATTTCGCTTTTGACTCAGTTTTGGAACATTTGACAACAGTCCAAACGAAAGACGCCCATCGGCGCTAGAGTCTCTTCGTGTTAGGGCACATCTCCCAGGCAAACTCAGTCCGACTTTGCATATCAGAACCCATCTGTTGGTTTTAGATCGTCTAAGAAGATCAGAGATAATCATTTTCTGCTTGAACACGATGATCAGTTTGTAAACTGACTCCAACTCGACTCCGTAATCCTTGCTTGGATTTCATGGAATAAACCCAGTAGAAAGTTATGACGGGATTCACAGCTCTTTATGCTAAATCTTAGCGACAAGCTCAAAAGTAGGGTCCGTCGTATCCCGGATCGGACGCCACAGGAGTCCTCGAAGAAATCTTTGATCATTTTGTTTTCCAAAATGTGGTAACATGTTCCAGAGAGGAATAACTTAGTTAAGAGGCATATCTGACCTTCATGTCCCAATTATCTCACAGCATTTCAAGTACGAGAGTCATGCTCCGTATTCGTTTCCGGCCACATCTGACCAAACTAGACCACACTCTTCAAGTATAAAAGATTCGGGTATTTTACCGTAGGGCATCATCCTGTCTCCGTTCATTCTCTTTCACAAGATAGCAATGCCTTCCACCACACCCGACTTTTTCACCGAGATATTTCGTACCGCTACGTCGATTCCAAAGGACGTCTTAGAAGTATGCCGCACCTATCCTCGCGAGGCAAATGTCATGCTGCCTCATCTTGAACACACTATGTTGTTAGAGCAGACAGGCGCTCAAACACCGAGGGGTCAGCTCTGGATAGTTTGTCGGACAGTGCACAAACATGACAGCTTGTCTGTTGACTTTGTGCTAAGCTGCATCGAAGGACCACTCGGATCCCTCCCAATTTTCATCTTCACTCCTCACCCCACAGAAGTTCTTTCCGAGTACATCGAACGACGAATCACGGCACTTGCACGGGCTACCCTGGAAGTAATTCCTCTAGAAAGAGTCTTCGCAGTGTTCGCCCAAGAGAATATCACTCGTTCCTTCACGAACGTCTGGACCCAGTTCACGCGCATCACATTGGCTTCAAATGCAGAGTACTATCATGCCAAGTTGACGTATTGCACAAAGCATTCATTCCGTCAAAGGCAAGGTACTGTTACACCTGAAAATATCATGTACAAGCTCCGTCGTGCAGAACCCCAAGATGCAGTTCGAGCGGCGCCGCTTTTGTTCGGTTTCGCTGCTGAATCGGTACGTGATTGATCTTGCCTCGCTTCATCATGCGTATCCTGAGTATCTCTGTATTTCCAGGAGCCGTATACTCTGACCGAGAAGGAAGCTCTTGTAGAGACCAATTTGCAGATTGCCAAAGGAGAGTTATGGATACACGACATCTGGCGTCAAAATGAAGAGCCCGAGATTGCCTCAATTGTTTCGGTTACTAGGACCAGTGAAACGGTCGCCGCCATCACCAAAGTCTATACAAACCCTGCCTGGCGAAGGCATGGGTGTGCCGAGCGATTGGTACGACGGGTATGCAAACAGTAGGCCACCATATATTACCATAGTCAAAAATTTCCCTGACAAAACTCTACTTTTACAGCCTTTTAGAGACCAAGGAGAGTGTTGTGTTGTACGTTGCACACAACAACCCAAAGGCAGCCGGTGTTTATCGCCGCGTTGGTTTCGCTGGCCTTGGCCCCAACGATGGTCCGACCCCCGGGGTGACTTCTTGGTTAGAGCTTGGTTTCGACCGAAACGTAGTGCATCTGGGGCACTGGTAAATGTGTTCTTTTTCTCCATCTCATGGAGGCACTGTCGAGATTTCTTTCTTTCTTTCTTTCCATGTCATAATCGGACATCATCACGGATCATATTATGTAGCAAATAGCAAGGGCACTTCATTCGCATTCCTTATTCTCCTCCCCCTCCATCCACTTGCAGCTCCTACGGACATAAAAGGTTATAACACTACCATGGAAGAAATGTTCTTTGTTAGATAGATTTAAAGAACTCTCCTGTAGTGAAAAGATATTATGAGGTTATATTAATTCGAGATGAATCATGAGACACTCATGCTTTCTTGATTCCGATGCGCTCTTTTCTCGAACTTAGACCCCTGCCAAATACGGCCTTAGCTGTTTCTTTGGCTTCCGGGCCGGAGTGTAACATGTAACACGCCGTGACAATTTTGAGACGGGAAGGACACGGTTTAACTTCTGGCTCGATACGTTATGATGATCTGCCAACTACTGCTCTCCTCAGGCTCCCCGTCATCGATTCTCAAAGTATCTGGTCTCCGTACGGTGCACTTGTCAGGGATCCAGAGCTGATTGATCACAGAGAACCCTAATATCACTCAAGCATTGTCTCATCTGCTGCGGGGCCTCCCTCAGTGACAATATTGGAACTTGGCCAATAGCAAGCTGCAAAGTCACCTTTCCGATGACAATAATTCGGAGCCGGAGTCACACGTCATGCAATTAGGTGCCCAGAATGATAACTGAACCCAAATATATGAGAACAACTACGTTCGCAGCCACGGTGGCAGAGGCTGACACTGATTCAAAATTCCTCGTATCGGAACAATGAGACAATCCTCCAAAAGTGACTCTATTCCAAACTCAACGCTCAGCCGCTCACTATAGCAAACACCTTGTCAGCCAAACTTGGAAGACCCAAATCGAGCACTCTCACTAGTTTCAAGTTCATCTCTTTTCACATCACAAATACGCATAGCTTACTACGGAACATCGCAAGCTCTTTTGTTTTCAATTGAACCGGACGCCTTATTACTTGGTCCCCTCGAAGTTTATTCACTACGGAAGATTCGAGAAGAATGCCACAGCTACTAGCTACACCAAAGCCTGCTTTCGCCGGACCTCCAACGCGTAGCAATAACAGAAAGATGGATACTTCCCGAGACTCCGACAACACAAGATCATCCGAACTTCAATGTTTTCCTTCGCACATACGTTCGACATCACTCCGAATTTCTACGGAGGAAATAGGTATGCGGTCTCTCAAGGGTATGGAGGGATTGCGAAGAGCCGAAGCCGGAGACTCGATGGTTCTATTCGATCTCTCAGAAACAGGTCATCCTTCCAGGTTCAAGCCAGGACAGAGAATTGAAACTCGTAGTAGCCCGGCGAAGGCTACCGGGAAAGGTCGTTCGAAGGCACTACCCTCTCATATATCCATGTTGGACTTAGCGAATAACTCCCCGTCTCGCAATGCGGCTGAACTCAAGTCACTCCTCGGAAATTCTAATTCGAAGTTGAAACATGGAGCGAAGATTATTCGTACCGACGACTGTATTAGAGGGAAGGTAGGAAAAAACGCCGGTTCTAGATACAAGACTAAGAAGCAGAAATCATCTCTTCAGTCCCAAATGGTTGTTCTAGAGCAGGCCAGATCAAAAGCTCGAGTTGAAGTCGATATAATCCTTTCCAGTGATACTTTCGTTCAAGGAGGCGAGGTAAGCGGACACATCAAATTCCGCATTCGAAAGCGTTCCAAGAAGGATGATGAAGAAGGAATTCCACCCGTCTTACTTTCAGATGGTAAGGTTCGAATCGTCGGGTTCGAGACTATACCTCAATCGACGGAGTCTTATACGTTTTATCAATCTGCGAAACCATTGTCCGAGATTGTAGAGGGTTTTGATGATTTATTTGATTGGGAAGAGGAAGGCGGTGAGCTTGAGAGGGACGAAGATGGGTTCGGGCCTGCTTTGGAAGGGACACATATTTTACCATTCAGAATGAACTTACCGTTGAATAGCACCGACCCAGGTACCGTAGGCTCTGCGAAAGGCACACTAGACATTCAGTCGGGTGTAGTAGTGCGATATGTTGCGATGGTGTAAGTGATCCTAACTAACCTGAACTTAATCCGCTATTTCATTACTAATTCCCGTCTGCATATTGATATACTTTGCAGATCAATCAAAGTCAAGGATCCTAAGACATCCAAATGCTCCCTGGCCCATTTCTACCGCAATGTATCCGTGTACCCATCTCTTAATCTAGCTTCGATCCTCTCTGCAGCTCCAAAACCTCTCCAAGCCAGTACTTCCAAATCACTCTCCGTACTTCCTACAATTGGATCATCTTCGTCCTCGTCCTCATCCGATAAAGTTAAGCTGACAGCAACACTACAGAGGTTGCATTGGATAGCCGGACAAAAAGTTCACGTCAACATCTTCGTAGACAACGAAACGAAGAAGACAGTGAAGAGTGTCACGTTGACTTTGGTCAGGACTACGACTTTGTTTAAACCTTCAGGATCATCAAAGTTTGAAGATGGCGACGGCGGTGATAAAGGATTAGATGAAGATGCATGTCAAACTTCAACCACGCACAAAGCTGTCGCTGAGGAGATATTGGAGATGGGACAGGGTGGTGCGAAGGGGTATGCTAGTGCGAAAGGATGGTGGACTGGTGTCGGTCCTGGACAGAAATTGGAGTTTTCTCATTTTATTTTGCTACCGGTATGTTTTTACTTCTATGTTTTTGGGTTGTTTACGATTAGTTATGCGGAATATTGACTGACGAATTTCCATTGCAGCCTGACGCGCTTTCGATCACTCGTGGACGTCTCCTCGAAGTTGAATATTCACTTCAAGTCACTCTGAGTGCAGGATCACTAACTGCGGACGTTTTCGTAACGCTTCCACTCCGAATCGTCAATTTCATTTCCCTCGATCCTCTGAACACAGTCTCCTCTTCCTCTTCCTCTCACCCTTCCCATTCCGCCGCTCATCATTCCAAAACCTCCCACCGTACCACTCTTCCCAATCCTTCCTCCGTTAATCACGAAACTGGAAACTCAAGTTTCTCCTCTTCTACATCAAACTCAAGTATCTCCTCCACAGAAGGAAACGTTGGACATTCCCCATACTCTCAACCCTCCTCTCATTCTCACAAGAGTCGTCATCAACAACTGCCTTTAGCAAATTTCAACCTCCCATCTTCGACTTCCAACATGTCTACTATTTCAGACGAGGATAGAGCGGAAATCGATTTTGTGGTGGGTTCTGCAAGGTTAGAGCATGATCATGTTGGATATGACAATAGCCGTAGAGATGATTTCGAAAGTACTTCTCGGAAGAAGAAGGGAAAGGGGAAAGCGGATATCTTGGCAAGTCCAAGTGGCAATCATAGCGGTAAAGGAGGAAGAAGAATGGAAGGAATTGGGTTAACTTCATTCGCAATGCGTGTTGAAGAAAAGAGAGCTTTACGATACAACGGGGCCCTTCGAACACAACCAACTTCGAAACTATCTTCCTCATTCTCAGCTTCTAGTCTAGATCGAGATGAAGGTGATGAAGCAACACCACGGATGGAAGATTATCATAGGGATAACAGCTTGGTTTCGGGGTTACCTGCTGACTCACTTTCTGGTTTAATTCGACAAACTCGATCTCAGTTCTCTCAACAAACTCAAACTCAACAGGCTCTTCCACCGCGTATCAATGTCCAGACCACGACTGGTGGTTCTAATCTTAATTCTTATTCCAACTTATCCGCCAACGGTAATACGCACTTTGAATTCAACCCATCAAATTCATTCGAGAGTATTCCTCCTACCGCAAGTGCACTTATGATGAACAGCTTTGGATATGAATCAGGAAGTCACATCAGTAGTTCGATGAATTCTTATTCTCATTTGGATCGTGTTCAGGAGAATGGAGGAGGAGGATCAAGGATATTACCCCGTATTCCTGATAATAGCAACAATGGTCAAGTTCATAAGTCGAAGGTTGTCACCACTACTACCACCAATGCTATTGATTCCGGGTCTTCAAAACACTCGAAGGTTCATAGTCATTCCCTCCCTCGACCTCCATCTTTAGATCGGATTCAAGTTCAGGAACAGAGAAGATATGGACGTGCTACTGCTAGTGGTGTCAAAGGAAGGATCGCTGCTTTCGAGCAACAAATGAAGAGATCTGTGGCATGAGGACTTTTAGATGAACAGATTTCTTTCTTTTTCGGAGACAATTCGTGTTGAGCTTCTTTCAGGGATTTTTAGGCATGATGATACGCGCTTGCAACTATGATACAGATTTCGTGTTACCATGATATTCTACATTGATTCCTATTTGCTGCTATACTGTATACACTTGATTGAGTTCCAGATTCCACTTGTTTTTAATTAATAACAGTTCCTCCGTTGACATGAATGACTTGTCCGCTTTCAGACATATGAAATGAGCTTCCATACTAAACTTTAAGTTTTAACAATGAAGTACGTACCTGATATAGCTAGAATCAGCAGAAGACAAGAAAACAAAGACGGTAGCAATCTCGATAGGTTGGCCAGGTCGGCCCATAGGCACAGTGGAACCAAACGTCTCAAGGCTTTCTTTCGTCATTGTGGGAGGTCTGAATCCAACGCAAAGGAAAGTCAATATTTGAGTCTCCTGGTTCAACAAAAAATGAATACCCACATAAGAGGAGTCCAGATAGGACCAGGAGCGACAGCATTACATCTTATACCTTTGTCTCCCACGATTTGGTTACTCAGACCTCGCATGAAAGCGATGATAGCGCCTTTGGTAGCGGTGTAGTCAAGAAGTTGGGGATGACCGATTGCAAAATTGACAGAGGCGTCGAATACGATACTTGAGCCTTCAGGCATATGAGGGATAGCAGCCTGCAAATCATTGAGCCATCAAAACATTGGACCGATACTGACGAAGATTACCTTGCATATGTAGAAGAATGAGTGAATATTGGTATCGAAAACCTGAAGCCATTGTTCCGAGGGTAGGGTAGTAATATCGGTGTTTGATTGTTGATTTCCGTGATTTAGGACCCTTGTCAATGACCATCAGCACAACTGGAAATCTCACGTGCCATGATGCAAATGACATACAAAGCATCGAGTTTTCCACCAAAGTGATGAAGATGAGACTCCACAAGTTTCTTGCAAGCATCTTCAGAGCGAAGGTCAAGTTCCGAGATATACATTTTGGATTTATTATCCGTCTTTTCTATGATTTCTTTGGCGATATCTTTGACATCCTCGTGCTCTTGCTTTGTGCAGTGAAGAGTGAGGTTTGCACCCTCGAGAGCTGAATTCGAAGTGTTTGTAAATATTCAATCTCGTCGGAGAAAAATAAGAGACGCACCGAAAAGTAATGCAATAGCTCTTCCAATACCGCTATCAGCACCAGTAACTAGAGCAGTGCGACCTTCGAGTTTTCCGGAAGATTTGTAGTGTTTTCCGTCTGCGGTGATGTCGTTAATAGGCTGAGGATGGATGAGTTTTTGTGATCCTGGCGTAGATTCCTGTTGTTGGAAGGGAGGCTTATAGCCCTTTCTGAATTGTTCTGGGATAGTCATGGTGAAAGAGATTGGTAGGCCATTTTCTGGGGAGGTCAGGGTCTTATAGCAGCAGAGAGGGTGGTGTATGTGACACGGGTGACGTCAGACATGAGTATCTCCACGTCCTTAACCATCCGTCCTATTTTGAACATTAGTATTGACATTCACTCTTTTTCGTGGAGAGTCTCTCTGTCTGGAGTTTGCATTGCGTCCGTGACTGAATCTGTTAAAAGTTAAACATTTCCTTTTTGAGTGACGTTAAGCTTTAAGGTTTCTCCCACGTGGGTTTTCACACAGGTACGGAAGATGATGCAGTTTGGGCAGATTCTGACTTTCGCCTGCGACCATTCTTCCTCTCTGCTTCAGATCATCCTGGAATTGGGCCCAGTCCCAACCTCTAGCGTCGCACTGTGTACAGCTTGTTGCTACGAAGGTGTTGTATTCCTCTGCCGGCATCGAATCAGCGCTGCCTGAACCATCTTCTCCTCGAGCTAGCCATCCTATCTGAATCATTGTCTCACAGTTTTGGCTTGTCATTGCAGCCGCACTGATACTTCTCGGACGACGTTCTCGAACGCCTCTCTATAGCCCTCTATCCGGGTAGATCAACAACAGATTGTTGGCAGATACACGTTTCTTCTCTCCTTCATTTGCAAACTCGACTGCGCCAGCTCCACTCGACCACGAGCATCCCAAATCACGAAGCCTAAACCACGATCGATTTCGGTTATCACTTCCTCCGACTTTGTCATACCATCATCCCTCCTCCTCTCTTATACCATTTTTTCGGTTTGCTTCAATCCACTCAACTTTAGCACACTCTATACGCAAACTCTCTACCACACCACTTGATCCACTTTCTATCATGCCAGCCACCGTTCTTGGTCTTCCTACTCTCCCCAAAGACCTCAAGCCTATCTCTCCTTATCTTCAGCGAGCCGATGAACTCAAAACCAAAGATCCTATAATGGGCTATTGGTGTATGTACATTTCTGTTTTTTAATCTCTCTCCAATAAACAGGAAACCTATTTCCTTTCAATCTGCTTCTATCTCTAGGTGCTTACTACGCAGCACAGGTCGGCATTGCTCTTAAGAGCAGAGATCCCGCTTCACGCACTTTCCTATTCGAATTACTTGGAACCCTTGAGACTATGAAGAATCAAATTGGCCCGGAGGAAGCCATCGACAATGAAGCTGTTAGCAGTGCTTATGTCGAGAATTTTGCTCTCAAGATATTTGCTATGGCAGACAATGAAGATAGGAAGGGTCAGGCTACTAGGTAAATTTCCTTCTCTGTGTATTTCTTATCTCATCTCACCTGACGCTTCACGATACAGAGCTACCGCCAAAAAGTTCCTTGCCGCCGCCAACTTCCTCGAGATTCTTTCGGTATTCGTTAATGGCTCAGATACTTCTGCGGAGAGTACAAATGCCGAAAAGATTCGTTATGCGAAATGGAAAGCTGCTGACATTGCCAAAGCGTACCGAGAAGGTAGGAAACCTACTCCTGGTCCAGCAGGCTCTACAGAAGCAGAATCACCCCCTGCTACTCAAGGTGAGATCGTGGATGGCCCTGAAAGTCCGAGCGCGTCTCGTCATGCTCGTACTGCTTCAGGGTCTTCGCCTTCTTCACCTCCAGCTATCATTCGTGACACACCCCCACCTCCACAAATCACTAATCTTCCGCCTTCACCTTTCACCACAACACCTGGATTAGCAGATCCTCGACATGTTCCATTGAGTCCTGGTGCTTGGAGTACTGCTGCAACGCCTGGAACACCAGGTCTTCATTTCGACTCTGTTCCTTCACATCCACAACCTCCTCGTCGGGAGCTTCACGTGACCAATAATACGAACAATGAATCAAACCCAACAAGTCAACCATCACCGACTGGCTCAACAGGAAGCAATGGCACAAGACGCCAGGTGCATTTTACTCCCTCAGTAGAAGCGCATTTGGGTTCCACCTCTCCTCCGAACATTCTCTCACCAAGCGAACCATCGGCGGCGCCTGCAGAAAGTAACACACCTGATCCTTTCACTATAGAGGTTATGGGCGCACCCTCGATAGAATTTTTACCATCTGCACCGTTGTATGCGCCAGAACCACCGGGTAACAATATCGCAAGCTCGCCACATGCGATTCCTCCCCCGACTAACTACGCGCCACCACCACCTCCATATGTTCCTCCTTTGCCACCTCAGCCACCCAGTCGTCCGACTGCTGCTACAGCGGGAATGGCTACGTTGACTCCAGCGCCACCTGAAGAGTTGACACCGCAAGTCATTGGCCGAATACAGAAGCATTGCAAATATGCTATCTCGGCGTTGGATTACGAGGATGCTGAGCAGGCAAGAAAGGAACTGAGGGCTGCTTTGCAAATGCTTGGTGGGTAGAGAGGATGGAAGAATGATGCTAAAATTGGAACTTGGTATGGAAGACGGAAGATTACTGATGAATGATGTATCCTCGATGAATATTATTTGTATGTTAATATTCCTTGCTAATACCCTTTTCTTTTCTTTTTTGCTGGGCCTCTTTTCGGTTCGGTTTTCAAGCATTTAGGCTCCAGGTGAAGCCGATATATTGAGACGAAAAGCAGGCCGGTCTGTACGCCGAAAACGTTAAGGAGCAGACCTTGAAGTTACCATTGTGTGACACATCGATCGAAAAGAGAAAGAAGGGCCAAGTTCGCTAGAATGTTCCTTGGGAAGAAGCAAGCTAGTTAGAGCCCCGGTGTTTTTGTGGCGCATTAAGCTTGAAGTGAGATTAATCTACAAGATGGGTATTACTATTCAAACTCCGCATAAATGTACTCGCGATACGTCATCGGAGATCCCCACTTGGAAAATGACTGTCCACTGGACTTTCGTGCATTCGTTCGTTCTCCAAAATAGCCATCTTCGCCACGTCCGTTCGAATCCTACCAACCGTGTTCGCTGGCATGAACGTCGGCGACAGTGGTGGAGGAGACATCGTCCCTGCTGGACTCGCAAACATCGGGGACGGACTGCGAAGGATGGGTGATGAGATGGCAGAATCCTTGGTGTTGCTGCGGGTGTTCTGAGTGTTTGTATTACTGCTCATGTGAAGGTCGATGCGCGGTGTTGGGAGTGCGTGGAACGTGGTGACCGCATGCGATAGCTCGTCCAACTATAAAAAGGACATATCAGTCTACGAACGAGAGTGATGGAGAAACATTACCTTATTCATGATGCCATTGATAGCTGTTCTTCTACCCTCAAACGTTGCAGCCAAACTCTTGAACTCGTTATCCATCGCCTCCTTCCTCTTCTTCTCCGCATCTTCCAAATTAACCCACTCTTCCCCACCTCCGATCGTATCTGAGTGCATCCTCCCACCAGGTCCACCAGGTCTCTTCGCACCCCCTCTCAGTCCAATCCCACTTACAATAGATTCACCCTGGCCGATGCCTTCCATCTCAACATGCATATCAGCTATCTCACTTTGTATTTTCCGTATTTTTGATAGGTGATTCCATAAATCCTCTCTAGCCTGTTCGAATCCTATACTGTCTCGTTCTCGCTCTGTTATCGTAGTAGGGTCCTTTTCGGATTTGCTTCGAGAAGGCAACACTCCGATGGGAGCTCCCGTGAATGGATCGTAGATCGTTTCAGATTCGGGGGGTGATGATGATGATGAACCTGGTGTGGGACTCGTTGCTGTTGACCTTGTGAGCTGTGATTGTTGCTGTTGCTGTTGTTGAACTTGAGGAGGGGTAGAGACACCACTTGTTCCAATCACGGGTGTACGTTCTCCGCCACCTTCCTCATCATCACCACCATCCGTGACCGTCGCAGTATTATTGTCAATGTGTTCAACAGTACCAATACACACTTTTTTCGGCTCCGCAGTTGTTACGTTTGGAGTATTTGGAGAAACCGGTTGGGGAGACGGTATCTTCAAATTCAAATCCGAATTTGGTTTATGACCCGCCAGTTCTGAGAGAATAGCATCGTGTGGTGTGGTTAGAGAGGCGACGACTAGCTCTGGTTGGTCATCGTTGGAAGGTCTTGTACGCGCGGTGGCAGCTAAAGAGGTCCCATCTGCTGTAAGGGACGCGTCAGCTGATTCCCTAGGAGGTGCTAGCGGAAGGTCAGAGTGCCTATGTTTGTCAGAATTTGGAATTGAAAACCAGGAATGCATGGTCGTTTGTGGTCGTGGAAGAAGACGATGATGAGCACTTTCCAAATATGGGTGGCGTTCAATATCCACGCTTGTTCAGTAGTGCTGGAATTTGCCGGGGATCTCTCATCAGATCTGATCCCTGATGGTTCTATTCAGTCTCGTTTTGGCAACTGTACAACTTTGTTCAGAACTTTAAAGTTACATACACTCAAGGGCAACTTTCTCGCTCTCTCTTGCCTTTACACGCATGTTCCATTCCTATCTGCTATCCACCACAACATCGGAGACATGGCTGGGACATGTGACCCCTCTTTTATCTGATTACCATATACTGAAGAATGGCTGATTTTTTGAACGTCCAGTGCAGATATTTAAAGTGATGTGTACTGACGGATTTACGAAATTTGAATTTCATCTTATTTTTGGTGCATGTGTTTTAACGACAAGCCGCAGAGCTGTGTAGCACGATGATGAAGTCTCTCCACATCTGGTCTAATTAATCACTCGCAAGCTACTTATCCAAGAAGAGAGTGTCCCATCTGGTATATATATATTTATGATATCTCACTTATTTGTATAGTCTCCTTCCGGTTTTTTCTCATCCAGCGGTTGTTTAGTATGATACTTATGCACGCATGCATACATATATACATAAACGAGTCTTGGGTTCCACACGGAGGAGAAATCCATCTCGGGTAGAATCAATCCTCTACCTTGGCGAATGAGACTGAGTAATCATTTATGGGTGTAAATTTAGCGGCCCAAGTTGAAGCTAACACCCATCTGTTGACACTTTAAGAAACGTTACACGCAACAAGCTTCTTTCACGCGCCTAATGATCAAATCCCCAAATTCACAAAGATGTGCCGGAGTACCCGACAACGTTGGGTGATGATAACGGAGAGTAGACCACTTGAGTAATCCCCTCGTCTTCCTACGCGTAAAAACAGAGTAAAAGCTGGTATAAAGCATACTTGGCTGTGCTCCTGCATGCACTCCATTCGAGTTATTAGTGAAGGCAGCTCTCATCGATTAGTAGGGAATCTTGGTTTCGATGCGGTTGGGAAAACGGAAATGAAATAGCTACCGTCTTTCGCGTGGTCGATTCGGAGTCCGAGTCCCAGCGCTTAGCACCCTACTCATGTCCAACAAGGTTAAAGCTTGTGAAGTCGCAGATCTAGCTGTTTTCAATCTTCTACTCCCTTTGTATTTATGGCATTTTAATTTTATTGCGAAAGGGGAGCATCGCTATTGGCTCCGCCTCGAGAACACAGACGATCTCGCAGCGGTCTTAGCACGGCACAAGATGATTCATGTCCTCGGTACCTACCATGGCTCATCTTCCCTGTTCACGTTTTCCCATTCTCAGACTCCTAGCCCGTGTTTTTTTGTCATATTGATGCCATCTGGTGAGATTGCCAAGAAGATAGGATTGTGATTAAACACACACGAACAAGAATTATAACATGAGGAGACCCCTTGGAGTCTCTGTATACAAAGCTTAAAAGCATTACAAACCTAGTATGCTACAATTTGGAGAGCAGGATAAAAGTGCGCACACTGTTACGATGGAAAGATCCGGTTGGAGCAGGGAATTAACGCTGTAAAACATTGAGGGTCTGTCCATTTGAGAGAGAAAAAGTCCGCCGATGGTTAATTAGAGGTAGCAGCGGGCGAAGGTGTTGGGTGGAAGGTGACATGGCCACTGTCCCTTTGCAATAACAGCTTCCCACTCAGTTGCGACGGAGCGATACAAGTCCAATGTCGCTCTAGCTATTTCCAGCTTTTTAGGGCAACCAGTGTCATTATTTTGAATTCTCGTTCATGGAAATCTACTCACCGCGCATATCTTGTCGTCCGAGCATCTGCGGCGCATAAGTTGCCACATGAGAGTGGGAAGTCCGACTATTTTGTTAGGGGATCGGAGGGAGTTGCGAAAAGGTTGATACAATGCAACGTCTCGGGTGGCGACTGCTGGATGGGGAATGCCTATTACTGCGATTAAAATAGCGGATGAAAGCCTTTGATGAGAACACGTATCATAACACATGTCACGTTCCAAGGTGCGTGTCCTGCCACCTTGTCACGGACCTTTAAATAATCGGGAAATCGGCACTTACCAGATAAGTCGTTCCAGAGGGAGTGCCCTATCAATACTTTTCCTTTAATAAGGCTTGCAATCCGCGATTGCACCTCGCTAAATTTCATAGCATTGTCTGCCAGCTAGCGAGTCAACAGGCCGTCCACAGAATAAAACATAGGTCGCGTGACACTCACTCGGAGACAAGTGTTCCGGCTCGATACCTGTGGTCGCTGTACGATAGTCAGAGACGGGCATGGTAGGCTGAACATAAGTGCACAACAGAGTTTGTCCTCTGTAATCGACGAGCGCGATGCGACTAGAAAAACATTGTCAATATTCTAGAAAAAATCAGAAAAAATCGAAGAAAAAAACGGACGCAAGCATGGATGTGCCACCACCATCGCCTATACCGACGACGGTGCAGGAGATGGCGACAATCTGTTCTGGCTGGGGATTTGGGTACTTCTGTGAGGCAGACATTGGAAGTTAGAGGAGATAAAAGCTGGAGGACGTTGGAAAAGCAGATCGCACCGACTAGATGTTTTATACACGACGAGCTCATGTGGCGGGATTTCTGTGTTAGTATGAAGCCGCCATGGAGTTGGACATGGCTGGAGTGTAGTTGGCAGGTGGAATAAGGACGAGAGAAAGGATGTTGCCTTTTTCGACGAGAGAATGTTGAGAGGTGACATGCAATAAATCACAAGAGGAAGGAATGAAATCAACTTCCCGCTTCCTTTCTTTGCTACCAGAGGAAGGAGTGACCTTGGTTGCGTACATTTCGGACTCCCCGAACGGTCACAAACATGAATTGACACGCCAAGAGCCGAATTTGTCTTTCTTGGAGCAGCAGTCTGCGACGTAAAATTCCTAGCAACAACGCGAGTCTCCGAAATAATGCAGAGGGACAGAAACACGTACGGAGAGTGTACAATTGTCGGCTAAGCGGGCCAGCGCATCGAGCAGAGGAGTGCTGCAGCCTCTGTGCTGGCGATCCGAACTTGCTTTATGGGTGTCTTGCCTCGGAGGAGACTTGTTCATTTCCGTCGAGAGGAGAGATCGAGTGACCTTGGGATCTGTGCTCTGCAACTCGCGGGGCCGAATTAGTTCGGAGATAAGTGGTGCAAATAAATAAGTGTTAATTATCTAAACAGTAACTCACTCGCTTTCGTTAACATTATTGTCGCTGGGCCTGAATCTATCGTGGATCGTGTCGTCGTGAAGCTCGCGTCTGGTTATGGCAATTCAAAGTTCAATCTTATCTACACGTTCAACTGACTCCGACACACCGCGGCTATTTTATCGCGAACCGACATTTAAGTATTATTAACCATCATTTCCAAATTAGTGCCCGAGCTTCTCTTTCAAACGCCAGAACCGTCTACGGAGTAACAACCACTTCCAACCATCCCGACGAGCAGGGTACAGTCGACTGTGACCACGAGCTGTCAAATGTACACGGCGCCTACTCTGCGACCCCCCTTGGACCTCTTTCTCTACCACTCGCATTTCCCGCATCTTGGCGGCACAGTTATCCACATCGAGATTAGTCTCCACCACCTTCACATTCCCCGCCTTCAATCCCAAAGACGCGAGACGGCGCCGCACACGTGAATCAATCACTTGCGGTCCATATTTCTTCTCAAACGACCTCACAACCTTTCCGGCCAACAAAAACCCCGATCGCGCCTGACGCAAAGTCCCTAAAAGTGTGAAAAGTGTGCTCGATGTGGGAGACAACTCTCGATGTACACGTAACAACTCCTCCAACGTCCGCCGCGCAATGAAGTATTTGCTAACACCCCGTTTCCGACCAAGTGCCAAATGCAAGTGAACGATCTCGAGACATTGCAGTTGAAGTTTCCTTGAAAGCTTTGAGGGAAGTCGTTGGAAATATGATGAGGTAACATTCTGCGCGAAATCCCATTGCTGGGCACGGAGACCTGCGTGAACAACAGCTCGAATTTGACGTGGTGATACATGTCGCCATTCATGAGGTAGAATCGACGGTAAGTGACCAAAAAGTTGTTGGAACTTCCAGTTATCGTCAACCGTCACATCCGGTAGTCTTGAAATCCCGTCGTCACCGTGAGTCCGATCCCTTGTTCGCTGCGATGGGTTGCGACGACCAATCATGGCACAGAACTCTAACCACACTGGAAGAGGCATTCCAGAATCCTTTGTCTCAGTCATCCACGTCTCAACCCATCCTTTTCGCCTGATTGCCAGCCTGACCTTCAACGCTCTCGATTTAGGATTCTCGTCTAAACCTATGGACTCCAACCTCCTCAGAAGATTATCGGCTTGTTTAAAAGCAGAATTACGGATGCAAAGGGATACAAGAAGGTTGCACGAACGAGCAGAGTGCAAAGTCGGATATAAGGAATGGTACTTCATTAACTGATGTATAGACGGTGTAGGTTTGGGCAACATGAGCCGTAGCAAATTTTGGTATAGGTCTTCTGTAGTGAGTGGAAAGGGAATAGCTGGAGTAGGATATGTTTGATAATCGCCGTAGTATACTGTCGGGAGATGTGCTGCTAATTCCTGACACCATGGTGGGTCATCCATGGTTATTGTAGGGTCTACGACAGAACGAACTTGTCCTGGGTCCATGGGCATCATGTCCAAAGCAGATAAACACTCTGGGTCTATTGGAGAAACAGACTTTGAGCGATTGGTACGCTTACGTTCATGACGAACCTTCTCGACGGGTGAATTTTGTCTACGACACTTCTGTTTGGAGATTTCTAGAGTGGGTTCGGTTGCCGGGGATTCCATGCGGTCTGGACGACTCATCGACTCGCAATACAATTTCTCAGAATTGTTACCAAGAGGGCTACAACGGTGAGACACCCTAGTATCTAGGTTGAGTCTGATGTAAATGGGAAAGAACGGCTGAAGAACATACTCAGATAGTTGCGGAACAGAAATCCGAGAGCTTTGACCCCTCGAACACTCCTGGTCTACCTGTTTGAAGACTACACCCTGGGTTGCGACATAAGTCCGTCTGTATACGTGTGCACTCGGCTGAGTCTTGGACCATGCACGCCCTGCTGCAGCCTGAAGGATAGTGGATAGTGAGAACGGCCCTCCTGCGAGACGAGCAGCATGTTGGAGCATGCATGAGGATTCCAGCGCAACCGTGCAATACGCTGGCCAACTTTTTCGCTGAAGTCGCGACGAAAGAAAGAAGTAACAGAGTCACGTGCGTAAATCTCATGGTCAGTATTCCCGATTAGCGCCGATCCGTTTCATCACAAACCACCTCCCGGCAAACGATATAAAAGTATTCTACGAAACAGCATTGCTTTCAGTTTATCAAAGGCTATAGTATTTCCTACCAAAAGACAGAACATGCGACAAAAAACTAATGGGTGTACATTTGATATGTATGTAGCAAGATCGTGAGGCGCGTGACAGAGATATCGTGAAGGTGACCAGACCAAAGTAAGATGCAATAAAGACACATTAATGAAAGGACCGTCCTACAGATGAGATGAGAGAATGTCGTAAAACAAACGTATGTGATAGCAGCAGAATTCCGAAACTTCACAGCTCCTCTTCCATGGGTTGACGTCCAACCAACCACCCTACCTTCGATACCCATCGATCTCTAATTTCCTTCATCACTTCCAACCCGTCATCCTTGGCTTCCGCAAATTCGTCCAACGCCTTCTCCCATCCTCTCACCGTCTCCTGACCAAACATACCGCCCTGTCTATTGACGACTTCATCAACCCTATCGATCCAGGCTTTCCACTCTTCTACGACACGAGGAAGGAGCTGTGGGACCAAAGATGCTCGTGTTAGAGGAGGTTGAGCAAGGATTTGAGACACCAAAGCTTGTAAAAACAAGAATGTTTCTGAAGGATGAGATTTGTCTTTGTGTTGGGATTGCAGTGCCGATGCATGAGACTGGGCATGAGAATGTTGTTGAGGCAAAGATGTTGTATATGAGAAGTATGGGAGATATGAGTAGCACACAGACACGAATTCGACTATGTGTGGCCTTAAGCGAGAGATTACGTATTCCTCTCGCATCCCTCCGGCAGCGTGCTGTGTTTGACCAAAGGGCATGGCTTGAGCAAGTCGACCAAAACCGAATCCAGTGCTTGATCCAAATCCAGATGATGCGGGGTTAGAGAAACCCGCTGAGGAAAACGGAGTTGATGATTGCGCCAGTGAGAATGACATAGAATTATTGGAGTATGGGAAAGCGTCAAGCAGTTTTCTTGATGCATTCGTGATGGCTTGAATAGCGGTGTCCAGCGACGGACGAGGAATGAGCGAGAGAATCGACGTCTTGAGTGCAGGCTGCGTTGAAATGAGTGAGTTCAATAGAGGCAATAGTGACTCTTTGGGAAGGCTCGCTGTAAATTGGTTAGAATATGAAATAACTTCAACAGCTTGCCGACATACCAAGCAAGACTCCAACATCAACATCTGCGCAGCTATCAGATGAATGGTTTGTATTCTTTAAACCATCGTGTGGCTTTGCGGAATTAGGGACAGCGGCAGTGATACGAGCTCGCTTGGGTGCAGCGCGTTTAGGACGATCTGGGGTAGGACTCCTTTCCATGGCATCATCTCTAGCATGCTTGTTGCCCGATTCATGGTCGTCTTCGGGTTCGTGACGCCTTTTCGCACTCCTCAGCTGGGGAGACTGAGCAGCGAATGCAGGCGAAGGAGTCGGCCATTGAGATTGCGGTGAATGGACTGTGCTTGGTGTCCAGGAAGACATTGGAGAAGAGAGACCGAAACCAAAACCGAGAGGAGAAGGAGAGTGATTTATAGGGCCGGCGTGAAAGCCTAAGTGGTGGTGGGTGATAACATTGGCCATTGTTGTTTGTGGTTTCTGTCCAATGAGTCGTGAAGGAGAGAAAGCAGGACTCGTAATTAGCGCCATAACAGCCAACTGTGGCTGCAATCAAAACGACGCGTGCTCTTTACGCCTGCCCTGAAGTCCCATCACGTGGTCCTGCCTTTATAGCCAGCAAAGTTTTTCTTCTGCCTTCCTCGTCGTTTTCGCTTCGCCTTCCACTTTCCAACCTACTCTCAGTAAGTCTCACTGCTGTTTCCCGCGGTGAAGAGAAAACACGAATCGCTACTTCGAAGCCTTACAGGCTGATGAATTGCAATCGAATATACCCAAATTTCTGAGCTCTTATCGACACCGCCGTTTTTCTTTTTGCTAACATCTTCTCTCCCTCAGGCCATGCAATATATCACGTCATAACAGTGAGTATCATTTCTATCCTACTTCATCTAGAGGGATGAATATTCTTTGAGTCAAGCCCTGACACCGTCTTAAGGACGGTCGTTGATGAGTATACCATGCTAATTCTGACTTCCTTTTTGTCTCTATATGATACAAACATATTTACTTACCCTCTCCTTTTCTAGATATTCACGGTCCACTTACAAGATGCTTTCGAGGAGTGTCGTTAGTGTGAGTGTCTCTGTCAATTGGTTGTAAGGATTAGTATTATTATCTTTAACTTCTGAGAGATTATATCTCATGACGACTAAACATAATCATCAATGTCTTCAACCATATGATACTTCACTTTGATTCAATTTCTGCCGCACTTTTACTAACTCAACTTTCATTATAGCACTGTAGTTCTATGTTTGTAAATTAGTTGTTTCATAATAAACATAACATATTCATTCCATTGGAAGCCGAAGAAAGGAAATGAATTATCAAGATCTACTCTATATGAATGAGTCTACGGATACGTCCACAAGAGATTAAGCAACCACATAACACCCAGAGCAATGCCAATCTTGGTTTTGACTCCAGGATTCCACTCTGTTTCACCATACCACACGCGGAAGCCTGAGGGAGATGAAGCAGATGATGACCCCTCTGCCAAACGATCAACCCAACGTCGAGACGATCGCACTGGGGTATCTGGTTCAGGAGGAAGGTCGTTTCCTTCGTTATCCTTCCTTTCACCAGATCCGTCCTCCTGGGGGACCAGGAAGATGATCTCCTGGGCTTCACTCGTCGACTGTGGACTTGATCGAGTCGCGGTTGGTGCGGCGGACGTTGGTAAAGTGGGAGGACTAGATATGGCACAAATCCATTTAGTGATTTGTCCAGTAGCATCCGACACACGGTCAGACACGTATATGAACATGATAGTTGTGATCACCATATTCAATGGACGCCATCTAGTTCCTGGGATGACGAGAAGGATGCCTTTGGTGTCTCCTGCCAACCAGAAGTGGTACTGGATGATGAATGTTTCCAGCGAGCACTTTCCAATGAATGCAAACATTCGAGAGGATACCGAACGAAGTATTCCATTGGCATTTCGAAGAACGACGAAAGCTCCGACAGGAAGGAAAGAAATGTATGGGTGCCATGCATTGTACGTGAACTTGTCAGGTTGCGACAGCTCGAAAGCAAAGAACCAGAACAACACGAATCCAGAGACAACAATGGTACCCTTGGCGATCAATGGGACAAAGGTGTGGTCGGTGAGACGGTTCTCTCGTATCTTGATGACGACAATCGCGCAAAGCATGCCAAAGTAAACTATCCAGAGGTCGAGGTTGACACGGAAAGCCCACTCGCGAGCTGACCAATGAATGCGGAAGATTCGCTCCAAAAATCCGAAAGCACCTTCGAGCAACCAAGGTTCGCTCATGAACCAAGTCATAAGCCCCATTGATATGAATATCTTCGCAACCACGAAAACAGTGCGGTCATTGTACCGCGAGCCAGCCAACATAGTACCGTATATGATCAAATACCACATAGACACCAGAGGCGAGAAATAATAAGAGATGTAGTCGGTGTTCATGGTATAAGCCAAGACAAGTGTATAAAAATTGAGGCGAACCATTATCTGCAGAATCTGTGTTAATTTTGACCAGACAAAGATAAAGTTACCCGACTTTACCTGGGCTACGCGAAGAAATCCGAAGTCAGCCTTTTTGATATAGAAAGTCGTATGTCCATAACCAGTCATGAATAGATAGGATGCAACCAACACCCTGATTGGATTATAGATGCCAGAGATTTTTGAAGCACCCAGATAGTGATATATGAGAATTGCGACTAGGTGAACGTCAGCGGCATGGTTCACAAACGATAACTTGCAGAGAACATACGCTGCATCCATCCCTTCCATTCATCAGTTTGATCACGGTTCAAGAACCCAAGGTCGTTATCGGCGCGTTTAGAAGTCAATAAACCAACCGCCAACGTAAATAAGGAAAGGAAACCGAAAGCCCATGGATCAAATTGCTTCTGTTCTTTAAGCCACAAGTTGGAGCGGTCTGCAAGATATATCAAAGCGATTGACACGCTTATGGTCAACGGGGGCATTTGTTCTTTCGATGGCCACGAGAAACCTGTCGAACCCGCTGTTGTAATACAATGAGTACATCACAATCAAAGACAGAGTGTGACGCGCATACCCAACCGTCGTGCGAGGAACCAGCTAATAGGTCCCCACAGGATAACTCCACCCAGTGCGATGATATGTGCCGCAGAGGGCCAAGGATAGCTTGAACAACACGTTTTGTCCAATGGGAATGTCTTCGGTAAGACATCGTTGCAACGAAGATTGAGGAGCACATTGGCTTGTACTTTGACAAGCGCATCCGAGAAGTGTAAACCATCTTCTGTTTGCGATGGTTCCAACATCTTATTAAACACCAATGGTAAATCTATGAATCTATTGTTTGGCTTGCTCGGCCCAAAGATGGAAAACTCGGTATTTGCAGAAAGTGGACGAAGTCGGTGGTATAAGTCGGAATTCATCGCATCTATGTCAGAAGCTCGCATAGACTCAGCTCTGTCCTTGGATAATTTGGAGGGTACAACATCTTCGACAGGCAGAATCACGACTCTGTCAGCAACCTCATAGGTAGATAATCCCTGCAAAATCGTTTCCATCTTGGATTCCCATGCAGGTAGTCCACCAGAATCGGTTGCATATCGGAGGTACCATAGTCCAGAACCTATTACCAAGAGTGAGGGTCGATCCAAGGTCCCGTTTCCTGCTGAGCCCGAAATGTAACGTTTGGTATCATCCCCTGTAAGAAAGGGATCCCAATAGAAAGATATTTGAAGTCCGTTCTTTGACTCGAGGGTATAGTCAACGTGCTTGTGTTCATCATCGGGGGGTGAAGTTGGTAAGGAGGAATCTGCCATATGAGCAAATTGAAAGAAAAGTTGACGCGTGACAGAGTCCCCGATGAATACCACAGATCTTGTTTCAAGACACGAAGTTATGTCTTTGGGCTGATAGTTGTACATCATGCAACCTTCATATTTTTAGTACTGAGTATGGAACTAAACTGAAGGCTAACATACCATCTGATTGCCAGTTTTTGAACTTCTTGTCCAACCATTTCCCTCTATTAGACAGAGCATCACAATGAATAGGATCAGACTGGTCTGTATGCCGCGTTTCCTAAATGTCAGAATATTATCAATATCCCTTGAGTGCAAAACTTACCCAATACTAGTAATCGAAATAAACCAAGTAAGAGTGCACCAGTCAGTGTAAATGCAGCTAGATAATGGGTCCAAGCAGGGTTGAGCGAAAATGATGGCCGCTTGAGCGACATGGCTAGAGACCGATGATACGAAAGAAAGAAGAAACGAGTGGTCTATCCCAAAGAGAGAGGCAGCTCAAATCATGACCCAAGAGTTGCAGATGTACAGCTTGGAGAATAGTAGACTCGCAACTTCAGCGGACGATCATTGCCATTCGGCAGTTTGCGACGTTCAGGCGCTTTGCTTTCACAGAGCCTCAAGCTAACTCGCAATCAGTTGTAAAGGGGAACTCTTGACAATAAAATTATGCTAATGAGGTATCTGATATGTGGTACATCCATGATGAGTACTAAGTTTAACGTCCGAAGGTCCAAGCCGGAAAAGAGAGCAAATGCGATAAATATGTACTGAAACCATGATTCATGAAGAGAGGCATCTTTAAATTGAAGTACCACTGGTGCTGGTGAAACCTATCAATCATAATTAGTGTTGGAGGCATCTTCCAAAATATACAGTATATCTTACCAGTCCTAAGAGACATCAAAATCAGTCTTAGACTTAACAAATGATATAATGCAAAATACTCACCCTTTGCAATGATTATTGATACTTGAGGGAATACAAGAAAGATAACGACACCAAGAACAAGCTAGTAGCGAAATGATATAAATCATAGGTAAATCTCGTCAATGAGGTTACTCACCTGCATAAGGATCGGATGTGTAGAAGTTGCGAATCAGGACAACAAATAGAACGACGGCGAGTGGGATTGCAGCTATCCTCAAAGTCCATACAATGATTGCATGACGTCGTGTTGGACTGATGACTGGGTATAATACCATACCAACCAATAAACCCATCAGGAATCCTCCAATGTGCGCTGTAAACATCTCATTAGGGCACGTAGGAAATATCAAGGCGATCTATACTTGCCAAAGTTATCCACAACTGTACATGGATTCAGAGAGATGAGAAACTTAAACACGTCAGTTTGAGACTGAGCACTTACATGGTATGAATCCAATGGCAAACCCGATGAGCAGTTCAATGATCATAAAAACGAGCTGTGGACAATGAATACGATTAACGCAAATGAATTTATCAGTGGGTGCTTACTTTTCGTCCTGGTCGATAATGAAGTTTCCAATGTGCAAACAAGTCAATCCATGCGACCTAGATATTTTGAATGTAATCGAGAAATGTAAACGTTAAGAGAACACCTACAGCAATTGTACCAAAAATAGCACCACTGGCTCCTACAGAGGGCGCTCCGACCAGCGAGAAGTTACCTCCAAGTACATTTCTAAAGACGATTTGAGTCAGGATAAACTGTCTTGCATAAAATTGTAGACTGACCCAAATATTCCCGTCGCAAAATACAATATCAGAAAGCCCACTGATCCCATTTCTCGTTCAACCTGAATAATGGGGCGGTAAGATATCAGGAAATTCAACGCATGGAGTAGACAATCACCTCAGCAGAAGCAGTGCATTGCGCCAACATATTCAGCAAAAAGTGTATGATACCCGAATGCAAAAAGATGGGTGTTATGAACCTGAAACGAGATGAGGTGGAGAAGTGGGTTGGAGCTATGGAGACGACTGACCTGAACCATTGATCTGGATCTTTATCATCGAACCCGCCAAATCCACACAAAGTCTCCAATGAACAAAGTCGGTCTGGAGGGTTTGCTGTATCATTCATACCTAGCAGAAGATGGATATGAGTTTCAATTCGAAAAATCACTATCCAACATCCTTACAAGGGAACGAAGTGGTTGGTGTCAGATCCGTGACAACCTTCATGCACGGTGGAAATCGTGCACCAATGTTGATGAGAACATACGGCGAAGGTCCAAGCATGGGATTCACGACAGGCTGAAGGAATAATGTCAATAATAAACGTAGTGTGCAATCATGAAGACCGACTAACATGAAAAGAAACTGGCGTCCCTTGAGCTTGCGAGTTCTTAACCAATTCAAAAATTATAATACCGAGCATTGCTAGACTCAATGTCCAAGCTACACAACATTGATGAGAACCGCCGTAGGATTTGAAGAGAAACAGCTCCACTTTCACGCACCTACTATAGGGTGTTTCTGACGAACTACGCCCCGTTTCTTATCGTCTATTCGCTGTGCCAGAGAATATGGACGGAGGCCCAATGCTCGTTGCAGGGCATTGGGCTGCTTAGCCATAGGCTGAGCACGGGGAACATCAAAAGGTTCTGAATATTCTATGAATAATAGTAATAGTATGAGATTCTATATCTCAATAACACTTTCAAGAACATACCTAAATCCTGGTATTGCTTCTGGCCTGCTTCAGTCATCTCTGGTACCACAGTCTTACTATCGTTAGCATCTCCATAATATCCGTAACCTCCATCTGCGTAATGGGCACTAGTTGGATCGTATGTAGAATCCCTTACGCCGTTGTCTTCCAGTAAGTTTGCGGAAGATTCGCCACGACGATGGTCCTTGCGAGAGACCGCTTCATGGTCGAAAGGTTCATCTTGGGGGTATGTAGAGGTCATGAAGGAAAGTGTAAGTCGTCAACGTTGTCCGCAGTATGGGTATTTAAGATGAGAGTTGAAAATGGGGTGTCGTGTGCCACTGTATGCCAAGTTTTCGTTGTGGCAGTGAGACTAATGACATGGTTTCCTAGACGCACCGCTTTATGCAGTATGTATAACTCGATTGAGAAAGCTTGTCAATTGAGAACTGCCTCCACTGCGCCGGCAGAATAGTTCTCAATAGTCAATCACCGTAATCACGGACTTCGTTCAGTATTCGGTGCATTTACATGTAGCTATGGTATTATTAGTCGCACAGTATATTCAGCAATGAGGAAAGATAGATAGATGGATAAGAGTTCTGTATTACTCGTACTGTACATACATCAAATACGTCGCTTCAACTCCTTCAAGACGTTCAATTGCCAACATTCAATCAATTGATAACCCTTCACTCTCTTTCCACTTATCCATCAACGTGTTACTCGGCATTCCGAAAGGATCCAATACTTTACGAGCAGCTTCAACTCCAGCAATTGGAAGACCCTTGTTCGTTTCCAGGAGTCCCAGCTGAATCGTTTGTATTAGTTTCGCAGAAAATATCCAGAGAGAGCGAGAAAACAAAACCCTACCTGGACTAGTACCGAAGCTTGGTCCCAATAACTAAAAATTAGATACAGCGGGTCAGCGACAATATGATACTAATCATCCATGTCTTACATATGTCTGGAGGAGTTCCAATTGTGTTAGAAATACTGAAGGAATGCGATAGATGAATGAACGCACTCGAAGGTCAACTTATCGCCTCTGAAAACAACTACGCCAACGAGAGCAATTTCTAGGGGTTTGCCTGTAGGTTTAATGCCGGGTAGGAAGTAATCAATTTCCTTGAAATCAATGTGCATGAGCAACGGAATGTTTAGCAGATATGAATATATGCATACAGTCGTGTGAGTGCATTTGAAGATCATCTCGTCAATAATCCGGTCAGCTCCAACTAGAGGTTTGTGAGAGCAGTTCCAAAGGATATGGAAAGGCCAGTACGTACCAGTGCGGGAGACAGTAATCAATTCCGTGTCTGGTGGTGTGACCTGCACGCACGAATATACGTCAAGAGTTGCTGAATTATGACGGCAATGTATATACTAGCATTATCTTTTGTAAAATGGTACTGATATTCCACATTCAGCAAACCACACTGCGGATGCCAGATGTATGGACATACCTTGTAGAAACGCGCAAGGTCCTGGAAACCAACACCACCCGTCATCGTGGAGATATGGTTCACATAAGGTGTAGATACCTATATTTGCGTTAGGATATCGACCGCTGAAGGAGGAGTTTAACCTAAGAGTGATCACACCATAGTCGACATTGTCTCTGGTGGTGATTTCTGTGTTAGTAGACACCCTAAGTCAGGAAATTGGGCAAATACATACTAGGAGCGTCTCGTTCAACAAATTCCTACGTGCTTGTCTAGTCAAATGTAACTCGACAATCTGAATATTCCTCTCACATAGTAAGTATGTTTCTCCCATAATTTCTCGAATGGATAATGAGGACCCATATACCTCTTGAGCACTTCGAGCGATCTTGTGTATGAAAGATTCGTAGCGGAGCGCACATAAGGATCAGTCGTGAAGGTTTCTCCAGCAACGACAAGAGCGGGAGCCTTGGAAAGATATGGGAAAGGAGGAGCATCCCCAACCTTCTCGTAACGGAACACAGAGATTGGCGGGAATTCATTCGTAAGGAGCTTATACTCCAATTTAGTGGGTTCAGCCAAAGTATTGAGCGACTGCTCTAGTGTGGCTTGGGAGGCGGAAAGATGGATTACAGTCCTGGATATCTATGAGCGTCGAAAGACCTGTATCACTACGAGAATTATCGACTTACGGTACATATTGGTTATTCTGATATTTGGCAAGTAAGTCTTCCCCTATTTCGCTCTGTGGCGTGTAGTGTACGCATACTTTGAGACTCTCCAGCGCAATGTTTGATGTGAGAAGTCCTGGTGCATCCCTTGGGTTAAATCCATAGGTTACCAAACCCCATCCAGATTTGGCACTGCCGATTTTCGCCCCACAGCTCTCCAAATCCTCTTGGAGAGTGGTTGGATCGACTGGAGGGTACGCGACATGTAATGCATTGTAACCTTCTTCAGATAACTGGGATCTGTGTTCAGCTGGAGAGTTCGAAGGGCCAGCACTGAAGATAAGATACCTGTTGACACCAGCCACCTTCGGTCGGTGCTGCCAGTACCAAGAGCAGGGGAGGGTCATCGACTGACTTCACGGCATTGGGATATACAGCATGCATGTTTGATGGTCTAGCTTGGAGTAAATATCGATGCTTCAGTAAGGAGAAGGATCACTGGTGGATTGAGATAGACTTCGTTATCATGTAAGCGGTATATGATGGGAATAATCTCATGTACTGTAAATGTATATGTCAGGGTTGCTGAAAGCCATATGCATGCTTGAAGATGGGTGTCCAGATTTGAATGAGCATGGGATTTTCGCGACCGTTGAGTTTAGGAAGAAAGTATCCGCAAGAATTATATATGAGATGTTAAACGATGCAGATAGCATTGAACATATGAATCGTAAAGCTCAAGTTCAGGAAGTACTTGAGAATATATGTCCGACAGAGAGGAGGTTTGAGCGCTTGCTGAACATGTTTTTGAATAACTGCGCGCTAGTTCTGATACTTACATGCAGTGAAGGGGAGTTCTTGGATGATACGCGTTCCACATCACAACATACAACACCTACCAGACTGGTGTTGAACGTTGAGAAGGTAACGTGGATATGATTCAGAACGAATACATCTGACGACGCGAATTGTCTCCCAGAAGCTCCCATGGCATCTTCCTCAACTCACACACCAGTAGACTTCACTGTGGAACCCGATTTGCAGCCTCTATACCCAACTCCGGCACAGATATCCCATATTTTATCTCCAAACGTTGGCCTTTCTCCCTCTCAGAAGCAGCAGCTCGTTTCTCATTGCTTGACTCGTGCATGTGTGTTCGGAGATCTGTCTCTACTGTCTTACTTGCTTTCCGACCCACAAGCCCAAACACATCTGGACCTAGGAAAGCAGGATGAAGATGGATTGGGTCTTATCAGCATGACCATCCTTGGCTTCGGATCCGAAGGTGATAGAGATGTTGAGAGAGAGGAATGTGTTCGGATGTTAATCGCTGAAGGTGCAGATGTCAATATACCTGACCATGGTATGGATATTTCCTCCTGCCCTTCCATCCATGAACTCATTGCGCTATAGCGGGCTGGATATCTCTTCACCATGCTGCGCTTCTTGCGCCGCCTACACTGGTGTCTCATCTTCTTACACATGGCTGTTCTCCCCTGGCTGTTACTCGACGCAACCTGTCTGCACTAGATATTGTTACTGCCAGTTCTACATTACCCGGACGAGAGGATGTCGCGCTTCTTCTTGAGGAAGCAATGCGCGAGAAAGGCTGGACAGGGGGTAGAATGGAGGAGCGTAGACGGACCACGGAAAAGCGGATGTTGCGCCTTGGAAAGCGGAGAGATGCACAAGCCTCAGTTGGCAAGATCCTTGGAATTGATCCAAAATGGTGGGGTGAGACCGATTTCAACTACGGCCTGACTGATCTCAGTGAGGAAGATGATGAGGAATCCGTTATAGAAGATGAAGCTGTCCTTGTGAGTGCAAGTCTGGTCCACCCCTACTTATGGTCGAGTATTTACATGCCATTAGACTCCGCCTTTAGACTATACCTCAATGCTGGTGTTTTCTCCTCAGGCATTACCAGACATATTCCAGTCCCTCATATCAGACTTCAGACCCACACCTCGAAACGCAGAACCTGCTAATTCCTTGTATATGCTTTCTCGTTTCGCGTGCTTGAATTGTGATCACAATTGGGTCGAAGATCTCATCCTTGGTGCGACTGATACAATAGAAGAGACAATCTTTGTGAGTCAAGCCATAATACTCGTGCTTGTCATCTGTTTAAATTGTATGCAGAATCACCCAGATGAACTGACTCATCTAGTATTCTGGTTGTACAATCTGACGGTGTGGTTACATCTCATGCGATGCGACGAGTCCATTCGAGAAACATTGGAATATCTGGACTCATTTGGTCTGATTGAGGAAATCCTGAATTCGGTTTTTGGTAGGTTTGCGTTAATCATAATGTTGGCAGTCCTAATGCTATAGGTCCAGTTTTCATCATTCGATTCGCGGAAAGGAAGGTAGATCAACTGCTTGATGCGGCTCTGTTAGATTTTTCTCCACTATCCAGCGAGTTTGAATCCATACAATTTGAATCTGAATGGTCCTTCTTGAGATCATTCGGTACGAAGAAGAAATCACCGCAAACAAATGGTCAAACTTCCACGTCGCCGCCTCCCAAAGGCAGTATATCACCCTCACCATCTAGTCGACCGCCATCGCCTCCACCGTCTGCACTTCCAACATCGAAGGGAGGAAGTTTCGCATCTCTACGACAGACATTCTCTCGTTCTCGCACGACCACGTCGACTCCCATTCAAGCACTTTTTGCAGACACTCCTCCTTCCATATCACCCAAGGACATCACATCCTTCATGACAGCTTTTCAGACTTTTCTGACGCTCTCCGATATCAATCCTGTTATCATCACCCAATTCTGGTCTCAAGTCATGTACTGGACAGCTTGTAAGTTTCACTCATCATGGGTTTTCAATCACCGATAGAGATATTGCCATCTTCTTAGGTGAAAGCTTTAATCGCATATTGACGAGGAAGAAGTATCTCTGCCGGTAAATTCTATACCTATCTCTGATATCTTGTAGATAATTGTAACATCAATGTTCTACAGGTCCAGAGCTCTGCAGATAAGCATGAATTTGAGCGTTATTGAAGAATGGATAGGCCAGATGGGTCTTCCTCGCGGAATTGGTTCACATTTTGCACCAGTCCGAGATCTTCTAAACTGGCTTCAGGTGCGTTTGGATCTATGAATTTAGCGATACGTCCTTGACACCACCTGCCAGTGTTTATCTTCTATTACGGAGTTCCCCAACCTCATTGCCACGATACAGAACATGCGAAATCTGAACCCATTGCAGGTAAGACCGGTCCATCCTTTTTTAATCAAACAATATAGCAACTTCCAATCTCTCAGATGCGAAGAGCTGTTCGGGATTATAAGTATGAAGTGAATGAAGGTAGAATGAACGATGAGTGTACCCAGTACCTTGCGCAGCTCCAAAAAGATTGGGAACGGCATCGGGTCAAAATCGGCGTTGAGGCTTTAAGAAAAGAGGTCGGTGGTTCAGCCATCTTCTCTTCGTTCCTTGGATTATTAAAATTCCTTCAGATGGGAGATCGCGAACGTGAACGTGAAGGAACAGCTTCACCACCACTGATCGGAGGAACATCATCAAGCCAAGACTCTTCACCGTCATCTTCACCACCTCCAGAAGTAAAAACGGCTCAACGTAACATCGACTCTTTGTTCGATCGTAGTTCAGAAAAATCAAATTGGGAACCTGCTCGTCCTCCAGAAGTACTGGGAGAACTTCTTGATTCAAGACACATGCTTCCATTATTACTCCCTTCAGACCCTCGACTTCTTGGTGCTGTGCCGTCCAAAAACGTTGATGCGGAAGACGAGAAACGGAACAGTGTAACCAATGGTTTAGAAACTCAACGAAGTGCTTCAAGAGCTAGTTCCGGAAGTAGAGGTGCAATGGCTTGGCGTGTTCAAACTCGCAAGTTACGAGAGATCAGTATGACTACTTTGCAATGGGTCGATGGAGCTCTTTCTGCCGCTAGATGGTATAGACCCATGTTTTTCGAAGATGAAGAAGAGGAAAAACCACCACCTTATTCATCGGATGATCCTAATCCTACTAATGCCAATGGAGGAGAATTAGATCTACAACCTGGCATTATCGAACATCTTACACCTTTGACGAGAAAGCGGTCCGCACGACAGAGTAGAGGGAGGCCGAGTGTTGGTGATGATATGATGGATATGGACATGGATATGGATGGATGAACATCAGCTCATGTGGAATATCGCAATGCATATCGAAGAACGAACCCTCTCCATTGAAAATTTTTGTTTTTATTCTATCGTATTGCTGTCGTGCATCATCACTGTATACTTCTGTATTAGTTTAATTCGGATGTAGCCTGGTTACACCAACAAAGATACCAAAAAATTCATCGTGTCACTAGTCGACATCCCATTCAATAATTGCCAGTCTAAGACTTGAAGATAGTTTATTATTCTAATACTGAGATATATACTCTACAACGACCCTATATGAATACATGTTCACCATCCAACGTCCAGTCTATAATGATTTAAGCATATGAAGTTCGTCTATCGATTTATGATTGGGGATTTAGACCCTAACAGCTATACTACCCCTTCTGACCGTAGAATGGATTCTTGTTTTCTTATAATGTTTCCAATCCTTCCAACCAGCATACAATGCTAATGTCAACGCCAAGCAACAGGCCACGATGGTCATTTGTAAACTTGAAGCGTAGCACTGACGACCTGAAAGACATTGATGTGCAGATGGAAGATCTCCCCCGTCTCTAGATGTCAAGCTTGACGTGGCAGTCGAAGTTAGGTTGTAGGTGGAGTTTGTTGAGGATGATATTAGAGTAGTTGTGTTGGATGCAGTAGAAGAATGTGCATCGAGATTTTTCCCAAATGCGATAGAAAATATATTTCCGCCGATCATTGGAGAAAGTGAGACAAATCCCCAATTCTCGGAAAAATGTGCTTGAAATTTTATTACCATTAGGTATGATCAAACAATTGCGAGAAAAAATGAACCACTCACGCAAACCGAACCATTCAATCGTGATCGTTGGGAAAAGTCCAAACATGGCTCCGTATGCTAATCCGAGTAATGAGCTACCTTTCCAGAGGCTTTCAACATCTGAAGTAGCATAGACGACTATTTGTGATATAATGAAGAGGATTGCGACGATAGATATGCAGAAGGAACGAGGGAGGTGAAGATAATGGTTCGTGAAATCGGCGATTAGACCTTGATTGAGAGCGAGGTCAGTTCCATGTGAAGCGCATGATGATAAGAACACACCGATTGCAATTCTTCCTACACAGTTCATGATACTGACTGCTGAAACTTGCAAAGCCTGTAATTGAGACGACACTGCTTCGTCGTATGAAGCATTGTTGTTAGCATATAAGGCTTGAGCGATTGATCCCGCATTGTTGATATCTAAGGTTCGCAAATGAGATGTTTCTGGTTATGCCAAACGGAAACAGAAAACGACCTACACATTAATCCTGTTCCAGCAACTACCAAATAAATAAGTTGTCAGATCAGACATCCACTATACCATCTGTAGACGGATAATCAAAAACCTACGCAGCGAGGTGATGCTGAACATCACCCAGAAATCACTGGAGACAGCTAGCTTTTTGCCCCATATGTTCGGTAGTTTATTGATACCTCTACCGTGCCTTGCTGCGCTACTATGTCTCCTCGAGTCACCGTGTCTTCGAGATATCGAACTCCTAGATCTGTGCCTCGCGTGTGTGCTTCTTGTTGGACTCAATGCTACTGAGGTCGGTGTATAATTAGGAGGTGCAATATAGTCAGATGTGTCGTGCCTATGTGCCGAGTGGGATATATCAAGAGATGCAGAGATTGCTTCAGGTATTGTTTCTTCCATTTCCAGAGGTGTTCCAAGCTCAGAAGGATCGTTGACATCTTCATTTATTGAAGAAGCGTCGTCTGAATGGTATAGAGCAGAAGTCGGCTCATCATCGGAGAGTTCAAGGTAGGAAGAGGTATGATCATGGTCGTTTAGGAGGTGAGTATGGCTGTTGTTCATACTCTCTCTTCTCATCAAGTCTTGTCTTCCTACACTGAGATATTCATCTTCCTCTTCTTCTTCGAATACTTCATTGTTTGCGACGTGTTCGTATCCTCCATGTTCATGTTCGTGTTCTAAGCCATCTGATCCGGGGAGGGGAACCGGCTTTATGAAGAAAAAACCTAGGACCATGGGAAGCGAGGTTCCTATGGCGAGAATGAGGAGGAAGGACGACGTGTCTCCAGGAAAGAAAACATGCGCGATTGTGCTGAATAGGAACGCTGATAGACCAAAACCAGATAGGACCAATCCAGTAGTCGAGGCTCTCTAAGGGTGAAGCTTTACATTCAGCCTCTGATTCAACATTTCAATTACAAACGAATGATACTTACTGCTTTATCAGGCCAACTCTTCGCCGTCGCATTCATAGCACTGACCAACCCTCCATTTCCTCCCATACCAGTTAACAATCCGCATAAAGATAATACGACAATACTGAATGTAGGAAGTTTTGTAGCACCTTGAGGCAGTCCATCCTCGTAGAATTGCCTGATACCGGCATACCCTGATAGAAGGGTCACAAAACCCATCACTAAGAGTATCCGAGGGCCCTTCGCGTCAACCAGCTTTCCCCACAGAGGAGCTGTGCCATACACCCCGACTGAGAGTGATAGGGTTGAGATGTGGAACTTAGAAAGATAGTTGAGACTGACTATTTCCCGAAAGACCAATTATGTTCATTTGGGTATGACTGAGATGAAGTCGGGATGCCAATTGAGGACCATAAGCTAATCCGAGTCGTAACAACGCGTATCAGCGTTATACTCAGAGCAATTCATAGTAAACATACCAGAAAACACCTGAGCGAATGACATACTTTGTTAGTGTTATCCTTTTATCTTCTCGCAAATGCAACTCACATAATTGGTTCCCGAGCCTAATGCAACAAGCAGAGAGGTCAAAAGACTTGCTATACGAACTGCACTGAACAATGGTGGTGGCTGTGGAGACGGAGACGGATACATGTTTTATTCGACCTCAAATATTGTAGAGGATGCTAATGGTATGTTGGCAAACGAGTGAGGGGTTTGTATGTCGAGTCACAAAGACAGGAGAGAATAAAAGAGATAGCGATAGTATATGTATAGATAGGCTATAAATGAGTGTCGGAGATGCAGGTGTATATTGATATCCGCCGAACACATGCGCTGCACGGAAGGTGGGAGTTGGGGTGAGAGATAGACGACCACTAACAGTGCTGCCGAACGGACATGTTCACTCTAATATCACTCAAATCCTTGCAATGTAGAATGACCTCATCGTCGTTTGTATCACTCGGTACTCAGAAATAAATGCTGTACGGGTGGGTGCAAACACAGGCATCTATTTGTATCATGAAGCAGATGGTATCCTTTTCACAACTTGAACATGACCAAACAAAAGGTAACTAGACAGATCTCATATTATACTCTTTTTCCGGACCAAACAAGTGAAGATTGTCTAAGCAAGCCCTGCGTTCTGCATAACCTGTATGAAAGTAAAGCAATATGATCAGTTGTGTATTCTCCATCGACAAAAGGAACAAACTCACCCTGAGCATCTCCTCTCCAATCTTGGCTGGGCTATCAGTGACGAAAACACCAGCCTTCTCCAACGCAGCGACCTTGTCAGAAGCAGCACCTTTTCCACCAGAGATAATAGCACCAGCGTGACCCATGCGTCGGCCCGGGGGTGCAGTTCGTCCGGCAATGAAACCAACGACTGGCTTGGGTTTAGCTCGAGTCTTGTTGTACTTCTCCAGATACTCCGCTGCATCCTCCTCCATGGTTCCACCAATCTCACCAATGATGACAATACCTGACACAACTCAGAGTGAGTAACAGTCAGAAAACGTGACAAGTGATCGGCTAACCTTCGGTATTATCGTCTTCAAGGAAGAGCTTTATGACATCCACGTGTTTTGTACCTGGGAATGGGTCACCGCCAATACCGACACACAGAGACTGTCCCAACCCCACACCAGTCGTTTGGGCGACGGCTTCGTAGGTCAATGTACCAGAGCGAGAAACAATGCCAATCTTTCCAGGCTTGTGGATGTGACCAGGTTGAATACCCATCTTGCAACCCAAAGGATTGATGATACCTGGGCAGTTAGGTCCGACCAAACGTGATTTCGACTGGCTTTTGAGAGCATTCATGACCTATAGCGATCCCATTAACTGGCATTTTGGTTCAACAGAAAAATAAACATACCTTGATCTCATCTTGCTGAGGGATACCCTCAGTAATGCAGACAATCAAGCCAATCTCATTCTCAATCGCTTCCAAAATAGCATCCGCTGCTGTGGGAGGCGGCACGTATAAAACAGTCGCGTCAGGTTGAGTTTCTCGTACAGCCTGATTGAAGTGAATACGAATATTATAGACATGATCAAAAGTGATCACATACCTCTCGTACTGAGCCGAAAACAGGGAGACCAAGGTGTGTTTGACCAGCTTTCTTGGGAGAGACACCTCCTACCATACGAGTGCCATAGGCGAGAGCTTCCCTACTGTGGAAAGTACCCTTGAGGTTACAGATGTCAGACAAGGCCCTAAGACTGAAAATAAAGCAGCGTACTGTCTTCCCTGTGAAACCTTGACATAAAACCTTTGTATCCTTGTGGATGAGAAGGTTACGGATGGTATCGTCGTAGCTTCGACGTGATGCAGATTGGGAGAAAGCCCGGCGCCCAGCTACGAAAATGAAAGAGGTGATGAGGAAGAGTCCGGAATGGATACAAACGACACTACGAATGCTCACCGGCGGACGCGATGGATTGGGTTGAATGACGGAACATCGGGAGAGGAAAGGGCGTTGAGTATAAGGGCCAGACTAACAAAATCCTCTATTCTGCTGGCGTACACTTCCATATTTGGCAATCCCTTCGGAACGCACCGCTCCCAATGCAGAGCTCACCAGCCGACAACGCCCGAGCGCACAGACGGATATGGACTGGGACATGCATTTATTGAACTGCAGTAAAACTAATGGTACTTGCTCCAAACTTCTACAGAAAATAATGTGGTGGAAATACTACATGCTTTGAAACTTCTGTTTATTTTTCCTCAATTATCCATCGGTCCTACTCGTCGCCTTTCTCTCGCTTTCCGAGAGGCTCGATGGAGAGAAATGATCGCGTATTTGACTTTCTCCTCCTCCTTGATGCTGATCGCGCTGTGGATAATCGTTAGCCAAGTTTCAAACCCTCTTATCGCGAGTAACCCACCGGCCCATATCGGACAAAAACGAGGCCTTGGCTTGATCTGGCGTCGATGTCGCAGGTAGCTGCTGTAGCACAACGGGCAGCCAGATCATGAGCTGCGTCGGGTACAGTGTCGCCAACCTCCTAAAAATCGCGATGACTATGGATGTAGATTCTTCGGGGAAGTCTCCAGTCAGTCCCGCCAGAAGGTAACCAGTCAATGCCATTCCTTCTTGCTCCACCACTGGTTTGATCGCAGCTGCATAGATTGGGAACTTTGGAGGTGGCGGCGTGGACGACGCTGTTAAACAATCATGGTAAAGTACGTTGTGGATCATATCGAGCGCCGCAAATACTACATCTGCTTGAACCAGTGTCAACGCAGCTAATGCAGCACGGAACGCCACTGGGAACGCAGGAGAGGGGAAGAGAATATCAGGAGCAAATGAGATCATCTGCAACACCATTTGAATGTAATCCTCAATCACTAGAAAAATAGTTCAGATATATCATATCCCGAAGCGAGACGGCGCCCACATACCATCTGGAATCTGCCCGGGACTCTTTTCCTGTAAAACTTGCAACACTTTATTCGAGCATCGCTCATACGCATCCTTGAAAGCAGCTCGCAATGTAGGATTTTCTTCGTTTCCAAAACGGCCGATAATTTTTCCTACAATCCAAAGATAACTTGATAGCCCTGATGTTTCAAAGGCAGAACCCATTCTGTTCAGGACAGACGGCAGCACTGGGAGACATGCCTTGCCAAAGAAGACGATTCCTTGACGAATGACTCTTGTTGCACGTTCGCAAATATGGAATTCCGATCCATACTGAGCCAGGAAAGGGTCGAAGACAGACCATGCTTCTTCGCAGGTATTTTGACAGGAAGTCGGTAACTGTTCTCCAAATGTTTCGATAACTCCGAGCATGACTTCCAAGTTCTCCAATGCCGCTAGACGAGAATGAAGTGATATCATAGACATAGGAGACGGTGGAAAACTTACCAGCAACTTTTTTCAGGTCTTGCTCAGTAGCCGGAGTTGGTTTTACGAGTAGGGCATGGACTTCTGCGAGGAGGTCAAGGGCAAAGGTTCGCATAGATTGGCCAGCTTTCTCCATGGGCATGGCTGTAATGACATACGCGATAGCTTCGTATACCTGAATCTTGTCATCTTGATTCAGTTTCGAACCCATCGTGCCAACGAAGCTATGCAATTGAGGCAAGAAGTCAACAAGATGCTAGGCAGATTTGAGAAGTTAGCAACGACATCCTAATGACCTAGAAGCGATACACACCTGTTTGCAATCTTGGCAAAGATACTTCAAAGCCTGACCAGCTGCTGCATTGACTTCCTCGTCGGAATCCTCAAAACCTGCTGAGATGTACTGCAGCTGGTAAGGAATGTATGCAGGATGTTTGTTGATCCATTCGGTGTAACGTGAGATGATGAGTAGCGCTGCATAACGGACTCGAGGATGACTAGGAAGCCGTGGAATGAGATCCATGATTTTGGGAACAGCCTTGTCATCGTTTGCATCGACTTCAGCCCCCATAGACCTCATTGAAAAGAGGGGTGCCTCGATATCTTGCCAGGATGCATTCGGCTGAGCCAATGCAGTTGTGATCATTTCATAAGTAGCAAGTAAGCACACATCGGCCCCGAGCACGTAACAACAATCCTTTAGAGTGTCGCCCATTACATGTCTGAATTGGCGGAAGTTGTCTGCTTCTTGGCCAGACAGGGAAGTGAGGTCTGCAGGGAAGTGAAGGTGACGGATGACGACCGCCATTAACGCTTTATACGCATCTAAGAACAAAGGAGACACAGAGAGTTTCTTGCCGATGCTCTGCGCGAGACGCATCCAGAAGTGGAAAGTGATTGGGACGATGTCAAGATCAGGATACGCTGAGCATTCACCGATTGCTTCGACGATGGGGAAGAAGTTTTCTGTGTGGTGTAGTAATAAGCTCCGGTATGTCTCTCCCGCCTCCGCAAAGATACGTGCAAGACCACGAATCTTCTCAGGATCATCCTTGAACTCTGTGAGCTTTGGTCGGAGTGCTATAACCCTTGGGACCACGATTTCAATGACGTGCATGTTTTCATCAATTTCTTGTGTTTCGTGGATAATGTCACAGATAGTGGATACTGCAGAATCGAACAGTTCGTCCGAGGCTAATGCGTCGAATGCAAAGTTGATCAATGGTGTTTGCGCCAACGAATCTGCAGTGATCTCCCCTGCAGCCAACCAGCTACTTAAGCAGTGGAAAACTTGTGATTGTACAGGAAATGTTACACCTGTCGGAAATCATTTCAATGGAAGAAGGTTTACACGATTCCAAGACAACACTTACCAGGTGCTTGGATATACATAGATAATAATTCAACAACCTTTTGTGCGTTAGCAGTCAACAAGACGTTGGCTCTTTCCTTATATTCTTCATCCTTAGAATCAGGTGAGTTGCGGGGACAAGAGCATAGAAATAACGATCCATACCGTGACAGGAATTTTCGTATTACTATTTAGTTCCTCCGGCAGCAAAGTTAGGAATTGCAGAAGTGCAGGAACAGTGGCGGGATTTCTTCCGAAGGTATCTATCATGTCTTGTACTGGATTTTGCCATATAGGAAGTTGTAGGGCTAATCCAGAGATAGCAAGGCAGAGTTGCACCATGATCGTCTTAGGTCCTTGATAATATCTCTCCAACGCAGTCACCAAAGTATCGCGCAGTCCGAGCAAGTTAGAGCTATCAACCTGATTGAGGTCGTAGGTAACCTAAGAAGATATGACAGTGATCAATTCTGTAAAGCCTTTATCAGCTTTGCATGATAGATCTCACCTTTGAGCGGAATGTTTGTGCAGCAAATAACTTGGCCGCTGGGGGCGCGTCTGGTGAGAGTAAGAGGACATTGCAAGTTGCCCATGCTTCAGACTAGACGTATGACGAGAGCGGACAGTCAGAGAGGCGTTGGGACTGGACCAGAGGCGAAAGTGGTATTTACGGAGTGCTGAAAATCCTGAAGCCAGGTATTGGCAGTTTCTAAAGCTGGTTTGTCCGGTGCTCGACTAAACACATCGAGTGCTGACAACACATCCTGAATGCTCGCCATCATTGGACGAGAGGAGGAGAAAAGGAGAGTTCAGGGAAATATAGATCCAACAACGATGTAGAGGAGTAGTTTGAAAGAATGTCCATCGCTTAATTAGATCGCTCAAGCAATGATCACTTCTGTTTGTAGATGTTTGACGCAATTGGTATATAGGGTATGATAATAAACAACCATTCGTCAAACAACGTCCCTGCTACAAAGCCTTCTCGAAAATGAAAACAAACAAAAAGTAGAGCTAAGACTAGAACGGAAAGAGATCCGGTATCCATGAAAAAGGAGCGTGAGGGTGAGTGTTCAAAAGTCGCGAAAGAAAATCATTAGGAGCGGGGAGGCAAGGCAACACCTTGGGTTTACAGAAGAATACGCTAGCAAAACAAACGGATAAAGCAGCATCCAAGATGGTCGATACCGTAGGAAAGAGAAAAGATAACGAAGCCCAAATTAACGCAAGAAGTAGAAACCTAGGTTCGGAGGAAACCTTTCTTTCTCGTCTGCGGAGAAATTGTTAAAATCACGGAAGATTGCACAGAGTCATCGATATAACTCACGTTCTTTTCAGGTGTCAGTGGTCTGCCGCTCTCAATACGTCTCTTCTTGTCTTCGAGATCAAGACGTTGTTTCTCGAGAGCCTCCTTCATCTCACGATGTCTTGCATAAAGCTCCTCTTCGGACTGCTTCAATTTGGCCTCCTTCTCTTGCACCTTCTGCTGGAAGACCATCTTCATTTCAGCCTCCATCTTCGCGAGTTTAGCCTCATGCATGACTCGCTCCTCTTGGATCCTAATGGCGGGGCTAAAAAAGTGGTATCAGCGGTCTGTTCGTAACATGAACGATCACGGTCATAGCTTACTTGACTTCCTTGAAGACGCTTGAATCCTGAACAACACCCATACTGAGCAATTTCTCTGTTCGCCAGTTCTCGTAGAGAACACAGTTCGTGTATTCTCTCAACTCTTCCATGTAGGTACGAACCAACATTTGGCGAAGTTTCACAAAGTCACAGTGATCTTCGTTATCAACCTCAACAACACCCCATGGGTACGCACGACCACGAACTTGTCGACCATCAGGGGTGTTGACGATCTGATCTGATCCAACAACAGCGAACGGTATTTTGCTCGCAATCTCTTCCGCTTCAGCGATGGCCTCCTCATCCTCATTTTCATAAGTGGGAGCTTGGAAGATGTGGATGTTATGGTACGCAATATCGGCCAATATCTAAATGGCGAATCAGACATTATGATTTGCGAATGGCGAGATACATACCCGAGCCTTGAAGTCAGCAACCTCTTCGTCTGTGAGTGTATCAGACTTGGCGATGATGGGGATCAAGTTGACTTTAGTGTGAAGTTGGCGCATGAACTCAATGTCAATGGGTTTCAACCTGGAAAAGCTTTGAGAAAGATAGCGAAAAACAAAATTGGAAAAGTACTCACGAATGACCAGTGGGTTGAATGAAGTACAGGCATGCGTGGACGCGGTTGTCAATAATCTTTTGTCGATTCACGCGGTTCTCCTGTTCCAGGTAAGAGTCGAAACGAGATTCAATGTTTTCGACGATAGGTTTCCAGCTGCGAAAGACGTATCAGTGAAGGGTCTACCTTTGATGGGAGACGTTGCATACCTTTCGTCGTTGTTAACGAAATCGCCGAAGCCGGGAGTATCAACGACAGTCAAACGAAGACGAACACCATTCTCCTCGATGTCTAATGGAAGAGATTGGTTTAACTAGTGATGCAATTAGGCGAGGAATGATACTGACCTGCACTGATGCTCTCAATAGCAACAGTCTGGGGACGCTCTGCGCTAGGGGGAACAGGCTCTTTGGGAGGGTAAAGACGAGTATTGAACAAAGTATTAATGAGCGTGGATTTGCCCAGCCCAGACTCGCCTTGAGAAAAGAAAGGAATGAGTAAAATATAGAGACGCGTAGGTGACACATGGCGACTGACCGACAACCATAGCAGTGAATTGGAATCCCTTCTTCACGCTCTTTCTGTGGACTTGATTGGGGAGATTTGCAAAACCAACGTAGCCATTGAGCTTTTTGCGAATGATTGGGGAGACACCAGCGTCGGGAGCAGCTCCAGATGTAGGTAGCGAGGGACTTGAGCCGTTCATCTTGCTCGTACCATTTGCAGAGAGCGCGTCGCCGTTGTTTGAGGACACGAAGGAGTCGGTCATCTGTGTAAATTGAGTATAAAACAACGATGAGTGTTGTTAACAAAGTGAGAGAGAGGAAAGGCGGTCACTTTTACGTCGGCGGAGAGGGCAATGGGTGGGAGGAAAGAATGCGGACGAGGCCGTTGTGGTTGTGATTGTTTGCCGTTGCTTGTAGCGCTTGTCTCCTCTACTCGCAAATTCGGTTTGGGTAACCACAGCTCGCCCTGTAAAAATTGTACGACAAAATTACATGATTTTCATGAGCATCCGATCGCTTCGAAAAATCACAGTGCGTACCCAGACAACTTGGTGAATTTGGCGGTGGGCTTTGTGGCTCGTTGCAGACATGCTTGAGCTCATATGAGCGACCTTGAGGAAGGTCACCTCGTGTACATTTCTCATTTGTGCGGTTATGTTGTACTAACTATTTGCCTTCTTTTCGGACTCTATCATGAGAGCCCGATAGATATGTCGAACATTCTGAATGCTCGGCTCCTCAGACATTTACAACAGATGATAGTGATACACATTAAAGCTAACTCCACGCTATATACTCTGGTCTTCAGAACATTGACCAACGTCAACGAATCGGTTGAACATGTCCTCTGCAATCTGCAGCCTCTCCTCGTCTTTGAACCACAATTCCATCACCCCTTGCGGTAGCATCTCCTCCACAAGCGCAGTGTTGTGAGCCTCAGTGTGAGGGAAACCGGCAACCCCATTAGGATTAGGCCCTGGATACAGATTTCCCTTCTCCAACCGACGAGAACACGATGGCTGCGTTCCGAACACTCTTTCACGATGTTTCTTGGAAACCCCTCGCGAAGCTTGTGGCTGCAGAACAGTGTATATAGTGCGTCCTACTCGGGGAAGTCGTCGCTTCGGGGCCCTCTTCGCGCCAGAAATAAAATCATCTCGACTGGTCCCTCTTCGCTCTTGGACAATCCCTGCGTCATGTTGCAGCATCTTTCTCCGATTAAGGTCAAGGGACAGGTCTTCAGCTAGCTGGTTCCCTGTTGAGTAGGTTGTAACAAAGTCAGAGTCGGTTTGGAGCATGGTTAATTTTTGAATGAGGAGTACCTGAATTGCATGAAGATCAGCTTATATATATCGACTGCTGCAGGTACTGAACGAACAAAACGTTTCGCCTTCCATTGTAACTCGGCCAATGAGACAAAGGCACCTTTAGTTTGCACAATAGTACTATGGTTTCATTTTGTTCTACAACTGAATGATCAAAGGAAGTTTACACGGCAACTAAGCGCCATTAACTTGTAACTGAAAAACTGCACAAATGGGATGGTCAGCATTCAAATTGTCATGACAAAACAATGAAAAATGTCTCACCATCTGGTCTAGCATAGTGGCCAGTGACGTCAAGGTCAAACTTCCCTCTCACAACATCATCCAAATCCAACTCTGCAGTGAGCACACCCTCTTCACCAAGAAGCGGCCCTGCGAGGACTGTACCGAGTGGACTGATGATAACGCTTCCTCCTGCAATCATCACATTGTTTGGATTGCGATTGTTCTCGTCAGCGACGGCGTGGTCGCTGGGATAGTCTTTCTCTTCGGCGTATTGACAAGCCGAAAGCACGAAACAGCGTCCTTCCAAAGCTATGTGGATCATTGAATGTTGCCAATCCGGACGGGCATCCACAGTAGGAGCACAATAAATTTGCGTGCCCTTTGAGTAGTAGAAGGTTCGTACTGCATTAATCTTGTATCAGCAACCTCCTGTAGAACGGAGCGTTTTTTTTTAGCCACTCACATAAAGGCATGTAGTTTTCCCTATCGCGGTGTCTCAACTGAGTCAAATATTCTAAAAACAGATTCTTGTTAATCAAAAACTCACCAACAGATGGTTGCCGACAATTTGGCCTTTACGTCTGGTTTGGCAGTCTCATCACCATGGAAAGTTGCTTCGATGACAGGTAAGGTGGAGGCATCTCCTTGTCCCCAAATGATCCTTTCCATAGCAGTAGGGACTAGTTTTCGATGCTTCGCGACATAACCTTGAACTGGATCAACAAAAACGACGGTGCAATACAATGTTCCTTCGTCCCTCTCAATGACGCCAACGACCAAAAAGACATCCAATTCTTTGCTGATACGTTCGATTTCAGTCACAGCGGCAGAAGGAACTTCAATGGCAGATGAATGATATCGAAGAAATTCATCTCTTCCTTCAGGTTGACGTATACCCACTTTTACACCGAATGTTGATAGCTTGGGGTATCCTCCGATACTACAAGGAATCCGTCAAGATATAATTTACTTGTAGAACAAGGAAACTCACAATGCTTCGGGAAAGACCACAAGTTGAGATTGATCTCGTTCTTTGGCAATACGTGCATACTTTTCCAATTTCTTCAATGTTTCAGGGAGAGAATAAGCCGCGGTAGCTGTTTGGACAACGGAAGCACGAATCTTGCCAGTCATAGTGTTAAGGCGGATCGAACTGGATGCTTTGACATATTTGAAGAACATGCACCATGATATATATGGCTGTACAAAATAGATGTCCCGGATGAGAAAAACTTTGTAACGCTTACTCACCTCATTACGAATATAGGTAATACAAGCATCACATGGCTGATCACACCAAGAAGTCGTCATTCGACTCTCCGGGGAGAAGATTGATAGTATGTCTGTTCATTAACTGAAATTAAGCAGTAGAGTAAGCTATTGAGAAGTACGTGCTCCTTCCTCTGGTTGTGACACAGGTGATTTGGGCAACCACTCTTTAGGGAAATCCTTCAGAGAGGGGATCTTGTTTCCGCGACCCTTGGCATGAGCACCTTTGGCAGCCTTTTTCTCCTTCGCTTGAATATGACGAGTATCGACCGGAATGTCGCTGAAATCCTTCCCGTTCTAAGACCAAATATTGGTGAGTAATTCTTTACCATCTGTTTGTTGGCTGGACAAACTTACATTAGCCGCATCGAGTAATCGGTCAAGTGCATCGCTAGCCCATTTTAGGTTCATAGCTGGTTCAGGGAAATCCTCGCAAGCAATTTTGATGTATCCATGTTCACCAGCACCTTCTGACTCAGAGAATCCTGAACCAGCTGGTGGATCCTTTTGCCATCGTACGCCCGCAATAACTTTAATGTTATGAATAGCCTTCTTGTCCTTGAGTGGTAACCAAGCCACCGGAACGACAACTACTCGTTTTCGGGCAAGTGGGTGATCTTCTTCAGCATACGAGACTGAACGGATGGAAAGTGGTTGTGACGATGACGGGGGAACAAAAGGCTTCCTGAAATCTTAAAACAGTCCAAAAGGATTGTAAATTAAGAGCGTTCAACATGTTTAGAACTCACTCACCGACTAGCTTTGGAAGTTCGTGGTCAATGAGCCGAAGGTAATACAGCATTTGTCTCTCCTGCATTAACTGAAAGTGACCAGGAGCCGTGGTGTCATTAGGCTCCATAGGTGCATCCATAACTTCATCATCATTGAAGTAGTCAAAATATGATTCTTGTTTTTTGACAGTACGAGCACGCGCAAGAATAACGGCAGACGAGTGTAATTGGTGTCGAGCTTGTGCAAGATGAGAGACCTGGAGGGGTATTCGGTGTCGTGCAAGGAAGGACATTGTGTACGACAATGCTGAAAACAAAGGTACAAGATGGAGAAAAGGAGAGACAAATGAATGTCCTCCGACGTTTGGTCGACCTGAAGTTGAGAGCAGGACTTGTAAACTGTTCCGAGCGACAAATCCGTACAATAAGCGCCAAGACAAACAAAGCACAAACACATCCTCAACTGTGTATTGGCCTGATTTGGAAGTTTTCAATCACTGATCTTTCGTCCAGCTTTCGAGCATCCGTCTGTTTTACTTGTAGGTTACCATGGTCGTAAGTTCCCAGTCAAATTATTAGTGTGTATCTTCAATCGCTAACTTACGATCGAAGCGCCTCTTACTCTCAATCAAAGCTGAACTTGAGAATGTCACTGATCTCATCCCATCTTCAGACGAATTCGAGTATTTCTTCCAAGTACGTACATCCAGCCACATTTTTTCATAGCTGATAATATGTCTCAAGGTGAAATGCAACAGTTGTCATGAAGTACACCCTAAATTTGTTTCCTTGAATCGCATCGTTTGTACAATCCGACTCGTTCTCGCGACCATCTCGCTGAAAGTTTCACTTAACCCTACAGGAAGAGCGCGATGTATCAGGAGGGAAAGGCAACACCGCTCACTTTGTTTGGAGATGCTCCTCTTGCAAGCGAGAAAGTTCCGCAAAGTTTGAAGCTGCTAATCCACCAAAACCTTACAGTGCAGATGCCAATGGTCAATTCGCTCCATTAGTGACTCTGGATTGTCGAGGTCTTGAATTTGTCGGTTTCGATCCAAGGGTGTGTATTTAAGACACCGTTGGATTTTCTACGATGATGATCTTATATCCTATCTTTCTTTCTACAGGGTATCTGGAAGTGTGTTGGTGTTGAATCTGGGACAAAGTTCCCAGAAGTTGACCTTGAGGAAGGCGAATGGGTCGATTATGATGAAAAGGTAGGCTATTCATTTTTTATGACTCTCCAAAGCCAGAATGCTCATCGATATCTACAGTCTGCTTTACCAGTTGGCGTATCAAACATTGAAAGCCAGTGGACCCGTGCATGACGTTGATCGTTCGATTGGGATAATCATGATATATGTAAGATAGCGCATAGTCGAAAAGAAATAGGTGGTATCAAATACTATAGATAATAGGGATATCGTGCAGTCAATATTGCTCTGATCATTACTCTTTGACTGTTTGAGTGTTGGTGGTGGCTGGAGGATCTTCGCTGACCCGAGGGTGCCGACCTTCAATAACAGCTCTTTTCCATGACCTAACATTTTCCTCTGCGTTCACAACAGTATCTTTGACATCCTCAGCTGCTCCCTCAAGCTGCTCCTTCCCGGAATCGATGGCCAATTTCTGTTTCTTCTTGACCTTGGTGATGTGCTCGATGCTGATTCAGAACACGTTAGTCTCGAGTTCCCTATGGGTATTCAAAACGAAAACTTACGCCCATAGTGCGAACTCCGCCTTGCTAACTTCCACTTTCCGCATATCAACACCACGTTCCTCAAGTATCTTTAAAAATTGTTTGAAGTGCTACATCACGAAGTGAGCTGAGTGGATATCACCATCGAAAAAACCTTACTTGAACAGACGTCCTGTAATGCCCCGACAGTGGCGACAGAGTATGTATTAAACCATCCTTGACGGATATCAGACCAGCCGACGTCACCAATCCACCACCAAGAAAAGTCGAATGCTGGAATGTGCCTTGAGCTACAAAATTTATTGTCAGTGTAAGCGATTGAATCAATCCAGTGCGAAACATACATTTGATTCCAATGAAGATATTGACTACAAGAAAAAAGCTCTCGGACCGTGTTATTTACCAGATATAATATGACGACCCACAGTTCTTGTCCTATAGAAATCGAATTATTCACTTATCGTATCAGCCAAGATGAAAAAGCGAACTGAGACATATATCCATGTGTTTCGTTTGATTGTCTTTCTAAGTAGCCTATCCATGAGGCCACGCAACGTAAAATTGCGCCACAACAATCTCTTCAGCGGGTTTTTCGACATGTGTTGGTTAGAGTAGTAATGCATCGCATCTGCAACTTCACCCTCAGATAAGGACGAGGTTGGAGAACCTTCAACGAAACTAGTTCGTTCTTGCAAAGCAGACGGTTCTGGATGGTCAAGCGGAACAATTCCTCTGCCACCTCCCGCATCTTTCCAACGGCCTGCTGTAGTATCCACGAGTTCACCGTTCCGAGCCCAACGAAGTTTTCCTTCGCTGTCAATTTGCACCAGGTAGTTAAGTCCTTCATTTGAAAAGGTTCCGGTGAGACCAATCGAATGGAGGTTATAAGCATATTTGCTTACTTTGTTCTGAAGAGAGATATCTTTGAATTTGGACCAATAGTCAGAACTACGATGAGGCTTCGGATGTTCAATGTTGAGGATAATTAGACTCACGTAATTCTCTGCATTGGATGATGAGTTTCGAGAATCAGTCATGAATAAAGGTATGACCCGCCTCATTTTCTAGTTGCTCCCTTGGACACTCTTTCAAAGAAAGAGTTTTCCCTTCGCCGTGATCTAACCTGAGCACAATCGTAAGAATTTTCCGTCAAGGTAACAGAATAATACACACCATCTGAAGAAATTGTCTGATGTGTTCGAGTCCTCCCATTTCTTGTGATAATACTTTTCAAGCAATCTCAGAATATTGTCACCCGCAGGAGGGGACTACCTACAAACCTTCACTGTGAAGGGAAAAGTCAGTAGCCGAACAGGATTTTTAAACCATTGGGGAAAATGGAGCACTCACAATTGGAACCATATCTATGCTTGCTGTGAAAAGTTCGCGATCTCAATTAGTATTACACTCGATGCTACTCGCGTGCAGCTTACCCGTCGATGAGCTCAAGCCAGTGTTGAGTCTCGAGATGCTTCCGGACTGCGTTAGCATGGTCATATCCTGTATTCGCGAGCATTTCATCACCATCATCGAGTCTATTGACTAGAAACAGTGCACGTCGCCACCGCTCCCGGGGAAGATTTTGACCATCGTCAGCAGCTGTTCTATCAACCTGCAAAGGGTAGCATTTAGTTCGTTAGTACGGATGCAGAAGGATATGTTAGATGGTAATGGAGTAACCTGCAGCTGGGCATGTGTGGTGAGAACAGACCAGCGAAAGTTGGGTTTGAGGTACTTTGCACGGAGCTTTGCCCTCCAAGCTTTCTGAATCTTGACCGCTGCGTTTTCTTGTCTGAGCTGGTCGAGTTCCTGCTCTTGGTCGGGTTTGTGCTGCCAGTGGAATGTTGTGGAGGGGGTCATGTCTTGGACATCGCGAATAGCCGAGCTAACCAGTTAAACCAGTATGATTGGCACGATGACGTCACGTCTAAAATTAGAGTGTTTAGAACACGAGACAGACACGAGGATATTATTGTGTACGGTAGAGAGGGAAAGACGAAATGCTACATGCAATGAGATAAAATGAAGGAGAGGAGTAAGAATGCGCCAGTCGTAAAAAATATGCAAAGTGATAGAGAGATAGAGCAGATTGAAACATGTCAACGACCGTGCGATCGAGATTCAATGCAAAAGAAATGTCCAAGTCCAACATCAGCTTACTTGAAGCCATTGAATGTCCAGTCCGGCTGGAGTTCAAGGTACGGATGGTTCCGCAACTCAGCAGCAGACGGACGTTCATCCGGGTTCCTGCACACGCAATCAGCTTCAGTTTCACTATAAATCCAACCACAACTTACATAGCAAAGCAAAGCTGACGGAAGTTATCAGCAAGAGGGGAAAGTGTGATCTCTTTCGGAACAGGAGGGCCCTCCCGCGTTTGGTATAACTGTATGTCATGTCAGTTGACTGGCTCCACCTACAGAGTCAACTGAGATACGCACATGCAATAAGACGACCATGGCTTCTTGACCTTTCCATGGTCTCTCACCAGTCCACATCTCAAATACAACACAACCAACACTCCAAATATCAATCTTGGAATTATACCCACTCTTCTGTGAATGCACCACTTCAGGTGCCATCCAGAACACTGTACCCTGCATAGAAGTATAGGCTGCTGCCATGTTGATATCATCGGTTCGCTTGGAGATACCAAAGTCAGATATTTTGCAGATCCCCGATGTCTCAACAAGGATATTATCCGCTTTGAGATCCTAGAGTCAACTAGTCAGAAAAATGATTGTCAAACAAATTCAAAGACATACTCGGTGAAGGATTCCTTTAGAGTGAAGATACTCCAATCCACTCAATATCTGGCCAGTGAACGACTTGGTTACCTCTTCATCAAACCTCCCATGCTTTCGCAAACAACTTGCGATGGAGCCACCAGGAACATACTCCAGGAATCTGTTCGACGATAAGTAACAGGGAGTGAAAAACAGGCGATAGACTTACATGCTCAAGAAAGTTGGAGTTTCTTCGAAGCCAAGGTACTGGACAATGTTTGGATGATCGAGATCTTTCAAGGTCTCGCTTTCCAGCTTCAGAGCTTCAACCACCGTGACTTGTCGAGCATCGTTCTTGTCGCTTGCAGTACGTGGGATCTCCACCTGTTTCACAGCTATCATTTCGCCAGTGGTGGCATTCAAGGCAAGGTAAACCTTCCCGTATGTACCCTTGCCAATCATTTCTCCTCGTACCCAACGGAAGATAGCTATATTCCTTGAGTCAGTTGGCTGTCGAATGAATAGAAAGATTTACACTTACGTTTCGCACCAGGTGACGGTTCAGACGCAATATTCGTGTCATTTCGTCCTTGATCAGATGTGACTTCCTCCAAGCGACTACCCCACAACTTTGTATTCCTCTTGCGGATCGAGGCCTGAACGGACGACGGTTCCATGCGAGAATACCTGTCAACCTTCCTCTTATGTTCTGCGGCAACAACACGGATGGATTTCTTGTGACGGAAAGGCTTGTTGGCCGGAGGAAGAAAGTTTGGTAGCTCAGCAGAGGTCGGCGAAGTACCGCCAGATTGTGCCTCAATGACAGGTTCATCGATATCATGTTCAGGGAAATATTCCTGAAGTTTCTCAAACACTTCTTCAGGAGGGGGACGAGGAGCCCAAGTATTATCGACGTTATTGTCGAAACGACTTGTACGTTGGTCTTGGTGAGATCTAGCTGCCCTCGGGCCTCTACGTGTTTGAGGTAATGGCGGAGGAGTGTAGTTCGGCACAGCGGGTAAATTGGCAGGTAAAGCTGTATTTCCAGAAGACGGTGAGCTATCGGTACTGATGGGAGCAAGGACAGGACGTGAGTTGTTAAGAGGTTTGGGATTGCTGGTTTGGGGCCAAGGAGGCAACCTATTGGGTTTCTTGGCCCAAATGGTTCCACCGTCGTCACCATCGCTATCCGAATCATCGTCAATCGACGTGTCGATCAACGTGGCAGTAGCACTCGAACTAGCTGCATTCCGAGAGGCTTCAGGAGTTGGGGGTAGCATTGAACGGTTCGTCGGCATCAATGTAGTGCTATTCGATTGTACTACAGCCCCGTGCGAACGATCAAGCACAGTAGCATACCGAGGATAATCTTCACGTCGAATGGTTGTGGATTCGTCGTCTTCCTGGACAGGAAGATTGGATGACAACGTACGTTGCAGTGGTTCCGCCGTTCTACGTTCTGCTTCAGATTGAGATCCAGTCATATTGACGGGACTATGAGGGGGGTAGGAACCTTGCGACAACGACTCAATACCAGCTAAGATGTCAGGACGGGAATAGCCATCTACGGTCCGGGGGAAGTGAGAGCCTGAAGAGAGGGGTGTACTATATGTAGTGGTATCGTGAGTCGGTGTTGATGAAATCGCAGAAGAAACCCCAGGGCTGTAACGATGGGATGATGGTGATGGGGGAGGACGTGGTAGTTCTTGTGTGAAATCCGTGGCCCTGGGTGATTGCAATTGTCTATTAGGACGGTAAGGTGATAATGATGGGTCACCACCAAGTGCAGAGCGAGGTCGTGGGTATGGCTCTTGATTGGGAGAAGTTAAACCAAGATAGGGCGACGTTGTTGTAGAAGATCCTGTGGAATATCCAGAACTATTGTTCTGACGGGAATTATGTAGTGGAGGAACAGGAGAACCGCCGCTGTTGTTAGAGGTCTCGTATGATCGGGCAAGTCCCAGTTCTGAATACGATCCTCCATCATGATGCGATGGAGAAACGGAATCGCGAGCACCGTTCATACTGGGGTTGCTCATGTTTGCTGCTGATTTTGCGATAGGAAGCTGATTGGAAGGCTGTCGTACACCTCGTCCTGCCCCTGGTTGCAAGCTGCTGGGTACTTGAGGCTGCTGTTGTTTGTAGGCACTCCGTAAGTCGCCCACGCTCTTCGCCGACATCATCTTGGACCATGGTGCTGTACCCGGGGACTGAATAGGCTTAGATTCAGCTTTGGAACCAGGACCTTGAGGCATCCATCCTATCATCCAAGTGGAAGGCACCGTCTTACCCGTTGGCCGCTTTGAAGGAGGTGTAGGAGGGGGGCCACGAGGAGGATGCGGTAACGCAATAGGGAAATTACCATTTCCGCCAAAACGGGGAGAATGGGACGGGCGTTGTTCAGGCCGCTCCTTCTTGTACCCACTGGATGGAACATTGGGAGGAACAAGACTCCAAGATTCACCCTTCTGTTTATACGACATGTCTCTGTCATGTTGAGCTTTCAACCGCTTCACAGCCTGCTCTCTCCTTGGAAGATGATCCCTCGGGCGCATTCGTTCTCGATCTTCTCGGTCTCTCTCCTCTCTCTCTTGGAATAACCGTCGATGTCTCTCTTGGTCATACTGACTTTCTGCTTGCATGACCCTTTCCCTCTCCGCAGCAGCATCTGAACACGATCGATTATGCCATTGTTGAGGAGGCCCGGGAGAGGAGTCTTCGTGGAAACGCGAACCCAAGGGAGAATTCGAAGGCGGGAGTGGTGGTGTTGGCAAAGCAGACCCGAACGGTCTTTCTCTCTGGGTTTGAGAGTCAGGACTCTGAACTTGCGGCCGATTGGGGGATAAGACAGTAGGAGGAGTCTGAGGACGTCGGGATGCTGCTGGAGACCTCGCACGAGATTGCTGAGGTGGAGGCCTGATGGTGGACCGCCGACTTTCCCGATCACCTTGATCAAGATCGTCAGAAACCGAAGCTTCATAACCTGCCGCTGCAACCTCTTGTGGCATACGTTCACTCGCAGAGGACAGGCTGCCACGGCGAGACTTGGACTTTCTGGGTCTGAGCGGTTGGTATACATGATGAGGAAGAACGGGTGGAGGTGGAATAGTATTGATTGTCGGAGATGCCAAGGAATCCATGCTTTGTTCATGTACGCGCGCATGCGAAAATGACACCAATAACTTTACACTTCCTCTGGCGTCTCCGTTGCGATACAAGTCAAACAACTGATCGTCAGACAGTGCTTCACCAATCGCGTACGCACCAATCTCGGTACGGTAAATAGAGAAACGTGGTTGATCTTCATCCGGTATTTGAAGCTTTGGGTGGAAGTAGATATTCAGATATATGGCTAGACTATATGATAAAGAATTCCGCATACCTTTGTGAAAATTCTTTCACGGATACAAGCAGCATCTGTAGCACCTGTGATATCGACTGTTCTCAAGGTCTCTGCATCCGCAGTCACAAGGAATGTAACTCGCTCGCTTGGGCTGGCACGATGACTGTTGTTCGTGGGAGATGTGTAAGAATCATGATAGGATACTGTTGGAGACTAAAGAACAGTGAGATGAATATCGTTCCAGAAACACAAAGTGATACTAACCGTAGCGGGACGATTCAGTGGACGGGGACCTGATGATAGAAAAGCTGGGGGTCTGTGGCTCTCGAAAAAGGGGACAGGGCGCGAAGGAGCTTGCTGGGAATTATCGTTTCTATCCGGGCTAGTCACATAATGTTCGGGGCGCAAAGTCGATTCACCGATTAAGTCAACGGGAGGATTGGACTGTCCAGGAGTGCTTGGAGGAGGGGTTGATTCCACGGCAGGGTCACTTGTGCTAGATGGCGATGAGAGAGCAGGATTAGAATGATTTGAGCGTGAGGACGGATAGCCGGATTGTTCGGGCATATCCACATTCAATGGTGGCAGATGAGGAGGCAATGGGGGAGTTGGCACATCATGTATACGAGGCTGAGAGCTGTTAGGAAACTGAGGAGCCTGATAGGGGAATTGTTGTACATTCTTCTCATCTTCACTACTCTCTGGACTACGATTATACACAACAAGGACACGTGGCCTAGGAGGGAGCTTGCGTGGACCTTTCAGAGCAGTAGACTTTGCGTCGTCTGACATATTGGGAAACCTTGTAAAGTCAAGTAGTGTAGTTGGAATAACCAGGAGCGTAGGCGGAATAGGGAATGGAAGTAGCGTGATATTGGAAAAGATAGGAACTCCTGGGAGGGTGATATGCTGACCCAAGGGCGAATCGCATACAAGCAACTCTGGACGAAGATGAGAAACTGTCCAGAGCCAGCTCAGAGCAGAGGCGAGGATGGCAAGGAGAGAAGGACGATGTAGACAGTCGTGACGGCCAAACGGCGACCAGACAACCCACATCTGAAGATAGCTTACGTAATTACCGCTCAACGTTACTTGCGCGGATTCATTTCATTCGATATCTCGCGACAATCCAACCACCGTGTTCTTGTTCATTTTCGCGTAAATGAGTGTGGCCACCCACAGAATCCAAGCACCAAACGGGTGGTCGTTTATCCAATACTCTCTGGTCGGCGCATTAGTTTCTGCGGCCAAATCAAGCTTTTAGAAGCATCATGAATCTACATCAATGTCCGGTTACCAGGTAATAATAATCAAAGGCAACTTTGGGTAGCAATTTTTGGAACAATACGAGGATGTATGTATCGATTGTATGTCTGTAAGCATCTTTGTGCAGACTCTCTGGCCTAATCTCAACACATCCATGGCTTACAATCGGGACGCAGCTGTCGCAAGAAGCCAGATATAAATGCAAATGGGCAGCAATCTCTCCAAACAGCCGGTTTCATTCTTCTCATGTGGGCGACTGTGAACCACATGCAGTTCATTGTATATTGAATTATATATAGAGCTCCACGATTCATACAAACTAGTACAATACAATAATCCCTAACCATGCGCTATACCCGTGCTTATCTGGTAGAACGTTGACACCACGGGTCGAAAGTAAAAATCGGCAACAGGTGGGGTCGCTAGCTAAATGTTCCTTCTGAAACGTTCAGCTATCATCGCAAGGGTCAGTACAGTCATCCCGGGAACGATTTCATCTGTGTACCTTCGGAAACTCAGCCCGCTCATCAAGCATACTTTCACCCCACGAGAGCAGTTTCAATAGTCCAACCAGCTTCGCTTCCTTGCCTTGACTCAGACTCTCCAGGATCGCAGCGTTCACCGCGCTGGCAGTTCGCAACCTCTGCGCCGGCGATAATAAGTCAGAGACAGCTGGGGGTGCCATCGGAGAAGACTCAAACGCAAGTAATGCCATCGTCTTCTCAAGATCCGCCAGAAACTCAGGATTCTCTTCGCCGCGCGGTGCCAATTCAATTTGAGCGAACTCCAATGCTTCTGCAATACGACCTTGGCGAATATATTCAATAAGCTTTTGTTGCTGGAGACGAAAATAGAGCGCAGGGTTGGTATCTAAAATCTGCAGATGGCATGTCAGAAACTTCAAAATATCCCTCATCGAAATAGAGAGAAAATGGAAAATCATATTGAAGACTGAAGTATTGGTGTTTATGTATCATCATCAACCCGAAGGGGTTAAGAGTGGTGCATGAAACAGTTTAATCCTTTGGAAAAACAGCAAGGAACAGTGGTGTCAAAAACACTTACCTCAGGATTCAAGTCATTAACTCGCGTTATAGCCTCACCAATATCGCCTCGTTGAAGGGCTTCCCTAATATTCATTCTGCTCTCAATGCTCTCAAGATCAACGGGGGATGAAAGGCCAGCTTCACGCCCAAATTCTTCTGCGGCGGTCTTGAATCCGCCGTTGACAAGATAGTCCATCACCAGAATGTTGAGCTCGCTACAGAGAACAATGTTAGCGACGTTGGAGTGACTGAATTCAGAATGAATGAAAGGAATAATCAGATAATACATGCAAATTTTTGAAGCTCAACATGGAGGTTCAGAGAGATTCCCATTAAATTTGTTCATCCCGCAACGACACCGAAGGTGAGAAGAAACAACACTCACTTTTTCGATATCTGAACCTCGTGAAGGCGTTTCTCCCATTCATCTCTGTGAATCGATGTCTTAGGAGGCTAGAGAGGGATCAATTAGCAAGAGAAGGAGAGAGAGGAAAAAGGGGAGGAAACAGACCATGGGGGACCGGATGGAATAGATGGCTGCTTTTATCCTCTGCGCTTTAGGGCAAGCCTGACAATTTTTCGCATCTTCTCACGATCACGATTGAGACCACCTTCCTTATTGAACTACGGTTACTCAAAAATGATTCTCTCATTGAGTCTCAATGTCTCTTTTGAGGTTTTACTTCACCGAGTAGAACAGCTCGGACTCAGAGATAATATAATTCTTTCCTAAAGGTATATTCATTTGATGAAAATGTGAATTAACAATCAGAAAGTATTCTACACTTTAGAGACCACGCCTCCTGATCTGATGCTATTTAGAAAGTCTCCTTGACCAAGAGCACCTGTAATTGACGAGATGAGTCGATGTCCAGAGAGAGAGAGGAGATAGAATGAAGACCCACCGGTTTTGCCCTGAGAACCTAGGATATTGTCTTTCTGTTTCCCTCGTTTCTTCGATTTTGATTCCAATTGAGGAGCAGGCAAAGTAGGTTTACCGGTTCCACGCAGCGACTTCAACTTCTCCGCTTCAGCTGTTGCAACATGCTGCGATTGCTGAATGACGTTGAATAACTTCACCACTACGTTCAAAAGATTAGGCGATTTATGCTGCAGGTTGAGATGTTACACTTACCACCGCGTTGTGCAACCTTCCGCAAAGCTCTCTCGCTCTCGCCACCCCAACCACCGATAACATCTTTTATCCGACCATTCTCTTCCTTCTCCTTCTTTTCAACTAGAAGCACCTTCCTTCCTTTCGCCTCCAACTTTTCGTCATAACGTTTCCGTGATACCGATGGCTTGAGAGATAGTGGTAATGAAGAAGGTGTGGTGGTGCTGAGTAGAGTCTGTAGGGTAGCACCGAAGTGTGTCGCATTTGTCGCTCTACGTTTTCGCTTGAGAGTCTGCTTTGATTTTGAATGTTTCGCATAGTCGATTTCGTCCTCCGTATCCGGAGAATCGTGTTCCTCTTGGTCCGAACCAGAAGTGTCGCTGAAGCTGTCTTCTTCATCACCCATCACAGAGTCATCGTCTGCGTTTTCAACCAGTTCTCGATCTTGCACATCCTCTTCGTTGTATTTTGATAGTTTCTGCCGTTTGGAAGGCGACATGATAGTTTTTTTTTGAATGGTATGATATGGTGAGAAGGAAGAGGTTTCGCGTTCAAGCGCCGATGAAAGTTGCTCAGATCTGAATCTAGGATGAGTATTGAGCGCCTAACATTCCAGACTCGAGGATTCTCGAACATCCTGACGTCGACAGTCCGCCCTATTTAAACCGATACTTTACGGCTAGGTTTCTTTTCTACACTTTATCTATCCTTTCTTGCTTATTCTGCCTCTCAACTAGTATTATTGTCATGCTTCGACGATTCCAAGGCCAAACATTGTCTATTGCTTCGCGGTCATTACCGCAATCCAAGACTGGTGTCCGCTCACTAGGTTACCTCGTTCGGAGAACAGCTTTGCCTCCAGTACTACGGCATCGTGGACAGTTAGTTTCCTTGAGACACTATGCCCAAGGACCTGGAGGAGGACAGGGAGGATTCCCAGGATTCTCCATGCAACAGCAAAGGCAGAAGGGTGAAGCTCTCAAAGAGTTTGTGAGTTTTCCGTGAGACTCCGGCCAATATTATTCTGACTTCTCGCAGAGTGTAGACTTGACTGAACTTGCAAGAAATGGCAAACTTGACCCTACAATTGGACGCGACGAGGGTAGGTATTTGCCTTAGCTTTGTGTGCAATATGACCCCTAGTACTGACTCACCACATCGCAGAAATTCGCAGAACTATTCAAAGTAGGTAGAACAAGTACACAGTTAGAATAAACCACTTACCTTCAGTTTAGTTCTTTCTCGGAGGACGAAGTCGAATCCAGTGGTAAGTTTGTCCTCTTGTCTTAGTATGCATTGTCCTGAATATTCCCTCAGTTAATAGGCCCTCCTGGTGTTGGTAAAACGGCTATTCTAGAAGGCCTTGCTAGTCGTATCGTCGCAAAAGAAGTACCAGAAGTAAGTATCATAGCCTATTCCCTCAACTATGTTTTGTTAATGTATTCTACCAGTCACTACAAAATAAACGAGTGTTGTCGTTAGATCTCGCGGCTATAATGGCAGGTTCCGGTATTCGAGGAGCATTTGAAGAAAAATTCAAAGCTTTGATTCGGGACATCGAAGAAGAAGTAAGCGTCTTTCGTACATCTTCCCCTTGCGCCGTTTGACTAACTAATATCTGAAGGCTGGAAATGTCATCTGTTTTATTGATGAACTTCGTAAGCCTTTATTTCATTATAGAGACAAGAATTCGAATTTAAATATATTTTTTTAGACACGCTATTCAATTTGGGCAAAGCTGAAGGAAGTATCGACGCTGGCCAGATGATTAAGCCTGCTCTTGCCCGTGGATTACAGCTTGTTGGTGCAACAACGCGTAGGGCTTGACTTTTTGTATCGTCATTTGTGTTACTAACCAGGGAATGATTTAGCGGACGAATATAGGAAAACTATCGGGAAAGATGCTGCTCTCGAGCGTCGTTTCCAACCTGTCACTATTGATGAACCAACAGTCGAGTCCACCATTTCAATCCTTCGTGGACTCAAACCACGATATGAAGTTCACCACGGTGTTGAAATCTCTGACGGTGCTTTAGTAACAGGTATGTCATTGAGCACTGCTTTCGTTCGTTCTACCGCGAAACTGACTTCAATGTCTACAGCTGCCGTCTACAGCGCTAGATACATCTCGGACCGTTTCCTGCCAGACAAAGCTATCGACTTGGTTGACGAGGCTGCGTCTGCTCTCCGTCTCGCGCAGGAATCCAAACCTGATGAACTTCAAGCACTTGACCGTGCTATCATGACTCTAGAGATTGAATTGGAGAGTTTGAAGAACGAAAGTGACGTCTTCAGTGTAGAAAGACGTAGGAAGGTTGAAGAAGATTTGAAGTTGAAACGGGATGAAGCGGCACAACTGACCTCAATCTGGCAAGCAGGTAAGTCACTCACATATTGCTTTGTGAACTGCACTGATCTGAATTTTCATAGAACGAGAGAAACTTCAAAGGGTGAAAGAAGTCAAGCAACAGCTTGAGGATGCGAAGTACGAGTTAGAAGTAGCACAACGCCAAGGTCAATATGATCGTGCTTCTCGTCTTCGTTACTCAACCATCCCCGAATTGGAGCGTCAGTTACCCAAAGAAGAAGATCGCCCTGCGGAAGATGCAGAGGGGCCTTTATCCATGTTGCATGAACGAGTCACTTCCAGCGATATCGCCAGAGTCGTTGCCAAGGCCACAGGTATACCCGTTCAGAACTTGCTCAAAGGAGAGCGCGATAAATTGGTTCACGTGAGTATATGTACTACTGTCTATTATTTCAAAATCCCTGAGGCAAGAAAATACGGTTTATAGATGGAGGACTCGTTACGCAAAAGAGTCGTTGGCCAGGATCACGTTCTCACGGCAGTCAGCGACGCTGTTCGAATCTCTCGAGCAGGTCTTCAAGCCCCTAACCGCCCTATAGCATCATTCTTGTTCTTAGGACCCACTGGAGTAGGAAAGGTATGTGTCAAATTCTTTTGACTATCTCATTTTCGCTAACTTGCATCACATAGACCGAGCTCTGTAAAGCTCTCGCCGAATTTTTGTACAACGATGAACAACGTGGACTGTAAGTTTACGTTCCCTGTTTTCATGCGAGTATTCTAATTCCTCTTGTGTAGCATCAACATCAACATGTCGGAATACCATGACAGACATACTATCTCAAGATTAATTGGTGCAGCTCCCGGATATGTTGGATTCGAGGAGGGTGGTCAACTAACGGAAGCTGTGCGCCGAAAGCCGTATGGTGAGTATTTCATCATTTTATGGATCAACTCAGGATATTGAACCTGCTTCTTTTCAGCCGTGATATTGTTGGATGAGCTTGAGAAAGCCCATAAGGATGTCGCGATGATTCTGCTTCAAATCTTGGATGAAGGCTCTTTAACTGATTCTCAAGGTAATACGGTTTCAATCAAAGTGTTGTAATTGTTTTACTCAAATTTCTTTCTCAATAGGCCGTAAAGTTGACTTCAAGGTATGAGACCAGTGGAATTCGCACTGTAAATTCATGCTAACTAAAGAAAAGAACACCATTATTTGTTTGACTAGCAATCTTGGTAAGTTTTGTTGCTATTAACCCTGCTGTTCGGTGTTTACTTACCCCCTCCTACAGGTAGTGACATTCTCGCTCATGCTGACTCCTCTGACGCGAATGGAGTCGTCACTCCCGAGACTCGAAACATGGTAATTGAAAGAACGGCAGAGTTCTTCCCTCCAGAATTGCTGAACAGAATGGATTCTATGCTTGTGTTCAACAAGTTATCCAAAGAGTCCATCCTTGAAGTCGTGACTCTCCGTCTGAATGACGTTGCTTCAAGACTCAAGCACAGACGTATCACTATCGACGTAGATGATGCGGCTAGAAATTGGTTGGCCAATGAGGGATACTCGGATATTTATGGCGCGAGAGCTATTGCTCGAGTGGTCAGGACAAAGGTTTTATTCCCGCTGGCTCAGAAATTGCTGAATGGAACTATCCGGTGAGTCGACTAGTGGTTATATAACTAATTGTGCACAATCTGACGGTGTGATTCATTACAGGGATGGAGACACTGTCTTCATTCGCGTTGGCGAAGATGGAAAGACCTTGGACATTCAGGATAATCACCCTGCTGATGCAAACATTGTTTCGTCTTCTACACCAGTCGAACCGATTTCAGAGGAAGAGGAATCCCAGCATTAGCAGACTGTTTGCGTGACTTCAAAAACCATCATAACCCTGGACAGTCATGGACTCATGTTACCAAACCACTCAGAACAATTATTAAATTTGGATGGAAATTGTACTTTATCAGGATAATTTGGAGAAAACTGACCCCCACTCTGTATCGATAACAAGTGTTCTCTATAGAATAATCTACATACATCTCCCTTGTACATAGACATACTCCAACTAATCCAAAACATTGGTATGTAACTGCCTTGGCGTGTAATTCATAGAGCACAATCACTGAGTGTGATGTTTGGCTTAGTCATCAATATCAAGTCATGTGAGCATACCGAAGATGGCAGGTACATGGCGCTTAAGCTTGTCAGTTGTTAGAATTGCTGCTTTTACCAAACGCCTTTCTTGCTGGTTGTTATCGTTCATGTCGAGGGTTCTTGGTCGTTCTTTTCAGTCACTGTCGAGGCGGTGTAGTCTCCCGTCCAAAAGTACGTTCAGACATATTTATGGATAGTTCCATGCTCAACCTGTTGTAACCATTAGGATTGTCACCATGCCAGAGTATCCTCTCGCAAGCCAGGCTCCATAATCCTCGGACGTACTCGACTGAGGCTACCGTTACAAAATCATCTTCGCCGCAACCACCTTCTCTTTCAGCACAAAGTTCTCCGACAGATTCGTCAGTTTACCTTGCCAAGCACCTTAGCACTCTCTTCTCTCCACTTCAGTTCCCTCAAGAGCTGGCAACTCGAATATTGACCCATGCTAGTCACCGAGATGCACATATTAGCCATAATGCCCGCTTGAGCTTCATAGGTTTGCTTTTTATAACAAGAACTCTCTTTGCGAAATTGACTGAGATTGGCTTTGACACAGGTCGGCGTGTGCTGAAGTCTTACCTCCTTCTCATGCTTCATTCGAGTGGTACCAATTTGGACTACGATTACATCACGGAGAAGGTTCTTCATACACATGTTTTAGGGGAATTTGTTGCTCCAAAATGGGACCTTGGAAGAGTCATGCGATGGACACCAGTGAACATTGACCCTAGGGTTGCCTCAGCTGCTACTGGTGAATTGGACCACCTGGACCCAAAGCTTTCTTGGAGTATTGGGTTGTATAAGGTGCAAGGAACGGCAGTAGAAGCAGTCATAGGGGGGATCTACCACCAATTTGTGAGTGCTTCTTGGTGCGCCTTTGAAATATTCATATTGACATATTCATGAAAGGGTGGATCTGTCGCTCACAACGTTTTCCATACGAGACTTCTACCTCATATTCTTCTTCCTGGGAGACCCGAAGGATTGCCTGACTCGCTACATGACCATGCCCTCAAAATTTGCCAGCAACTGGGTGGTGTAAACGCCCCTCTTGTTAGTGGCAACAGTAATTCTGCTTAAATCATCTATATATATAGCAAATAATGATTCATACATATATCTGGTTATAAACGTCAACATAATGGGAATTGGACGTAGATCGCCAGAGATGTTGCAACCTGTTCTGTTAAGCGCACTACATCTTTCTCCAGTACTATCATGAGCACCTCCTCCGGACCATCCGAAACGTTTACGAATGCAGCAAACTACCTTTCGAGCGCACCATCTTTGTCAAAAGTATCTAACGCAGTGAAGCTAGAGGTCCAAAGTCTTGAATTTCCTCTCAGTCTACTTCAATCCTAACTTGAAATCGGGGTAATAGCTTTACGGTCTCTTCAAATATATTACTGTCTCTCCAAGACCCAATGTACCTCGTCCATCCATCTTTGATATAACATCTCGGTCGAAATGGGATGCTTGGAATGCAGCTAGCAAAACATACGAAACTGCAAAAGATGCGGAAGCGCGATACTTGCAACTCGCGCGAGAATTGGGATGGACGGAAGCTACCAAATCCTTTCTAGAAAACAAAAATCAGTCTACGGAGGAAAATATATGGGATGATGATACGCAGCAAAGTCGCGGTCAGAGCAGTAGAGATGCGGGAGGATTGGGCCCTACGGTAAGTACAATGGCTGCTGAAGGAGAAGAGGAACGGAAGCATGGAACAATACATGAACTGGTAGTCTCTGGAAATATTGATGAATTGGAGAGTGTTCTGCTGGTCAGTCCTCAAACAGATCTCAATGCGAAAGACGAGTTTGTGAGTCTTCTTAATGTCTCGTTGACGAGATCACTAATTCACGATGTTACAGGAATACACTCCACTGCACCTTGCTTGTGACCGTGGACACATTGAGATCGTCAAGCTTCTTCTCAGAAAAGGTGTAGACCGAAGCATCACAGTGAGTAGTTTCCATACTAAGGGTATGAACAGATCCGAAGTCTAATATGAATACCAGGATCCAGATGACTTCACAGCAATAGAGTTAGCGAGAGTTGCAGAACACGAGGAGATTGTTTCGCTCTTGGAGGATAGATAGGTTGATCGTGAGTGCTGTTAAATAATGCACACGGAGGGCTTAGAGAGCTTGCAGTGCGAATTATGATATTGATATTGTAGTCTTGGAGGATCTAAATCCTGCATATCACCAACACCCTTGTACTTTCAATCAACTGTCTCGTGAAAAGTCGATTGACCCCGAAAAGAATCTAATAGAAAAGGTAAAAAAAAAACATCCTATTGCTTTCGGGGGGCTGCAGGTTTGGGTTATTGTGCCTCTGATGGGGTTATAAGTCCTCCCTGAGATTTTGTGTCGAAGTTAAAATGAAATACTATGGAGAATCAGAGTTGAGAATAGATACTCACCATAGTCAACAGCTTCAACGCAGGAGGAGTTGGTTTAGCACCCACACTCAGCCAATATTTGATCCTGCTTGGATTCCACTCCACCGTTTTATGCGTCTCTCCTGCTGGAAGTTTAGGATCGAATATGCCTAGTGTCTCGATAGGCTTCGCATTCCGTCGCAGTTGGTTATTGATTGCGACAAGGTGAAAGATACGGTTGTGGCGAGGACCGTGCATCGCGAATCGTAATCGGATGGCCATGACAGTGAGAATGAGGGAGAAGGCGGAGGTATTGGAGGTGAACGTAGGTTGCAAGCTCAGGGCGCGTAAGACTCCGAGCGCTTCTAGCTTTAAGATCCTACTTTCATCATGGCATCCCAGATCTTGCCTCTAGGTGCGTTGGTTTCTCTATTCACGCTGTCGATACTCAACGGAATTTTATCTACAGAACTTATTGACAGATGTATAGGTTCTCGTATTTGGGTTATCATGAAAACAGAGCGTGAATTCACTGGAATTCTGACTGGCTTCGATGATTTCGTCAGTGAGTACTGTTTGAAGACCATTCACCCCTACTTTCAATACTGATAATGTCATGACATGTATCATAGATATGGTCTTAGAAGATGTCACTGAATTGTGTGTATCGGTTACTTTTTCTGCGTACATTTATCGTCTGACATCGACATATCTGATCCATTGCAGCGAGATCACCCCCCAAGGCACGAAGAAAACCAAACTTGCTCAGACATTGCTCAACGGAAACAACATTTGTATGGTATGTTTGTGGTCAACTCTGATTATTCGATATATTTTAACGACGCGTCTTCAGCTCATTCCTGGTAGCAACGGTCCGGAGGAATCATGACCTTCCTCGCAACTCTACTTGCAAACCTGCTATCATCGCTGTGACTTCCAGTTGGACCTTACGGTAATTCCTCGATTCTTCTGTATCATGTATCATACTTGCAGCGCGCTCTCAGAATAAACGCATTTTATTGTAAAAACCGTGTATCATACCGAGCGAAAGCTTGCTATCCACGAGCACTTTTATACTGTACATCCACCGAACATATGAATGAGATGAAGAAAAGAGACTAATAATTGACACTTTGATATTCTCTTAGGCTGCATTCGTCATACACACATGAGTAAAGGAATAAGGCAATATCAACACAACACGCAATCTAAACTCCAATCACTGTCCAAACGTGAAACCACCGGGCGGAGGAGCAGCTGCATCTTGGTTGAACTAAAATAGAATAGTCAGCTCAGTGAAGTAAATAATGATAATGATGATTCAGGATATGCTTACTTGGAACGCGCCCGAAGCATCGACGTTCGGTGCATTAAGACCAGCATCGACTTCCTCGTCATCAGGGAAGTATTTATCCATAATATTGAAGGCTTTCTTGTAGATATCCAAATTGTCGTGTTGTTGCAAGTTGTGAATGGTAACCATGCCTCCAGCCTCCTCAACAAAGATCGCGTACTGATTCACAGCGCCAGGTCCAGAAGCCTGCTTATCCATCTCTCCGACCTTCAAAATATTATCGAGACCATCAAGAGCGACTTGAATGATTTTGTTGTCCATCATGGTAAGAAGATCGCATAATGGCTTAATGCAACCTTGTTGAACAAGGTATCGAATCTGTGAAGGCTCCTGGAGACCTCCCGAGGTCGCATTGGAGATAGCCCAGCAAGCTTCCTTCCTGGTTTTAAAGTCAGCGTTCTGAAGGATGTTGATAAGGGGAGGAATGATGTTGGCGTCAATGACTGCTTGAATTTGCGGTGGAGATCCGGCGGTAATGTTCGAAATAGTCCAACAAGCCTCTTTTCTGATGCCATCTTTGGGAGAAGACAAGAGTGAGAGGAGTGCTGGGAGTGCACCAGAGGTAATGACGACTTGGGTCTGAAGATCATCACCAGTCACAATATTGCCAACAGAACGAAGAGCAGGGGTTTGAACGGAGGTTGAAGGATGCATGAGCAAGTCAACCAAACGACGGCAAACACCAGACTCGATGACGGCTTGAATCTTGTCGTTAGAGCCATCCGACAAGTAAGAAATTGCCCAACAAGCGTCGATCAGAATCTCATCATCCAAAGAATAGATGAGTTTGGTGAGAACGGTGAGGGCAGGGGAGATCTATACAAAATGTCAGTAGTGGAAAGTGTGTATTGGGGAGAAGGAACCATACCAAATCCCAATCTGGTTGAGGAGATTTACCGCGACAGAAGTTACTCAAAGTCCAGGTAGCGTTCCTGAGCATGCTTAATTTGTGATTTTCGCTTAAGAGAGTCAAGAGAGGTCGGAGAGCGCCCTGCTGCAAAACATAATCTCTGCACTGGGGACTATCACCAGCAATGTTACCCAGAGCCCAAACAGCTTGTTCGCGAACATCCAAGGATGGTGAAGACAAAAGCTTGATGAATTCAGGGACGGCACCTGAGCCAATAACGACTTGTGTATGGTCCGCAGTGCCGGAGGCAATATTTGTGAGAGCCCAAGCTGCCTCGAACTACAATGGCTCGTTTGTACAATCATTCACGTACCAATACGGATAACACGTACCTGTAACATAGGGTTGTCTCCCCTCAGAAATTCAACGAAACGAGGGACGACTCCACATTCGATAACGCGTTCAATTGGTGGATTTTTCTCCTTCGAAAGTAATTTACGGAACCTGGTGGTGGCGTCGAGTTGACGATCGAGTTCATCGGAGAACACGCCTGCAACCATTTCTTCTGCGAGCTATAGATACAACAGTTGATCAATTGCATGAGGAGCAGGATATAGAAGATCGCGCATACAGGTGTAGTCTCCCATTGGCTTGAGCCGCCCTCATCGTCGGAATCACCAGCACTGGACGGTAGGAAGTTTCGCCTCTTCGTGATGTTCTCCTCTCGTTTTTGCCTTCTGATTTCGACTTGCTGTTCTTCACGACGACGACGGAGGTCATCCTGTTTCAGACCACCCTTGCTTTTATAATCTGTACAAAATAATCGTGTTAGTAAATCGCAATGGAAAAGATAGGTCTCTGACAGACACGACCAAAGGATCGCGTGTCAGATAGTACGTGCCATTTCTACGATGTGCTAGTCGACCTTCCATGGTTGTGCGATGTGGGAGAGAAGAAAGAGAAAGTAAAGTGCAAACAAAAGGGCGCCCAGATTTATTCAGAGTCTAGCAAAGGCCAATAAAGGCGGATGTCACGCCTAAAGTGGCCGTTCGTGACCTTGTGACATAGGTTACTTATCGCACATCCATCACTTACGACCAACAACTCATGGTAACGGCATGTTCAAGTAAAATTACATAGTAGAATTTAAATACAGCTTATGCAGAAAGAGGTCTTTGCGGCTTCCCATCCAAGAAAGCGACGATATTCTCCACAGTCTCCGGCCACCAGACCTGGAACAGGATGAGCGAAGGACCAGCCACCGCTACAGCGAGCCACAGCTTACCTTGTATGCATCATCGCTAACATAGCCAAGATGCGGACTCAAAGTGACATTCTCTAGTCTTCTGAATGGATGGTCGAGAGGTAACGGTTCCACATCAAACACATCCAGACCAGCACCGACGATCTTCTTCTCCTTCAGTACCGCTATGAGTCCTGCTTCATCAACTAGAGGGCCTCTCGATGTGTTGATGAACACCGCAGTGGGCTTCATCAACCGTAAGTCTGCCTCCGTCACTAGATGGTAGGTCCGTTCTGATAGCACCATATGTATCGAGACCACATCGCTCGACTGAAATAGCTCTTCTTTGCTTGCAGCGAATTCGACACCTGCAGCAGCAGCACGTTCTGGAGTCAAGTGAGGGGACCAACCAATCACTCTCATACCAAATGCTTTCGCAATCTGTGGAATAGTCAATATGTGCCGCCCAAGTGGAAACTGTCGATCTACCTTAGCAGCACCTTCTCCTAGTTTACCAACACCAACTAATCCAAGGGTCTTGCCAGACAAACCAATAGGAATAGTCGTTTGCCATGCCTGTCTACTAGCTTTTAACCCAGAATGCTCCAACGCCAGATGTCTCGCTGTGCCCAAAATCAAGGCCCAAATATGTTCTTGGGTTGAATTTCCACCTCCAGTAGTATTTGAAACAAAGATGCCCTTCGATTTAGCGTGAGGTAGATCAATCCCGCGATTCTTTGATCCTGTGGTTGTGATAAGTTGGAGATTCGGTAGTCTGTCCAACAAGGATGCTGGGAATTTCGTTCGTTCTCGCATTGCGCAAATTATCTGGTACGGCTCCAGTCTCTGTGCGAGGGCATCTTCATCATGCAGGGTATCATGGTAAACGTCAATGATAGCTCGATCGCGCAGTGGTGTCCAATCTGCGAATGTGAAGGCAACTTTCTGGTAGTCGTCAAGGATAGCGATGCGCGGTAGATCAGTATCAACCATTGCTGTAGCCTACTCGCGAGGTGAGGAGAGAAGAGAAAAGGGTGTTCAATTGGAAACAACATACTGCAACTGGAAGCGATATGTGTGGGTTGAAGTAAATTAATGTTGTATCATCTCATCATTTGCACGATCGAACCAATGTAGACCCAATTATGACGAAGATATCGCTCGAATCTTCCACGCCTATCTTCACTCGTGGCTCACGTGTCATTCAGCGGTGCCAATAACAAGAGAGAATTGCAGAAAAAGGATAAAATGAAGAAAAGTCCAACATTAGTACATACAACGAACCGCCTACTACATTTCCATACTCTAGGTGTCGTGATCAAAAGGATACTGGATAAAATACGATCAGTATGATGCTGGCTCAAATTATAATTTTTCGAGCGTACCTCGAACGGCTCTGGAGGGTCAACTTCGGGGGCGTTCTCATCGAGAGCAATATGTAGGTCCCGACTGGCAGGCAATGCTGTAGTATCTGGTACTGCAACTGCAGCAGTGGCAACATTGATTGTCGTAGTGAATTCAATATATTCAGCTTCCTCATCTGGTCGTTGATCCAACATAATCAGGATGCCACCTCCACCTGCATACTTCTCCGCCTTGGTATTCACTCCATTTTGGGATCTCGGTAACCTGCTACTTTTTGGAGGAGGACCAGAGGCCACTGCTCTGACAGGTTGGTAACGTCCTTCAGGAGGGAACACGATATATGGCATCTGGGCTGGAGTAACACGGGAGAAGTTAGGCAATCTCTCGAACGCAGGTTCTCTTCGTTTCTTGCCCTCAACCACTTCTGGAGGGGTCGACGACGATGCTTCATCTTTCATATCGACGTCAGTATCCTTCTTGACATCTTTTTCGTCCTATCACACACCATGCGTCAGACTGATTGTTTAAAAACGGTGTCCAATTAAACTTACGATGTCTATGAGATCCCCTTCAGCGGCAGCTTTCTTTTTTTCGCGAGCCTTGGCCTTGGCCGTCGTTGAAAGAACAACAGAGGCAACCTTGGCAACTGTCTCCTTCTTGGGTGGTTTGGTGGGAGCAGGGTATGCAAACAGACTTGGTCTCGCATTCGAGATGAAGTCGAATTTAGGGGCCTACAAACAATGGCTGTTAGACAGACAAGACAAAAGAACATCTTCACGAAACAACTAACGTCTAAGTTTCCATCAACACCGATAATGCCGGTTGGCTCGAATGCTAGCGATGCACAATGGGCCAAAGGATACCAGTACCAGAACTGGCAGAACATAACCATGCCGACAATGGCATTGGTATTCCTACTACCCGCACGACTTTGGAGGCTGATTGTGACATTTCTGCCTCCAGCGTCGATCAGACCTTGTCCAAGAGCAGCTCCAAAGCGAGCCATTGGGTCCTCATGTTTGTCACCGATGATCTTGTGATACAGCGACCGAGTCGACGCAAGTGATGGTGATGAAGCCTCGGATTGTTCGACAAGAACCATACCCAACGCAATGAAAGCTCCTTGCCTAACAAAATCTACGCCATCCTTGGTCATGGGTTCCAGAATCTCAACTGCATCTTGCAAACCGGTTCCTGCGCATGCAATACCGAGTGCGAGAGTAGCACCACATCTCACATGAGGATTGTAACTTTCGCTGAGAAGTTGAACGATGCGAGGTACTTGGGAAGGGTTCTTGAAAAGGAGGAATGCAAGTGATGTAACTGCAGCTCTTCGAACATCATCGGATGTATCAGATACAGCGATATGCAGAAGCTTGCGAACAGCGTCATTGTTCGAAGTTCCGGCGTAAGCTAATGCGAGAGTGTAGACACCTCCATATCGAAGGATTGGATCCTAGGGAAAAGCATGTGAGTTCAATGTCAAACGGAAGATGTGCGTGCTTATTACGCACTTTGTCTTCCAATAATTCTTTGATAGTATTATCCGCTTGTTCTTGTCGTCCATAGAAGATAAATGCAAGACCGATAGCCAAACCTCGAATGATCTTCTCATGCCGAGTTTCTCTAGCGTAAGCCAGCATCTCGTCCGCGCGAGTCAGATCACCAGTGGCAAGCATGATCAGACCCATAGCATAACCAGCAGCTTCGCCAGCAACAGCGGAATCTTCGGTGAAAAGAGAATGCTTCAAATCCTCGTAGGTGTCGGCGTTCTTCCCTCCCATTCCGGCGATACCCAGACCTAAAGCAGCACCATGCAGGACAACCTCATTCTGGGCTGCTTTCAATGCATCCCGAAGATAGCCTTCGACTTGACGTCCGCTTCCACATCCTGCATGAATCAATCCCAACGCATACAAAGCTCCACCTTCTGAATATTGAGCTCCAGGAATACCGCTGTCTCCTGCACCTTCTTGAGGAAGATATGGGCGAAGAATGTTCATGCCTTCTTGGAAGTGGCCTTTGTGAATCACACCAAGACCTGCTGTAGCGCTGAACTTTGACCAGTTAGAAGCCAAAGCTAACCACTCCAGATTGTCGCGAAGGAAGACATCAGATGTTGTACCAGAATGCATGAATGCGTTCTGGAGGGTCAATGCAGTGTGGTAGATGGATGAACGAGGTTCCAGGGAGTCCTATTAAAGAGGACAAAGATTAGAATCTTCAAAAGGAGTACGAGATAAATATTCATACTTTGGTATGCTTCAAGATCAACATATCGACTTTATTGTTGCGCTTCAAAAATTCAAGATACAACTTCACAGATTCCTGTCCGCCCAAAATTCTTCGTAACATAGTATATATTGGCGCATCACCCTGTAACGAAAATAAGCAGGAAAAAGAGATACATTAGCGATAACACTTACTCCTTCGCCTTCTGGTAGTTCATTTCTAATAGCTTCTAGAAAGTCTTGAGAGCCACCTTCCACGAGGTCAAAAGCGAATTGGTATGCAAGAGGTTTATGGTCGGGAACGAGAGAAGTCAAAAGAGGAACGGTTAATGCTGGAGAGCTTAAAGTGACTAACAAGCGCGTCAGCGCATGTACGTGTGGCGAGTTGGCGTCCGTTGCAGGTGGAGGGAAAAGAGGGAGGAGGAATTTAAGAACTTGGTCGCGGTAAGAAAGAGAAAACCCGGTGTCGAGAACGGCTTCCATTGTGTAGGATAGTAGGGAGACATCTTTGGTAAGTTTATAGATGTTTGAAATAACGTCAAGTCGCCTCGATTCTAAGGCAATCCCGATGGCCTAAAGAGGATGGTGTAAATGAGAATTAACCGGAGCTAGTGTATATACATACCTGCTTATATTCCCCATCCTTGATACACCGTCCAAAAATGCCCTCGATGATGCTTTGCAACTTGGGGTCAGTCTTGTCCGATTTTGCTTCTAAGATGACACCTTCAGCCGCACTCTCCGCAACATACCGATCGATTGCTTTCGCTGCATTGAAACGAGTCAGCTTTAACACAATCACTTGAAACAAGAAAGACACCCACAAACAACTGTTTCGACATATTCTTCGAACCCAGGTGCGCGTTCCTCCGACACAAAGGCATTACCTGCACTCAGTGCAAAAGACAAGGCTTCGTCATATTCGCCTAGATAATAATAGACTTTACTGGCGAGAAGTGCTGCTGCATCCCGAGCATCTTGAGAGAGACCTTCAGCCTCGTATAAGGACTCACTGAATAAAAATATGAGTTCAACTTCGTCACAGTTGAATCAAAGAAAGACATACATGAGTTCGATATGTTCTGAGATCTCTGCCCAGAATTGCGGGACAAGTGCATTCAATGTCTTGAGAGCATATTCTTTCAGCACAGGTTCTGGCTCCGCGAGCAACGCCAGTACGCCCGCTGCCGATGTTTGGGGCCTTGCCATAATTGCTGTTTCGTCGTCGTCGGGGTCAAAAGTGAAGTTCGGATGGAGGTCGTAAACTTGATAAATGTGAAGAGACGCGTCAGCTAGATTCAAAGTAAGGAGGACGCGTCTTTGGCGCTTACCCTGCCTTCCAAACTGAGAATATTACGTAAGCACATAGTCTTCATCGTCTGCAGTGGTCCAGACGAGCCCGCTATCCGACTCATCCCGTAAACCACAACCACCATGTCCATGATTGCTCGTCGTGCATTCCTTCGTGCTGCCTCTGGCTCTCGTAGCTATTCTGCCACCGCTGGCAGCGTCGCCAAGTCCAAATACCATGAAGAGCTTGCTGCCTTACAAGCCCACGCCGGTGGTATGTATATTTTTTCAGAATGGCTTGATTTCCCTTTCATCTCTTTCAATGCTCACAGAAACCACGGAGATGTGGCGCAAGATTAGGTGTGTTTTTTCTCTCGTTGTTCGTCTTGAGGGTTGTACTCATTGCGGTCGTCCGACAGCTTCTTTGTCTGTATCCCTGCCAGTTCGTATATCTTAATCTCTTAAACGTTCTTCGAGATATAACACCACATATTAGTCGTCGTAACTGGTATCTGGGTTTACAAGGTTGAGGCTGAACATGCCGAACATGATGCCCACCTTCGCGCTGAGCACGGTGGTGAACTTCCTGAAGTCCCCGCATACGAGTATCTCAACAAGAGGTGTACGTGTTTTCCATTGCTATCTCTTGTTGTTCAAAGCTGATTATAATCACAGCTAAGCCATTCCCCTGGGGCAACAACAGCTTGTTCTTCAACCCTAAGGTATGTATCACAACTCTTTCTATGATGTTCCTGTCTAATAAAAGGGAAATGAATGTTCAGTATAACAAGAACGTTGAAGCTTGATTGCCCTGCTTAGACTAGATTGTTTACTTGGATTAATGCATCACTTTCATCAATCTAAATCTATGAGTGTGGTTGGCGTGAAAGTCCTAACTTGGCATGCATTCATTCAGTTAGAAGGTGTAATGATTATACAAAGTATACGCGAAGAGTAAGTCCGAATGTGAAAGCGAAATGGTATATTAAGTGAGATGAGCGAATTGAATGACATCTTTCAAAGGACGAAGAAAGCTCCAACGAAAATAGCTCCGAGTGTACCCAACAAGCCTGTCAACAACGCTTTGGAAATCACGAACGAATGCAAACCAGCATTTGAGGTGCTGAGGGAAAACAATCAGATGGAGACGAACAGAATATATGTAGAGTTGTACTTACTTGGTGGCATTAGCGGCTGCAGCAGTAGCGATTGTGTATTCTGCACCAGCGAAGCTGGTAGCAACTCCAAAGCCGTCGGTTGCCAGGGTGATTGCTTGACCACCCGCAGAAGTTATAATGGTTGCAGCATGTCCACCGATTGCTGTAAATGCGTTCAAAGATGAGTTTGAGATAGATATCGAGCAAGAGATTGGGGAAAATACTGACAAGTGACTTTAGTAGCAATCACAGCACCGACTGAGGTAACGTCTCCTGCAACTGAGACTGCACCTTGGGTTGCTTGAGAGAAGATCGAACCGGCGACAGATGTTGCGCCGTCTACGATGCTGCCAACTACAGACACGAGCTGTTAGCTTATGCAAATGCTAAAAAGGTGGATTTACGCACGATCTTGACGCTTCTCGAGATGGATGGGCTCAGCGTTTGCAAGCAAAGCAAAGGCGAGGAAAAAGAAAGCGGCAATGGAAACTAAAGCACGAGAGAACATGGCGAAGGTGTTAAAACGAGGAAGAAAACGCAAAGACTCGAAGAGAGTGCGAAAGTGAATGAATGAGGCGAAAGTTGCACAGAGAAGGGTTTTAAATGGATTCTGAGCACCGGGGTCTGGAAAGGAGGAACACAGCATAGCGAGGCCGGCCCTTGCCAATTTGATACCAGCGCGCAGCCGAGTGGAGAGACGTCATAGCCTCACGTCCAAATTAGGAAAGTGTCAACTTTTTTCACAGGTCGTCTGTCAAGTCACACTCACGTCCCAATCTGTCTTTTCTCAAGTTCACATCCTTCACCTCCCCCAAGCACCGCAAGTCACACCAGCAATGCCCAGAGCAATCATCTCTCCTTCAGTTCTTGCCTCAGACTTTGGCCAACTCACTGCAGAATGCAAGAGAATGATAAAAGGCGGTGCTGAGTGGTTACATATGGGTCAGCTTTTTTTCTTCATTGCCTCCTGCCAACCACGCTCAATTTACCGCCTTCCGCAGATGTCATGGACGGGTGAACGCCTTTACAAACTGCGAAATCATTTTCCCTACTGACAATACCATGCCAGTCATTTCGTACCAAACATTACAATGGGTCAGGACATACTTCTCACAGAATCAGATCTATCACATACAGCGATCTACCACCTATCTAACTCCGTTTCTATACAGGCGCACCCATTCTTTCGTGCGTTTCAAAGGGTGTACCAGGAATATTCATGGATTGTCATATGATGGTCGCACAACCAGAGAAGGTCATCGCTCATTCCACATTATACATCTGAACCATCTCTGACCTTCATCGTTACTTATCACTAGTGGGTAGATGATATCGCTGATGCAGGCGGTTCTCTTTACTGCTTCCACTATGAAGCTACTTGTAAGCTTTTGACAAATTCGACAGTTTCAATCTCTCTTTTCAAAAAATCTAATCGTAAATCTGTTTGCACAGCGGACCCTCTTGCTTTGATCGACCAAATTCATGCTAGAAAGATGAAAGCCGGTATCGCAATTTGCCCCGACACACCTTCAACAGTTATCACTGACGACATCGGAGAAGCGGCCGATATGCTTCTTGTAATGACCGTTCATCCAGGTCAGTTTAAAATAATTTCTCACTCATAGGACTCTTCTGACATTGCTCACGTTATCGGTCTCTTTTTGAGAAGGTCGTGGTGGTCAGAAGTTCATCGAAGCATGTGTACCCAAGGTCTCAGAACTCCGTGCCCGTTTCCCTCACAAGGATATTGAAGTAGATGGCGGTGTTGGACCCAAGACTATCGATGTCTGCGCAAATGCTGGTGTGTGATTTCGACTTTTTGAATACCCAAGAGAATGTTCACTTTATTAAATCCGTGTTAGGTTCGAATGTAATTGTTGCCGGGACTGCTATCTTCGGTGCCCCAGAACCTGAGAAAGTCATTGCCCTTCTCAAATCCACGGTAGACACCGCACAGGCGAAAGCTGCGCTCAAGAACTGACTTGATTGTTAGAAACATTCATTAGTAGAAGCACAGTAAGTGCTTAGAAGCTGGAGAAGTAACATGTATGTATGTTGTGTATCACCAGTGTGTTAGAATAGAAAGAAGAATCGGACATGATTGTCATTGTAATCAGTGGGTATCATTGAGAGACATGAGCAGACCGTGTGCATAGGTCGTAAAGTAAAGAAAAAAATGCTAAGTACTATTCATTCAACATGTATCGTTGCCCATAATAATCCAACCTGCCCAGAACTACTGAGGGAATTCTGGGCGAGAAAGCTACCCCCAACATTACCGCAGAATCGAAGGTAGCGTGTAGTTTACGAGGTGAGAGACGAAGAAAAAAATAGCAATGCGACACGGCAACATTAGGTGAAGATTACTGAAAGAAAAAGAAAAGAATTCTAAGAATATACTGTGTCAATAAAAACAATAGCACGCTATATACAGCGATCTGCAAGCGGTACTGACGGCGGGCCAAATAGCCCGCAGAGCAGCTTGCATCCAAACGAGTGTTGCTACAGCTCGAGGAAGTGCATCGAAATTGGAGCACACAAAAGGCAATCCATAATGGAGAAGATCAAGAGATCACCACTTCAGCCATTCGCCATACAAGTTGGGTCGCTCTCCTCGAATGAATGACTCGCAGGTTCTTTTCAAGACGGCAGACCAGTCCAAGTCTCTCTTGTCATCGGCAATTGTTTCCTCGCCTGGAGGCTTACCAGTTGGCTGCGAAGACTCTAAAGATGCACGAGCGATTCGCTCGCCCTCAATGAATCTGGGACCAAGATCAGGGAAATTCCGATTAGCGTCGAAAGGCTTCCACCTAACATCCATTCGTCAGCGAGAGATAGACAAAGTCAATGGAGAACGTGAAATTCACCAGAAGTTGTGGAAGTGATATGAATACGCTCCTTTGAAGAATCCATCGAAACCTAAAGCCTGGGGAGCAGCACTTGCTTCTCGAGGAGTATCGAAGAAATCACCAAACCTAGAGAAATCTGAATCAGGATCATATCTTGGTCATGAATCATGTATCATAACTTACACCTGGAAGTAGGGTTGAGGAGGTCTGTCCCGTTGGTATTGTTCGGTATTCAGCCAAGCAGAATCGAACATCGCATCAGGGAGACGTAATAACAGAGGTTCCAGATGAGCGTCCTTTGTATACTTCGAAATTGTCATCGGATGGAAATCCAAACCATTCTTCAAAGCAGTCCTGAAGAGGAAGGTCCCCAGTGCAGAGCCTTTGTTCAATCGAAGAACTGCGGTGTTATACGTCTCCAAACGTGACCAGCGGTAAGCAAAAGCGCCCCTCCAGCCCCATAGTTCTTCCCAGTCACGAAGGAAGATTGTATCCGCATCTAAGTAGATACCACCAAACCTATGGCAGAGAACGAAACGCGCCATGTCGGACAGAATGACAGATAGGCGATCATAAGACGAAGGCGACTTGGAACCAACACGGTTAACCTTGTCATCGTTGTCACCAGTCTTTGCTGCGTTGGTTGGAGCTGCAACAGCCCCCGCAACAGAAACTTCGTCCTCATCATCGTTATCATCTTCATCCTCCTCTGCTTCGGTCTTCGTCTTTCCATTAGAAGCAGCTTGGGGAACCTTTTCAACGTAACCTCCTGAGTTGAATAAGCTGTCGCGCAATGCTCTCCATTCGTCCTTAAGCTCAGGGATACCGTCTAATTGCTCAGTAGTATTCCAAAGCTTGAACTGGATGACGTCCTTGAATCGCGGATGCAAGAATGGAGAGGCCCATGGATTGCCTCGGAGCTGATCATGCATATCTTTGAGAGCAGATGGGTTGGGAACGGATGCAGCGGGACCGGGGTTGATCCAAAGCCAGAATTGGGGACGACATACAGAAGGGTCGGGATGTTCGAGGTGAAGGCCAAGATTTTGAGTGAACAAGAAGGACAACAAAGCGAGATAAGGTTTGTCTGTGAATGGACCAGTCCAAAACATGTGGAAGATTCGAGGGTTCTCTTCGTCGCATGCAGAAATCTGATGAATATGCGATACGTATGGAGGAGGAGGACGTAAACGCAATGGAAGTTCCCATTCAGCACCGCGCTTCTTAGTGAGACCAGTAGTGGGATCCAACTCCCCCTGCGTCTTCAAAGCGAAGGCAGGTTTGATATAGGGCGCAGTGTCGGTAGCGTTTTCCCTTTCGCCATTCTCAACATAGATGTAACTCCATTCATCCGTCTTTGCACGTCTGACCCGTTTTCCGTTATCCAGACCACCACCAATCCTCAGAACCTCCAGGCAATCCCTTACGTACTGTGTTCACTGTAAGCATTGTAGATTATTCAAAACAAGTAATTGTCATACCTTGTTTGTTGAGAAATCACATTGATCCATGATTATGTCCAAATCTGCTATGCTGCCTGGTACCGACCTCGGAGGGTACGCAACATTGGGTGGTGTACCCTTCATATCAAGATATACACGTTTGGATCCGGTTCCAATCGTGCTCGTGACAATTGGTGACCTGAACCGCGGAGGCAATGCATTCGACCGCCGTGCAGGAAGAGCGGGATTGTGAGGAGGACTTGACAATCCAATTGCTTCGGGAACTGAGGTATGCGCTCAGCACTAAAAACTGACAACATGAGAAAAAAATAAACATACTTCTGTGACTACTCGGGTAATGACCAGCAGCAATCTCCCATTCCCATATCCGCTGAAGATCTTCTCGTCTGTAAACTAATGTCGAAGGGTCACCGGGGAAAGGTGTTGGCCAAGTTTTGTCTTCAGTTCCAAAACGTTTATGAAATGCAAACAGCAGGTAAAAAGCTGTTATCAGTCCGATACATAACAGTATAGGACCTTTTCTTCGTCCGAATCGTGTTACACTGAATTGGTGTAATCGAGAAGGATTCGGTGCTAGCAGTCTCAGACGACGTGTCTTGACACCTGGAATAGGTAAGATGATTGGAACGAACCACGAAGATGTATGGTGGTGTCTATGCCATTTCTCCTGGACTGCGCTGCTGTTGTTGTTGTAGATAGGTAGGCCGTTGTGAGGCTTGTCTGCAAAGCCGTTGCCGCGAGAAGGGAAATAGATAGATGCTGCCATTCCTCATTAATAGAGCCCTGCGCTTCAAGGAGGTAAAGAAAAAGGGGGGAACACCCAGCGAGCGAAGACGTCGACGAAAGGGAAGAACTAGAAATGAAAATAAGTAAGGGACTTTTGCGACCAACCCCGAGCACGGTCAGACGAGTTCACCGTTAAAAGAGGACAGCGTGACAATCTGAAGCGCTCGTGCAACCTTGCCTCGGTCTCTTGCGCTAGGCGCCCTTGAGCAAATGTAACGGAATGGCAAATTTTTTGTTTTAACGATCGAAAAAAAGACAACAGAAATTCAATTGTGACAACAACAATTCAGCGATATATAATGTACACAGGTTCTATCTCCTCCGCGCAGCAGATTGGCGGACATCGTACACCGAGCAGACTCTAAATACGACAGGTAGTTCAAATTGATCCTGATCCAAGAGGTTGCAGCTCCAAATCAGCAGGATCTGTTGGCACTGACAATATGCGCAGCGTATTGGTGTGGCCAAGACCGCCCTTCCAGCCCTGTACAGCAACAACAACTGCACCAGGTTCAATGATGTTCAACTTCAAGGCATTGCGAAGACCGAAACGGATACGATTATCAACCTGCCAAAGGAAATCAATTGCACAATTCGCTCCTAGAACATGAGCAACACTTACATCTGTCTGCCACTGATGGGACTCAATGCCACGAGGCTCAGGATACCAGAAAGGATAGCAACCTCTGTGAAGGTGAATTTGTCGAGCAGTCTGCTGGTTACGAGTTACTATACAAGGAAGACAATCAGCTGATAGAACGCAGACCAAAGAAATACGATCAGGACGTACCAGTAATAATGGGCATATTGGGTCGATACTTGGAGAGTAAACGAGCCGTGTTTCCACTTGTGGAGAGGACAATGATGGCACCCGCCTTCTGCTCAGATGCAGCCGCTACAGCAGCCAAAGCGACTGTCTCTACTGTCTCGGTAGGACGAGGGGTAACAGCACGAAGTTCATCGTACAAAGGCGGGTAACAAATAGCGGACTCGGCAAGCAGACAGGTCTCAGCCATCATAAGAACTTGACATTTGAATCAGTTTCGGGGACATAACGATTTTCTGCGAATCACTACTTACCAGACTGGATAGGGTATGAACCTTTGGCGGTCTCTCCGGACAACATGACACAGTCTGCACCATCCAAAACGGCGTTAGCGACATCGCTGACCTCTGCACGAGTGGGACGTGGGTTGTACTAATGCAACAAGTTTCAATCACTATCCACAGTAATAGATAAAGATCGGATACGTACTGTCATAGACTACAAAACAAAGTGTCAATTATCATCATCACATTGCTGATTCGGTCATCATAACTCACCTCTAACATTTGAGTTGCGACGATGACAGGCTTTCCGACCATGTTACACTTCGCAATCATCATCTTTTGGGCATAGAATACTTGACTCGCTGGGATCTCAATACCAAGATCACCACGAGCTACCATGACACCGTCAGTCTCTTTTAAAATTTCGTCAAAGTTGTCGACACCCTGCTCGTTCTCAATCTTGACAATGATCTTGATATTGGCGCCTTCAGGACCGAGGACTTGACGAATGTCTCGAACATCTTCGGCTCTACGGATGAAAGAAGCAAAGATCATGTCAACGCCATTGCGGACACCAAACTGGAGATCTTTTTTATCTTTATCTGACAGAGCCGGAAGATCAACTGGAGTCTTGGGAAGGTTGACACCCTTGCGCGATGATAGAGTGCCGTTGTTCAAAGCACGAACATGGACCTCAGCACCGCTGATACCTGTCACGAGGAGAGAAAGAATACCTGAAAAAAGCGTGTTCAGTTCGATGCTTGTGAATGAATGTCAGTAACAGTATAGACGCACCGTCATCTACGTAAATGAGCTTCCCAGGTGCTGTAACCTTGGGCAAGTTCGCCTAATCCTAAAGGTCAGGTGGATCATTCTGTAGGTTGTACGTGGTTCAAACTTACGTAGTCCATGTAGAGAACTTTATCGTCGCATATCTCTGCGTACTTGGGATCGACTGAGATGATAAATTCATGCCCAGCCTTGATGGAAATCTAGAGTTTGGTTCACTGTCAGTCTTACAAGCTCTTCTTCCGCGATTTTTGTACTGACATCTTGTCCATCCCTCATCAAACCTGTGCGGATCTCGGGACCTTTCTAGATTTCTCCGATGAGCATGTTGAAAACAAAGAGGAAGCAAATACAGACCGTGTCAAGAGCAATAGCGACAGGTCGTCCCTCGGGATCAGCTATGCAGAGAGACATGAGACCGACGATTCAACATTTTAAAGCAATGTGCAAATTCACCTGCGATCATTTTCCTGGTGTTGTCAATAACACTCTGGTGGTACTCGTACGAGCCATGAGAAAAGTTCATGCGGACTGCATATAGTTTAACACTCATGAAATCCCCAAAAGTGTGGAATTCACTTGCCAATGTTGATTCCGGCACGTCTAAGATCGGTGAGCATCTCTACGGAGTTGGTTTTCGGACCTGGATAATAGAATGATGAGGATGAAGGGTGTATTTAGAACACGACATGACTACGCACCAATGGTCGCGATGATGGATGTCTAGAGGACTATGATTAACGGCGACATGCAGTTATGTTTTGATGAACGGCGCGTACCTTTCGAAGGAACTTGGTTTGTTCAGTAGGGGAAGGAGCACCCTTGGTGCTAAGGTTAGCAAACCATTCTACTCTCGACCGGATTTCTTGTTGAGACATGATTGGGATGGGTTACTGGAGGTGGACGGATGGTAAGTGGTGAAAGGAGAGAAAGAAAAGAGGCTGCTTTAAGAATGAACGGCACTAACCCCAAAAAAAGCGGCGCTAGAGAGGGAGAGGCAAAATACAGTGTTGCGAGGCAGGCGAAGAGCGGAGATATGTGTAGTGAGGAAAGAGATATCGATGGACACCCCTGGAACACCTGGTGTATCAAAAAAGAAGAAACCGTTTCGAGTTCCAAGTTTGCTTAGTGCCGCACTCTGAGATTACACCGGAGATACACCTTCAGGCTCGCTGTTGCAGGCAACTGGGGCTGGGAGACGAACGTGCAGGGGCCAAGAAGAGGATGCGTCGCAGAGACAGATCCCAACAAAAAACAGTCAGACTGTAGATGATCTCTTCACTGGACACTAACCAGACCTCTATGACACAATCCACTTGCCACTATCAGCCCCGGCCCGAGCATCGCCGCCTCGGCACACACTTGCTTTGCGGTCAACTCCATAAATATTGCGCAACTACAACCACTAAGTAGAAATAAATGTACATGCATAACCAGAAGAAAATCATTCGAAAGCAACAGCGACAATATTCAAAACAGCATAGCACAAACATAACCGTTATTAGGTCCTTCAACTCAGCACTACTCTCAAATTACTCTCAATGTCCACCCATGTAGACCGCCCTCAACAGTGGCCGCCGCCTGAGCAGCAGCCAACCAACCAGTGTCGATGCTGCCTGTGGTGGGGTTTGTACCTCCCATGCCTGCTAAATCCATGCTCTGGAATACATTCTCGCATGCTACTGCTCGTCCTGAATGATACCCTACTCCGTCTAGAGAACGTATGAAGAGCAACGGTAAGCTCCGACCTGCGATCGACTGAGCATCAGCAGCCTTCGGAATCTGGCTACCAGATGAACTTTCTCCATTCTGCGATGTCCTGCTGCGACCGGGAGAATCATCCCCGCTGGGAGTAGTGGCATCTTCCTCTAGAGCCTTTATTACGTCTCCGATGGCCGGCATGTCGACAATCACAATGGTATGCACCGGCCCTGGTGGCATGTAACGAGTAGGCAACGGCGGCTGGGCGTTAGGAGGGTAAACACTGTTCTGGTTTTCTGCCTCTTTGACATGTTGAACGAATGGTGAAACGTTTGTCAACGGCCCAGGAGGGGTAGCTTGGTAAAGGCGGTGTCGAAGGGGACCCAGCCCACCCACGTAAACTTCTAACGGAGTTTGCAGGCGAGTCTTAGGATCCTCGTAGAAGAAATTGGCAACAGTTAACTCGAGAGTGTTGTTAGAAGGTCGGTATGCCGGAGCAGTGAACAAGGTCGGGAACGGTGTGATGGGAAGTTCGGGTATATCATTGTTTTGGCCAAACGCGTCAAAGAATGTGTACTGGAATTTCGCTGCAAAACGACGTCAGTACACACACATAGCAACCCAATATGCATACGCACAAATGCCAACAATAGTCCAACATAAATAATCGTCTACTTCATCGGTTATGATGCGAACACCATCTTTGTTATCTTCGCGGATTCTAGGTGCTTGGAAAATGAGAGGGTGGGTACCAGCTTGGTTCTGCAGACCAGGCGTAGTGGGTACGACTACACCAGGAGTCCCTGGGGCAGGTCCTGTAGCAGAAAGGTAATGTCTGGTGCCGTCTGGATTGATTCGTTGCAAAGCGATCTTTTGCATTTGACTGACTGGGCCACCATCATCTGGGACAATCCGACCTTTGTCCACTTTGCGAATGATCAAAGGTGCAGTTTGAGTACCAGATACGGTATCCGTCAAAACGATTTCACTCCCGTATGTTACAGGTTGGGGTTGGGGCCCTGCAAAAATTGATTTGCGTGAGTATGGGCTACCTCACACAATTCCAGGGTCACGTGTATAAACGCACCAAGAGAAGCAGCCTCACCTTGTGAGGACACGACATTCACATTGAATGCGGACCAAGACACATTACTAGCACAAAGTTGCGTGCGATCAACAGTCATATATTTCGTTCGGACGGTCTGAGAATTGATGCGATTGAATAAAGAAACAGGACCACCTGCGAGGATACAGGACGAGATGTTACGGGTCTTGGCTGTCTTCTTTGAAGGTTTCGAGATGATTGTAACAGGAGCAGAGTCAAACGACGCCCACACACGCCCAGAAGTCGTCTCATTGTTTTCAGTGGCTGCGGGTTCCGATATGTCGAGAGAAAGTTGGAAACTCTTCGTTTTCGCGGTTCCAGTAACATGCAAGAATTTAAAACTCGCGGTGAGGTTGTGGTCGAAAGGGGCTCTCTGTTCGAAAGAACGTTCGCCTCCTTCAGAGACGACAGCCATGGCAAGTTGCTGAGCTTTCATGTTCCAAATCGGTCCCTCAATGTGGACGACAGGAGGAGGACATAAGAAGCGCTTTTCGCTTCCATACGACTTCTGTGCGACGGCAGCATGCAGGCAAAGCACTGTGGTCATCGGAACGATACGAGTGGGGTCATGCGTGACGTGCTCGCGAACGACGCGTCTGATCTTGTTGTGTGCATCTTCGGGTTCAGCAGTGTCGTATTTGCGCTTGCTCCCTCTCTGCAATGTCGCGATGAAGACATTGTGAAATATATAAACGTGACATGGGACGTACATGAGCAAGAGATGACGGTCCTGGAAGAGCATTCGCGTTGCCGGAGTCGCGTTGGCTACTCTGCGGAGGGGGGGCCCAAGTCGCGGTTTGAACGATAGGGGAGGGCGGTTTCTTGGTCGCGGCTAGGATTGCCTGAATCGTTGACGCGGTCTGTTCAGCGGAAGGGGAAGACTTTGGGTCCGCAGGTTGCTTCTGAGATACATTGCTGGAAGTTGAAGGTTGCCCAGGAGGACGAGAGGATATCTGGTGCAAGGTAAACAGTCACGCTTTGAATGTTGAAGATATGGAGTTACTGACCATAGTATGGATATCTGGCAATTTTGGGCTCGATGGACGCGAATCGTCCTTCGAGTTAGTCCCCCCTTGACCGTCTGCCGCAGATGCAGCAGCCATTGGAGGTTGAGGTTGAGAGGAAGGAGGTGAGGAATCCTGAGGTAGATAGACTGGATAGGTCCTCATGTGGGAACCGCCTATGAGAGTGGGAAGAAAACGGGAAAGTACCCACGCGGCCGTGTTATATACCGGTCAATTGGGTGCTAAAATAGGTAGACACGTGCTGTTTCTTTCCCACGACAACGGGCTAGTCTCCCACGACTTTTTCTTCCGGACCGCTTCAAGACCGTTCTTGTTATCTAAACTCCATCCCCACGAGGAACTTCCGAACAAGAAAGTGGATTCCACAAAAGTGATAGTCCAATGCGTCTCTATTATACAAAAGTCACACGTATTCAGTCGTGGCAGGTCATTACAAACAAAATGAGGACAACACAGGGAACGGTATATCGCAATCACAATGGAAGGATTTCAATCATGCGACGCAAACTGTCATATATCATCCCTCCACATTCAAGTTCTTCGTCTATTCCAATATCATTCGATGAGAACAGTCCCCCAGCGGTCACTCTACCGCGCAAGTCGTCTGACCGCACCCTCGTGTGAGCTTTGCGAACCGCACAGAGACCGCTGTACAACGCGTCGCAGTCAACAGGGTCCTCGCAGTAGGGGGACAGCAGGCCACCGTCGACAATGTTTTGGTCGAAAGGGTCGCACTGATCCGTTAATGGAACGTCTGCATCAATCACCGTCAGACCCTGTGCCGTAAACAGGTGTTTAAACGTACCATGAACGATGTCATCTTTTGTAATAGTTTCATCCTCCCTCTCGCTGATGAGGTGATTGAATATATGAGGGGGAGTAGAAGGCATCCAGTCTTCCTCAAGATCTTCCGAGAGAGGAGACGTAGAGCCTGAGTGAATGTCAGGCCATGCTTCGTCTGAACGATCTTCCGCGTCGTCTCCACGGAGCCAGTCCCATTCTGCCTCTCGCTGCTTTTCGGTAATGGAGAGAGAGAAGAAGCCTGACAAGTTGAAAGGGTCTTCACCACGTTCTACGAGGGGTGATATATGCTCGACCCTGTCTCTGTCGACAGGGTGTTGTGGCTGGGACGTGATGCATGTTAAAGTGGAGAGAGTGATGGCGCTGGAATGTCTTGGTATCTTTGACCGGCTTATTTCACGGTCAATGCTATTATGCGGGGGACGCAAGAGAGGGGAGACGTGGGGTACTGATTTTGAACGCTGCATGGTGAACTAAAGTGTGGGGTAAGCTTTAAGCCTTGTAGACCGGTGGTGGCTGGGTTTATAAAGGTGGTGAAGTTGGTGGTTATAAAACGGAATGAACCTTGCTTCTACAATAGAGTTCTATATGGCTGGGCAGAAACTCAGATGGGCTCAACGGTAGACATGGTCTGGGAGAGTGTGGAATACGAAGATAGTGGCGGACGCCCCTGTTCTGGTATAGACGCGGTCAGCCTTGATTCACTCTCCTTTTTGCAAATACGCCCTTACATCACTACGAAACACCAGCTGTTGCTTCCGCCGCGATAACTAGCAATCGAGTTCAAAAAATCCATGTGCCCGATAACATGCCGAACTGGGTTCATAAAATGCAGAAAAAAAGTCAGTTAAACAACGTCTGTAACTAAGGTATACAGTCGAGCTAAAATTACGAATTCATACTACCTGTAACCGATGCCGATGAAGTGAGTGGTCTCTGTACGAATAAACTATGTGAGAATGGTTGAAAATCTGGTAGTGGGAATTATGAGTGTCCAATGAGAATCTTGTCAAAGTCCAAACATGCTAATGATGCGAATATAGTTCGGTTAAAGTCCGTATGCGCGAATCCTGAGTCTCAAAACTGAAGTCCCGGCGGTAAATCATGGTAATCGTACAATTCGTGATGGTAGCGCAAATGAGGTGTCAACAACGGGTGATCCTGAGGGATGGATGACAATCTAGCTTGGAGGATCATGTCTTCCAGATGGTTGCCGACTGTGTCTGTTCCCAGAGTCAGGGAAGGGAACACCTGATCGACGTTTCGAACGGGACACGGGAGTAGCTTCGGGCTCGGGCAGGTGACGTTGCCAATCCTCTACTTTCAGCATTGACATACGCTTCGATGAGCCTCCAGCAACATTGCCGAGGATGTCTGCGCTCAGAGAACGCGTGTGCTCTCCAGGACGCGGTCGCTCAGAAGGAGAGACCGAACGAGCCCTCGATTCATCATTCTTGCCCGAATCCCGTTTCTTCTTTGCCTCCTTGGTGATTGCTGCGGCCTGTTCTGCCTGTCGTTTTGTTACTGCGAGTTTTTCTAACGCGTTTGCACGCTCCCAGCGGGTTTTCGCCTCAAGAATCTCGGCCTGTTCTTTCTCTGCCCGAGTCAATGGTTCTTGCATTTCGCGTAATTTCTGCCGGTGTCTTTCAGCAAGCTCTTCGTATGTCATGACGCGTGGTGACTCAGGTGTGTCGACGGTGGGTGAAGTAACCTTACGAGGGGGGAGAATTGTCATTGGGATATTGCTGGCGTGCGAATGTGACTTATGGTGAGCTGGACGTGCCGAAGAAGCGATGGGTGCATCTTCTGAAGACGATTCAATGGGTGTTGGAGGGGCTATAGCCATCGAATCGCGTGGTGCTGGGTTCAAAACGACATTCCCATTTCCGAATGAAAGAGAGCTTTCCCGACGGTGTCGTTGAGCTAACGCTTCCATGACAGCTGGGGAGACCGCTATCCGGGGAGCTGGGCTTATTGGAGTAGTGGTGATAGGTGCACTGACGCCTGAGGGTGGCTGCAGAAGTTTGCGATCATAGACATAGGAATCCCAGTCTTCGTTGAGGGGAGTGCTAACCGGTCTACCAATTGAGGATGCAAGATCTGTCGCCCGAGAAAGCTCCATCGACTGTGCTCTGCCACGCGGATCGTTTGCCCTTGGGGGACGAAGGTGCGATGGCCCAGCGGAAAACGAGCTGAGGTCATGGCTTAGTGTTCGACGAGAGGTGAGCGAAGGATGCCGAGATTCACTAGAGGATGAAGGAGCAGGGGTTTCCGACTTCAAAATATCGATAGAACGACGAATGGTTTGGATTTCGGCTAACAACGCCTCTTTTTTCTTGAGGTCTTCGAGCTCGGCAGTAGAAAGAGTGGCCTTTTCTTTCCCAGCAGGTAACGGCTCATCGGAAGCCATGAAGGTCTGAGGAACATCTGTTTCAATGTCGGTTCCCAAATCGAGTGCGGGAAGAGCACCAGGGGATTGCTGAGGAGCTGCCATGAAATCGGATACACCAGATTGATAACGTTGCCTAGGACCGCCTACAAGGGTGAACACAGACTCGCGCTTTTCATCCGGAGCCATGTTCAGCGTGGTGGAAGTGAAAGCACTGTCATTACGTCCATGCTTTCCGAGGCTTGGATGATCTTTGTTCCACTTTTCTTTCTCCTCTTCCAAAGAAGCAAATCGTTCTGCTGCCTTCGCAACAGCAGCCTCATCTTGTCGTCGCTGTTCCTCCTTGATCTCTTTAAGTTTCCGTTGGAGGACTACCAAAACCCGGAACTGTACGGCCATGCCCATTAACGCAATAGCCCCCATGAGACCAAGCTCAATCTGCATAGTCTGAGATACCGGAAACTTGATATTATTCTGGACGAACGGTTGGAACATTTTCTCAAATCCAAGATTCCATATGTAGAACTATTGAATTAGGATCAAGAGTGGTTCCACATGATTGAGAGAATTGGGAACTCACCTCTTTGAGATCGGCGGTAGTGTAGCAATCCACTCCGAGTATGAAAGATGTAGCACCAACGAAGGCGGTGGATATCAGTAAAACGTAGTAGTGCAACTGAGGGATAGTGCACATAACAAATCCTACCACACCGCATGCTAAACAAAAATAATGATCTCAGTGACAAGCAATTACAAATGTAAGATCACTGACCAATGTACATTAGCCACCTAAAGCCAATCGGTGTAACGAGGCCGCCATTTTTGAAACACTGAATCCACAATGCAAACACAAAGCCGCCCCATGCGCCGATGAAATATTTCGCCGCTTTCCAGAAAAATATGGCAATTCCTCCGCCTGCTATACCTGCGACTCCGCATGCCAGGACGAAAAGCCCTCGTATAGTCTTGTTTGGAGGGTTAATGGCAGGAAGAACACCGAATTTGAGGATAAGGACCAGGCACACGAGCGACAGGGTGTAGAAACCGATGAGAAAGAATGACGTCCTACAGAAGATGTAAGCTCAACAGTGCGATAGGAACAATCGTGCCGATAATTCTCACCATCTGTTTTTATGACCGAGGAAAGCGCTAGGAAGACCCGTTAATATGAGAAGTGCACCGAGTACACCAAAAGCACCATCCACATGGGTATGAAGATGTATTGGTTCTGCCGTCGATGTTGGGGGAGGAGTCGAAGTGTTAACGGCGAGACCAGCGGTAGGTGTCGCAGTGAGGGTAACATTGAATACTGACTGGATCACTGTGCTTGTTGGGACGTTCTGGTTGCCATTTCTGATAGTTGTAGCGACAGTGACGTTGGCTGTAGTCAGCGAGAGGAAAGTGCTAGCGGAAGGCGTAGGCGTAGATCCGTTTGTGCTTTGCGCAACGGCGAAGATAGCGGATAGGGAGAGAAGGAGGAAGAGGACAAGGTGAGGACGACAGGATGCTGCTTGCATGGTGCGCAGCCAATTATCGGAAAGGAAGAAGGAGGGGTGAAGGAGGGGAGAGAGTATATATCTACCGTGAACAGTCTAGCACAGGAGACATTCGACGGAGAAGATGGCAGACAGGAGGAACCTAACTCGCTACACTTCCAGCCTCACCCAGCCAAACACACGCGCCTATCACATGACCACGTGCAATTCTGTATATCTCAGATCTCGCCAGTCGTTGCACCCACAACCGTCATCAAGTTCACTCCAAGTGGGAACACACTCGATAGTGACAAATGAAACATGTTTAATAGTATCCCAGAATACTACTCGAAATGCTCTACTTTCTTTACCTTCACACCGACTCTGTCGTAGATTCTCTTCATCCACAGAGGCTCGTCCTTGAATCCATCCTTCCCGTTCGCCAGCCTGACCTCCCGCTTTTCTTCTAAAATGCTCACAACTTTTCCACCCCTTCCAAACCGTCCAACTCGTCCAGCAATATGCAGATAAGTATCCGCTGACCGATCTTCCGGAGGTCCTAATACAAACACATGAGAAAGCTGTGGAAGATCCATTCCTCTGGTTGATACCAATGTTGATACCAACAAAGTGGGGTTTGTTTCGTCAAACTTTCCATCTTTTCGCATCATATAAGCGCCTCCCGCGTTTTCTTTAGCAACATCCAATCCAACCGCATTCACTCCCAGATGTCGAAGATCATATACTGTTCTTCTTACTGGCGCGCTTGCAGGCAGGACAAGTAGGGCAACCAATGGAACATCCACGGCAAACGTTGCCGCTACAGCTTCCAATGCAACGGGGTTGAAAGGCGAAGGTATCCCAGAGTAATCTGCGCATTTTGAATTAGTTATCACCGAAATAGAGCCCGCCTTCCATTGACTTGCCTTCTGCGCCTTCCATTATCTCCTCAATGTCAGGAGTCAAATCGACAGAGTCTGTTGCACTAGACTCCTCCACTTGGCTACTCGCTTTGGAATCGGTTTCCTGGGTGGCATCCTCCTCGGCAGCAGGTATAGCATCCACGCTAGCTTCTTCTGCCCAAGGGACATTCTTCATTGATCCATCTTCGGAGACGACAATAGCACAATGAGTGATATTATCCTGGTAATCTCCGAGTGTATTATCCTGGGATCCTTCCAAAGTCTCGGACCCTGTGACTTTGACAAGCATCCCTTCTGACTGTGTCAGCCAATCGTTCTCAACCATTAACGACCTGCGAAACTGAGCTCGTAAAGTGGCACTGGAGAGGATTAGTTGTGGCCGACGAATCCCAACTTGTGCTTGCTCGTTTATTCCTGATAGTTTGTTTGACCGATGATAAATCGCATTGAGAAGTTGTCTAGTTGGGCTAGGATGTTTCTTCAATTTCCGGTCGTACTTGAGTTTCGCATGTTCGAAACCCCGTCCAGGTTTGGGACTAGTCTCAATAAGATAATCTACTTCGTCGACAACGACAGCAGATAACTTGTTCAACTGCAAAGCCTCTGGGTCTTCTTTGTATACCTCAAGAAGAGCCTGGGGAGTACCAATGACCAAGTGTGGGGGAGTAGAATTGAGTTTCTCGACTTGAGATTTAAGAGGGGTGGAGGTATTTCGAACGATGACTTGAACGGCAGACGATATATCTTCCTCTGGCTGTGCAATTCTGTCAAAAATCTCTTTCACCCAATGTTCGCATTGGTAAGCCAGGTCACGATGAGGTGTAATTAGTATTGAAGTTATGTTGGGCTTGAAACCTCGACGTTGATCCCGAGCTGACGCATTTTGACGAGCCTTACATAGTAATGCTAGGATGACACCAAACGTCCTGTTCTAACATTAGAACATTTCATTCAACACAGCCGTCAAATTAACCTAGAAACTCACTTTCCAGAGCCTGTCTTATCTTTCAATAATACATCCTTTTTGTTGAGAATTGCAGGTATGAACGAGCTTTGAGCCTCAGTAGGATGCGTTATATCTGGGAACGCTTCCAGGACCGCGTTTGCTATGGATGGCTTGAGTCCGATATCCTCGAAAGTCTTTGTTTTAGCTTCAGAGTGAAACTGAGTGTAGTGTCGGAAGGAAAAGTCATTAAGAAGGAAGTGACATCCAGGCTGAAGACCTGGCCGTCGACACAGGCTCAGACACAAAGAGGTGGAACGCAAGAATGGCATGCGGTCACATGACTCAACGCGCCTGAAAAAATAGTCATTCGCGTATAATTCTCTTACCGGGTATACCCTACAAGTCAATCCAATCACTGGATCCCTCACAATTCATTACTGTAACCTCTACTATTTCAAAGATCAAAATGTTATCTGCATCATCCATCGCCATCATGGCATCGAGTGTCACAACAATGATATTGAAAAAGGTACAAAGAAAAAAGCACTTCGACTTGCAATTATGGGTAGAAACTCGAACAGAACTTTGTTTTATATACACGGTAATGATTGCGAGGGAAAAAGAAGAGTTGAGAAAGGAAAAAAATGGTTGCATGATTACTCTGGAGTAGTAATGAGGAGTTAGTGAACTGCTATGTAGACCGTAACAAGGATTATGATACCCTCGAGCGAGCCAATGATGACAGTAGTGTAGTGTGGGTGACATGAGCGGGTCGTAACTTGCAGTAACTATATGCATACTATACAGTCCTGCGACTCTAATGTGTGATAGGGGTGAGGATGAGTGGATGTTCAAGGAGGAACTTGAGGCAGACACTACACAACCGTTTGGCGAGGAAGCTGAGGATGACAAGAAGCGTTCTTCAACGAGCCTCTGCAATATCATCTTCTATGTCCGAGTTGGACAATAGCCTACGGGTATCGGACGGTCCACCATTAGCGTTTTCCTCCCTTACTTCTCCATCCATCCTCGACATTTCCTATTCATCGCCGGGAATAGGTTGGTATGATGAACCCCCGGTTTGCTGCATAAGACGACTAAGCAATCCGCGAGGTTTAGAAGCGGTTCTGGAATGTCGAGAACTCCGAGAATTTCTTGAGACGAGTGATGCTCGTTCGGATTCTTCGTCTTCGAGAAGTTCTTCTAGTTCCTCTACATTAAAGAAATTAGAAATATAGGTAATCTGGTAGAAAGTAAACATTACCTTCTCCGAAGACAGCATCCATTTCCTCCAATGGGACTCCCATAGTTTCGGGGTATACTAGAAAAGTCTGAACATGGGCAAAAATATATAAACTCAAAAAGCTCACAGAAGTAGACTTGAACAGATAAGAATGTCAGCATCACATTTTGCACATAAAGAAGAGGTAGACGGCTCACCCAGAACAAAACTACATGCACAGAAAAATCCGTGCATAGGATACAGTCGCCACGTGATGTGTTCTTGGAAAAAAGGTGTCATTTCGCCTACCAAGAAATTGAATGCCCAATTGGTCGCAGTAGAGAGCGAAACACCCTTTGCTCGAACGGTTAAAGGCATGATCTGAACCGGGCTGTATCGTTAGTAGATGACACATTCTTGCAGTTATGATACCATACCTCAGGTGGGTATAACCACGGAAGAGGACCCCAACTAGTGATCATGGCATTGGTGAGTGTCAATTGATATCGATGACTTAATTCCTAGGAAACTTACCTGTAGCCGAATGCAGCATTGAATATAATAACACACGTAACAACGGCTTTCGGTGTCTGTGGAATATCGATATACATCCACCAGCCTGTTGCTGCAAGAGCAAGGCCCATCTAATCCGATAAGTGGATTATATCAATGCAATGAGGTATCGATATCAGAATAATACATACCACAACAGCACCACTCAGCAGAATGATACGACGGCCCCACCGATCAACAAGATACCATCTGTTAGGACAATCAAAACATGCCAAGGATAGTTTATACCTGATGGAAACTCACGGTGGAACGGTGCTAAGGACATATATTATAGCATTGACACCAGTCATTAGGATAGCATCTCTGCCAATCCATCCAGCCTCTGAATGGCGATTAGAAAGTCATATGATCAACTGTATTCACGATGCATACCTTCGAATACTCGAGCTATTGAGATAGGATGATATCAGCATGACGGTAACCGAAAAAATTTGTACCGAATGTATACTTACGCGCATAATACGATATAACTTGCAAGGAACCATGTAGTTAGCTGCAATCATGGAGTGGTGATATATAGTCTTACCGTTGATTCCATTCTGTTGGACAGAATTTAGCGAAAAGGCACATTTATATGAGAAAGGAGGATGACATACTAGTTGAGCAAATGCTTGGGAAGACATTGCGAGCAAAACACGACGTTTGTAACGTTTCCACATGACAGCATACGTACGACCTTCTCCACTTTCACGCTGTTTCCGGAAGTTTGCATTCATTCGACGAATCGTCATAAGCATAGCCGTAAAACTTACCTCGAATATCACGCGCTCCTTGATCTCTTGGAATTCAGCTCTAGCAATGAGATTTTCAGGGTCTCCCCCATGTAGATCCGCTATCACGCGCATGCCCTCAACGTCCTTGTCTGTGTCAATGAGCCACCTAGATAAAGGTGTAAGAGGTCACCAGACCGTAATCACTTCATGGGACAATATAGCACACCTTGGACTTTCTGGCATCGCGAGTGATCCCAGTGCCAGCAACGCGCCTATAATGCATTGCACGGAAAGCGGTATCCGCCAAGAAAGGTCAGATTCAAGGAAAGAACAGAAATAGTCAATCCACTGTGGTATATGAGATTAAGGTGGATATAGAAAGCATGCAAGACGGCGAACTCACAACAGAACAAGCGTATCCGGTGACATTAACGGTGAACTCCATGCATGCAAGGGCACCTCTCTGGAATGTAACAGCTCAGAATATTTGGATTAAATGTAGAAGGATGAGACATACATGGTCAGGTGGAGAGATTTCGCTCTGATATATGGGCACGATTGTTCTGAACGAGCACAGTCAGAATAGACAGTGAATTTAGGAAGGAGATACTGACGAAAGTAAGCCAACGCCGAAACCGGCAATAATTCTTCCCAGTACCATCACCCAGAATCCAGAGGTGAAAGTTTGAATAGCACCTCCGACGGCGAAAACAACAGCCCCAGTGAATAGTGTTCCCCTTCGTCCGATAATATCACCTACTTGGCCAGCTGCGAGGGATGTGACTGGTGAACGACAATGAGACCTTTCAGCCATTAAGATAAAAATTCTTGAAGCACATACTGAAAGCACCAATTTCAAGGACCGCAACCATTGTTCCAAGCTTGAATGAACCCGGCTCCTCAAAAAACTTGAGGAAATGCGGGCCTGTGATTACTCCTGACATGACACTATAGCGAATGTGAGTTGGCAGCTCATTGATGATAGAGTTTATGCGTACCCCTGGTCATATCCAAACTAAAGGGGGGATTGTGAATTGCGCGAACGGAATGACAACTGAGTATGCATACCAAGAAAACTCCGAGACTAGCAAATACAGAGATAGCATAGAGTAATGACTGACCCACAAGCCTGCCCTGTGACCTTGGCCTGGGTATTGGAGGGTCCATTATGCATTTGCAGAGGTGAGAAACTGCTTCAAAGACAGTGAGACTGAAAGAGAGAAGAAGTTACTGATAAGGAATGCAGCCCTGGTTGCGCCCGAGGAAGGAACGGGGCAAAACAGGTGAGTATGAGATGGTAGTTGGAAGGACGAAAACCGGTGTGGGGCAGCAGAGCCCTTGCCATCGGCAGTTTGCACTCGGCGACCAGCGTCATAGTTTCACTGTTGGAATAAGCGCCCATTATGGAGGTGAGTTGCACGCAAACTCATACAGGCACAACGATCAAAGCCACAAAGCCAGGCTCAACGTCTTTGACTTCTTACACTCATGCCTCGTTCAATCGCCTCCCTTGATTCCTTTGCGTCCTCAGCAGAATCGTATGACTCGGAGGAAGAGCTCAGATTGGCACAGGAAGAGTGGGAAGAGAGCCTTGAACAACTGCAACAACTAGTTTCCATTGTCCTCTTGCCCTTCCTCGGAAAATGGCTGGGTAGAAGATGGAGTCATTGGGGTGAGCATGTTTTCATAATCAAGTATACATGTCGTGTAACTCTGCATTACAATCGTTTTGACAGCATACGCTCGATATCTCAAAGTTGGTTTGGGGAAGTCATTTTTCTTCGGCGAGCGAACCTATGCTTCGTGATTAAGGTATTATACTGCTCTAAACATAATCTAATGATGTACGTTGTTTTGCTTGCCAATTTCGACGTTGTTTAATCCGAGTCACTAGATGCTGCAGCGATGCTGAAGGAACAAACCTGACATCGCTCTCCATGTCCCTGACCAGTTCCTCCGCAACTTCCCACTCTTTCCTCCTCACAAGTCGGTTCAGCAAAATATACCATGTATCATGTCCCACCCCCACCTTCATCTCTCGCATCTCTCTATAATAATGTAATGCATTTTGGACACCACTGTGGTTGGGGTTTTCGAGACTAGCCAACATAAGCATGTGATATGTCACCCTCGTTGGCGACAAATTACGATCCTTTAACTTCTGGTCAATACTCTGGCGATACTCGTCCATAGTACTATCATCTAACCAACTCGCACGTAATACACCCTTCAGGATGGTGGTGTAAGTGATCTCGTTGGGACGTACGTCAGCTGAGTCGTCTCGTTCCATCTTGTTTAACAAAGCGAACGCCGTCTGAAGGTCTGTCAGTCTCCCCTGTTTGACTAAATGGTTGATTATCGCGGTAAACATGGTCACATTGGGCTTGACACCCTGTTTCTCCATCAGTGTGAATGTCAGTTGGGCAGCGTCATCCCGGACCTCTATGAGGGTGACAAGGACTGTCGAAAACGTAAACGCATCCCCAACGAGGCCGTCCTCTTCGATAGCCTTCAGTGTTTCCGCAAACGCTTTCAAATTTTGTTGGCGTCCTGCAGGCCTACGTCCATAGAAGCGGAGGAACGTATTGTAAGAGACGATGTCTGGTTTGGGACCACGGTTCTTCATTCGCAGTAACAGATCTTTAGCTTCTTTTTCCATAGAGTTGAATAATAATCCGTGAAGAGTACTGTTGAATACCACGAGTCGAGAATACTCGGGCCAGGTGGAAAATGATGAATCCGCTAAGAACCTCTTGAAGAATGCATCACCTTTGGCAACATCACCGGTGTTGTACATCCCATGGATCATGGACCGGTAAGACATAGCGTCCGGATGAATTTTTTGAGCCACCATGGAATCCCAAACACCTGCAGCTGTCTTCATCTGCCGTTGTGCAACGAAGCCGTCAATGAGAGCATTCCAAGCCACGACAGGTGTTCGTCCGTTTAAAATGCCCACCATGTCGTCCCATAATTTCTCCGCGAGGTCCACTTTTTGACATTTCATGAATGCCAACAAAAACGAGCCCCAGATAGCATCGGAAAGAAGAACAGGCTTCTCTGTACCAACCGACGCCGGGTCACAGGTAATTATTGCCTGAGGATGTTGGAGTTCTGATTTTAGAGATGTGACTAACGTCAAAAGCTTCTTGGAGTTGTTGTCATCGGCGAGAGCTGAGATATGTCTTGAAAATAAGAGAGAGTTGTGAACTATTCTGGCGAGGTCAACTCGAGTAGCATAAGTTTCCACTTTGGAGCGCATTTGCCAGTCGAAGTTGAGTTGGGTTAGGAAGGTTGCCAGTAAAGCGGGACGAAGTCGTGTGCGAGTTCTGATGACTTCTGCCAATGCAGGTAGAGGGGTATCCAGAAGAGAATAGGCGACGACGACGCACTGAACGAGATCGTAAGGGATTGTAGGTCCAGCGGGTGGATTGGTAGTAGGTGTGTAAGATTGAATGTCGATTGAATGAGATGATGGGTCTTTGATTTCCGCCTCTAACACATCAGGCGACACTTCCTCTTCCTCTTCACCCGTATGGTCCTTTCGTTCTTCTGCATCTGCTAAAGAGGTATACTCCTCAAACATCTTCGAGTATCGATCATACACCTCTACAACCAACTGTGGGTGCCCTTGTCTCAGAAGGTGTATCAGATACGACTTTAGACCCTCCTGGTTTCCCCTCGCTGCAGTGACGAGACTCATAGCGCAAATTGAAGCCTCTTCCTCGGTTCCTATATGGAGATCGTCTGGTCCGTTTCGAAAGAAATTTGCAAGTTCTCTAGATATCATTTCCAAGTGAATAGTTCCCAAGAACCTGACAAGGTCATGTTTTACGAGAGCTGCCCATAAATCTCTAGCCATCTTCACATCCTTCTCGTTCAAAGCTCTTCTCAAGCTAGGAACAATGTCGTTGAATGAGGTGATTTGATCAGCACTGAGGTAACGGACACTGTCCGGTATTGGAGGAACGGCATACGGAGTTGTGGAAAAGTGAGATGAATGTATAGGAACGTGTCGGGGGTGTTTGTCGCGCGTTGACCGATGCAGCTGACTAGATGCTACCGCTCCAAAGCAGAAGTTCCATAATTGCGGTGGTCGCGAGACAGATGATATTGTCCTATGTGTACCATGGCGGAGCATGGGCTATCCTGAGTTTGAGTAGGTTAGGCATGGTTATATTGAAGGATAAGCTTACTCTAGACTGATAACAAACTCCACAACCGGTCAACCAAAGTTGGTATTTTTAAGCTTTCGTTGAAAAGCAGAGAACTAGACAGATGACTATTACACAGAGGAAGTAAAGTAGTCAAGTTATTGTGACGGATACAGGCGCCCATAAGTAAATGTTATTGGCGTCTGTTGGTCCATTCACATTGCTCTCAACGTTCATCTGCTTTATTCTAGAGTTTTGCATCTCTCCGATTTGAACACTCAAGATGGGTCACGGAAACTCTGACAAGATGTATGTCACTCATGCGGAACATTCTGGCATGTTTGGGCAGCACACCGCTTCCTCAGCGGGTTTCAAAGCGTATGTTCCTCCCAATTGCTTATTCAAAGACGCAGCCACTCATTGAAACTCTCGCAGAAAACAGGAAGGACCAGGTTATGGCGTACAGACTCCCTTTGATTGCTGTGCTTTATCCTTTCAACCGTTTAACCACCCAGTTCTCGCACGAAATGCAGACGGGACGGGGCACGTCTTCGACCTTGTCAACATCATCCCTTGGCTAAAGTGAGTTTCTATATCATATTCCACACGATTCGCATTCTAAATGGACATTGATAAAGGCAACATAATAACGAAAATCCTATCACAAAAGCGCCACTTGCACCTTCCGACTTGATCACCCTCCACTACTCTCGGAAACCAACTGGAGAGATTCATGACCCAATATCGTTCAAACCGTTCAGCGAACATTCGCATATTGTTGCTATTGCTTCCACCGGAAATGTGTTCTTAGTGGAGAGTATCAAAGGTGGGAGGGATCTGGTCGCGGACGTGAAGTTCAAGAAGTAAGTAAATATCCATGACAAGCTATCAACATTTCTCATACTCCCTTTCAGAGAAGATGTCGTGACCTTACAAAATCCACACGGTCTACCACCTGCATCTGTTGCTCAAGCATCTCAGACTGCCAAATCAACTACTGAGTCCGAGAAAACAAAACCTGCAACCTCGACGGCTGTGGCAAAGACTGCGCCTGCGAAATTGAAGGCTCAAACGCCTTGTTAGTATCTATCAAATATATATTGCATTCCCAAACCTGACTTGATTATTTTCAGGGAATATCTCCCCTTATTCTACTGGTCTTCCCGGAGCTTCTCTAACATCAACTTCTGTCGACCCTCAAACCGCTTCCTCGCAGCTCCTTTGGGATGAGGTATGTCCATTGGAAAACAGTACTTTCTCATATTGACGGTCTCTTGCGTAACAGGAAGAGCTTATGTTTGATGAATTCGCGAATCCGCCGAAAGGCAAAGGCAAAGAGAAGGATGTTGGTCGGAGGCGTGCCTATGTCCGAGTTGTTACATCATTAGGTGGAAGTTTGAATTTGGAGTTATATTGCGAAAAGGTGACAGATGGTCATGTCCTTGTCTTAATAATTCACCACTCATATTCCCTTCTTTCAATTATAGGCACCTAAAACATGTTACAACTTCCTGATGTTAGCAAAAGCTGGGAAATACAACAATGTATTGTTCCATCGTCTAGTACCCGGATTCATGGTTAGTCTCTTATCCCTCTTCCAATTATGCTTATTCAATATCTTGGGTTTCCTTAGATTCAAACTGGTGATCCAACAGGAACTGGGTCTGGTGGTGAATCATACTGGGGCACACCATTCAGAGACGAACACGACATGAGAAACGCTGCAAAACACGATAGTCGAGGGATTTTAGCAATGGCTAACAAAGGTGCTAACACTAACGGGTACGTCCTCTTACCTCTTCTTAAATAGCTATCATTGTTGACAATTATCTGCAGTTCACAGTTCTATCTCACATTCAAAGCAACCCCTCACCTTGACAAAAAGCACACCGTATTTGGAAAATTGGTTGGTGGTGAGGAGGTGCTAGACGCACTAGAATCTATCCCAGTAAAACCTGGTACAGAACGTCCATCGAAACCCGTTCGTATCACGGAGGTGATAATGTGAGCTTCCCAAACTCTATATTAGTATCCCGCTGACTCCTAATCTACAAGATATCAAGATCCATTTGAGGAATACAAGAACAGACAGATGAGAAAGAGAGCTCGCGAAGCTGCTGCTAAACTTGAACCAGTCGCAGAAACCACCCAGTCCAAAAAAGAAGACGACATCAATTGGTTTGGTGTCAAAGTCGGAGCGAATGCAAGTTCGGGTGTAGGTAGTGGTGGAGTTGGAAAATATCTCAACGTTGCCAGTAACAACGCCCCCACCACTACCACAGCGAAACGACCAGCTACGGCTCTCAGTGATTCTATTCCAGCACCGGAAGAGGGCAAGAAGAAACGCAAGATCGGGTTTGGAAATTTTGATGGATGGTAGAATATCCATACTGTACACGAGTACAGTGTGCTGTTTAGAGGGAGGGTATATCGGAATGGTATGATCATTACGGTCTTGTGGATATATTGACTGTAGCTTTACATGACCATTATATAATTGTACAATGCATATCTGTAATATATATAGATCAACTCGGAAAGCAAGAAAGAAAATGCGACGAAATGTCCAATGAGTACGGAGGAAGGAAAGAGCTGCAAATGTTTATGCCGCAACTGGGACTCTTTCTCGCTCTGGTTCTGTCTCTTTCGTTGCAGGTACTTCCTCTGCTTCTGTTAGATGAATGAATAAGGTATACCAATGCAAACTGTGAAGTACTTACTTGGTTGTTCGGACTCGGGTTGTGTAGTTGGTACTGAAGGAAGTAAGATCGCTGGTTCTTGTTCTGCCAACTATAAAAGGGACGGACGATGCAATGAGTAAGGCCAGTGAACAACTCAGTGAAAAGATAACGAACCGTTTCTCGTTCCAACTCCTTAAGCTCTGCTTGTACCGCTTCTTCATCTTCCACAGTCATATTATGCGCCAGCATCTCGTCAATTTCCTAGTACACATGATAAATGAAGATCGTCAGTATGAATGAAATCATAGCAAGAGAGAAAATGAGTGTGTGCTTGTGGTTTGCTTACCCTTTGATACTCCCTAGCTTCTGCCGTCTCCTCAAGTAACTTCTCCACCGATTCCACATTCAACTCTTTATGAATCTCTTTCAACACTTCATTCCCTTGTTTCAACCCATGTAACACCGAAACTTCAACAAGTGAGAATTCAATAGTAGATACCTATTTCCACGTACGACGATTAGAGTATGCTCGGTGAATATAGTGAGTTGAGAATCAATTGTTATAGACATACCAATCCTTCAAGATTCTCCAATTGTCCATCGGTCTTCTGAAGTAATGTTTCTTGATACTTTCGTCTCCTCAAAGCAAGCAAAGCACGATCTTTCTGTCCAGCAGCTAGATGTTGTTTCGCGATCTCGTGTTCTCTATCAAGCACCGCTTGAATCTAAACCAGAAACCAAAGATCATCATGTCCATGTTAAGGAATAGCAACATTTCCGACATAACATAGCATAGTATGACTCACCTTCTTCTGATATTGCTTCACTTTATCTCTTTGAAGCTTTAAACTGTCAATAATTCAGGTCAGAAACGTTATACTCTATAGAGTGATTGAGGAGATGTGGTTTACAGACTCGAGGATTGCACGGTCTTGCTTTGTGATCTTTGGGACTGATTGATTACCACCCATTATCTCTGCCTGGTTTATATAGATCCTTGAAAGACAAGTAAAAGTAGAAGCACTGAGAATGATGGAAAAGGAGGAATTATAAGTTAGTGAAGGACGTGGTTGAAAGTCTACAAGTGTAAGGTTAATGGGACGGTCCGTATCGGCTCCGAGATCTGTTCTCAAGTTTGGCAAAGCCCGCTAGGCTGCCACAACTTGAATCCAACTTATTGACTCTAAAACCCGGTGTCACGATTTGATAAAAGGAATCATGATTCTGTCATTCTATTGAACTACTCTACACAAATACCTCAACTCAAGCTTAATACAGATAGATATTCTAAAAACATAAAGCGCTATACAATTAATTACTTGGGTTCACGACTCGTCGAAGTCCTGTCTGAATCACTATATATATATATGACCCAAAGACTATGAGAAAAAATACCCAACACCTGCATAATAAAAAGTTACTCACGAAGCAGAAGGGTCTTCTACAAGCAGATCCTGAATGGCAACTTTTTTACGCCCATCATCAAATGAAGGAGTTGGCCGTTCAGTATCAACCACGCCTAACGACTCTCCACTACGTCGCAAACCTCCCGCCGGGGTAGTAGGTATCGTCAAAGAAAACGAATGTGAGAGGGGGGATATTGGACCCATATTATGAGAGGAATTTTGACGACGTGGAACTAGGGTTGGCCGAGTGATAGTAAATAGAAGAACATTAAGGAGACCAGAGCAAGCAAAGATAATATCGGATATAACTGTAGCGGCCCATGGTGTGCAGTGACCGTAGAATGCGCTCCAACGCACAATTGCTATAGGCAAAACCTAACGCAGATGTAAGTGCCTGACAGAAATATGCTTGAAGGAGACTAAACTCATACCGTGATGGTGTAGATAGCAGGATAACTTGATAGAACGAACCGTCAAATTATTAGCTTTGCATGATGGAGCTAATAATTGATCATCAACTCACCAAAGCATCTTGGTGGCAAGATAAGCATTCGAGTCCTTACCGCTGATCTCAGATAATCGGACACGGTCCTTCCGCTTGACAATGCTAACACGGAAACCGCTCACAACAATGACACCTTTGAGGACAAGAGCTATTGGAACATAGAGTGCTATGTTCAATAGAGATGTCATCCACATCCAAAAGTACTCTAACGCAATACGCTGCGCTGGAAAGTCGGAAGTGATCCAACACCCTAAAATGAATGTAGTCAGGAGGGTATTATAACGAGGGATTTATGAAGTTCAACGTACAGTATTGTGTATCTCCGAAGTAGTCGTTACCTTTGTGAGTACCGAGACTAATGGCCATGATCAAAATCATGAAAAGCCATATGCCAGATATGACAGTTACAGCAATTTTGGGGGACTGCCGGGGTCTCCATTGGAAGACAATAACACTGAATGTGTGTATTGCGATAGCTAATGCTCTGGAAGAAGTATTCTGGGTTAAACAAAGCTTGTAATTCGGATTGAATTTGTAACTCACGCCAATGCAACACCAACATCTCCCAATTGCTTCATGACACCTTCATTGAAACATCATGATACGAACAGTGATAGTATTTACCAAACGCATACCTTGAGTCTTGCAAAAAGCACCTTCAGTGACTTCCTGCAGTCAACCCTATGTTAGAATATTGAGCAATGTCAATTTGACGAAATACTTGCCGCTTCTTTAATCCATCGAACATTCATGATTCCACCTTGCAATGCACAGTCATGAGGAAAGGGAATGGGGGAGGAGATGATGCTCTACACACCTATAGCTTGTATGATCTCAGACACGAGCAAACTAAGAAAGTACCAGTGGACATGTGTGGATACCGCCCAATGTCTGGAGTCCCCCCTCTCGAATCTAAGGACGCTGTACTACTCGGAGACAGTTGAGTAAAAACGAGCTGAGAGTGATTGGAGATGTACTTACGACGATGTACGACAACAGCCCCAAGACAGCTAAAAGGGACAAAGAGGCGGCCTCCACGATGAAAGAAAGACCTAAACGAACGTCAAAGTCGAACTTTGGATCGACCGAACATGTATTAGACGAAGCATTGTCGACCATGAACGGTCTGAAGCTGAGAGGATAGGTTCAGTGCGGGGAGAAAGGCGTTGCGGGGGACAGGACTCACCGAAGAGGAAAGGAACATGGATGTTCTTATGAGAAAGGGCAAAGTAGTTAGATCGAGGAGAGTATGGAAAGAAATGATAAGCCTGTTGTCGTGCCAAAGAATAGCGCGTCTCATTCTACAAATAATTCCCTTTTCCGGCAACGGAGGCAGTCCATCAGTTTGGCGCGCAGATAGATCGTCCCTCCCAAGCAGCCCAATCTCAGGGACGCCTTTCTCTCTTTCGATTCTCTTCGTCGGTCTTCGCGACTCCCCGGCGATACTCTCTATGTTTTCTCCACACTTCGTTTTTCCGCCGTTCTCCGAAACGGGACGGACTCAAATAACCTCTCAGATCTCAATGCTGGCACACTCGTCCTCAACAACCACGATGTATCCTGCGTCTTGTGCGTGCTTAAGCTTGTGTCAGGGCCAATGTACCTGCAACTTCGCATTTTCTCATGGCCAGCTCACATAATTATCGGAGTTCGCGGACACAGTAAACTCAAAAATCTGACATCATTTATTTATAGTCGACGTTCCATTCAAACAAATTTTCACCTCAAAATAGTGTTCGACGTCTTCCTTCTCCAAGTACCTACAACCATCATCCATTTTTGCTATCGGTCGGACCTGGACGAGACTTGGTCTTTTATTCCATTATTTATCTACCAATACAACCCAGGCAGGGATTAGAATGCTACGTATTAAATTCAGTACAACATGTTAACCGATGAACAACAACAAATGATAAATAAACGTATAATAGCAGAACCAGAACCTCCCAGAAAATCTACGACACTGGTCGCTGCGTCTGCGACGACGGAGCAGGCGGCATCGGAGGCGCCTTGTATTGCAGATACATGTCCACTGTTGCATTCGAATTGTGTGGATATTGATGATTGCCCATAATGCCAAAACAGTTGATAGGTGTAGGATCCAAAAATTGCTGTCCGCATGTTGTGATCAAGTAGTCATCTAGCATTTTCTTGTACCGATCTAGTTGAGGGAACAGCCATAAGCTTTACAGGCCCTGTCATTCGAAAGACATAATTGACGTACCTGCTAAGAAAAATCGCCCTGCCGCTTTTATGATCATCGACCTGCAGCGTCACAATATTTATATTTAGCGGTGTGTGCAACGGATGGTTGCTACGAGCGACGCACCTGATGAAGGATATTTCAGCTTGAAGCTGTGTGATTTGCTCTTCTACCTGCGAGTCGATGGCTGCTTTGAGAAAGCGAACCAACACTCTCGCAGCCATGAACCAGCACATCTACAGGAACGACGATCAATAACAAGATATGATATTGGACAGGAACGAAAGACCTACGATAGCATGCAACCCTAACAATGTAATATCGTAGCTTGTTGACCCGATAGCATATACGATGTTCACAATTTCTCGGGCAGCCCTCAGGATCTTATCCGCGTGAAGACATCCTGGGGCGCCGGGTCGGGCATGACTTTCATGAAGGAGTATCTGGGCCCTGAAAAAATATGTGAGAACGCACCCAAGAAAATACTACTAAACCAAACGTACAAATTTGGTACTAGATGAGCTGTGAATAGATACTGGTCAATTGCTTGATTGTCAACAGGATTTCGATATTGAGGAGGGAATGATGCTTTGAATTCGCCGATTGCCTTGTCTAATTCCCTAAACGCAGGCGCATCTTTGACATCAAAATATTCAGGTGTGTCCCCGCTGGCAGGACTATTATTCGGTGATATCATGGATGCATCACCAGAATAATGCTTTCCTTTAAAGCGTAGATTGAAATTTTTGACCCGCGAGCTGAGGATATTGGCTTTGATGTATAAGATGAACGAATCTATCTGTCCCTCCGGATGGGTGATGAGCATGTCCTTGTCATGAGACCACTGCCGGTCGCTTGGATAAACCAAGAGCTGTGTGATGTGAATGACCGCTTTGAACGAGATATAATAGACAGATGACACTTACGCCTTGTTCATACTGATCGCCTCGCAATGGCAGCAGTTGACAGACATCTTGATCGTCTAAACTCAGTGCCCACCCATTACCGGAGCCCATCTGTCGTTCCATAGCATACGCTGATCAAAGCACTCAGTTGAAGTTTGCGTAGTACAGATAGCCAGATACTTGCCTAGCCAAAACGCATTGCGTCTCATTTCATCTTCGATAACGGTTTTCGCTGGTGGAATAATAGCTGGAGGCCGCAGAGTATCTGCAATGGTGTGGAATGGGGGACATGCATTGAGGCCGCACGGCACCGCGATTCTGAGAGCTTGAGATGCTGATAAGAAGGCCTGAACCACATCAAGGTCCGTGAAATGTCGCAATTATGGGAGTTGCGTGCTTGGCGCTTACCTCTGACCATCTGCAATGAAAACGTGTCAAATACCTTCGATAGTAACGCGAGCATGGTTCTTACCTTCCTTGAGACCAATAGAACCAAGTCAACATGATCGAGACTACAAATCTTGTTGGTCACATGCAACTTAGAGGACAATATAGGAGCATTTACCTTGCAGGCACTGGAAAGTCTCTTGGCCAAAATCGATGTTGAATTCGAGGGCTTTCTTCGCGAACTTCGCTTGCTGTTCGGCGAAAGAATCAGGTCGCCTGTCCAACCTTCTCAATCTCGATCCGAACAGTTCGTCTGCAACACATGTCAACATAAGTATACAGGCTAGATTCACAAGTTGACGCACGAGTCGGATAGTCTGGTAAATGGGGTGTCGGAGGTATAGTTGCTGTATACATACTTCCTATCGCACAGATGCAATGGAGTATTGCAGTGGAAGGAAATCTAGGATCTGTAGGATGAAGTGATAACGAAGCCAAAAAGGAAGGTCCATGAAAAAGTCGAACTGCGTGTAGATGGAATGCAAAGAATGCCTCTGCACTGAGCGCGAGATGAATATCATGCACAAAATATCATTCAGGGGAGCACTTACAGGTGTCTGGTAACTTCTGGCTCGGGAAGATTCGATGGCCAAGAGAGAAAGAGAAGGTCCTGACTTGTTTTAGATGGATACGTAGGTCCCAAGCTGGGTGTCTGTATATTATTGGCTAGTTGCGGAGATTGGTTCATTTGAAGCTCAACAATAGAAGAACTTGATGCCATATTGGCCAAGCCGGCCAAGTTTTCAAGAGATCCTCCCGAGTACGGATTGAACTCCATAGGTAGATTCGTTTCGATTCCTTTGGCACTATTAATTGAAGAGTACACGCCGGTTAATTGAGAAGCAGTGAAAGGGGGGTCGGAAATATACTGTGGCATGAGTGCCACATTATCAAGGGAATTCGGTATGGAAGAGGTCATGGATGGAGTCGACTTCTCGCTGCCTTCAGCAGCCAATGTATTCAAGGCGCGGTCTTTCTCTCTGAGTAGTGTTTCCAGTTCATCTACTTGACACATTCAAATTAGTTCGTTGCTGAGGATGGTGATGACTTACTGATGCGGCTTTCTAACCTTTCAAATCGATTCTTTGGTGTCTCCACTGGCTCTGACGGGGGAGTGTCTGGAACTGCTTGAAGGTGAGTACGGGTGAGTAGGTATGGCAAAACACAACGTCTAAGAGAAACATACGTTCATCAAATGTACACTCAGGATGGGGTGGAAGCTCTACTCCTGCAGGTGCGTGTGCTACCGCGTACGAGTGCGAGCGAACACAAGTTGAACACGGTCGTTTGGCGTCGCTACAATTGAGATTGCTTCAAGTCAATACACATCGGGCATCGGCATCGACTCCGGCCACTGACCATTTCTAGGAACAAAAAGTTAGGTAGGCTAGCCTGAGACTCATACAGCCACTACAAACTTACCAATTTCCGTCGTCTGCATTGATGACACGCCTACGCACCGCGAACATTAAGGTATCTTAGCGTGGAGGATATGAAACTTGCTCACCTGATTCCGCTTCAAAACATGCGCGGCCTGGAATGGGGCTTGACCAGACGAACGACCGGGGATATCTGACTGCGCCTTGGGCATGTTGGCTCAGTAGCTGAGGCTGCAAAGATATCGCTGGAAAGTGAGGGGCTCGTTCGTAGATGTCTGACAACAAGCTTTAGTTATTGGGATGCGATGCGACGAGAATGAAGCGCCTGCTTAGTCATTACCTTTACTTGTTATTACCAACGCTTTGTGACTAATTATGAAAGAGAGTCAGTGAGCAGAGGTCTTCGGACGATGAGTACAGGAGTGATAGACAATAAGAAAGACGAGAGAGATGGCGGTGAGTGAGAACAAATTAGCCAATGGCCGCTTTGGCAGGAGCGCTGCGGGACTCCTAGATGTCTCAGTAAAACAGCTTTGGTACTACAATTCTCGACGAGCGCCAGTCAGTCAATGCATACTTCGCAAAGTTGCGGCAAAGCCGCCGGTTTGATTCTGTATGTCCCTTTGATCCGCGAGGCTATCAAACGACTAACTAGGACTCATGCAATCTCGAATCTGAGTAGAAAGAAGACATGTAGTCCAAAAATCAAGCAGTCAAATATACGGGTACAGAGTAGAATGAACCAATTGCTAACAATCAGCATCCTCCACCTCAAACGCACAACAAAAAGAATCTTTGCTTAACAAGACTAATCCTTTCCCATCGGGTGCCCACTTGATGTCACGCGTTTCAAACCTCTCTATATTTTGGAAAATTGAAGTCGATACTTGCTCATAAAAATTGACAACTCACTTGCAGGCACACCAACGCATTCAGCAATCTCGCCACCTTCATCATCATCGTCTTCAACGCCAACCCACTCGTCACTCCAAAGATAGATACTTCCGATGCCGCAAGCAATAGCCAGGCTTCCCTTGCGCTCTGGGTTCCATTTTGCAGAAGTGACCGGTTGAGAGTGTATGAGAACACTTCTCAGCCTTGGAGACAACGGCGACGAAGCCGATGCCTCAATTTCATCCCGAGTCGGAAATGCATAAAGAAAAACGATGCAGGGTGCACTCTCAAAACGCGCCAAAAGCAGTGTCCCCGTTATGTTGAATTCCAACTGTAGGATGCCAGACTTTGGGTTTGGCTTAGTGAGGTCGGAACGAGAGAGCGATATGCTGTTAGGTGATTGCAGCTTTTCATCTGCGCCCAGGTTAGTAAGTGCATCAAGAGATGACAGAGAGCTCACAGGAGACAAAGCCTCTTCCATTAGTCGTTTCCATCCAATCAGAAGCCTCACGCCAAATGGTCTTCCGGATTATTAGCATATGTCGACTCCGGCTTATAAAACCCCACTGACCGCTCCATTCGGTATACGACTTGATAATTCAACCACAGCAACTGGTCCCCATGTAATATTTTCTATAATGTGAATCTGTAAAAGTGAGTTAGTTTCAGAAGGAGTTTTCAGCCACATGGCACACCTTATCATCGTGTCCTGCGACTGCGACAAAGCAGCTCGATGGATGCCATGCTACTGCCTTCACGCCGAAGCCTGGATCAGGATCCGGACAAAAGCTTCCCTGCAGTTCTCCAGAGAGGGAGAATATATGCACTTTATACTAATGGAGACCTTTGTCAAAAATCTAGAACCTTGATCAACGAGTTTTGTACCTCAAGAGGACCGTCCCATATTGCCACGAAGCTACCATTCGGTGATATTGACAGGGAAGAAAACGATGCAGTTGGAATCGGGTAATGCTATCAATATGATGCGAGTCTAGTCAGTATTATTTCCATGCGAATAAGGACTCAAAATTGTTCCTCACCCGCACAAGACGATATGATTCCTCAACGTCGTAAACACCGATGGCATCTCTGCCTTTGTGACGTTCTGCTAGAACAAAATATCTACCATCGTTTCTGTAGGCGTATCCTAGGCATCGAAGAATCAATCATTGCATATCCATGCGTATAAATTTACAGTACCTCGATCTTGATGCAATGGAAAAACAATGTAAGTTGGATTTCCAGTCACCAAAGACCACACTGTGACCCGCAGCTGCGCAAAATGTCAGAATCGCACAATCGTCTCGGAAACGTAAGACACTAACACCCCAAGCAGAAAAGCACAGTATTGATCTGCCATCAGGTGCCCACTCTGCTTTGACAAGACCTTCTGTTCCGCAAGTTATGGATGTATTCCACGTTTCGTCTCTTAGTTTGAAGACATTTATGTATCCCTTCTTTGCGCATGCTGCTAGAATGTATTCGGAATCAAGCGACCATCCTGCATGCGTTATCCATGTATCTGTAGGTGTGGATGCACTCGACCGAGACTGTGGCCCTGTTGCGACTTCGGGGATGCTCGATGCGCCATCCGGATTGACTTGCCATGTTCGTATAATTTGGAAGGAGTCAGCCCGGCGAATCACCAGTCTATCTTGTATCGCAGTCAGAAGAAATTGAGTCCCTGGGCTAAATTGGACAATGCCTGAGGTTTGTTTATAAATTTCTGTAAAATCCATACTCTGTGGAGTTATGTGTTACCGACCGACATAGATAAAACTAGAGAAACCAATGTCACCTATTAGTAAACGCGATATTTGCGTTCTCTGGCTGCTAGCACGTTGTTCGAGTGGCCTTGAACGTGTTTATCGTGGCGGTGCTGTCTCTGTAATCTTGAGATCTGCATCGGTGCACCAGAAAAGGTATCCCCGATGATGTGGCACGTGGAAAACTGATTATATCGTGGGGAAAGTAGATCTTAGTCAGCGATCATCTCGTACCCATACAGATTAGGTGTAGATCCTCTGTGGGTCCCAGGTTCATCCACCGCGTTGAGTCGCCGGAGATGTTTCCTCCGACAGAGCATTTTCACATTAGACTCGAATAATCTCGGTAAGCAGCTACACGATGAATGTGGTCCTTCAACTAGAAGCTTTGTATAACAGGCGAGCATGTCGGACATCATGCTATCATATATGACTTAAAGACCTTGATAACAACCTGGAAAAACTAGTATCAAATTAGAACTGCCTAGGAGGGCCACATTCCAAGAGTTTCTGCAAGCTTAAGACAATATTCCTTGCGGAGCATGACGGTAGAAAGGTTTATCTTGTTCCTCATCTCGCATGTTCTCCGACTTTCCGTCATTGACAACGACTTGATTTTGAATCTTTGATCTCCCGGAGATGCTATCCGTCTTAATGAGCTCAACAGTCGCTGACATTGACTTGCTGAGCGAATTTTCGGTTGCAGTATATAACGACGACAAGGTACAAAATGCACTTCCGTCGCTCTCGGACAGTCACTGACTTCTCCCTTTTCCTTCCCTTCTTCCCTTTACTACAGAAAGGAATGGCTCAGTCGCCGATACCAGACGCTGTCACACCAAGTCGTGTATCATCTACCGTCGTTAGCATGGACGAAGCAGACGATGTATCTCAAAGAGGCGCTCAAGACAGAGAGGATTTGAACTCTGAAGCTGAGCGAGAAGAGTATGGTCCTGCTCCCGGAGAGAAAGGGTGGGACTCATTCGAAGTACGCTTTGACCCAGACTCTCCAGAAAATCCGCAAAACTGGTCGAAGGCGCAACGATGGTACCTGACGGCTCTCGCTGGAATGCTTTTGTTGAATGCGTACGTCCTTGTTTGGACTCCTTCGTGTGTTCTATTTACTGATATCGAGCCGTATAATATAGAACATTTTCAAGTTCTATTCCATCGGGTATTGTACCTCATCTCATGGAACAATTTGGTTTCAGCTTGGAAGTGGGTTCCCTGATGATCTCTCTATTTGTCGGGGGATACTGTGTCGGGCCACTGTGGTGGGGTCCACTCTCTGAACAGTACGGTCGACGTCCTATTGCCATTTTCTCGTTCATTATCTATACCTGCTTCCAAGTTGGATGCGCTTTGTCACCGAATACCGGCGCTATCCTGGCGTTCCGTTTCCTTGGTGGTACTTTCGCTGCTGCACCATTAACCAATAGTGGGTAAGTATTGTTTATTTCGATTATAAGATTGCATCTTTGTTAACTTTGTACTCCTAGTGGCATTATATCCGACATTTGGGATGCTGATACCCGCGGAAAAGCATTGGCATTTTTCACTCTGGCACCCTTTGCGGGTCCTTGTTTGGGACCAACAGTAGGTGGCTTCATGGTGGTTGCAGGCGTATCTTGGAGATGGGTTTTCTGGCTCTTGACAATCTTCGCTGGAGTATGCGTGGTGGTAGTGTTCTTCACATTACCAGAGACGTTTGTGTAAGTTTTGCTGCCTTATGATGTTGTTGTTTGGCGGTTCATTAATACTGCATTTCAGTCCCATTCTATTAGTCAAGAAGGCGAAGAAACTGCGAAAAGAGACAGGCGATGATCGATACTGGGCACCTCTCGAGAAATTGGACTTATCTTTCGCTAAACGTGTGGAGCATATCCTTGCCCGTCCCTTCAAGATCCTATTTTTGGAACCTATGCTTCTTGCTATTACACTTTACATGAGTGTAAGTCACACTTATCATCATCGATTAGTTTCATAAAACTCACAGCTCTTACCGATAGTTCATTTACGGATGCATCTACCTGCTTTTCGAGGCATACCCTATCGTTTTCACCCTCGGACACGGTCTGAATGCTGGAGAGACAGGGTTGACTTTCCTTCCTATCTTCATTGGGGGTGTTATTGCGTGTGCCGGTTACATCCTTTATTGGAATCCAGTCTATGAACGCCTTTCGAAGCAATATGCACCTGCCTTCGTTCCACCGGAGTTTCGACTTGATCTTTGCATGTGGGCATCCCCTGTCTTCGCGATCTCATTCTTCTGGTTTGGTTGGACATCATATCCCCATGTTTCCCTTTGGGCACCATTGATGTCGGGTCTCTTCATGGGCTTTTCTGTTGTGTGGCTTTTCCTTGGTCTCTTCAACTACATCATCGACACCTATCTCTTCGTCGCAGCATCTGCGCTAGCATCAAGTACCGTCATTCGTTCCCTGTTCGGTGCTGGTTTCCCGTTGTTTGCCACGCAGATGTACGACAGGTTGAATCCTCGATGGGCATCCACACTGCTTGGATGTCTCGCACTCTTGATGGCCCCAATTCCATTTGTGCTGAAGTCGTACGGACCCAAGTTACGCCACAAGTCCAAGTTCGCACCCAAGTTTGGCCCACCGAAAACCGTTGTGCCAGACCCCGAGTCTGAGACGAACTCACAGAAAGAGCAACCACAAACAGATGCGAAGGAAGTATCATAAACTGTACAGGGCCTCGATTCTCACGATCATGTCATGCATAATGATGGTTTTCTTCTGGACTTCAATCTCATGAACTTGAAAGGTCATAATGACCTATCACCGCACTAGCACATTGGACTTGATAGCTACAAATTCTTCACATTCATTCGTCTTTGATATGTAGCACATATTTTCTCATCTCCAACGCATCTTTTACACATTAGATCTACACATTCTATATCCTTATTGTGTGTTAATTTCGTAGACACTTCTATCCTTGAATATTGAATACGCATTCGTCTTGACATAAATACTTCGAAGTGATAATTTGAATCGTTGTATATTATACGTACTTGCGACCGAAACTTCGTTATCATTATCTCTATAGTCATATTTGAAGCAACGGCTGCTTTCATTTATAAGAGGTTATATGAGGTTATATGTCTATAGTATTATTAGTGTATGGTTGCACATGGTTCAAGTCGACGATTCCTGGTCGCCGTGAATTGCGGCCTTCCGAACGGATTCAAACTGTTACAGTCACACCCACTGGCCTTGTGAACAGCTATTTGGCCATCCATCGATACAAGTCTGACTCATTCGTACCTCTGGTAAGCAGCAAAGCAATAATTGTTGACTATGGAATGTTTGTATTAACTGGTTGGTTTTGACGAATTGTTGATTGTCAGATCATAATTAGGTTCATACGGTACACCGAACTAGGACCCGTGCCAGTTCACCGCAATGGCATCATGAGAGACAGATACCCAGGTTATTCTCTTTAACCTCCCACCGATCATGGGATATGGCTGAGGTATATAAGATGCGGAGGGAAAGATACCAATTATCAACACGATTGCATCTTTACCTGACCACGATTGAACTATGAAGATCGACTGGAACAAGATTGACCAACCTGACATTGTCTTACAGCGGTTTCCTAGTCGTCGGTCAGTAGTTTATGGAACGAAAGGCGTGGTATCATCTTCGCAGCCCCTGGCCACTGAAGCTGGACTGGAGATTTTGAGGAAAGGTGGAAACGCTGGTATGTCTGATAAGGAACGACTGCTCGTTTGTCAATATAACCCAGCCTTTATGCAGCCGATGCAGCCGTAGCTACCTCTGCAGCTTTGAACGTAACAGAACCAAGCTGCTGTGGAATTGGAGGGTGGGTACTGCTTAGGCGGAATCAGTAAAGTATCTTAATTCCAATCTCAACAGGGACGCGTTTTGCCTTTTCTACGATGCGAAGGAGAAGACAGTGAAAGCACTGAATGGTTCCGGCCATTCTCCTGCAAAGTTATCAGTTGATTATGCTCGCTCGCAAGGCGTTACAGGAAATAACATCCCGTTAACAAACTTAAATTCAGTAACAGTCCCAGGTTTGTATTTTCTGCTAGCTCGATTGATTCACGTTCTGATCATATTGTCGTGTAGGTGCCGCTGGTGCTTGGGTGGACACTGTTGAGAAATTTGGCAGCGGAAATCTGACCATCGCAGACGTTCTCGCCCCAGCAATTCGACTAGCTGAGGAAGGGTCAGTTTCATCAAAATTCTCTCTGATTAGGCTTTGCTGAGACAAAGACTCTTGAAGTGTACCAGTCTCTGAAATCCATGGGTTTTCTGTGAGAAGTCATTCCCCCCTTTAACTCCGAAAGCTAATATTCAGATACCTTCAGTGGATGCGATCCGAGAAACTCTTACAAACCGCCTCGCCTAATGGCGATGAGATGTTATTGAATGGAAAGGCTCCACGTCCGGGTCAAATCATCAAACTGCCCAACCTTGCTAAAACATTCCGAAGTGTCGCAGAACATGGCAAAGACGGTTTCTACAAAGGACGTATCGCTGAAGCTATTGTGGATTTGATCCAAAGCAAAGGAGGAGTCATGGAATTGGAGGACCTTGCGAAACATCAGACCTCATTTGTCGAGCCTATCAAATACACATTCAAAGGAGAAGTCACTGTTTATGAGGTATGTATTTTTTGAGCTATATCTAACCATATGTAAGACAGCTGATGCTATCCGTCTCAGTGCCCGCCCAATGGACAAGGTAAATATTTGACACAATCTCAAGTTCAGAGGAATCTCTTCAAACCATAACATTTCAGGTATCACTGCTCTGCTTGCACTCGGTATTTTGGACAACATCGAAGAACAGGGGAAGGTCGAGTCTCTCTTAGAACTCGAACACAACTCTGCTCTATACCTTCATACTCTCATTGAAGCACTAAGGTTCGTCTCTTCTTTTCATTCCATGGCATCATTTACGCCAATGTTGTATTACAGGCTCGCTTTTGCTGGTAGGACACAGTACTGCTTTCCAAAGTCAAGATAGTCCTCAGATGTTTAACAGATAGCCAGTACTATGTAACAGACCCAGATTTCAGTAATATTCCAGTTGACAAATTACTCAACAAAGTAAGTCAAATCTTACTCGTGATGTTCACAAGCATAACGATAATTTCAATAGGAATATCTCGCTTCTCGGGCGGCATTGTTTGACCCCAAGAAAAATAATCCCAGCATTGTCCACGGAAACCCTGTTAATTCATCTGACACCGTCTACTTTTCAGGTAATTAAAACAATATTGCTCAGGTGATAATAATCTTACTAATGCAATGACTCAGTGGTTGACCAGTGGGGAAACGCTTGCAGCTATATTCAAAGTAACTATGCAGGTTTCGGGACAGGAGGTTAAGTTTCTAGATTCGATAGAATTGAGCTTTTGACCAACATTCCTTTCTAGCCATTCCAAAAGGATGTGGTTTTACGCTGCAGAACCGAGGATCAAACTTCAACTTAACACCAGGACATCCTAATGCACTACAAGTTCGTACGATAACCTCTCTGCATATCTCACACCCTCACATCATCGTTGTCGTCATGGATTACAGGGTGGCAAAAGACCTTACCACACCATCATTCCGGCCATGGCTTTGAAGGGGGACGAACTATTCTTGAGCTACGGTGTAATGGGAGGATTCATGCAAGTAAGCTCACTTTTTTGTTCGTACACGACATCCTTTTGACTAATTTACAATTTTCAGCCACAAGGTCACGTCCAGGTCCTTTTGAATATGCTTCGAGGGTATACTCCTCAAGCTGCGCTTGACGCTCCCCGCTTTTGTATCTCAGCCGGAAGTCCAGAAACGCAAAGTCAACAATCTGGCGATCCTGGTGATATCAATAGTGAGGTTTACATCGAGGAGGGCATTCCAGATGAAGTGATTGAACAGCTGAAAGGTAAGATAAGACGGCTCGATCGTGTACAGTCAACTAAGGCATCTTTGTTCAATGTAGCAATGGGACATGATGCTCGTCGTGTAGCTGGTTTATCTCGATCAATGCTCGGAAGAGGACAGATTATCCAGAAAATTGTAGATGGAAGTGGGGCAACGGTTTGGGCAGCGGGATCGGACCCTCGTGCAGATGGACATGCTGCTGCTCAAATTTGAGCATCACATCGCGGAAGCAGAGAAAGGATGAAGTGCAGCAACAACGAACTCGTTTGTATGATAATTTATTTCAAGATGCAAGCTTCATGATAAGGAAACCCCAGTTGTCGTTAAATATATATCACTACTGCAATAAGATCTAAACCGTCCATCGCATTATCCAAAGAACCTAGGGTAGAGTGCCGATTATGTGGTCGTACGCACTGCGTACTACCGAATAACGAGTTCACATTCTCCTTTGTCTCTCAGTTCCCTCCATCATCTTCCGTCGATATTCTCTCAACTCCTTCGTTCTATCTTCACCCGTAATCCTGCCCCACCCAGCGAGGGGAACAACGAGGACCGTGGCGTTATCTTCAGAACCCATTTCTTCTGCAAAGTATAAGATACGCTCAGCAGCCTCGAGGGGGGTCGTGGAAATACGCGCAAGGTCCGAAATCTCATCGTCCGAGACTACAGAAGATACTCCATCCGATACAAGTGTAATGTGGGAATAATGCGGAGCTAGTTAACGACCGAGATGATATCAGAATAGCTGAGATTGAGGAATATGTTAATGACACACCTGTTAATAATTTGCTCCTCACTTCGGGTTCTGGTGTTACCCCGAACGGTTTCCATTTGAGATCACCCAGACTAGATTATTTGGTCAGCTTACGTGACGAAAGTGGTTTATAGGGAAGCTATACGTACCTCCTAGTATTTGCTAGCGCACCCATCCATCTGTTTGCACCAAAATAAGCAGTATGTTCAATGACAAGTGGACATTTCCTACCGCGCCTCTCCAAAGGAATCGGTGATTAAACCACTTCCCATCATCCTCCGTAGGCGAAGCGCTTCAACCCTTGCATCTGCATGATGGTTCTCTGTCATAGGAGTAACCTGACCATCGTGCGTAGAGGTAAGTAAGACACGAGTATCTCTAAGGACAGATTTTGGTCAGAGGAAGGGCGATCGAATAGACCGAATGGATGCATACCCAACATGAGCTACAGTTAATGCTACACTCTTGGAAGCGAAAAAGGGTGTTGCTGGATTATCAAGAGATTGTAATAGTACAACGGATGCAGTCGCGCCACATTCTTGTGCTGCTTCCTCCATGTTCAAAGTTTTATCCACCTTAACAATGGTAAGGGTTAAAGACTGGACTCTGACAATGAATACGAACATACCTCAAAGAAGGCTAAAGTCGCCCTGGCTTCCAAATCCATTTCTTTTTTTGCATCTGGGCCATCGGGTCTTATCCAAGGTGCCAGTGCGCCTCCTTTGAATCGCTTGAAGTAACCATTCAGTTCTTTCGTCCAAGCGTAGAGTTCTGGAATTTGTGATTTGTCGGCCGACTCGAAAAGACCGTGAAGTTCTTGACGGCAGAACTGCGAGACAGTTGAACCCCCATGACCGTCGTATATCCCCACAAAGAGGACCTGACGAGCAAGAGTCTCGGGCAGGGATGTGGGGTCCCAGTCAACATGGAAATTTTTCTTCAAAGTCAATCTGAGCTCTTCTGGATTGAGAGAAAGGGAGGCATATGCATGGAAGTCTTCCTGAGAGCTGGTGGGCCCTTGTGTCAGTGAGGTATATTTAACTCTGAGAGTGTGAAATTCCAGACCTTCTGTTCCCTCTAGACACGGCGACACCTATGACTTTGGGGTTATGCAACTGTAGACGAGCAGTTCCACCTATAGGACTATTCAGAGTCAACATAATTATGGGCAGGTCGATGGCAATACCTGGAGTAGCAAAGCGGATATAATCATGGTAATGGCGTTGTCGAACAAAATTGAACGGAGAGCGGGGTATCGAGCAGGAGCTTAAGCAAGACGAAAATCCTAAAGCCATACGACGCTGGAATGCAGCCCATGGACCCTTGCATGGATGAAAAAAAAGAAGAAATGAGCGAAGCACACAGGCTCACTCTTCGTCCGAGGCCGACAACTCAAAACCACCTTAATGCTACACAGACGCCCGCTCAGTTCCGTCATGGTTTGTCACGTGAATTGCCGAGAGTTGCCTAGTTTGGAAATGCGGTTAGTCATTCCGCGGCGGAGCATTCGGAGCAGTTCTGAGCAGCGATTTACTTCACGGCTCGAGCAGTCGTAAGCTTTGTACATTCAGCTTCCTACTCTCATCTCTCCCCTCTATGCTCTCTCGGACTCTGCGCGCATCTGGTCTTGTCGCACGTCGTACTTCGTACCTCTCTCGCTCGACAAGATGGACCAGGGCATTCGCAACCCCTTCTGACAACACTCCCAAACCTGATTCTAACCAAGACAAGATTCCGGAGAAGGGAAATGATAAACCTGATCAGCAGAAGCCTGTATCAGAGGACCCAGAGAAAGGCAAGAACCAGGAGGTTCTCAAGGGGTTGGAAGGATTTTTCCAGAGATACCAGCAGCAACAGCAGCGAGAGCGAAGTCAGGATGGTGGAGAAAAATCTGAAGGCTCGAAGCCTCCACCGCCGCCACCGCAGGGCGGGCAGAATCCCAACACTAATCAACTCCTCCTTCTGGCTACTGCCGCTGCGACTATATATGCCCTTTCCACCACCGCATCCCCTTCATCTCGCGAAATTACATGGCAAGAATTTAGAACAGCTTTCTTAGAGAAAGGCCTAGTCGACAAACTCGTTGTTGTCAATCGGTCTAGAGTCAAGGTCAAGCTTCATTCTAATGCCACGGGTACCATGTATCCCAATACGCCAGTAGGCGGTGGAGAGTACTACTTCTCCATCGGTTCAGTTGAGGATTTCGAGCGCAAATTGGACGATGCTCAGAAGGAACTTGGCATTCCATCCTATGAACGTATCCCTGTCGCTTATCATGAGGAGGTCTCAGGATTCACATATTTACTCAATTTCGGTCCAACGCTCTTATTTGCTGGTCTCCTGTTCTATCTTTCACGAAGGGCTGGTGGTTCGGCGGGAGGAGGGGGAGGTATTTTCAACATGGGAAAGAGCAGAGCAAAGATGTTCAACAAAGACGTGGATGTCAAAGTGAAGTTCAAGGATGTAGCTGGCATGGATGAGGCTAAGCAGGAAATCATGGAGTTCGTTTCCTTCTTGAAGGAACCCTCTCGATATGAGAAGCTTGGTGCCAAAATTCCTCGTGGTGCCATCCTCTCGGGTCCTCCAGGTACTGGTAAAACTCTGCTAGCGAAAGCCACAGCTGGTGAAGCCAACGTACCTTTCCTCTCCGTCTCAGGTTCAGAGTTCGTCGAGATGTTCGTCGGTGTCGGTTCTTCTCGTGTTCGCGACCTCTTTGCTTCTGCCAAGAAACATGCTCCCTGCATCATCTTCATCGACGAAATTGATGCCATTGGCAAAGCCCGAGGCAAGAAAGGCTCGCTTGGAGGGAATGACGAACGAGAGAACACGCTGAACCAGCTGTTGGTAGAGATGGATGGTTTTGGTACCCAAGAGCATGTCGTTGTTCTCGCGGGCACTAACCGACCTGATGTGCTCGATCCAGCTTTGATGCGACCAGGTCGATTCGATAGACACATTGCTATCGACAGGCCTGACGTATCAGGACGGAAAGGAATATTCTTGGTTCATCTCAAGCCCCTGCGCCTTTCGGAGAAGCTTCCAGAGACCGAAACATTCGCTCACAAACTTGCTGTATTAACACCAGGATTCTCGGGTGCGGATATCGCTAATGTTTGTAATGAAGCTGCATTGCATGCTGCAAGAAACGCACATGAATTTGTCGAAGAAATGGATTTTGAGAGCGCCATCGAGCGTGTAATAGTTGGTCTCGAAAGGAAGAGTCGAGTGCTCAGTCCCGATGAGAAGAGGACTGTCGCATATCACGAAGCCGGACATGCTATTTGTGGTTGGTTTTTAGAGCATGCTGATCCTCTTCTCAAAGTCAGTATCATTCCCCGCGGGGTCGGTGCCCTTGGTTATGCTCAGGTGAGAATCGATACCTCCTTTTCAGTAATGCATTGATTCACAGCCCTTGTAGTACCTGCCTCCCGACCGCTACCTCCTCTCCACGCCTCAAATGTTGGACCGGATATGTATGACATTGGGAGGCCGTGTATCTGAGGAGATTTTCTTTGGACCAGAAAATATCACATCAGGTGCTCAAGATGATCTTCAAAAGATCACTCGTATTGCCTTCGAAGCTGTTGCAAACTATGGTATGAACGATGTTGTTGGTCCTGTCAGCTATGGTGGTAGTCAAGCATCTGCTGAGAGCTGGCAGAAGCCATTCAGCGAGAAGACCGGTGAGATGTTGGATAACGAAGTCAGGAAGATGATCACGTATGAGATTTCTTATTTTCTCTTTACCTATCTAATACCACTGTTTTGTCCTTAGTACTGCTCATCAACGCACGACAGAGCTTCTTACAAAGCACCGTGAGGACGTAGAGAAAGTCGCCAAGCTTTTGTTAGACAAGGAGGTCATTACGCGGTATGCATTGTTAATTTGATATTTATCGGTTTTCCTCTTATCTTTCGTTTCAGTGAGGATATGATCAGACTACTTGGTCCTCGACCGTTTGCTAACCGCAAAGATGACATGGACAAATGGCTGGATGAGAACCGTCCACACGAACGCAGTGCCCCACCTCCTTTAGAAGGATTGGAAGATAACCCTGCACCAGCAGCGTCGCCTTCTCGACCTCAGGATCTTTAATCATCCATTTATCTTACTTATCATCATCACGCATTCATTCATGCTTCAGTCACATTTGCAAGTACATTTGTAGTTTATAAATATACGCGTACACTACTCATACCTGATACAGTAATGCAAGTAATTGCACAGAATGAAAGGGGATGAGGTTGCATTGAACGCCGGTCACAAAGTGTATCGGAAACCGCTCCATTGGTCTCCTTTGTCGAGTCTCGCTGCTTCCACGCTTTCATACCGACCATTCTTTTCCTGTGCATTTATGTTATCTACACCTTCGATCACTTCATCTCGAACACCTTCGTCCCTCTTCATATTTTCTCGTTTCAACAAGATGAAGAATAGAAGAGATGCCAGCCAACCTATACCAATGTAGGCTAAAATAATTCCATGGCCAAGCCTATACCATGGTCTATCTTGCGCTCGATACTATGAGTAACTTGGTTAATGAGATAATTTGAGAAGACAAGTATGGTTACATACGATGTTGGATGTGACAGCTCCGTTCAGATTGCCCCAGCCTATGGCCATTCCTAATGTTGCGCTGCGTTTGTATGAACCCTCAATATTGCCAGAGACCCAAGCTCTGTAGGCATTCAAAGAAATGTTAATATATGTGTAGAGTATAGAGACCTTGACTTACACTGAATTTGCTGGAAGAATGAGACACCTAATGAGCACATTATATCAGGAAAGAAAATAAACTCACTCACGAATCGTAGGATAGATGGCTCTGTCAGAAGTTAGTCAGTGAGATGAATGTATAGTGCGTGGACATGTACTTACGAAGCAGCCAAATAGACTGCAAAATAGGATAACGATGGGTTGGTTGAAGCGATGAGTATTATGTACCCAATGAGTCCTGATCAGAATAGTTGGATGTTGAAAAAGATCCGAATGGACCAAAAAAAATGCACGCACCAGTACCAAAGAGAACCCTGTCGAAGTAAATGGCAGTTAGCTGCATTGAACGTTTTATAGGCTCGAGAACCTACAAATTAATATAGGCTCTGTGTCCTACGCGATCACCCAAGAAACCAATTAATACGGTGACTAGACATGCCCATGCGTAGACAGGAACGGATAGTAAATTTGCGGCGGTGGCTTTGAATCCTGATTCATAAGATCGATAGGAATTATAGAAGGTCAAAAAATCAAGAAACCCCGTGAAAACGAACCGAGCTGGGGTCAATATCTGAAGTAAATATACAAATTATGCGAAGGTTGAGAAAATCACTGACTTGGTTGATGATTGTTGGTGTGAAAAGTGAAAATGCGAACAGCGGGCCGTCACTTTTGTTTTGTTCAGACGTATATCGCAGAGAATGAGTCTCGAAGAATGTTCTTACAATCCCATGTAAATCACCACTGCGAGATTTGTCATATTGTCAGTATTTGCATAGGACAGTGCGATGTTAAGGAAGTCTTACTGGCGACCCATGTCTTCCAATCACCCAGACATTGCTTGACATACTTCCAATGGAAGCGCTCTCCTCCTGCACTGAATTTCATGTCTTCCTGCAAACGTCGGATAACCCATACACCTAACATCGCTCTCATTAGGATAAAAATCTCGCGGATGTGCTGGAGACTCACGTTCAGCTTTATTGAGAAATTTAGCCGTATCAGGGAAATCCTGCAAGATAAAGAACGACGCAATGGCGCAGACAATAGTAAAAAGTCCTTCGAGGATGAATATCCACGCCCACCCCGGCTTTCCACCGATTCCGTCCATGTTGTGTATAGCAGCAGCTAAAAGACCGCCTGTGAAAGAATAAAAGCATAATGTTAGGATCAGTACATTCATTCGAGCTTTAAGATTCTTGAATCTTACTGAATGCGCCAGCAACTGTCGCAGAAGAGAAAAATACTGCGACTCGTGTGCCTAACTCAGATCTTTTGTACCAGCTGATTGTAAATTTCAGTGGCCATGTATTTGGATGTGTTGGATCCAAACGTACCATGACATGTAAAACACAACTCCAGGATAAAGTCCGGCCTCAGCCAATCCAAGAAGGAACCGCAAACCTAGATGAGCCAAACATTCATCAGTCAAGGTGATCTATAAAGTCAAGATTTTTTATATCGACTAACCAAGAAGCCCCGCATAGTTACGGACCAGCCCATGCATAGTCTGTAGGTGTGCTGTAAGAAAGTAATACAATAAACAACCTGAACATTCCGAACCATTGCTATCCCCCAGACCAACATGAGGAATGACAACCATCGAGAAGGACGCAGACGCTTCAAAGCGATATTACTCGGGGGCTGTAAATCATTTTCAGCAACATGTGTACAGCATGCACAAGAGTCTAACCTCGAAAAGTGCATAAGGAAAAAAGAATATTGTCAAAGCAATGAGATATTGTTTGTCGGTGATGTGCAAATCGGTTTGCATATTATATAACTTTGGATAGTGAGCTTGAGGTACGAATTGCACACGATGGACCAAACTCACTCTTGCATTTCCGATATTTCCTCTGTCGAGAAAGTTGAGGAGGTACAGGACTGCTAGCCATGGAACGACATGCCAGTCTATCCTTCGTAGAAGACGTTTTTCGTCTATCCCCGATATATTGACATCAGGTTCATAGAGATCTTTATGACCTTTATCTTCAGGAATGGTCACCACCGAATCTTGGACGCTTGACTTCTCTTGTAGTACTCCTGCGGACATTGGGATGAAGATCGCTTGCTTCGAAAGAAGGATGCTCACCCACTGTTTATATAGCCCACTTACAAAGTCGCATATGCCATATCGTGTCTGATAGGCCCCATCGTGGAAATTAGAAGCCACCGATAAGCTGAGGGAGATACTATACAAGCAACGGTCCCGTGCCCGTTTCAGAGATCACTTATTTAGAGTCTACTGCACCATCGCTTTCTTTGAAAATTCTGGAATAGAGGATATAAGGCCCTGTCCATACGTGCAATCGCATCGTTGATTATCACAGCTCACCGCTTGTGCTTTTATTTTATTATCCGTAGTCGACTAGTACCTGATGAGCAAATCACCTCATGCATCGGGATGGAGAAAACACGTACATACCTGGTCTACACTACCCAAACGTCCTTCTATAAGTATCGATTCCAATCACATCTTCCAGGCTTTTGAAGGTCTCGCCCAGCCAATGTCTTACATCTTCTGCTTCCTCACCTGCAACCCGTAGAATACCTCCACGCTCGTCACACAGGGAACTGAAGGACCATATTATCTTTGGTCTGCTTGCTTTTTTGAAGACTGTGATAGTGTTATATCGAGCCGCCAGAGTGTGAAGAGTGTGTTCCAGGATGGGTCCATATAACAGCACAGTAGCATAGCAGGAGTATGGTGCGAGGGATCCCCCTAGTGTTTCTAGATGTGTCCCCGAAACTGTTTCATTCCTCTCTTCCAATAGAAGCATGTCTCTTGCGACTCTCTTTCCATTGATCCATATCTCGTTTAGACTCGAATATCTGGAAAACGACCAGTACTCGCCTAGCGACTTTCTGCCAGATGTGATCCAATCCAAAAGTACGACAGATGCGGTAGAATCGAGTTTGAGAACCTGACGCTGAGAGTATTTGGCAGCACGAAAGCATGTAACGGGGTCGGGCAGCAGAAATAGAGCACCATGCGAGCTAACCTCGACGACCAGGCTCTGCTTGGTCATGTCATTGGAAGAATTTAACCTTGAGTTGGCAAGTCGTCTCTGTCCGTGTCGGTTCTTGAAGACCTTCGTTGATCCCTGCGTGTAGAGTTTCGTATGTCGTTAACAAAGAATAGGAATGAACGTTTCTGACCGACCTGTGTCAACAGGACTAATGTAGCTTCTGGCTGCACTGTGGCAGAAAGCTCAATGTTATCTCCACCCACCAACCCACCACCGTACGTGAGCATATACACCACTGCAGTCCCTTCTTGATGAACAATCGTGGACAAAAGTTTGAGAGGATATGCGTAAGACAACTCGGAGAGAATGGCCTGATGACCATGTCTCGCAACGCCGATATGCCCAACACCTGGAGCAAGTTTGCTAGGGCTGGGAGCCTCGTCAGACATTGTGGTTAAGTACTGGAATCAGGTATCCCTTTAAACTAGAATGCGATAAGCTTTCGCACATTCAAAGTGATTCATGAGTAGTGCAAAGGATTTCATACTTAGATAAGCTAAACATGCACCCTTCTCTACCAACTTCGATCCGTCGGATGGCCAGCCAATCAGTTTTTCGGTGACATATGTATTCCATATATTGACAAAATTCATACAGCAAATCATGAGGGATAGAGACGAGAGAAAGAAACAAAAGAATAACGAGAGAATAAATGCCTTGGCAGGATAATTTGCACACAACAAGAAAGCAAATCAAACAGGAAGACAAGGTGGAGAGTCCCGATGAATCGATCCTATGTAACAAGGGGAACAAAGCAAAAGAAAAAACAATAAACAAATCATAAGAAGTCGTTGGAAAATGTGACATAGAATGGAAAATTTAACAAACCAACCCTTAGCCTTAGTATTGCCGTGTAGCCAGAGCTCGAATTTCATAGAGATATGATCTGTCGTTCGCTGAGAAGACATCTTGACGAGATGACACCCAGCCTTTCATCTCTATCCGATGTCGCTCTTCAGCTTCACGGCATTTGTCCAGGAAGGATTCATCGATGTTGCACACCATAGATGCTCGAGATCCTCGATCGGATTCTGATTCTGAGCGCGAATGAGTGCTACGAGCCGGACTGGGAGCTTCGACCTGAGAACTATTGGAGCTAGGAACTGAGCCTTGTTGTTGACTTGCACGTATAGTACCTCCTTTAGCTTCCCAGTCATCATCATCCTCATCATCAGCCAAGTCCGCGAAGACATCAGGCTCATCCTCCTCCGGTGGTAACGTTGAGATCCAACACATCCGTGACGGGTCAAAGATCATGTTTCCGACTACACGAGCTCCCGAGGCCACAGGAGAGCCAATTGAAGACCCTGTGAGATGGGTGATAAGAGCAGGTCGTGTTGAGGTGATAGCTGAGTCAAAATCTCTCAACGCTTGATCATTGCCTTCCCATCTCAACGTCTGAGGGTTCCACTTCATTTCGCCAACCACTGCAATGGAGGATTAACGATACTGCCTATAAATGTAGAATACAACTTACCTTTGGCGGCACCAGCTCCACCTAAATTACGGATAAGAGTAGGTTTTCGCCTCGTTTGGCTAGACGTTGAGGCGACTTTCTTCTTCTTCGCAATCTTTTCTGCATCGGGGGGCTTGGAAGTTATAGGTGAATCAACACGTCCAGTACGTTTGAGTGTTTTAGAAGGTGGTAGAATATTGGCCAGCTCTGTAGGTGATTATGTTCAGCATGAAATGAATTACTATCCATGACAGACTACACTTACCAGTGCTACCATCGGACAAGTCGCGCTTCTTAGTACGGCGTAGGGTACCCTTGCCTAACGCACTAACATCGGCAGTTGTACCTTTGCCTTCCGTCGATTTAGAATATGAGGCACCTGGTATCCGGTTACCATATCCTTTGGGTTGAACACGATAGCGGCCCTCTTTTTCACGATCGAGCGGAAGATCGTCAAAACCATCAAGTTCAGTTCCATCACCGTAGGTCTTTGGTCGCTTTGGTCTTTTCAAAACTTTAGGAGCAGTAGGGACAGGAATGCCTGGTGTCTGGCTCCGCCGCGATTTCAGCGATGAACTTGACGGAGGACGAGGTGGCAATGGAGAAGAAGATCGAGGTAGTGGTGGCGGTATTGTTGAGGTAGAAGGGGAAGGGAACACAGAAGAAATTGGAGGTCGGGCTTTGAGCCGCGAGGACGAAGTTGGCATGGTCAATCGAAGAGCTACTGGATTCGAAGAAGGGGTGGAAGGTCGTGTTGGGGGTACATTATAATCCAGACCATGTATACGACTTGTTGAATTGGTGTGTTGTACTTTGGCTCGAGATGACGCTGTTGGCGTTTCGTACCTGGCGGCGGGTACATTAGCAGCACTCCCTGATGCAGACCCGGAGCCTGATGCTTGGGCATTGCTATCTGAGAGAGACGGCAGCGACGCTTTTCGCGTCAACTTTCGAGTGGAAGGAGGCGAGGCAGGTTTCAAGCCAGAGTGTGATTTCTGGACACGCAAGCTCCCAGGTTTCGGCGCTAAGAACGATAAAGTTGAAGCCGGAGGGGCGGATGTCAACGCTTGGCTATAGCTTTGACGTGGAGGCGAAGGTGGTGAGTTCAGTCGCCGCAACTGATACGCAGAAGATATTGGTGGATTACTTGGCGATTTCGCTCGGTCGGCTTTGACCCGAGATGGAGGGCGAATGATGGATGCTGAAGTCTTGGGAGGAACGCTCTTGCTTCGGATTATTGGAGGTGCGATGAAACGTTTTGGCTTCTGGTGAGTGTTTTGAAGGAGTCTGCTTGGACTCAACTCCATATCATCGAGAACAAGGCCACTTTCAAAATCATCCTCTGGGTCGGGACTGGCAACCTTTACACGGACATCTGCAAACGCAGTTTTCTTCTTCGCTTCCAATAATTGAGATAGCTTGTGAGCACTGCGACCCGTCTCAAACATGCCAGAAGGAATGACAAGACCATCGAGGTCATCGTCTTCCTCTTCGGTCTCGGTCTCCGGTAACGATGCTGAGGTATAATTGGAGGAAGGCGAGTGATCTGCAAACCCAAGCGAAGAGTACGCGTCCGAGGATTGAGAAGAGGATGTCTGGTCTTTGTCACCCCATTCGAGAGACGATTTTGACGATCTGTGGTTCAGAGAAAGAGGTCGTAAAGAAAGCTGAGTGAGGTCCGAAGGCAACGCCAGACCGTCCTCAAAATCTTCGTCGATAGTTGCTGGAATTGGTTTGGATGCAGGTTTGGGCAACGCTGCAACCTTGATAGTTGAGACACCCTCATCATCTTCATCTTCCTCCTCGGTAGATGATGGGAGTGGAGGGCGAATGGTGAACATTTGAGGGAACCTCTTGGACCCATCAGGTTTTGTTGCACCGCGACTTATGGAAACAATGGCCTTTGCACCACCAATTTTGCCCAAATCCAAATCCATGTCCCAATCTTCTTCACCATCCTCCTTGTCAGACTCAGCATCAGATGCGTGAAGCTCTCCATCATCGGGCAAATCAAAGTCGGCGTCGGGCCATTCTTCTCGGGGTAAAATGATTGTAGGTGCTGGAACCGTAGACATTGAAAAAATTGGAAAGCAGTAGGAATGTCGAAATAGCGATTATCAAGTTGGATTATTAGATAGGTGTATGGCCGGGTAGTGTAGGGATTGAACTCGACGAAAAGACTTATTGGGAGGACATGAAGATGTCGACAATGGAGATGGAAGTGAAAGGGAAAGATTGGCTGGATGTGAAATATCACAAAAAAGCTTGCTGTTGTCGGTGAGGAAAAAGCGAGAGCCTCGTGTTGTCGCTGTGGACGTCGTTGAGTGCGAATAAGATGCTGTAAGATGTTTACCATACAACATTTCTGTTTGTATCTATTTGTCTACCATTATAACAAGCGCCTATCAATATGGTCTCAATCTCCTCAACTCATCTGCGCTCCGTTCAATGTCTGCCTCCCCATGGTGGTCATCTCCAATTACCTGAACCTCCGCATCTGGATCAACCCAACCTTCTAATGCAGCTTCTAATTCAGCTCGCATTCTCAACCCTCGTTCTGCCATTGCTTCAGCGAAATCCTTTAACTCTCTGCCCTTAAACTGATCTCTCAGCGGCCCGAATGCCAGTAGATACAACTCTAGCACAAACGATTCAGTAGTCACACATATTATAATATGTGAATAACTAACCTTTCACCAGTGGACATTCTGAAATAGCTCTGTACAAAAGTTTTTTTGCCCGCTGTAGCTGACCACAACGGATCTCAAACTCGATATAAAGTCGCCAAAGTGACACACTACCACGGGTTCTACTCCCAACACTAGTCAGTCCTGTAAAAATCAATTAGAGACTGAATAAACTTTACCTTTCCATTGCCAGTGCATTGGATAATCCACTTCGCACCCTTTCTTCTTCAGCATCCCATCTTCCTTGTTCCCAGCCTGCCAACCAAATATCGAATACCCGCCTAGCGACATCCTTGTCAGGCAGATCTCCACCAACGTGCTCCGACAACAGAGCCTTAGTCCGTCCCCATATCGCTTGTCCCTTCTGAGATTCTAGAAAGATCCCGAGGACTACGGTGTTGTTGGGATACTGAGCAAGAGCTTGTTCCGTACGCTGTCTAAGTAGTGAAGGTGGAACAACATTGCGAAGCGTAATCGCGTGATTGTATAATAATGTGCAACTTGCGACAGTGAGGCTCTCGTGAGCTATCGAGTAAAGAGCATGTCTTTCCAATTCGGTATCTAGCCAAGACAGCGAATTTCCAGGAGTGGTAGTGAGCAGCTCGAGCAACGCTCCCAACTTGATCCAATATTGTCGCATTCTCCAATCACTAGATGGAATTTTGGATATTGTTTCCTCGAGAGCACGTTTTGCCCTCAAGACTGCGATCCCCATACTTCCCTTGCTACGCACAGATTGAAGAACGACTTGAAGTGCCTGATCTATATGCCCAGATAACCATTCCATTTCCGCCCAATCGAACCATAATTGCCCTTGTCGATCCCACATTTCGTGGGATAACCCACCGAGAACAGTTTGGTACACTCTGCGAGCTTCATCTATTCTGCCTCGGAAACGTTCCAACTGACAATGTGCTGCCCAGTGTGATAAAGAATCGCGGGCGATTGCCAGTAGCGATTTAGAGACCTTCAAGGCACTAGCATCCAATGTCAGAACATATTCTCTGCAAGGCATTGGACTCACTTCTTTGCATCAACAACCAGCTCAAAAGCGAGCATCAATGCGTCCCATTCCTCATCATCTTCCGTTCGGCACTGACGAAAGACTTCTCGTACAAACTGTACATTGATTATAGATGTGTCGACGGCACTCCAAAGCAGACATTGGCGGGGGGCTACACATTCTAAAGGATTTCTAGAGCCATAGCCCCAGTTTTTTATAGGTCCGAACACAGATGCATAATGCCGCTCTTGACCAATCACAACGCCTGTGCAAGATTCCGCTGGAGGTTTCTGATGCTGGCTAGGGAAAATTGCAGTGATAAAAGCTTCTGTTCGCGGCTGATCATATGTCCAACGATCGTCAGCAGTATTTGAGGCCGTTGATGACAATGCTTCATAAAGACCGGGTATATGAAGTCCAAGAAATGACAACCATATCAATCTCAGGAAATGCCGGGAATCGTTGGTCGAGAGATTAATCAAGTATGGACGAATGTCAGAGAAAAGGACGGTCGCATATGGATCTTCATCGTTGTCGGATGAACGTGAAGAAAGTGTGTGATGTTTGTCCGCAAATGTTTCTTCATATGCCCACTGCATGAACGGATCCATGTGAAATTCGCCGTATTGAGGCTTTGGCAATGGTGTCGACAATGTTTCCGGTCGATTCTCGGAAACCCAATGCGCCCAACCTTTAGCCATTGATTCACCACAGCGCGGGACTTCGGATTCCCAAAACTCTTCGAGCTCATCCAGCTGTGCTTCAAAAGATTCATTGGTCACGGAAGCGTGCATCTTGTACGTCCTATAAAAATGCTCAGCGAATTTTGTCGACATAGAGAGAAACTACTCACAACTCAGCCTGCACCTGAAATAATGCCATAGCTCGTTCCACAAAACCTTAAATATGATAAATAGCAGCACACATACAACAGTGGACTTATACACATACCTGAATCACGGAATGCTGTAGCAATTCTCCACAAGACACGGAGCTTAGCTAGGTCACCTTGTGGAGAATTTTCAAGAACTGACAGTACACGCTTGGCACTATTGCCGATAGAGTCTACTCCATTTTCTGCTCTTCTTATCCTCCAATCTAGCCACTCAATCCAAAGATTTATATCTCCATTCTCCAATGTATCTTCCCACTCATCAAATAATCTATCCTGATCCCATAATTCCTCTCCAGCTTGCAAATACTTCAACTGCAACCTTCTTGACTTCGCATTGTCTGGATGCGCAGAAAGCGCCCGCGTTAAGACAGTAATACCGATTTCTGCGCGGGCTTTGGGAGCGTTCTTCGAATCGTACGGGATCGTTGACAATGTGTGAAAAAAGAGAGAAAGCCAAGATGAAATGTCGTCTGGATGTAGTGAAAGCTTTTCTTCAAGTATCTTCAGGGTGGCCTGTAGTGATGTTTCAGGTGTGGTGTCAGAGTCTTCATCTGAGGATCCGCTCAGTTCATCTCGCGAGACCGATGAAAATTCAGAGGAATTTTCATCCTGCCCGGTTATGGAGCGGTAGGAAGGCTCTGATCCTTGTGTTTTCTGCGACTTGATACGGATAAAACCCTCGCCTTCGGTGGGGTCCTTCTGTCTCTTCAACTTACTAGAAGAGAGCAGTCGGCGAGTGCGCATTGTGGATAACAGACGAAGTGAACCAGAATCGGTCAAACTAGGGACCTATTTAGCGGAGTATTAAGCAAAAATGGTCGCTGACAGTGGAGATACACATGAGTGCTCGCCTTCCGTCTTCCTCCAATTGCGATGGCTATGTCATGGTGGCCTCGATGAACGACAGTGAAAGTTGATGGTAATCCAAGTATATTCTTACCACCTGCAATGTTTCTCAGCTGTCTTCGGAATGCATAAGAGAATACTTACGATTTATAAGAGTATATTTGGGAATGTCACTTCCATGGGGGCCTCCATAAGTGATATTGTAACGGTCTCCTTTCGTATCCTTGTAATACACTATGTTTCCATCAGGTCTCAGGTACCCTTCGGGGTACAGTTCAGTCTCATGTTCTTCAATTCCGGTTGTGTAACCTCCCTGGTCTCCCTTTGACTTGCGTTGGGATCGTTCACGTTCTTTCTTTTTATGACGCCTCTTTTCATGTTCCTTATCTCTACTGCGTGATTTGGATTTCGAGTCTGAATCGGTGTGGGATGGCCGGCTGGGGCCTGGTTCTAGGTCCGGGAAAGACGTGAACGAGGGTACTGACATAGAGGTCTTGTCGATATTAGAATGAGAGTCAATGTTCGCATTCGAGGAAGTAGTACGTATAGATTGAGGGCGCTTGCAAAGTTGCTGAGCGCTTCCCCACATTCGTTTCTTTTCTCCACCTATTTGCTCCTCAGTCACCTTCCTTCTAACCATATAATTCAAAGTCTCTAAAGACACAATGCGTCCATTAACGGAGGAGGAAAGCAAAGTTGTGTTCACCAAACTGGCAAACTACATCGTACAGTGTTTTTCTGCTCTCATTGCGTAAATCTCACAATCTTCCTTAGGGCAAAAATTTGGTTCACTTGATTGACAGACCCGACGAACCCTACTGCTTTCGCTTACATAGAGATAGAGTCTACTACGTCTCTGAGTCTTCTATGCGCCTCGGTATCTCAGTAGCACGACCAAATCTTGTCAGTCTTGGAACATGTTTTGGCAAATTTACAAAAAGCGGTAAATTCAAACTGCATATCACTGCGCTCGATTACCTTGCCCAGTATGCAAAATTCAAGGTAAGTTATCGGATCTTACAACTTACTCGTCTCATTCACCATCTTATAGGTTTGGATTAAACCCAACGGAGAGATGCCCTTCCTCTATGGCAATCATGTATTGAAAGCCCACCTAGGAAGGATCACTGAAGACACACCCGAACATCAAGGAGTAGTCGTGTTTGCTATGAATGATGTTCCCCTTGTGAGTTTCATATATTGTATATAAAACTGTGTATTTATGCAGCTTCAGGGATTTGGGGTGACTGCACGATCGACGGTTGACACGCGTAAATTGGATCCGACGGCGATTATTGTTTTCCACCAAGCGTAGGAGTGTTTTTTGTTTATATTAACGACTCCTGGTTGACATAGAATTCGGGTTTCTAGAGATGTCGGCGAATATCTTCGTGATGAAGTAAGAACCTTCCCTCTCTCCCATATTGAATTTCTAATCTTACGGACCTTTCTCTCTCTCTAGGAAACATTGTTCTAGATACCCCCATTCATTCCATACTGCACTGTGTTTACATTTTTTCTGAAATGGCTACGAAGTGCTCTGCCATTTTGATCGTCTATCATCGAAAATTATCATACAGCCCGAGGAATTTTTCTACCTCAGCCTGCTCCATTAAATTGCGGCAGTTCTAATAGATACCTTTCCTATAAATGAGCTTCACGACGACATTAGTCTCATTCCAATATGTCGTGACACTTCGAAGTGAGATATTGTAAATACCAGATTGTGGATATTGTACCCAAGAAGCGTGAAACGCTTTCGAGAGGTGAGTATTTGAGTACCATAAGCACTAGTTGCAGTGGTCACGTCACGCGTATTATACCACATCATGCAACCTTGCCTTTCACTATGACCTCTACGACGACCGATACCCTTTGCACTCGTTGGACTCGCATTACTGACGAACATTTGACCCTCTCTGACATAGAACACATTCTAACACCGATACCTGATGACTTATGGGTTGCCGCCGCTTGTGTCGACCGTGTTGTCGACGACGCCATTTTGGAAAAGTCGCTCTTAGTTCTTGGGATCAACAGAACTGAGCAAGCTAAAGAACGTAGTCTCACAGCATACCGGGAAGGTTCAAGTCTCAATAACAGCGAGGAGGATGTTGCAGGGATGAGTTCATGGACCGAGGAACAGCGGAAGTCTGCCTCACTAGTGACATACTACACAAGTGAACCTTCTGATGCACGGTTGTGCCAGTTGAGGGCAGTTCTTCTCGACCGTCTCGATCGACTGAATACTTTTGTTGAGATATGGAGGCCGAAGTCACTATCGTCTGAAGACGATATTGATGCAGAATGGGAGGACGATCCCTGGGCGGACGACGAAGCAGCTATGGAGAAATTCACAGACGGACTCGTAGGAGAACCACCTATTACACTGAGCTCATTCCTCCTCGACCCACTCATTCAGTCAGCGTGTCTCTTTGCTTCATCAGAACTATTCTCTCCCATTTGTCTTCTCCTCGTGAAACACGGTCCTGCACTTTGGCCTTACCGATTCGCTATTCTGAATTGCATCCCAGAGCACGTTTGTGCTTCAGAGTATCGTAGCCTTCTTCCTGCTTTGGATAATACCACCGAACAGGAAGTGAAAGTCACATTCGATCCATGGCGTCCGGAACAGGATTGGGTGGAGTCGAAGGAAGTCCATATTGCGCTCTTGGATTTAAATGTATCTCCAGTTGAGGGTGTTCCCTCACTCGACTACCGTTGCGACCCAGCCCCACTATCGTCTCGAGATCTTTCAGCATGGTATCGAGGCAGGATCGACGATATAATGGGTATGACAGGAATGGTGGACATTGCGCTTTCTCTGGTACAACATGCTGCTGCGCATGGTGTCATGAACCTTGATGAACTTGGCGAGGATCTATCGCTCTTCTCTCGTCTGGTATACGACGCTGCAAAATCTCCCGAAGGTGTTATTGAAGAGGACTTGACATTTGCACAATGGAAATCCATGGACCCGTCAGCGGTCGTCCACGCATACCTCGCCCATTCAACCCCAGATACAATAATCTACGACATCAACCGACTTGTAATGCCCTATTTATTTGTGCTCGAGTCTCGTGCCGAACGCTCAGGTCATCCGGATTCAGAACTGCCTCTTCGAATGCTTTACAATTTTATCTTGGAGGCGTCGCTTGAAATTGTTGCCACCGTTTTTGATGCGTCCAAACCTACGCTATCACCTGCTCAGAGAGTTATCAAGGATGACGAAGATATGGCTCGTTTGGCTTTGGCTTGTCTCTACGGCAGTGACAGTCTTGATGAATGGTCTACTATGAGCCGCATATTTGAATGTTTGCCTGCTTGGGATACGCCAGAAAGCGACGATCAGGCGGACGAAGCAGAAATGACTTTATCATCTCTTGGAACGTTCGTCATTCCAACAACCACGCGACCGCGTTGTACACCATCTGATCTATTGTTATTCTTCAAACCACTACCATTTTCATCGTTGTCAAAAGCTCTAGACGTCCTCGACGTTCATCTTGAATCCGGAGAGATTCTCTCGAGATGGGGTGTACCTGCACCGTTACGTTGGTTCTTGCAAAGCAACTCTAATATCTCGGAGCAAAGGGCATGGGCAAACAGGATGGCAAGAAGGGCAGGAGAGGGGGGCGAGAAGTTGGAGACACAAGATGATTGGGAATGGTTATTGGAAGATATGCTCAAACTCGCTGGTTCTGGAGACAGTGGATTGGGTGGAGCATTTTGTCTTCTCTCCAGAGACGATGTTTCTCGGATTTTCTTCAGTGGTTTGCTCAGCACTGGGAGTAAGTTTTTTTTCATTGGCTCACCTGAACCCACCGACTTACTGCCCTATCACAGACTTCCAGATTGCCAAAGATATATTACATTCCCACAAGAGCAACTTGCATCTTGATGCGGATGCTGTTGAGGCAATCTGTTTGACCTGTTCTCAAGAATTTTATGACAATGCATCTTCAGGTAACCTTCACTTTGGCGAAATGAAGCTTGCCTATGAATGGTAAGCGTCGACTACAATGAGCTGCTTCATAATTACCCAACAGTTTCACAGCTTAAACGTACCACCGCCGACCCCGCGCCTTCTCAAAGAAAAGGAATTCATTGAGGCTACATCGCGCCTGTGCTCTTTCAATCTTCAATCACGACCTGGAATCCCAATTTCTCCCATAGAGATACGGTTGACACAAGATAAACTATCCCTTGTTTCTCAACTATTGTCAAGCAACACCGATGCCTACAAACATTCGCAAGTCATTTTGGATCTTGTTAACATGCTTGGATTCAAAGACGACGCAGTTGCTGAAGTGAAAACGTTAGCTATGCTCGCCGACTCTGCGCTCCAAGCAGAGGACTTCGATAGGGCTTACGAGGCTTGCGACCAGATGGTAGACAATGTGCTCAAGCTGAAGACGACTTCAACAAAAGTTCTGCCTAATGCAATTTTCCAACACGCCTCTGAAGTTTGTTGGGTTGAATGCTTCCAGCTTGGCCGACAACCTGAATTCGAAGATGTACCGAAGAAACTCACATTGCTTGGGAGAGCACTTGAACTATGCCCAGCAGACAAGATGGTGGATATTCTCAACTCATGGAATCGACTAGAAGTTGATGACTTGGAAACGAGGAAAGCGCGGAAGAGCGGCAATCGTCCATTACATGAAGCTCATCATAAAGCTTCGGCCGTAGAAACTCTCGCAGCTCGTTTGGAGAAGCTTCACATGCCAGATCTTCATTTGTCTTCAGTCAATCCAGATGCAGCCGCATTCGCAAACAAGGCGTTCAGTCGTGTTGCTGCAAACTTTCCGTTTGGAGTTAGCGGAAGGGGTCGCACATTGCTCCCCAACGAGGGCGATCGCTCCAGGAGTAGTGATAGTAGTCGGTCACGACGGTATGAAGGTGCTGAGGTTTCTGCGCAAGCTACACGCGTGCTTCAGAAAGGTATTGGGTGGTTATTGGGGGATGATGATTAGTAGCTTAAGCTTGTTGTATGTATCTTACTGCTTACGCAACCTCTTCCATGATTTTACAACTTTCACGGGACGCACAGTAAGGTGAACTACAGTGAAATGAAGCGCAGCAAATAACCAAATTTATAAGGAACGGTGGACGTGGATAGACAGACAGGCGTTGATAAAAGAGTGACAAGTCATTGATGTCTACGGACAAATGACAAATGGGCGCGCACGCAGCGACAAAACAAGAAAAATTACAACTTTGAAAACTATGAACTCTGAGAAAAGGGTAGAATGAACAAAAGGGAGGGGGGAATATAATTAAGAGTAGTTATACATATATAGGAATAAAAAGAAAACCAAAGGACTCCGGAGACAGTGACAACCAAAACCAAGTATACACAGTCGATCATACAGCCTAAACAAGATAAGATGTGAAGTTATTGTCACAATAAGTGGCCTTCGAAGGGACTGCAGGGACGAAAAAAATGACATGGATCAAGTACCGCTTGCAAATCGTGAGCCTACGCCAGTTCGAGCTCTTGGTCGATTGACAACACCTCCTACTTTAACACCAGCTTTAGCCAACTCTTCTGGTCGAATTCCATTATTGGAATGTTCAGTCCCTGGCCGTCCGATGCCGCCTCTCCCGCATGCAGCACAGTACGGGCTGTCCTTGTCGATTGAGCGTAGATCCTCGACTTCTTGCTTCAAGTCTCGAACTTGACCTTCTAGCTCCCAAATCTGCCGTTGCCACGCCCTGCGTGCAGACAGAATCTGATCCTGAAGTGCTTGTATGACAGCAGACTGATCTTCCTGTTGTGCAGCAATGCCAACAGGGGGACCTTTCTCGTCGCTGGAACGTCCATCAAACTTGTTGGGGAACGCAGGGCTCAATGGTGAAACGATAGTCGTCGCTGTAGTAGGCGTACCGTGATCAGCGTCCAACGATGGTCGGTTCTGATCTGCAGACGAACGAGCAGCGAATTGATCGGCGAAGTTATGGCTGAAGATGGTCGATACAGGACGCAAACTAAGTCCAACGAAGTTTTCAGCAGAAGGTGGGGCGCTAGAAGATATTGAACTGTTCATGTTACTATCTGTGCCAGTGGTAGGTGTCATAACACTCCGAGTCATGTCAGGATGAAGTTCTGTCTTGGATGATTGGCTACCGGACGAAGAACTAGTGATGATAGATAGGCCATACGGGTTCTTCTTTGGATGATCCTTGTGAGAAGATAAAGAGTTCTGGCCATGGTCAGATCTGGATTCTGACGAGGAGTTGGAGGTAGCACTATTTGGAGGATCTAATAGTGACGGCGTGATAGAAGGTACCGGAACTCTGTGAGTGACTCCTTTTCGAGCTGCCGCGATAGGACTAGCGGGAGAAGGAGTAATGTGTAAAGAAGGTGGAACGGGGTTGATGGATAACGGAGGGACTGGTGGGAGTGCGGATGATCGTTCCTTGCCATTAAAGAGCCTCATAAAACCACTCTTCTTTCGCACAACAGTCTTCTGAGGCACAGCAGGTTGATCCACCTGCTGCAATGACATTTCAGAGGGAAGAGGTGGTACTGGCACTGGGTGAGCTAGATCAGTGGTAGAGCTCATGGCAAGGTTCCTATTCTTGGTGCTGCCTGCACTTTGTGACCGCAACCTCGGCCAGCTGTTCCCAGGCTGTGAACCAGGGCTTGGCAGTGGGTCCCAATCCATGCTACGAACTTGCGGTGAGGCGACAGATGAAGTAGCATTAGAGGTCGTAGCGGTGCGAGAGCGTTCCCGAGCCTGTGCTTGTGCTTCTTGAAGAGATATGAGCTTGATAGAGGAGTTTCCACTCTCACCCCAGCCCGTAAGTCCGCCAGATACAAGTTTCGCATCGTTTTTTGCGTTGAGAGAGTTACCGACGACTGGGCTTCCAATGGCGGTCTTTGGCAGTCCTCTACTAACATGTGCGGGGCTCGAGATACCTCGATTCTGAATAGCAGCTCGGGAGCCAGAGTCCATCTTGCTTTGAACGGATGAGAGGGAAGTAACAGGTGTCAAAGTTACAGTGGTACTTGAGGTGAAATGCGAATTGCTACCCAGAGAATTAGAATCAGTCAACGTGGTGCTAGAATTACTCCGCCCGATAGCAGGTGAAGCACTGAAGTCGTCATGATGCTGCTGATGAAGATCATCAAGTGACGGTTCACGGGCAAAATCAGGGTTTGCATAGGGATGCCGATAGGTGGATTGATGTTGAGGTGTGTGAGGGGAAGGAGGACCAGATAGTGACGGCCTGAAACTATTCTGTGTATAGATAGAATCCGTAGGAGAGGTTGCTCTAAGACGAGATATCGGAGAGGGATGAGTAGAATGTGTCGAAAAATTAGGCGAACCGGGGCGATTGTGATTGTCTAAGGATGGAGCTTTGGTACTCGAAGTAGTTCGTGAACGCAAACGTGGCAACGACAGTTTGTCTCGGAAGGAGGATTGAGGAGAAGGGGCCATTGCCAACGACGTAGAAGACATCGAAGCTTGGGCAAGCGCACTAAAAAGAAAATTGTCAACACGAAGGAATCAAGTCAAGATTTGATAAAACGCACAGCAAAGCACCTCCAGTTGAAGTGATGGAGGATACTGTATCAAACGACTGCTTGGGTTTACCGCCATGCGAACGTGCTGAATCTACACTAGGTCTACGTTCAGGATTATGCCGTGTCCCAAGAGCCCAAGCCTTCTTCTGGCTATCTGCTTTGCTAGAAGACTTATCCGCTTTCTTCTTGCCGCGCTTTGTATCCTCTTCGCCATCTTCATCCAACTCCCAAGGAGCTCTGGAGTGAAACCTCATCTTGGGGCCATAGGTGCTGATTCTATTACCTTCGCTATCTCCCTCGTCTGCATCGGCGAAGCGTTCATCTTCTTCGACGGTGCTGGAGTCAAGGTCTTCATGAGCAGTCGAGTAGTCATAAGAAGAACGAGGGGGGTCGTCGTCTAAGTCAAGGCTACTCGCCTCGGGGAAGTTAAGACGTTCCCTATCAGAGACTGGTGAACGAGGTTCGGAGGAGTAAGAGTATTGGGTAGGCGATGTAACATATGGCGAGTAAGAAGAAGATGCACCTGCGCCAACATCTGACCTTCCGTAAGGCTGAGGAGAAAACTGGTTGTGACTGTACAGAGAAGGAGAGTCGGAGAAGTCGGATTGAGAAGGGAAATGGCCATGCAGGTCAGCTCTGGCGGCACGCTGGTCAAGGAGATATCTGAGGTGATCGTCGTTAGAGTTGAATTCGTAGTTTGAAGTCATGACATGAAGTCTGCGGACGGTCCAGACGACCTGCAGGTCGGGGGAAAGAATGAAGGAGGAGGAGGGAGAGGAAGAAAGGACTAGAGGATGATGGGAGGATCAACCCAAAGTGTATAGTACAGATTCAAAGCAACTTCCCTTAGCGAGATTTCGATTTAGCCTCGGCAGAAACTTCCTCCTCCTCTTGTGAAGAAAAAAAAACATTGGGAAAAACATTCCACACTCAAATTCACTCCCGTAGCATTTGTCAAACTTCCATCGTCATATTCATGAGCTCGCCAATGTTCAAACGTTCACCAAGAACGGACGCTTTCTGCCAGCTACGTTGGCGACTTGCACACTTGACGGAAACCATCAAAACCCCCTGCTTCTCTCTTATCAGACTCGCACAATATTAATGCGAACGTTGTCATGTACATCCCTCGCACATTCTTTTTACGGAATTAACGAACACCACGATTACACATTACCATCATGTACCCAATAAACCAACTACTACAGTATATACAAAGATTACGTCCAAGAAACTGTACGATATGCAAAATAGAAATAAACATAAAGTGCACTCTCTCAAGTGAGATCAATCACATCATCATCCCCGTCACTCAAAAAGCCTGCACGTCGTTGAAATTCTTGACTGGAACCTAACCCGCTTTCTTGAGAGGACGACGGGAAGGGTGCAAAACGCCTTTGCGCCTGTGCTGACACGCCAACAGGTCGTTTGAAGAGAGGAGATGGAAGAACTTCCAGATCACTATCACTGTCAAGTTCAATGATAGTCGCTTCTTTGATACTTGAAAGCGATCTAGGATGGGTCCTGGATGCAGGGAAGTCATCAAGGGGAGGCAGTTGAGGAAAGGGTTCCAAACGACGTTGGTCTTGCGTCGGTGTTACAGGTTTCGCAGGTGTGCTATGTGGCGAGACAATGGCCTGCCCATGTATGGTTTTCCTCCGCTTCCTACTACGTTGTTCCTGAACCGCTACATCATCATGTGCATCCCTGAGACCGGGTCCGGGGATACGATTTCGTTTTCCCGCAGGAGCCTTTCTCTTCTTGCGAATCTTCGTGCTACCATCCCCCACACCAAGAATATCGTCGATCATTTGTTCGAAACGATTTTGAGGGGCTTCATCTTCGTCTATATGAACTGTAGGTTTGTTGGATCTTTCGCTTCCTGAAGCGCGTTGGTTCCTTGGAATACTTCTCTGCGCCATTTCCGTTGTTGCAGATTTTGACCCAAGAGATCGGTCATGAGATAGAGAAGAGTTTGTAGAATTCTGTGCAGAAACTCCTCCTACTTGACTTTGGGGACATGAAGGAGTTGAAACAGGTGCTTCTAAAGTCTCATCGCCAGAATTGTCGAGATGTACGAAATCAGGATTGTCCGGGTCAGGAAAACTGAAAATAAATCGACTGCGAGGAAGAGGAAGCGAGAATTCGGAATCAATGAAGGGAGGATGAGAATGCTGCTGAGATAGGGACGGAACGGAGTGAGACGAAGATGCTCGGGGAGTTTCAGAATTGACTGAGTGTTGCATTCTCTTCGGTTGCTTCGTTTTTACTCGCGCACTTCCTGATGATGGCTGTGATTCTCTATCTCCATTAACATTCGGGTTGGTAGATTTAGCGCCATCTCTACCCTTAGCAGCATGCTTTGCTTGTACTCCCATTTCGTATTCTTGTATCAGTCGAGGATGAACTTGTCGCATCATGGACGCCGGAAGCCAAACGCGCATGACTGCGAGGGGGTCAGTAGCCTTGCCCTTCGACTCTTTCTCAGCAAACTGTGATCCCAGGAGGGTGGCATCCAAGTCATCGTCCGTAAGGCCTATCGCATTCTTGGTTGGTTCCCGATGCTTGCCAGTGATTCCAGAGTTCGCCAGTGCAACGAATTGTGCAGGATCCACTTCCACACGGAATTCCAGCAATTTATCCGTGGAAACATGTTGTCGATTACCAACAATGGACTTGATCAATGGGTTCTTGTCCCTTACGGGGGCTGATGGAACTTGCTGTGTGGTACGGTTTTCAAAACCAGACGCGATTCTATCTGAAGCAGAAGGATTGAGGTATTTGCTGACAACTGAGGCTGTCGTCCCCACCTCATCCTCAATGGAGGGTGTTAAAGGACCACGAATGGCAGTAACTCGTCCCCCTCTCTCTGACCGACGCGTCCTTTCCTTTTCATCAGCTTCTACAGCAGCGTGTCGAAGAACGGACATCAGGGCTCCTCCCCACATGAGCGTTCGGAAACGATGAATGATTCGAGACCTGTAGCCCCATTCGTCAAACTTATCCTCGCATAATTTAGCAATGCGAGGTAGACTAAGGATGCCGTTGCCATGAACTGATCCTCCTCCAGTACTTCCAGTGCTCTCGCTGCAATAAGGAGTAAAATACCACTCCAGGATGTCAGTCCTTGGAAACAGGGCTGGAAGTTGCACCGAATTATGTTTGGGAAGATGACCACGTGAATTTGTCCGCAACTCTTCGTTGACTTCGGCCCTCCAGCGATTCAAGAATGAACCTAGATCCCGATGATCCCTGCGCTCAAATCCAGAGAAAAGTTGCCTGCCAAATCCACACTTGATGAGTCCATAAGCAATTTTAGGGCCACATCCCGGAACTCCCTGAAGCAAATTTGAGCCATATTCGATTCAGAGATTGAGGGGAAAGCGCTTACATTGTCATAATCACCCCCGGAGAGAAGGGCGAAGAAGACGAGATCAGCTCTGTTCATACCGATCTGGGGATTACTTTCAATTTCAGCGGCGTTGTAGATCATGGTATGACTCTTGCTAGGCTTTCCATCCATGTTGAGGGCAGGTTTCGATTTGTTGCCAGACAAGCCGGTGCCAGTGCTTTACAGGGATAAGTGGAAGTCAAGACGAAGCATGAGATATAGCTCACTTTTTGATGATGGTGCGAGCACCAAACACGAAGGCATCGACATCATCTGTCAGGATAGCATCAATGTAACCTTTCCGATTCAAGTATGCAAGTTTAGCTTTAGCTTCACCCAACGCCTTCAGATCGCTACATGAGTGTCAGATTTGGAACAACAGAGAAAGGCTTACAGTTCTATGTTCCATTCCAAAGACTTCTATTAACTTCTTGAATTCTGCGGTGAGATAATGAGAGCCAGATTTGCCCTTTCTGCTTCCGCGTTTCTGATTTGGACGTTGTCTGCCATCAAAGACGAACAAAGGGAGAAGGGGGAGCTCGGCAAGTCGACAAAGACGGAAGAAGAGTAAACGGAGCTGTGGGTTTGCGCCTTCTCTGCCATCACGAGAGTGCTCAAACCAAATACTTGCATCTATTCCGATGCGGTACGCTCGCTTTCCTGAAGAGTTGTCCTCAAAACCGTCCGCGACGGCGATGTGAGAGAATGCACGCGATTTGCCTGCAGGACTAAGAATCTGGTCGGTACGGCGTTCGGTCAGTTGACAATGGAGGTTGGTAGAAAGAATGAAACGGACCTCCCAAAGACCGGGGACTCCCATCTTGCAGTCATTCAGAGTGCAGCTCGAAGAGTTCAAGTTGAGTTGTCACGAAACGCGTATGTCACAAGCCCTCAGATCGAATGTCACAAACGTAGTGTCACTTTCATACGCCAATGACGTCACTTGTCCAGTGCACACTGTACATACCTCAAACCGCTTGAGACTCGAGAAACTAAAAGTTGAACTGCAACCATGAACTCAAGTACAGGAACAGCTCAGACATACGAAGCAGGTGATCAAAGGTATACCCCTCGCTCATTCATCACCTCGCTCGCCGCTCACAGCACGGTCATCAGAACTCAGAAGAGCGAGAGAAACCTCGACTCCCACAGGTTCAACGAAGGTCAACCAAACGCTCACTCAGATACTGATTCCAAGTACGTTTACTTACTTTCATGCTTGAATATGCGCCTTATCCATTGATCTAGGGATCAGCGTAGTCTTGCGAACAGATTGGAATCAGCAGCTACAAGAGACTCCATTCGCGAGGAACAGGAGAGTGCCCACTCAAAGCATTTCGACCCTCTAGCCCCGGCACAAGCACATGGAAACAAGCCTTCGAGAGGTGCACAGGTTGATGCTGAGCTTCAGAAAGCTGACGAAGAGGAGTTGAAGAACAAGGGAAAGATCTAATGCCCGCAGCGGGCTACGGAGGTGCGAGCGCATAAGTCCTAATAGCAGGGTATCGTCGATTAGCAAGTCAGAGGATATTAGTTTGTACACGCAATAGTCATCATAGGTTTTAAATATCCCAACTGGTATCCACTTCTCCTTCCTTCACAAACGGTTTGTCCACTCCGACCACAACACTTTCGCATAATGGACAACTTCCCGCCAGTATATCTTCCAACTCCTGCCTCAACCTTTCTCCTTTCTTCTCTGCATCTTTGTCTCCACCTCTCCTACCTGTACCCATACCAATGCCCGGGATCCATCCCGCTGGTGCCATCACTATGTTGGCCAGTGCATCTGGTACAATCAGGTCTCGGAGTCGGTCACCAGCAGACAAAATATTTCGTCCAAGCACATTAGCTGCCCTCGCTCCATTTTGCACCCCTGGAAGTCCAAAGTTGGAAGACAACAACGTCCGTTGATGACCGAGTTGACGGGAGGCAGCAGGCATGGGACTGGCGATGGCATTGCGATCGAGCGGCATCTGCTGAGTTAGTTTGACCAACTCAGCCTGAAGAGCGACTATCTTGCGTAAAGAAGATGCAGGAAGATATTCCTTTGTCTATGAAGACTTCAATAAGCTTTTACAATGAGTAACTGTTAAGTCAAGTTCACTCACCAATCCAATAAGACAATCCGCGTGGAAACTATGATGACAAGGGAACACGTAGAATTGTCGTGACAGCAATGTTTGTCCACAAACCGAACATTTCTCTCCAGCATCAATCGTGATAAATCGCTTCTGCAAAGCTGCGATATCTTGTCTGATGGCATCCGCGTTCTTCGTAGCTTCATCCATTTCTTCTTTCAGTGCATCGATATGTGACGAGTAACCTTCCAAAGCAGTACAAATCTCTTCTTTGAAATCATCGATGACCACAAAGTCTGGGAAAAACGGTAAGATATCTTCAATCTTGAGTAAATCTGTGTTTTCCAAGAAGCGCATTGCCCTAACAGTAGAAAAGTTAGAATGGAATGCGAAAACAAACAATACACTTGAAAGCCTACTCACATCTTGATATCTCCCTTGTCCTGAACAACATACTTTGCGATCTTCAGCCAAAGTCTCTTTCGAAGTTGTCGATCTTCCTCCGGAGGCATATCGGCATTGATCTTCGCAAGTTCAAGGTCACCTTTCTCTAAAGCCAAATCAACACTACTCTCCCACAATCCCATCTTAGCATATATATGCACACAAGGTTGTGTTCGACCGGTTTGCTTGCATAGTCGTAACGCATAGTCGAGATCATAATATGGTTTTCCTGAAAGAGGATCTGAAGGTGCTGTTGATAGGAACCTCAGTAATGGACCGTCATCTTCTGGATGTGATGATGTGGATGCGGATGGTGTTGAAGTGTAGAATGTGATGATGAGGTTATGAATGGTAGAAGATGTGACTCCCTGTTCAAATATAACATGATTCAAGTATCGTATCGCATGGTTTGGTGAAAGTGGATCACGAGTGACATGTTGAAGACGAAGGAGGGCCGGTACCAATCGTATTGGATCTAGTGATCTTTGTCGTAGCCATGCATCGACTGTTTCTTTGGGTGCTTGCCGCATGAGAGTGGGTGCGAAGCGGTAATAAAGTTCGAGGTTAGGCTGTCATCACAGAAGAAGTCAGCATCCACGATTGACAGTGAAAAGAATATGATTTACCTGACGACTAAGAGCATCGATAGCTTTCGTCCATTCCTCTTCCATGACCCAATGTTCAATGACACGTTCATAGTCCCCAATCACGGTGGCATAATGAAGGTACATATCAGTTCGACCATGCCCTTCAATAAGTTCAAACACGGTAGTCGGATCCAAGTTGGTCTGTTCACTTCATGTTCAATCGAGGGTATATCTAAATCAGAGCGAGATGACCGACCTTGTAAGTCTCAAAGAAATGTCGTAAATCATCCTCGAGAATTCCACGTTCCGCTTGCAAATTCATGACATCTTGAGACACAGACTCAGAGGCCACCAAGTCATCCAATTCGTTGCATTTGCTGAGATAAAACTCAACCAGCCATGTTGCCAACATCATTCTCTGAGACAGATCCTATTGACACGTTTCATTAAATTTCGATAAAAGAGAAAGAATAATCTTGCATACTGTTTTCCTGGTACGCTCTAGTCTTGAAATCAAATAAGACCTCAGTGCATCTCTTTGCCCAGCATCGAGGAATTTGAGAGTAACCTCTTCGAATGTGACGCTACATTGAGCAAACGCCTGAGCGGCTTGGAAGTATCGTCCTTCATTAAAGAAAGCTCTTGCTTGAGCTGAAGTAACATTGTCTCTTTGACTGGCGGTCTACTCCAGCATATAAGAAATCATCACCAATTCTTCAAGTAGATGCGACGAACCTTGGCATATTGTAAAGCAGAGTCGAATTTACTTTTCTCGAGATATATCCGCCAGACATCCCTATCCTCATTTCGTACACTGAGTTCGAACAAAGATTGGTCAGTGTACAACCAATAAGTCTTCCGTATAGGATCCGCTGTAAGACCACGAACAAATTCGTTCGGTTTCTATATGACCGAAAACATGGTCAACAAATCAAAGATATTGGCAAAATGAAACATACCAGAGGGATGATTTCCTCAAATGTTAGCTGTTCGTTCAGATTTGAAACCGCTACGACTCTATCACGATAGAGCAGAACAAAATGGAATTCCGTCAATGCAATCGATAAAGGAACACCACCCAGATCGGGTTGTCGACTCCTTGGTGACATTGAAGGGGAAACGGGGAAAGTAGGGTAAGGAAGGAGTTGAGCACCATCAATGAGGTCGTCTGAGCCAGAGTCAAAATTCAGGCTTCCATGGTAGATACCAGCGGCTGTGTTCAACATCGAGTTGAATCATAATTATCATCAGGAGTAGTAGACTTAGAATGTACCTGTCATCCAAGCGAGAGCTTTTGGTAAAGAGTATGCCTGATCTGCATTGGAGCTATATAGATGCAATTCCGAGTTGTCGATATTTCCAGGAAGTTCCAAAATCTCTTCGAGTATCCAAGTTGGGCATCTCAATAAGCGAAAACATCGAGGGCGATTCAAACTTACTTGGTGCAGTATCTCGGTAACTGGAAAACACACTAGAGAAAACCCTTCCAGAGGCGTCTGCTCTCTTGTCCGGAGTAGCGACAAATTGATATATCCTGGTCGCAGTAGTAATAGCCACCCAGACGCGTTTGTAGTCCAACGGAGGGAAGAACGTGAATTTCATGCCTGTTATAGGGCTACGTTCGGGAAGAGTGAATACAGGTTGAAGATATCGCTCTTGCGGTTTGAAGAAGTCGTCTTCTGCATCTAATACAGCCTCGTATACAGTACCGTTCCTCGCTCCAATAAGCATTTCTCTGCTGGAAGTTGACCTCGGATTTGATAGTAGAGCAGGAGTGTTCCATGCTATACATTCGATAATCATCTTGAACCCTTTGAGCTGCTTAGGTTTCTTCCATCCTCTGAACAGATACCAATTCTCTCCTTGTGTTGACGTAATGATTAAATGCCGTCCTGAAGGATCCATGAATATTTTATCCAAAGTCATTTCGGAGGGTTTGCGAGGGATAGGTATTTGGATGACTTGGTCTTCTCGAGATAGCTCTATTAGGACTACCACGTTGTTGCTTAAGCCCATAACCAAGACATCGGAGGATACGGCAAGAGATACAAGGGGCGCTGGAAGAGCAAACTGAACCCTCTCTAATGCAAACAAAGGTTCAGCTGGTTGAGGCTGCTTGATTGTGTGTATGTGTAAGTCTTGCAATATTTTAGAATCTAGGCTGAGAGCTTACCTGGTTGTCCAAGACACCTAGTTCTAACTCTTCCTGTTCATACGATGACGGTTCAAACCCTTCATATTGAACCTGAGGCAAAGATGCATTGGGCCGCGTTGGAGCAGGTGCAGAGGAATGTTCGACGTCTGATAGTTATACTGAGAACCTACATATGCAGTTCAGCTACATTTACGTACATTCGTCAAACATAGTCGGACCAGGGTGAAGCAAAGCCAGAGCAAGTCTCGTCAAAAGCAACGTTCAGACGACGAATGAAGGTAGCTCTGCCTGCGAGAGTCTCAGTCAAGGAAGAAATGGAAATGCATCACTACGCGTGCCAGTTCTGTGGGCGCTTCCTTTAAGCATTTTAAGGCTCATAATGGAAAGGGTCGATCTAGATTCTAGGCCCCATACTTTCGAGATACAGTATTGATACAGTACACTCCTCTGCATCTATGTTATAACGTTCATTTTTTAGATATAAGATGTATGACAAACAAAGGATCCTAGTATCTTTTCCATCAGTTAGTATCGAACACTCGATAACTTGACATGGTCATGATGTCACGGTCACCCAGGCTACAACAACTCCTAACTGACACTACCAATAACATATTTCAAAAGCCAGCCACGTTGGCGTTTTGGATCCACTACGCCAACCTCCCCGCAGTCCATGACCAGTTTTCGTATTCCTAGCCACCACGAGCGTCAGAACCGTCATGTTTACATCATTTTCATAGGGGGCTTGGATTCTCAGATTTCAGGATATAAGTGGCCAACACATCGAACATGTCGCTCCTCAAAACTCTACCCACCACAACCACAACTACAAACTCGATTTACTTTACCTTTCATTCGTTAACCAACAATGGCATTCAACAACGATAACGACAACTTCAGCAACGACCCCAACAATTTCGGTTCAACTGGCGGTGGTCGTCGTTCAAGTGAGACTCCTAGAATTTTAGATCATGGGAGCGGCGTACTGATGCTACCCCTGTGTTAGACCGCAATGAGCCTTTGAACGCACCTTACTCTGAAAGCGACTTTGGTGCCCAGGGACCTCTCTCCGGTACCCAAGGTCAACAAGGTTTCAGCTCCGGTCAGCAAGGAAGTGATTGGAACTCGAGCGGTATTCAGAACCCTCCCTTAGGTCGCAGCGGTGGTAACGAACAATGGGGTTCTGAGGACACCTCTAATATATCCTCTGGATATCGTGGCGATACTTCCGAATCCGGCATTCCAGGTGCTGGTGGAAACGAGTTTGGTTCAACTGGTCGACAAGGTCAGCAAGGACAGGGCCAGGGCCAATATCGTGGATACGAGAAATCCCAGCTCGGCAGAGGTGCCGGTGCTACTACTGGCACTGGTATCGGTGAAAGTGGTGATAATGATGAGTGGGACAACACCAGTGGCGACAAATTTAACCAGAGCAGCCAAGGTGGTTATGCTGGGAAGCAGTCAGCTGCCAAACCACCTATGGGTGAACGTCTCAAGGGTGAGAGTGTTATGTGCATTTCAGGAAATATCATTGCTCACATTATATTAGGGACCATGGAGCAGATGACTGGTAAAGTCACTGGAAATCAAGGAATGGCTGAGCGTGGACAAGAACGCAAGGCAAGTTCATGTTATGTTGTTTTGAATGTTCAGACCTAATCTCTTCACTTAGGCTGGAGACAACTCGTACGGCGGTTCGTCTTACTGATCGATTCTTATTTTTGACTGTACCAAGTTTAGCTGCCTGATGTATGAGCACGCAGAAATGTATCATTAATCAAATGTACGAATATGTGGAAGTTATGTTACGTTTTCACTCACTTTCGATGATGGGCGTGAATAAGCGCATCTGAAAGAGAAAGCAATGCGGCGTGGACATTGAGTACTCAGTAGGTCAAAATTTACCGCGGTACAGTCTGCAGGATGTGATTGCCAAGATAAATACCATTGTTGCTCTGAACAGATGATATGTATCATTTTTGCCTGTATTAACACAATCAATATCAATCAGTCGATTTGGAGGGCCAAGAAGTTGTAGACCCAGGATTGATGAACAACATTGTCCGATTCTTCTGATGATTTGCAAAGGAGAAAGGAAGGATGCAAATCGCTGTAGTCTCTTCCGCCAATTGTACGTACAGCCAAAAAAAAAAGAGGGAAACGATCTACTTGCACCGCTTCGAGCTTCAAGCCTAATGGTGCACTTCCCCTGAAACCAAGAAAAATCGTGGTTGGATTGCTTCATAAGAAAAATATCACGTACATGCTACAAGTAATTATAGTACAACCTGTCATCTCAAAAGAATGTATCAATGCAAAGCGTCTGCAACGAGCACAAGAATTTCTTGAGTGCTCTTGCCAACGTTGGCCATATCCTTAGCAATAGATTGCCATGTCGCCCCGTGGTGAGGCTCAGCAGCTATGCATCGCTTCATGACCTCCTCTTGATATTCCTAACGTATGCCCAATTATAAGTAAGTCGGAACGTAAAAAGGAAAAAGAAAGGTATAACTCACAGCTGTCCCGTGCTGCTTCTCAAACTTCCACCACCAAGCCCAAGTATCACCCAGATCAGGATTCATCTTCGCTGCACGTTCAAACCATTGCCTGGCTTTCTCCACTTTACGTTCAGCCCAAAACAATCGTGCAACAGTGCAAATGATAAGAGGATCATCGGCGGATTTTCTCAGTGCATCCGCAGAACGTGATTTACGAGTGGGACGAGGTTCTGCCCAAATTGCCATTGACCATAGGAGACCTGATGTCGGACACTCCTGCAGACCTGAAAGAAAACAAATTATCAGAAAAACGAGATGTGTAAACGTGCAAGAATGAGGTCATACCTCTAGCCAAAACGGTCTTGGCTTGAGAAGAACCACCACTTCGTTCTTCTACTCCGACAGCTTCTGCCCATAATTGATCATTACCAGGATTTGCTAACCGAGCCTTGTCTAAAAGGGCTCGAGCCTTGATGCTCTTCCCGTCAGCTTCCTCAAGCCGACTGGCTAAGAGCCATAAAGTGATATTTTTTGGGCAAGCCTTGATACCAGCAGTGAAAGAAGCACGAGCAGCAGGATAATTCTTCTGAGATTGATAGATTTGACCCTGAACCATGTAGAGTTTTGGGAACTTCGGATATTTCTTAAGGCCAGTTTGCAAGGTTTCAAGAGCAGTGGAAATTTGACCCTGTTGCCGTTCAAATACCGCAGACTTGAGCCAGATCTACAGAGTTGAAAACATTTTAAAAGTAAACATTTTGAATTCGCAATGAAAGATGCAAGAGACTGACCCTTTGCGTATCCGCAACACTTCGAGCGCGAACTAGCAACTGCCTTGCAACTTCCAGCTCTCCGTTCTCAGCTTCAAGCTTAACGGCAGCAAGCCATATTTGTTCGCTTTCAGGGTTCGCAACGAAAGCTTTCTCCAGGACCTCACGAGAAGCGGGAACATCTCCAGCGACCCACTTCTCCTTAGCCCACATAAGCCAAAGAACTTCGGCCTGAGGACAATGATGCACCGCTCGCTCCAAAATGACATTAAGTGATTCCCTGAGAAACATGAGGATTAGTTTGGGTTAGAAGATAACCAGGATAATAAAACGACGAACTTGGTTCCGTGAGCCTTTTCTAAATCAGCTGCCCTCCTCCATAAAGTCTTACGATCGGGGAACACCCTCAATGCATAAGCTAAGATTGCACGAGCAGTTCCAACCATGTTGCGAGCTTCGGCACTTTCAGCATCACTGAGCCAAGTCTCCAGTCTATCTTCTTCCTCTACCTCCATTGCAACTGTTGCTTTGATAATGGCTTCGCATGTCCGCAACGATCCCTCCGTTTCACATTTCTCAGCCTCCTTCAACCATTGTTCTCTCGTCAACAGCACCTGATGTCTTCTCAACTCTCGTACACCGGCCTCGATGGTTTTGTCAACAACGTCGAGCTTAGCCTTCCGTTGATCTTCTGTTTGTTCCGTGGCGTAGGTTTCTTGTTCCAATAATCGACCAGCGGCTATCCAGATTTCATGACTTGTAGGGACCGCTTTACGCGCTTTGTTGAGAACGGCTTTAGCTTTCTCTGGAGTTTCAAGACGGGCGAGGGCAAGCCAAAGTTCGACTGATAGAGGAATCACTTCTACAGCACGAGCGAGTAAAATGCGTGCATCAGAAGCAGATGATTCGAGATTGACCGTCTCTTTCCAAAGGCGGACAGAGTTGGGGATATGTTCCAGAGCTGAAAGCTGATAAGAGGTGGGAATTCTGGGGAGAAGCAAGATAACATACCTTTGCGAAGTACTCGTTTCTTCGCTTTGATGTCATGTTCGAGATCTGCGGCTGCTAACCATACCTTGACACTTTGACCAACATGTTGAACTGCATTGGCAAGGATGACTTTCGCGTCGTCGTTGTTCTGACAATTGTTAGATGAGATCATGCCATTTGAAAACAAACAGAATGTGCTCACATGTAATCGAGCCGCTTCCAGCCAAACATCTTCACTCTTGGGACATTGTTCGCAGCCTTGTTTGATGATCTTTCTCGCAGCGACCATTCGGCCAGCATGTTCTTCCAAGCAAGCAGCTGCAATCCATCCAGGAGAATGCTTTGGATTCGACTTGACCAATGAATCAAAGAGCATCCGAGCTCGCTTAATGTCACCAATTTCTGCATCGGTCTTTAATACGACGCTGTCCAAGGATGTGAGGTAACCTTTAGGATCAACAGAGGTAGCTAGTCCAGAGGCAGTCGAAGTACCGGACACCTACGATATGAAAACTGTGAGCAAGTGAGAAGAGTTTAACATTGACAGCAACACACCTGATCAAGCTTCAAAGACAGGATCTTATCTCTAGCCTGACCCATTTCAACGAAATTAGTCAGAGAACCAGATTCAGCTGGTGTCTCAAATCCTCCGCTCTATCATAAATGGTTAATGAAGATAACATGACAAAAAGCATGGTTTCGCTCACTTCTTGTTGTCGCGAATCAAGGGCATTCTCATACTCGCCTTTGGATCTGTCTCCGATGATAACACTGTCCGGTACAACGAATGACCTCTCGTCCCTTTTACGCTTTTTCCTGGTGAGATTGCCCACCTCTGGAATATTCTCCCACTCTTCATCCGTGACAACCGACAAACCACGCTTGAGATCCGCAAATTGCTGTTGAATTTTTGGTCGTTCTGCGCGATGTTTGGCCAGCTCCTCATCTTCACGGGCTTCTCTGTAGTAAAAGAAAGAGGATGTAGATGATTGAATGACAGGATGAGGACAAACTAACCGAATGCACAAACCTGCGTGCTCTCCGCCGCGCATCCATGTTCTGGTCTACTTGGTCATAAATCTTATCGGCTTCCTCGTCATCTGCCTCATAGGAAGTTCCAGCAAAAAGACCATATTCGTTGTCTGGGTCTTGAAATTGGTCGGGGTCAATCTCAGGTTCTTCTCCTCTTCGCGCCTGAGCCTCACTACAAAATATAAGTATATCCTATGGTTCAGCAGGTCATGACACTCACGCGATAACTTCGGCAGAGGGTCCTTCACGAGCAGGACCAATATCAGAACGAGTGGTGAAACCTGAAGCACTGCGTTGTTTGTGAGCTACCGCGACTGAAATCCAAAATCATTTATTCTCGCTCACCCTCGTCCTAAACCGGCGACATATGATGCAGGGGCTGGCATCGACAAGAATGCCAACTTGTTTTGATTGTTGTTGGCTGCCATATTGTAGAGTAAATGCGGCCAGAAGATGAGAGAATAGCTGTAGTTGGTATACTTAGTAAAGTACGTGCACTCGGTAGTCAGAATTTCAGCAGTTACTCACGGTAATGGCCACGTGCATTCAACTTTAAATCCAAGTTATTATGCAGCAAACAGTTTTGTAATTGCAACGGCTGAACGTAAGGTAGAACAAACACTATGGGATATAATATCTATGCATAAAGCAGGAAAACGAATCCAACGCAAGCAATTACAGCATGAACGTTAATGGGTTTTCAAGGTATCCCTTGAATGCTGCTAACCACCGAGCGCCGACAGCACCATCGACAGTGCGATGATCTGAACTCAAAGTAACCTTCATCACATTAGCAACCTTGAAGCCCTTCTCTTCCTCTGGCGCAGGCACGAGAATGGCCTTTGTTGTTCCAACTGCGAGAATACATGATTGTGGAGGGTTGATGATGGCAGTGAAATGATCAATGCCGAACATGCCCAAGTTAGAAACCGTGAATGTTCCGCCCTAAATTACCAAGGTCATTTTCCTGCTTGTACCCGAGAAAACGCGTCCGACTCACCTGGTATTCTTGTGGCTGTAATTTACCATCCCTTGCCTTCTTCGCAAGCGCCTTTCCTTCGGCCGAGATGGAAGCAAGTCCTTTTGCACCAACATCCTTGATGATGGGTGTAATCAGACCTGTAGGAGTAGCGACAGCAACGGAAATATCGGCTTTCTTGTATCTGAGTAAATTGGTGTCAGTGTAGTCGACTACTGAGTTATAGGTTAATCCGAACTCACTGTCGGATAGTTTCACCCAACCATGCGGAGTTGGCCTCAGGTACATCGGATAGTGCGCATGCGCACGCTTTGAGAACGAAGTCATTCACGCTCAACTTGGCGGATTTGTCCTTTTCAGACAAAGCTTTGTTGAAGACTTCCCGAAGCTTGAGCACTTTGTCCATATTGATATCTGAGGTGAGATAGTAATGGGGAATATCTTGCTTGGAGGAAGTCAATCGTTGTCCAATAGTACGACGCATGTTTGACACGGGAATATCAATGTAATCCGCTGAGGGAACAGCAGGGGCGGGGGCAGCAGCAGCAGGAGCAGCCGCCTCTGGCTTGTATTTCTCAACATCTTGACGAATGATTCTGCCATTGGGACCAGTACCCTTGATTTTAGCAAGAGGGATGCCTTGTTCAAGAGCAATCTTCTTCGCAATGGGAGATGCGAAGATGCGGTCACCTGCAGGCAGCTCGGGTTTGGACTCCGAGGTAGGCTGAGCTTTGGTGGGCTCGGGCTTGGTGGGTTCGGGTTTAGGTGCCTCAGCAGCTTTCTCGGGCTCTGACGATTGAGGCTTTTCTGAAGCGGCTTCAGCAGCCAAAGCATCGGCACCGGAGAGATCATCTCCAGGTTCTGCAACGATGGCAATGGTGGACCCAACCTGAACACCTTTGGCACCATCATTCACCTAAAAACGAGAGTTCACATGAAAGAAAACAACGACTTTTGAGGAACTCACTAGAATTTTTGCAACGACACCGTCATCCTGAGCCTCCACGTCGATGGTCGCTTTATCGGTTTCCTATTGAGGTGATACGTCATAGGTGAAAGCCGGACAGTGAAGAAATAAACAACACCAACAATTTCAAGGAGAACGTCGCCAGCAGCGAAAGATTCGCCCTCCTTCTTCTTCCATTGAGCAATACCACCTTCAGTCATGGTCGGACTCATTGCTGGCATGCCGAACTTGGAAAGAGCATGTCTGCGTGCTGAGGCATGGATTTCTGGAGAACAGGATGTCAGAAGAATAAAGCTGCGAATTCAGTTGGGACGCACGTCTGGAAAGGATTCGAGCGAGGGAGGCCATGGTGACGAGGATGAGGATGAACGCGAAGAAGTGCAGTCCCCAACTTTTTGAGAGGACGTATGAGCGCGTGTGTGTGAGAGATCACCCAAACCGGTCCGTCGGGTGTCTGCCGATGACATAACTTACCAGTTTACACTCATTACGCTACATTTGCTATGTCTGTCTATCTCCCCGGACAACCAATACCACTTCCCAAAGGGCCTTCGCTTCAACTTGGCCCAGGAATATACTCTAGAGATGGCCATGCAAGAGCAAGTGTTATCGGACAAACGCGTTCTACAGGCTCTGTCAGTGTTTCCACATCTTTTCCCCGCATCCTCAGCAACTCAATTTGCTTAGACTCTAACCATATCTAAAACACGTCCACATCCTCCGGCTCCCAATTCCCTCATACTTGGAACAATAACCCGTCTATCGCCTCTGCAAGCTACGCTCTCAATATCTGTTGTCGACGGTATCCCTCTTCCTGCAGGTGAAGAATTCACTGGCGTCATAAGAGTTCAAGATGTGCGCGCAACAGAAAAGGACAAAGTCAAAATTGCAGACTGCTTCCGAGGTGGAGATGTTGTCAAAGGGCTAGTGGTATGCATGATGTCTTCTCTGACACAAAACCTCTGTTGCTGACTCTATGTAGATATCCCTTGGAGATGCCCGGAGCTATTATGTTACCACCGCAAGAAATGACCTTGGTGTCATCTTTGCAACAAGTGAAGCAGGTATGGCTCACGCTTTTACAATCTCTCACTGTCGCCCTTCCCCTCATCGATATTCGCTTTGCAGGTGCTTCCATGGACCCAGTGTCATGGCAAGAGATGCGTTGCTCAAAGACTGGCCGTATAGAAAAGCGCAAATGTGCAAAACCAGAGAACCTATAAGTCCTTTGAAAATATTCATGTATCTTGTATCAGTAGTTGTATTTCGACGAATAGACAGTACTTGTATTGAGTTTCTTTTTCTTTACTGTCCTCTTAAGGCTTTGGCGGCTGAAAGCGCCCAAGTTGAAACCACAATTGGTAGCACGTGTCTACGCGACTTCCAAACTGCGACCATCTCCAGCTCGGAGCAGGTTCTCGTTGGGCAAGGACCGCAAGGGTTGTTCACCTCTTCTAACCTCTTTTACTCTCTTCTGGGCTTGTTACAAACCACACTAAAGGCATATCCCAGCCATGACGGCTGTTCTTCAAGCCACGGACGCACTGTGCAATGACAAGATGTTGGGCAGTAACGACGACAAGTACGACAGTATCCGCTTCATACACTTATGTTGGTGATATCTGACCTTGCATCATATTGTCAGCTACTCTTCTGGGACTGATTGGAAAGCGAAGTACATGGAAGTAGCTGACATGCTGTCCGAAACCCGTGCTGAACTGGACGATTTTCACATATCGAGTAAGGAACTTGAAGAGGAATTAGAGAGAGAGTTAGATCGCACAGAGAAGGCGCAGCGGGACTTAAAGATTAAAGTCGAGAGAGCAGAACACGAGAAGGAGGAATGGAAAGTAAGTTATCTCCTTTCACATTGAGAGATGCATTGACCTCGCTCTTCACTTGTAGTCCAAGTTCATGACACTCCAAACCACTCACAATACCGCTACAACATCTCTTCAGCGAGAGTTAGACACACTCCGACAAGAATACCAGCGCATAAAGGTTCAACTTAGAGAGTTAGAGATGGGAAATGACGATTTGGAAAGGAATGAGCGTGCTATCTCATCTAGTTTAGCGGACGCTGAGCAGAAGTATTCACGCGTCCTTGAGGAGAAGATTTTACTGGAACATGAACTGTTAGACAAGGCAAATGTTGAAGAAGAGAGTCAACGATTGAAGGACGAGCTTCGAGGTTCGCCACATCCATTTCTTATCGTTACGATAAACCCTCATTTTATGTTGTCTAGATGCCAACGAGGAAATCTCTATATTGAAGGAGCAACTTTCAGCCGCGACCCAGAGAGCAGCAACTTCCTCTTTATCAGATTTGCCTGCATCCACTATATCCTCGCATCCTCCGTCAGATGAAGAAAGTCTACTCTCTACTCCCGCACCTGCAGATCTTCAATTGTCCGACCTTAGCTTTCCACCAGAGACTCCAGCGAAGGACTTCCCACCCATCCCACTACCGCTCAAGACTCCTCGCACTGCAAACATCCGAACCTCAACACCACCTAGCCACACTTCTCAGCTTCAGCGCGCGAGTTTCCACCCTCCCAAGTCTATGCTTTCTCCCACAACTTCTATTCCATCTCCGCTTATGCGTTCTAGCACCATTCCGCCTTTCTCTGGGACCCCTTCACGTTTACCGTCAAGGAATTCCACTCCTCGTATGACCTCTGTAAAGATAGCGTCGACCGCAAGCATTGCGAGTTCATCAACAGCCGTTCCTCCACCAACGAAGAGTCGTGGCGTTCAAATGGTGTCAGAGATGCGAGCTCGAGTGAAGGTTCTTGAGCAGAAGATCCACACCCGTGTTCCTCTGCCACGACTTCGGATGGGTAGTGTGACTAGCCGTAGCAACGGCAGTACTATGCCACCACCTAAAGCAGGTTCTTCTGCTGCTGTTTCTTCTCCAGCCGCTTCATCTTCATCCACTTCAACAACATATTTAAGAGCTAACCATCCAGAAGATCGCAGTTCGACGCTGAAATCCAGGCGAACGAGTATAGACTCAGACTCTGAGAACAGACGGACTCCTGCTGGAGATAGTTCAGGCTGGGTACTTATCACAGATTCTCCTTCTCCTCTCAAAAATAAAGAGAAAGAACAACGTCGGACGTCGAGTCCATCTGCACCTTCCGCATTCAGGCCTGTGTCTTCAAATATCTCACAGTCACCTTCACCCTCTGGCAGTAGTCGTGCACCCAGTGTACTATCGCAAAGTGCAATTCCAAGCAGAAGGCCCCAATCGCGCCTTTCAGTTTCAACGGAAGGAAGAAGTAGTATCAGTACAAATGCAACTACTAGTACTGCGAGTTCCATTCCCACCCCTTCTTCTCGTCCCTCTACTCCTACATTCTTGCCAGTACCATCAGCCTCTTTGTACCAGAGTCAGATTGGTATGAAGAAATCCATTGGTCCTGGACATGTATCTACTACTCAAACCAAGCGGTCTTCATTCGGATCAAGTACAGCTTCTCCCATGGCACACCCATCTCATATTCCCACTTCCCACTCAAACGTGACCCTTCGACCTTTACCTAAAGTTAGTGCATCAGCTTCGTTTACTCAATCGAGGATTGGCAGACCAACCAATGGACGGAAAAGTGGTAGTGAAGATGATACAGGTGGCGGTCTTGGTGTTAGCAAGTATGGCAGAGGAAGAGCTGGAAGTGCTTCCGCTTTGTTCGGACGGCATCCTCTCTGACGAGCGAGTGGTATTCCGTCTATAATTTCTGGTGACTGATGATGAAGTTTCTTTTTGCTCCCTTACCTTTTCTCTCTCGCATTACTCACCCTTCCTTTGTTTATGATCATTAGCCTCCGTACGTATTACGATTTTTCTGTGACAATAGATTGCGTTTGCTTATTACTTACTCTGACTGAACTGCTTATTCCACATAAACTAACAAACCAATGGCTGGGGTAGTATTATACCTTACAAGTTCTCTGAATGGTTTACTTCATCTTCCCTACTTCTACTGGTTGTACCCTCGTTCAATAATATGTCCTTAAATTCTCGAATTTTATTGCATCTAGTGGCACCTGGGTAGCACCGTTGATGGTCCGTATTATGTAATCGAATTCAATGACATCGCCAGCGCTACTTACATCGAGTCTCTGAACATCAACTCTCATAACACCTTACATTCATGGATCCATCCTCCAATCCTCAGCGGTCTCTGAATCGCCAGGTTATTCTAGAGGAGGAGGAATATACAGAAGCTCTCTCTCACATCATTGCTCGTGATTTCTTTCCGTCCCTCGTTCATCTAGATGCCACCAATACCTACTTGGATGCTCTAACCAGTAAAGACCCGCAACTTATACAAGCCTCTGTGCGTCGTTTAGAAGATCTAGCAACTCCAGTGAGTCGTCGTGGTGGACGCTACACATTACAAACACCTTACGGAGCAGGACCTTCTGATACACCCCTTCGTACACCTCGAGGAGAAGAGGATGATGGCCCTCCTAATAAACGAGCAAGATACGATACGGATATAAATTTGGATACTTTTCAAGCTCGATATACATCGGAAGATAATTCAAGTTTCACACAGATCTTAGATGATGAAAATATGAGAAGGAAGGAGAAGTATTCATGGGCTTGGGACGCTCAGCGGAGGGTCGACGAACAACGAGGGAAGATGTTGGAGAGGAGAGAGAGGTTATTGATTGAGGCTCCTGCCGGAGCTGGTGTTAGAGAGAGGTTTACTATCGAAGCTCCTACACCGAAAGGGTTGATCACTGCTTCAGGGGAGAGCAATCAAGGGAAGTCAAACAAGTTGCAGGACATAGGTGGTGAAGCAGAGGAGGGTGCGACAGAGGATAGTGGAAAAGGAAAAGAGGTTTCTATTGTAAAGAAGTCCCAGGACACTGCGGAAGGGGAAGAGGTAGATGTCATGGCCCCCAAGAAGGATACTCGGCTAGCGGGTGTGGATGGCTGGAAATTCAAGGTGAGTAAAATGTTTTCTGTACAATGCAAATGCCTGAATGACAATCCTGTAGGCTCGCAATGCGTTAATGTTTGCTCCGGACGCGGACGAGTCTCCCTACCATCCCTCACCAACTCAAGCAGCTGAAAATGCTAAAAGTATTCCAAAGATCATCAAACATGACAATACTCGTTTGCCTGAGCAAGAAGAATCTAGCAAGTCTGTCTCAGAGCCACCTAGTCCTACACGAAGTCGTATAGAAGCAGCTATTGCTGGTGAACCATGTACGTTTACCTACGTTCCTTTCGATTCTCGAGACACCATCACTAACTTCGACTATAGACCGACCTAAATCACCCACTGTCAACAATTTCTCTCTCGTTCCCAACTTACCTTCACCTACACCGTCTGAACTTGGACCAAAGGCTGTGAAACAGCTCATGACATGGGGTACTTTGACTGCAACCCCCCGAATCCTTTCACAATCTGACGACGAACCTTCTTCATCTTCAATGCCACCCCCAAGTACACCGTTTCATATTGCCGCGCCGTCAGCACGAGAAAATTTGTCGCATCGATTGTCCAATGACGCCTCCAAGAGCTTACGGGCGAAAGCCATACTTCTAAATGGCGGGACACCACGTACTTCCAGAAGTGGAACACGCAGTAAAGGATCGATGCCGCCACCATCATGGACGCCTCGAAAGGCTGATGCAGCTGGAAATCTGACACCTGCAGCAAGAAGGCTACTTGATAGAACTTCCATGGGTACAGCGGCATCTAGGAGAGCAGAGGCAATGGGTCGGATAGCTGGTTGGGAAGGGTCAAGTAGTGCCAAAGAGAAGGATCTCAATAGAGTTCGGTGGACTCCAACTCCTAGCCCTGTCAGTAGGAGAGGAATGTGAGATAGTAGAATGGTTGATATCAAATATGTGTACTATTAGACGACGTCATGACAGTGGGAGCAGATAACAATACACGATGGACACAAGAAATATCACGAGAAAAAGTAGGTAATACAGCAAAAGTATTATGTGTTGCCTTCACGGTCATTGTTAATTTTCCGTCGCTTTGCCTGGCGATTGTCATCTCCATCCTCGGGCTTATCCTCCTTCTCTTTCTTGGTGGTGGATTGAGTAGTCGGCTCAGTAGTAGGCTTCCCGTTGCCCGAAGTTTGTTTGGCGACAGTTCCAGGTTTCGACTTTTTCTTCACCAATACACCTTTCAGAGACTTCTTGGTGTCTTTCTTAACGACTGGAGCCGGAGAAGGTTTAGTCGCAGCTGTCGATGTGGAAGAAGAGGGTTTTGATGCTACTGGTGGCGGTTTAGCAGCATTCTCGCGCGCGAGTACAGCTCTAATGGATGGCATTGTGTGAGTACATGCTCAAATCGATGAGTAGCAAAGTGAAACCTACTCTCTGAAGTTTTTCAGTTCCTTTCCATCCAGCTCGTTCCGGATGCGTTCCTCTTCTCGCTGCTTTTCAAGCACTGAATCCAAGAATAGCACTTCGTCTTCTTCCAATGCACGAAATTGATTGCCTTCAAGTACGTATCGTTAGATTGGAGTGCAATGAGGAACGGGAATGCAACAACACACACCTAATTTATTACGTTCTTCCCATTCTTCTTGTTTGGCTGCCTAGATTGCATGAACATCTGAGAGCCAATCATTGAAAGGTTTGCTTACTCTGTTTGCGGCGAGTTTCTTGAAGGAGTGAAAGAATCAGATCGCTGTTGAAACAAGTCTTGGAAGTGCACTCACTTCAGCTAGGGAGCGACCGTCGAATACATCTTCGACCGGTTGAGGCGGAGGTTCCTGTCCCAGTCTGAGCGAATGAATGATATCAGTGGTGAATATGATTTTGAGATAGGAAGATAGTACCTAGCGTAGGCAGCTTTCCATTGCTCGTCTCTTCTGGCTTTTGCAGTTTCAATCTCTGACTGCGAGACAAAGCGAGAGCCAACACTGCCTGAAGAGATGGAGGGGATGTCCTCCATGGTAGAGGAAGTACAAGTTACAGTAAAGTAGTGTGAGAGATGATGACAGTTTAGGATTTCATTATGAACTCGGCAAGGGAAGGCAGAGGTATAACCAAACTTGTCCTGGTCCCAGCAGCGGCCCACCGTCCCCCGAGGTCAGTTTGCTGAGACAGCCTGAGCTCCCCGCAGGCTTTTTCGTGCTTATTTCATCTCTTATACCCATTTCTCGTCTCCCACTCTTGTCGCTCTTTACTCTTTTCTTCAATGCCACCACCCAAACCTCCTCCTATCATAGCTTCTCATTCTGCTGATGGTCCGACCCCACCTCATTCAGCAACCGTTTCAACTTTTTCAAAGTCTCGTAGCACAATTCGTAGCTCTCATGCTCAGCTTCCCTCGGGAACAAGAACGGTCGTAACAGCTCCTCGTGCGTTACATCACTTGAATTGCACTCTACTCAATCGTTGCTCAATATATCAAGTTTCTAGCTTGGGCTCGCGATGAGCCACCTTCTCCTTACGATCAAGAGACCGCCGGAGCTGCCCATTCCAAAGAGCATCTTTCAGAACAGCCACGACCATCTGATGTAGCCTCCTCACAGTCATCTTATGCACCTGAAGACCAATTCGAGGGTCCATCTCGATGGTGGGCATTCACCAGACATCGTCCACAAGACTCTGCTTCTACACCCCTTACAACCCGTTTTCCAAAGACCCCCACGCTACGCGACCGTTCACTTTCTATTGCTTGGTTAACTTATCCCATTCATCGACGGTCACAAGACGATACACAGACTAGTCAAGAAAAAGACATAGAAGCTCCACGACCTTCCCAACATGATACAGAAGCTCATGATAGAGGGTTCCATCTAGATTTGCCTCCCCCCGACCCCCTCACTATATCTCAAAACCAAACACCTGGATGGGATTCCCCTTGGGCTCCTAGAGCACCTGCAGAGCTTGTGGCTCGAATAACGGGCAATGCCGCTAATGGCGATGCTGGACACAATGTAGAAACAAGCTCTGAAGAGAATGATGAGAAGCTCAGTCGCTGGGCCAGGCGAAGAAAGAGATTTAGGGTGTACATTCTAACCAATACTTATGTTCCGCTGGTATGTAATTTTTTCCTCATATCGTTATATGTATATTGACGTCTTCTCCGATGTAGATATTCCGATTTGTAAATATAACATTCACAACTGCTGCTCTTGCCATGGCTATCCGAATACGTGCGAGAGAAAAGCATTATCACGCCATGGGCGCAGTCGGTTCTTCCCCGTTCGTTTCAATATTTTCACTACTAGGATCCGATATGGAGGAACTTACGGAAATTATGCCTTTCTCTTTCTCATAGGACACTCGTCATCATTTTTGCACCTTTAACACTGGTGCATGTTATGGCAGCCATATACGTATGTCAAACTTCCGATATGATTCATTCCGACGGACTAACTTGTTCTCGTAGCTTGAATATTTTGGGAGACCTCTAGGCTTGTGGCGTACCTCCGGCAAACTAGCACATACGCTGTCCGAAGTTGTATTCATTTGCGCTTGGTCGGCGGCACTTGCCTTATGTTTCGACAATTTTTTCACCTCCACTATACCCTGTGCCAGACCAGGCCAAATATCATGGTACAACGAACTCCCCCGACCTCCTCCGATCCCAAATTTGAACGCGCATGATGGTGACAGTATCTGCGACGAACAACTCGCGCTAATCTGTCTTGTTGGTGTTGGCCTAATCATGTATTGCTACAATCTGGTCATCAGCTTGTTCAGGATATTCGAGAAGGTCAAGTATCACCCAGCTTCCTATCCTGTGCTATAGCAAATACTTGGATTGGAACGACGACTCGCGGTAGTAGGATTGGGATTGATTTGATGTTATTAAAACTTGGACATTTAAACTTCGTGTATGTATTCTCTAACGCCACATACGCGCGTGTCCCTAGGGTGTTTCCCCCCACATCTGTAATTTTACATCATTAGTTCGACCCACAGGTCCTAAAATCTAATCAAATTCCGTTTAGTTGAAAGCAGTACCTCCTCCGTCCGATATATGAGCTGGAATGATGCATGTTGGTGAATCCTGGATGGGATGATAGTGTTCAACAACATGCATAGTTGGTAGGAATCTTTGGCTGTTACAATCACATACTAGGAAAAGAACCATTCACAGCCTAGAGGATTCGGCGCTGGAAGCACGACCTCGTACAATACGAATGGTGGGGTGTTTATAATGACCGGGATTGATTTGAGTTCTGGGAGAAGACTATATGTTTCCGACATGGGATCTTGCCCGGACTGTATCGTCATTGTGCGATACGCTGACAGAGTACGGAGAGGGGAGTTCCGGTTCAATAAGCCAAGGTGGTCTGTGAATGGGGCTGGGGACTGCCACGGTGTATAGAGACGCAGCAAGAGGAGGCTATAGCAGACCGTGATATGTCGCAAAAGCGGGTGGATACTCTCACAAAGAAGACTGAAGTGAGTTATCAAGCAGGAATTGAAGCTGTCAAGGAAATGAGGAACTAGTGGTGGTACTCACAGATGTCAGTGGTCATCATCACTTTTGTAACAAGGCCGACATGGCCGGCACTGTAAGTGAATGATTGACCCTAGCTGGACTTTGTGGTCGCCGAGGTTGGTGGCGTTGACGTAAGAAACAGGAAAGATTGGTAGGCGGATGGTAGGCTCGTGTTTGAATTGATGCGTACTCGACGATCAAAGCAGGATAAACCTATTTCTCCGGTGTAGGCGGAGTCCGAGGGAGGTCGGGTCAGGTCAGTAATCAGGTTGGTTGAACATGATGCATTTACTGATATTACATTGTGATGGACAGCGCCATTATGCAAGACTAGATATGTTTGAAGTGCTGGCCGTAACCTGCACATTTGATGGGAGAGACGTCGGTTGGGAGTTGTGGTAGACCTGGCGTGATAGCAGAAAGGGAGTGCACGGTGGCCTGTCATCGCACGATTTCCACAATGCATGCTTTCTGTCAACTCGAGAGTTACTGCCAGCCTTAGCGGTGTGTGTGCGCGCCTGTTTGGACTGATCGCGCTTCCAAGGCCACTTTTAGGATGTGAATTGGATCTCCTCGTTTCCAGTGCAAGTCTCTCCGAAAAACCGGATTTGAACCAAGCGCATGCATGATCTTCTTTCACCGAGGTCGTCGGCTCTTCCTTTGCATTTAAAACCAGGCCACTTCCCTCTTCACTCCCAGCAACCTCGAGCCTCCCATCTACAACCCTCAACATCACAATGGCCGCCTACTCTTCCTCACAATGGCACGCACTCCCTGCGGAGATGAAGCTTTCCGTCGTGGACTTTCTTGATCTCGACGATGTCAATTCTTTCGCAAAGGTCAACCGCGAATCCTATTCTCTCAGTGTCCCGGCCCTCTGGCGCGTACGTACTCCTTGATCTTGTTGTTGCACCATAACTCACCACCCTTGCAGTCTGTAGATCTCAAAAGCATTCAAGCATTGCAATCATATCTTTCTCATGTTCCATCATCCTATCATACCCACATTAGACAACTCAAAATATGTACAAAACCATCCTCTCAACTAGACAGTGCACAATCTTTCCAGGCTGTATCTGATGCTCTCTTCGCATTGCTCAGCTCCTGCCCACAAGTGGAGCAGCTCACTTTAACTTTGGAGGGCTCTCCGTCCAAAATCATCATCCCGTGCTTTTATCATATGATCAATCTCTCTGATCTCTCTATCTTACATTGCGGTGATGAGCAACTTGCACCATTGTAAGTTTGCAGCGCCTTCCCATCTTTTCATATGCTTACATGACCCTACAGAAGCGAACGCCTCGTGGTCGCCATCGCTGCAGCTGTGCCCAACTTGGTTCATCTGTCATTGGACCGCATCGCCCGCTCAGCCATTCACGCGCCTGAGCTCGTAGGAGCCTATCCGTTTGTGCCAGTCGTTGTGGGCGACGATGACATCCCCGCCTGCCCTGTTCTCGGAGAAGAGCTTTCACTTCCTTCTCTTCTTCGTTTACCCACTCTTAAAAGATTGCGTATCCGCGATACACACCTCGGGGACAGTCGCTGGTCGACAACACCCGTCTCTTGTTCCCTCGAAGTCCTCGATCTAGGCTCTTGCTGCCACGAGTCGCCGGATTTCAACAGGGTCTGCACCGAACGCATCGTTAGCAATGTCGGTCATACTGTGGGCGAATTCTCTCTCAGCGCCGCATTGTCCATCGAAGCGTTCAACTCTGCTCACGAGGAGCCGCCGTTGAAACGTCTCAGGAAAATTCATCTCACACCCCTTTTCCCTGTGGAGAACGTCGTGGACACATTGACTACCTTGTCCGATTCCCCCGTCGAACAACTCTCCGTCAAGTGTTTCGAAGACGATGTTGTCGATATGTGTGCTGCGTTGGAAGACGTTCTCAGTCTTCGAGTTGAACGTGGCGAAGGTGCTTTCTTGAAGAACCTCACAAATATCACATTCGATACTGTTGATTCGGAATATTTCGATGTTGGGTTTCATGATGACATCTCTGACAAACGTCAAGGTGTAACTATTGCGGCTGAACAAGCGACAGCAATTAAACACTTGCTGGAGTTTTGCCGTGACTTGCGTCTTGCGGATGAAGCCTCCTCGAACTCCTCTTCCGCTGAGAAGTTCAAGGATATCGCTGCTCTTGCCGCTGCTTCAGCTCTTGCGAGCGACGTTCCTAGTCCCGCAGGTTGGGCATGATCGAACACTCTGTTATATATCTCTCTTCGGGTAATCGAGTCATATTCTTAACAGTCATTCTATCTATTATCATAGCTTAGTAGCACTGCATTTTTCTTTCATATCATTCGGGCCCGTAACACTCTGTACACGTAGTTGTAATATAATCATCTAATGTGGATGAATTTGATACCCCGCCAATATCATTATATTGTTTTTAACTTAGCTGTACTGTCGTGTCCATCTTTAACCAGCTGCAGAACTGAAGTTGATATCATCCCGACGAGTGATCCTGCTAAGCCGTACCTGTTGAGAAATCATCATGGATGAGGCTCTCAATCAAATGATCGCGACCTGGCGTGACGGAATTGTGCTGCGACGACAGCGCTCGGAATTCAAGTAACGTCACTACAACCACACCTAGGACCCTAACCGAATTCCTTTGGGTAGGTCTTACTCTTTTACGGACAACTTCACAGGTGGTATAGTATGATAGCTTGCTGGATACCCCAATTTCACAGGTATCCTGGCACACTCTTCATTTCACATCAGGGATCTGTTTTTTGTACAGCATCGACCTGAAACTCCTGCTGGCAGCTGGCGTTCATTCGCCGATGTCGATCCCTCAAACTTTTGTTATATCCTTTACCGTTTGGTAACGTGGATTGATAGGATGAGTTTAAAACTGATATACCAACGACAAAGATGATAGTTGAGTAGGTATACGGCTCCCGCAAATTTCTACCGGTGTGACTCATTGCCCAACACAGGTGTCAGTTGATATGCTCACACTTCAGAGCCTTGCGTGTACGGTTGTCACGTACGTTGACTGGCATTGACCGCGACTTGTTGACAACAATGTATCAAGTTGTCTCTACTGATACCTTTTTCAATCATGAGAAATTCAATTCTCGTTTCTTACTGGCTTTCAAACACAAATTACACTTTTTGTTAGAGACCATCCATCCTGATGGCATGCCGCGCCTGGTAGAGCTGTTCCGACAGTCACTGCATTTTCCTCCACTAGGAACCAAGTCGACAAACAAACGTTAACTGCCACGGTTCAGGTAGGCATCTGACTCCAACGGTCTGGTATAACAGGGTATTTTTGGGGATATAAAGGTATACGTCGGATAACACATATCTCCCATATCTTCACAGAAGTTCTAACAATCATCCTCTACATGCCTTACAAAACTCACCTATCAGTTCTTGAAGAGGCCGCATCTACACATCCTACTCGAGCCGTCTTCAGACTTCCTCCACTCGATGATCAAGACCAGTCGAATGTTGAGGAAGCCAAGGAATGGAGGACGGTAACTTACGATGAATTCCACCGCAACGTACAGAACTATGCACGATACTGGTCTCGCATATTCTCCATTGACGGTGTCCCACCTCGCGCAATCATTGGATTATGGTGATGTCCTTCTCGTGTCAAGTCTTAGTCAATGCAATCTCTCTAACACTGTGTTTCATTCATAGGCTCAGTGGGACGTACTATAACGACGCCTTGCATATGTACGGTATCGCCAGAGCTGGATATGTCCCTCAACTATTCTCTTTGAGACTACCCAACCCAGACATCATCTATGAGCTACTAGAGAAGGCTGGCGCAAAGGCCCTCGTCTACGACACTTCATACGCTTCCATCGTCAAAGATGCCCCAGTACCTTCACACGTCGCCAGTGAAGTCTTTGATTTGGCTGTTGACGAATCATTCCTTCCTCCCTTACCCGAACCAACAGGTGAAGATACCGTGATGATCTTCCATACTTCTGGTTCAACATCTGGTAGTCCAAAATTGGTACGATGCAGTTACAAGTGGTTAGCCGCTATGCTTGCAAAAGCTGAGCTCATCACCAAACCACGTAATCCTTTACGACAAGATGTTACGGTGTGGATGTTAGTACTCACCGTTTCTCTCCGTGTCGAACATGTTCTTATCTGACCGTCCTGTTTCCAGGGGTTCCATGTCCCACATTGCTCAGAACTTCATGCTCTGGGGATCTTTACAGCACGGTTCATGCACTATCCAACCCACCAAGCTTCCATTCCCCACAGAGGAACTCATGGATATGATCTCTATCTGTGGTTTGAACCGTCTGAACCAATTTGCCACCTTCCTATCTACCCAACTTCGTGCCTCCAGGAAGAACACTAAACTTCTCGACATGCTCAAAGGTCTCGATGAAGTGGTTTACTCTGGTTTGGCTTTACCCCACGAAGACGAAGAATGGGCTAAAAAGAATCAAATCAGGTTAATCAACCTCTTTGGAAGTACAGAGGTTGGAGCTATGCTGATTTCTGTCGGGGGTCTTGGAAACGATTCAAGGTTCCTTCGTACCATTGAAGGAACATCGTATGGATTCCAATCCGTAACTCCTACCACACCTGAAACCTCTCGTCAACCCGTGAACGCCAATACTCAACTAAAAGAGTTAGTGATCCTTTCTGACTCAGGCGATTGTCCAGATCCATCCCTTCGTTCGCCTGAAGATGGACATTTCCACACGGGGGATTTATTCTTGGAAGTTTTACCTGGAAGGTATATATCAAGAGGACGGGATGACGATTGGATCAAATCCGAAAACTCATTACGTTGCGATACTAAAGCCATCGAGGACAACGTTCGTACAACATGCGCCGACCTCATTTCGGAATGTATAGTTGTTGGCAATGGAAGACCTTCACCTGCGTTATTCATCGAACCTAAAGCCGATTTGAACATGGACGAGGAGAGGTTGAAGAGAGATATTTTACGGAGGATTAGACCTTTCCATTCCAGGAGGTATCTTCACGAACGAATTTCAGTCGCCAAGTTCATTTTCGTCGTTCAAAGAGGTACACTTCCTCGAACGGCTACTAAAGGCAATATTCGTCGTCGAGCTGTGGAGGCTGCTTATAGAGAACAATTAGATGAGGTTTTCGGCATGAGTTTCCAATAGATAGGATCCGACTCGTAGCATTGAACATCACTACTTTCACTTTTCAACCGGACCTTGTTAACGTTTGATTACAGCATCCACTGTTCCACCCTATATATTCCATCGGTCTCTCGTCATATGTTGTCTTAAATATAACTGTAGTCGTAACTAGCGCATTTTGTTCTGTTGTTGTTTATCATTATTCCTACCGCTATCGAATGTTATACATATTTTAGATGATTTCTGAAACTCTCGGCGACGGCTATAAACGTCGATAGTTAACTATGAAGGAATGTGCTGACCTAAAAGTCCATGAAAAAAATAGAACATAGAAAGAAAATAGTGGTTTAAAGATCTCGCTCCAACAGATTCAAACCGTATATTTTTGAATCAACCCGTAATCCCTTCCTCTGTGATACAGAACTTGAACTTGCTCGATTTGGAATGATGAATTGTACGTAGGAAACCTTGGATCTCGCCAGTAGACATAGCGGATCCCGTATCAACGAGAATGTCTTCCGCGGGCGTGGTTTGCGGCGGGACCTGCGCGTTACCAGACGAAAATAGGGGACGAATTGGCGATAAAGTGATATGGTGAGTAAGATTGAGATGAGGTTGATTTTCGGTCTCTTCGTGTACTTCGTCGTGCATGAGACCATCGGATGCGGGAATGTCGGCAGATTCATCAGCTGGAATTACGGTGGCGTTACTTTCCAATGGCTGTTCTACTGGTATATGGTTATCGTTGGAGTCAGTGGGTTGTGATTGTGGTTGTGGTTGTGGTTGTGGTTGTGGTTGTGGTTGTGGTTGTGGTTGTGGTTGTGGTTGTGGTTGTGGTTGTGGTTGTTGAACGAACGGAGAAGGGAAAGGATTGAGATGTTGCCTGAAGAACGGGGACGGTTCTATGGTAGTTGTAGTCGATTCGCCTAAATTTCTGAGAGGTATTAGACCCCAATTGGACAAAACTATAATCGGATTCAATGTCGTTTTCAACGTCTGAAGAGCATTGAGGACATATCGAAGGGGATTTATAAGGCTTGGATCCGATGTATGACCAGCATTCCGATGTTGCTCCACCGTTAATTTATCTTTCCAGTAGAAATAGCTAAGGGAATCCACCACCACGAGAGATAACTCCTGATCACGAAAATATTCATTTGTGGCCATGAAGTCTGGTAAGGATTGAAGAGAAGCAGCTAGATGAGTCGAGGATTCTACGGGACATATCAACATATTTCGCATTTGGTATTCGGCCGCATCTTGAAGTTCGCCGATTAATATATCTGAAGGATCTTCGAACCGTCCATGAGTCATCAGGAGATTCTTTAGTCGGTTTGATAACAAGTCACGAAATCGACGACAGTCAAATGTACCGTCGGTGTCGAAGACAACAGCCGCTTTCCCGCAACCTCCTGTAGGAATATCTTGGAAGTATGGGGGAAGAATACATTGCGTCAATAGTTGGTATATCAGATGAGTCTTGCCAGATGCTGCAGATCCTTGTATTTCAATGACATCCCCAGGGCTGAATGGATTTGAGACTCGGAGATCGTTGGGATCATCTAGAGATGAGGCCGCTAAACATTCATCGAGAGAGGAGAGTCCAGTGTGTAAGGGCGGTTCTGTGTATAAAATGAATGAGAAGACGGGACCAAGAGTAGAGTAGTCATTGAGCTTATAATTACCGACGACGCGAATTGTTCTGAGCAACTGAACACGTTGAAATGTGAACAGTGAGATGCGTATTCGTGCGATATAACTTGGAAAATTATAAGTACCTGCTGCAGAGTCTCGCTCTGTATTTCATCCAGGAGACTTTCGGGTGCGATGACGAAGTCTTCCATAACGATCGTCTTGTCTGAATTCCGAAATTTGTAGGAGAACGACTCCGAAGTGACTGTGACATACATGTCACAACAAATTGTTTCGGGCCACCCAGTCCGATTTCGATGTTCAACAGTATTCGATGTGGTCTACAAACATCTCCTTTCCTACTTAACATGCAAATATTAGACAGCAGTATTCTATTGTTTTCTTCTAGTGAATGATGATACACGATATTTGCTACTTCGAAGTGCATGATAAGAGAAGGCTAGTAATTGCCCATTACACGAAGCATAAAGGAATGAGAGCAGGTGAAAGCATGCGATGAATACAGCAACTAGAACCATAGCTGTTGAGTAATTGATCCGCTAGGGGTGAGCAGAGACAGATGAACGAACGTGTGAAAGAGCACAAGTGAAGTACTGTGTGAGTACAGGATTTTGAATGAATGCAGGAAAGGGGAAAAGGAACCGATGAGATATTGCTTCCCATCGGTCAGCTTATTGTCGTCGGTCTCGAGGGATAGAGTCATAACTAGGTGGAATTTCTCTTGGGACATCTTCTTCGGCTGTCGATTCTAATCTACCACCATCCTGATGCTGGACGACACGACCAGAGTCATTAACCACCCGCCTTTGAGACATTGCCTCGCGTTCCTTAGAGGAAGGTAGGACACCTGGAGCAAGTACTGAGGGGGGTGTGGCGGATGTATCTGCCGTAGGTGCTATTGAAGGTCCGGGAGACGGATGACGGAAGTCAGAATTTCTGGGTGGCACACCATATGCCTCGCGACTTGGATTACCACCAGCATATTCTGCGTAAGCGGCATAATCACCATACTGCGAACCATCAGAATATTGCGAGGGTGCGGTATTTGAGGTTGCATTGTAGGCCGACGGACCAGACGATGTTGTTGCTCCGCCAGTTCCAGCAGCAAGAAAAGATGGAACCCCGGACTGTGCCATTTCCGGTGCCCCGCCGCCAGACTCACCATACGTATATGGTGTCACTTCAGCTGTGCCAAGGTCGAGTTCGCCTGGTCTTCCAGTTGGGACACGGTCAGGATCGAAGTTACCATCGAACTCGTCATTGTGATTCCTTTTCCTGAAGAAAAAGAAAAGGAGAGCCAAAATGATGGCAAGTCCAGCAACACCTCCCACTACACCACCGGCGATAGCTCCTGCATTTGAGTTACTAGAACTGTTACTTGATGACGTTACTGTCGGGGTCACTACGAGCGTGCTGACAATGGTTGAAGTAAACAGGTCGCCATTGGCATTCGTTGCCCTACACGAAAATGTCAGAGTCGGAACAAACTAGACTGCGCTTTAGCGTACACAAGGGTACTCATCGATGTCTCCGTCTGCGGTGTCCCGAGACTGACGGAAGCAGAAGACTGGGATGGTGTCACTGTAGGGGCGGAAGTATTGGAGGTATTGATTGTTGGTGTCGAGCTAGATGAAGTTGATCCATTGTCTGATGTTGTCGATGGGGTTGTAGATAAAGGGGGTGATGAAGTAGGCTCAGAGGTTGATGGAGAGCTAGTATCTGGAGTGGTTGTGGGTGTGGTTGTGGTTGAGGTAGGTGGGGCTGTAGTGGGTTCGGAGGTAGGGGGTTCAGAGGTAGGGGAGGAAGCGGGTGAGCCTGAAGAAGATAAAGATACGAGGTCAGTTGTTGAAACAGATGAATCTTGAGAGGAAGAAGGAAAAAATGAAGAAGCTTGAGAGGCAGCTGTGCTCGTGCTTTGTTGTGATTCTGAAATATCAGTGTTAGACGTACTGGGAGAAGGGGAATCTGTGGGAGAGACTGGCGTTGTGCCAGTGCTAGGTGAGGTCGACATAAGAGATAGTGTGTGCAAACGAAAGCAGGAATTGAAAGAGTGAGGGGCCAAGATATATCAGGAGGAGTAAAGGAGCCACAGATAAAAATAAGAATTTGGTATTTGGTATTGGCGCCCTTCTGTAAAAGGCAATTAGACGCGACTCAGCAATTGGCGGTGCGGTGATGCAGAACGGCCTCGCTGCACAACGGACAGCAGCACATAACAACCACCTTCCGTTTGTACCATAGATTCCCGCTCTCCAACGACGTCGACGGCCTGAACCACAATGGCCACCACTGCGCCCTCACGAGCCACACATACTGCCCGACGAACACCTCCAACTTCTGCTAGCCCACCCCCATCATCCTCGATAGCCAGAGGTGCAACTGCCCGCTCAGCCGTGACTCCACGCGTGTCCTCCACTCTCAGCACGCCAGGTCGTAGACAATCTCTCAAGGGTGCTGTGCATCCTGCGACTGTCAATGGAGAGACAAGAGAAACTCTTTCCGCTTCTCTTAAGCAGGAAACGGAAAAGAAAGAGCAGGTATGACGGAATGTATCTTCTGTAATTCATGGTATCCTCAAAGCAATCATAGCTTCTTGTGCAACTACAAGACAAGGATACTACTATTGCTACTTTGAAGACTGAGAATGCCACCCTCACATCCTCACTCCATGCAGCAGAAACCCGTCTCACTGAGCTCTATGCAGACCAAAATCGTATGGAGGAAGAAATGGCAGCACGAATAGAGGTCTCTGAGAAGCTAAGGAACCAAATTCGCGATCTAGAAAAAGAAAAGCGTGATATCCAACGTAGATATAATGAACAGGTCGGTGGCTTTTCATAGCAGGTTAATGCCATATTGAGCTACATTGTCGATTACAGACTTCCACGTTCGAAGCAGAACGGCAAGCGTTCTATGATAATGAACAACACCTCAAATCTAGAATACAATCTCTTACCCAAGCTCGTAAGCAAACTGCAGTCCCACCTTCTCCCTCTGTCATTTCAGTGGTCGAATCCGAAGCGGATGTTGAAGAGGATGAGCCCTCGGAGGCATCCCAATCTACGGAGCAAGATATTAACGATCCACAACAAGAACCTGCGGAAATGACCGCACTGCGGCTCGAGTTGTCCACATTGTCCACTTCATATACCTCGCTTCAGTCAACTCTTGTCCTTCTTCAATCACAACTTGTTGATCTCAAGCGCGTCAACAACGAATTGCAAGAAGAAAACGAATCATACAACATTCTTCTGCGAGAGAGGACTCTCAATGGTCAATTTGATGTTTCGAAAATGGGCGGTACCAGCATCAGCGAAGTTAGTGAAGCTTCTGCAGGCGAAGAGGAGGAGACGGATGATGGTCGCGACTCTGAAAGTTTCCGCAGTCGCAACACCGGTCGAAGCAGCAGACTTGATCGCGTGGACGAGATTGCAGAGGAACACGAAGCTGAACTCGATCCCGAGTTCCAACAAGAAATTTCAGATAAAGTGTCTGAACCGGAGGAAGATGAATCGCAAGCTAGGAATCCTCGCAGTCGACATAGTCGCAAGCGTTCCTCCGTTTCGGCACCTCGAGGAGAGTCCCTCGCCAACTTACCCATCACTGGCCCTGGTCTCGACCTCGCGGCTGAGTTGGGTCGCGCGGAGAACAAAGACATGTTCGAAGGAAGGGCCGCTCTAGATACCGACCGATCTGTCGTCAATCCAAAGACCAGGAAGGGAAAGAAGTCAGAACGAAAGGTCTCCTCGGTGTCAGAACCTGGTGCAGATGCTACGGCCTCGCTCACGGGACACGTGGACATCGAAACTCTTCGGAACGAGGTCAAGAGTCTCAAGGACGCCAACAAAGCGTTGTCGCTGTATGCCTCAAAGATTATCGACCGTATCATCTCCCAAGAAGGTTTCGAACACGTTCTCGCCGTCGATTATGACAAGAACGCTCCTACTCCTTCAACTGCACAACCTCCCCTGAAGTTTACAACGTTCAGCAATTTGAATAATCAGCCTCAGGTCACAGGACCTGCTGGCAAGAAAGCCCGCCCTCAGTCCGCCGTATTCTCATTCTCCTCAACCCCCACAACCCCGACGTTACCACAGCCAGAACGTCTTACAACATTTAGTAGCTCATCTCCAGGTCAGCAAGTCTCATCGACACAAACAGGACCATCTCCACCGAAGGCTGCACCTTCCTCTCGTGCATCCCGAAGGTCCATGTCATTCGATTGGAAGAGTTTTTCCATGTTTGGAGGTGGGGAGAAGAAAGCAGAACCGGCTCCTACTCTTCGTCCTCTGACACTGAAACCTGGAGCTGGACCCACGGTGACCTCAGCGAGGAAACTAGAGACATACGAAGATGAGGAAGACCGGCGTGAGCGAGAGAGGTTGCATGCAACCATGAAGCTCATGGGGATTGAGAAACCGCCGGTAACCACACCAATGGGCTCACCCGTTCCCCCGATCTTAAAGAGTTATTCTTCTCCAGGATCAACAGCTTTCAGCGACGGATCGTCAACATCCGTTAACACGCCCGTCACAGCAACTGCCCCATCAAGGTTCAGCTTTTTTCGACGGGCATCGCTCATCGCACCTAGTTCAGAGACAAGTTCCATCAATTCGAATGTTCTTAGCAGTCGTTCTTCTGCGAATGCTTCAACAGACACATCCAACCATTTGACTCAGGAAGCTCTGGAACAAGCAGAAGTTGAGAATACTATTGCAGCCCTAGATGCCCATGAGCGAGAACTCAGCGCCGAAATTGCTAAAGGTTCTCCGGGTGGCTTCACGGAAATCTCACGTCGAAGTGGAGATAGACGAAGCAGTCGACGAAGTGGCAGCGGAAGTACAGTGTGGAGTGCAGGTATGAGTAAAGGTGAGAGTGACGAATAATCCACGGACGAAGTAGAGATAGAGGATTAGAAAAGGGAAATGGTTTTTACACACTCGTTTCGGTCACCTTAAGGATTTTTTGCATGGATTTCTATGCTTGCATATTGTTACATACCCGTACTATATACCACACATGTATACCATCAGCAAATTAACATCTGTCTGTGGAACTCTTTAATCGTACAGTCATGGTCGAAGACTATAGTGAGATATATGTATCTGGATTCAGAACATCTTGTCTTGCTCTGAAGGCTTGTGGCCATATGCATACTAAGATAAGTAGGCGTCGTGCAAAGTCGACCACCCTTTATGTCAGCTATTCTCACCAGTGACCCTGTGACGGGCGCCAGATATCTTCAAGGTCACGAATAGTCACAATAAGCACTCGAAAGTCGAACAGGTGAAGATTCATATATTCATACATCTGTTCGAAGGGTTTGGAAATGCGAGTGATTGACGTGTGATTAGGATATATACTGGATAATTAGATGAGTCTAGAATATAGGTAGCTATGTACAATAATGATATATCTATAACCAATAGTTATAAGTTAGTGTCTCTGCTCCAACTTGAACCTTCAATGTTCAACCCTGATTAATGGATTTAGGAATGCAACAATGACCACGATAAGATTTGTTTGCATAGGCAGCCTCGGGTCCTGTGAGGCCTGTCCTTTAATGTTCACTGAAATGATTTGCCCGATTTGCGAAGCGACGAATGCAGATGAGAGGAACAGAGTCAAGAGAATGTACAGTGTTGTGCTCGAGATCAACCTCTTTTTGGGAAGGGGGACACATTCCGATAGAGCCGTTTAGCATATCCCCAAGCTTGTTCGATGGGATTGAGCTCTGGATGAAAGCGAGGTAAGAATAAAACACTTCAATTTAAAATCAACTCACTTTCCCACTTTCTTGTCTTCAACATTCAACCGGTTACTTCTTTTACGAGCATGATCTCCCAAGTTGTCAAGGTGAGATTTCTTCCGTTTGGGCATTCAACATGAGTTCAGTATCAAGCTTTCAATAAGACATACATTCCAAGTCACGCGCGCTAGCATTGTGATAAGTATTCTTTACCGAAAATGTTGTTCAAAATCTATCTGCATTTCAAACTCTCACAAAAACGCAAATCGAAAACCATGAAAATTAAAAGCTTCTAATTATCTAGAGATTCATGGTTTTTTAATCTCAAAAATGTCTGTATTGAAGATGTAGATAGATTTACAACGAGATGTAACCAAAAAATCACGCATTGGGGCGTCTGCTGACATAAAGGGTGGTCGACTTTGCACGACGCCTACCTTATCTATTCCGGAATTTGATGCTCCTCAAGGGTGTTTTTGGCGTGTATACGGATGGTCTGGAAAGGATTGGATGAGAAGGAAGGGTTTGACAGGATCACCGGCACTCGCAAACGTTCTGCTTGCCTAGAAATGGATGTAATTTTTGTCAAGCTCGTGATACCAGCATATCTAGGAGTGATTTCACGTACAACGCTCGTTTTCTCTGCGCCTTGCTGAGCGTTGTGCTCTTCCCCTCACCAATGAGACCAGCTCGTGGTTTTGTTGCAGCAGACTGAGACTGAGTTTGCGTAGTTGTCCCATCTGTTTCTTCATTTGGAGCATCCCCAGCCAGTAAAGATATGGCAACCTGCATATCGTCGAAACCTCCCGCTACTTGCTCTTTTGCTTTACGTTTGAGTCTCCGTTCATGAGACTTTGAGTATGGAGTTCTCCCCGATTCGAGTCCTAAAAAAGACAACGAAAGTTAAACACAATTTCTGAAACAGGAGAAAAAATTTTTAACAACGTTGAATGAAAAGTTCATGTTTCATTGCTTGTTTTTCTTTCTTTTTGACATGTTTCAAAATATCCTCCGTGACATCTAAGTTGCCTGAGTCCTGTAGTGATACGATTTTGTGATTATCCCATTACCGTTTCATCAATGCAATTAAGCACTTACAAGATTTTCTCCGACTTCGGGGTGATCTTGTGTAGCCTCACTATCGACAGCGACTGGCAGTTGGCGTTTTGTTGCGGAAAGGTTACGGTGGTTAAGTTTTGTTCTAGTTGCTTTAGGCTAAGAAAAGTTCAGATCAGGTGAAGACTAGTCTATGTTCTTTACTTACCATGTCTGCAGAGTAAAAGGTTGAAGTTGTAGGACTAGCTCAAGTTCAAGTTGTCATTTCGAAGTTGGTATGAAAACACATCATTCTGATCCGATTGGATCTGAAACTCAAACTTTAAAAATCCTCCGATGCGGATATGAACATGTACGCCTGAAAATTAACGTTCTCCGGTTGATAAAATATGTATGTACACCTGGGAATTATTCTACATAGTCTATGAAATAGTGTGCATCAATAGAATGCATCACTGGTGATCACGACGTCCTTCCGTCTGACCGTCGAAAGGAACATCTTCTTCCAACCGCACAACTGCGTCCCCCTCCTCCTCTAACGGCCTACCAGCAATCAAGTCGTCCTCTTCTTTGTTTTTGGAATCTTCCAGTCCAACGGCTACAAAGCTGAGAAGTACAACAGCGGCACCAAGTATGACTTGAAGTTTAGCAGGTTTCTTCAATATAAAATCGCCAAGCACCGCAAGTGGCATAGTTAATGATAGACCAACTGTCACCACCAAAGGCGTGGTTTTCAACATCGCTATCACATAGATATAGTCGCTTGACAATGTGATAGCACACTAGTAAGATGGTCAGTGTCTCGAAATCCGGCGATGACTCAACGATGAGACGTACATTGATCAGTAACCCTGTAATTGTCTTCCCACTAGAGGGAAGTTCGAAACGTTCGATCCCAGTGAAATGAAGAATGATACCGATAGGCCATGTTGCGAGAATGTTGAAAAGTCCAACGAAACCGAAAAACAATTGCATGTCTATGCGAGACTCATCCCTGATCTTCACTTTGAGGAGTATAACATAGAGTGCATAGAACAGTGCAGAGAGAAGAGCTAGTGTATCTCCAACAATGGGTGCTGATCCACTTTGTGTTAAAGCTCGTGTGACCAATTTGTCACTGGAGTTGTTGGAGGAATCAGACAGTGACACCAGTATGACACCTCCAAAGCTGACAGAATGAGCATCTTTCATTAAAGAGATTAGGGTGAACGCTTACCTAGCCATGACAGCAGCAATCTTCACATATGTAAGTGCTTCTACTCGGAATAATCGACCAAGAGCAAGCGTGAAGAATCCTGGTGGTAGGAATGTGAACCGAAGAACTGTGTAGACGGGAAAGTACACCCTTACCACTCATGCTAGACAAAATAGTTGCACTAGCCACGCTAGTATAACCAAGTGATGCGTTGAGGGACCAATTGGCTATAAACCACAGGAAGCAAAACCATGCTGCCAAATTAGCAGTCTCCCTCATAGACAACGGTGACACCTCATTGGAAGTCGGTTGATCAGCATTCTATGTGGTAGATTTAGTGAGAAGTTGGGGATATCACAGCTTTTGAATGCGACATACTGCAGGTGTCAACATTTCGGGTATCCCTTGTTCTGTGGCTAAGGGCTGGTAACCATTACGAGCCCTCCTGCTTTACAGTTAGGAAAATTAGTACAAAGAAAAACGGAGAGATAACGCACGTAGCCGATTGTAGTCTCGCGTTGCCATATGTAATTCTCCTCACAAAGAACGGCACGAGATAAAGCGCAAATGTGCTTGTGCTCAGATATGTAATTCTATATGTCCATTAAGTTAGATTTAACACAGATTACAGTACGAGGTGGTGATCACTCACACAAATGGTTTCTCGTAGCCTTCATCGAAAAGACCCTAAGCGCAGGAACAAGCGATAAGCAAACACCGATAGATATGTGTGGTTGCACTTACTTGTGTCACGAAATTGGAAGAGGTCCAGAGAAAGACTACGACAAACAACAAGCAAATCCCAACTATGTAGTTCTTCCTATCTGTCTGTGTATCGGGTAGCTTCGTCAAAGTTTCATGCTGAGTGGACTGAGGAGGGGGGTCGGCCATTGGATGAGGTCAATATGAGCAATGTCGTCGTCGTATGAGCATGATAAGTGTGGTAGAGGCTTAAGTAGGAGGCCTTGCTCAAGATGGTAGTTACTACACTGCTTGTGCTCTCAGCGCCAGTAAGCACGCAATTCCCTGTATTGATATGATAGCCGCATGTCTTCTTATCTCCTAAGAAAGGAAGGTGTAGTAGTTCGACTCTGTTATGAAAGCACCATAGATGAAAGACATGCAAAGTGTGACATTGATGATAGCAAAGACCAAAGCTGACTACATCTTGATACAAAGCAAGGGTGCTGAAAATTACAGTATTTTACGGTAAGGAATTACAGAACAAACAGCTATATACAAGAGCCAAAAAGCCCTAGTGGAGTAATAATATAAAGAATTGAAAATGCTCTATGATAGAGTAACCTAATATGATGTGTAAGAAGAAGAGTCCGTTTTGAATAAAGCTATAAGTTATGTATGATTAAGTGCTTGAATCTCCAACATCGTCGTATCCTTATTGTCGAACCCCGTAGATCTCGTCCAACTGATCCTTGAAAGCTTCTTCTACAGCCCTCCGACGAATGTTTCCCTTCGAAGCTGTACGAGGGAGAGTGCCTTTTGGTACAACGACGATGAACTTGGTTGAGGTTATCCGTTCATGTAGATAGCGTCTTGAGTGGAAGTGACGAGTCTTGCGAATGATCTCCTTCTTCAAACGTTCCTCGTCGTAGTCACCTTGAGGTTCGATGAAAAGAGCGGGAGATGCACGTCTATTTCCAACGACGATACAATCTGAGATCAAGTTCCCGCAAACCGCGCGAACATTGTCTTCGATCGCTTTGGTATCACACCTGAGAGAGTTCTCAGTTTTGATCCAGTCGTCGTTTCTACCACGTGAGACATAACGACCTGGGGATACTTCAATGAAAAGATCACCAGTGTGATAATGTCCATCAGATGCTCGAAGGGAGCGGTCGGGACAGTCGGGAGAGCTGGAGAGTATGACAAGTTCGAGAAGCGCTGCATTGGCGTTGTGAGAGCTACCCTCCACAGGGGAGGACGAAATAGGGAAGAAACCGTACGATGTGCCATCAATGGGTTCTAACGGCGCGTACATTCCTTTGAACTCCCTGTCTGATAGCAGCATGGCGCCACACTCGGTGCTACCAAAACAGTTGATCACTTTAATGCCGTTCCGGTGTACCCACTCTTCATCCTCTTGTGGGATCATCATGCCAGAGTAAAATATCTCATCTAATCCCTGTAACATAGCGAGTAACTTTGGGTTACGCCGAGATTCTCGTAAATGAGTCGACAGGAATGTAGGGAATTGGTTGATGCGGTTTAAACGGCAGCGAGTGATCATATCCATGAGTTCGGACGAGGGGAATGCTTGTGATGAAGCTTGTACTGTGCAAGTTCCGTGTTGGATGGCACCAACAAACATGAAGGTTTGCCCAATGTGGCACATGCTTCCCCTATCAAGTATTTATTAGCTGAATGTAAGAGAAATGTACCATCATAATGACTTACATCCAAACAGTGACATCTTGTCGCCGACGATCATATGGTACGGTGCTCACGGCTGCCTTCCGAAGCATTTCTTGCCACCAAGAATAGCTACATGGTACAAGTTTTGGACGGCCAGAAGTAGATCCAGAAGTGTGGAAGATCATGATTGTATCGTCTCCATTCACTTCTCTTGAGACTGGCGGGAGAGTTACGGAATTTACGGGAGCGGCACGAACATCTGAAGCTAAATATGTTGCGACGGGACTGTCGGATACGGACACTGCGAAAGATGTATCATGGATAATAGCCTTGCCGGCGGCCATGTCCAACAGCTCGTAAATGACGGTAGGATTAGGTAGACGAAGAGAAAAGTGCTGAGGAATGTATCCAGCTCTTGCGATACCGTAGATGGTAAGACAATCGATGTAGGTCATTCCACCAAGCCTGTTGTTCCATCAATCAGTATGGGGAATCATGGTCTAAGAGAGAAACCTTTAATCACCATAGACCAACGACAGAACCAGGCAAAACTCCGTCGTTGGAAAGTACGGTAGTCCAATACTTTGCAACGTGCTCAACATCCGCTAGGAATTGAGTGTAGCTAATGGGTTGCCATTCTGATATCTCTTGGGTAGAGTTGTCGACCAAAGGAACGTAAAATGCTGGTGCGGTGGGATAACGCGCAGCGCTCTGTTCGAGTACTGTCAAATGGGAGTTGAAATGGGGCATCAAGGAACAGGACAATAGAAGATGAACAGAAGAAGATAGTGAGATGAACAGTCCCTTGTGCATACCTTTTAAACCATCGTCGAGTCATGACATTTTAGGTTGTCGTATCGCTTGTCAAGGTAAAACCACGTTTAGGATAGCCTCCATCTCCCTCTAAGTGGACGCTTTCGCGGCCTGTCATGGGTACCGCCTCTGACGGAGATCACAAAGATCAGGACTATCATCATTTTGTCGGGAAAATGGCAGAGCGCAGCATTATAACGGAAAGGCGTGAATTTTACTTGAATTGTGGATCGTAGCACGCATCGGATGTGGATCAACACTAGAGATACTTCTTTCCGGAGTGCATAGTCGCTTGGCGATGGACCTGAAAGGAAAGTGTTAGAGAATCTCGCAAGATCAAGGAGATCTGTTACAGAGAAACAAGAAACACCACCTCCGAGCGACGTTATGGATTCACACTTGCAAACACCAAACTGGCTATGCCGAGCGATGTCGGGTCCCACGACCATGCATGTGGAACGAGCGTTCAGTTGCACATATCGTCATGATGTTGCTGAGCAGCGAGCTAGGACGCTCGCCAGGTCGTTGAATAATTGAGGTGCTACTCGGAGTCTTGGAGATGAGGCAGAGCTGAGGATGTGATTAGTCAGGAGTATCGTACAGTCGTATTTGGATCTCATACCAGTCGTCTATGAACCTGAAAGCTATTTGCAGGATAACTGTCTCTTGTGGGAACGTTGGAGTGATTCCGGATGATTTCGAGCGTTCCTACTGCACTGCCTAATCTGGCCGCGTGCAACCTCTAAGTAAGTTAGTATCGTCGTTATTTACAATTGTATGATAGTACTTGACTGAGTCACCTACACTAATGTCCCACTATTTTGACGGTTCCGCTATTAAGCGTACTTGGCTAGAGTCGCATTTGTTTCTTGAACTTCATCTGCCGACGCAGAGCTTTACTCAAGCATCCGAACTACATCGGAATACCGTCGACAGTCATTCGTACATATACCGTACATATCGCTCATGATGGTGAGCCCAACTGAACACGACTTCAAGGCTGTATCTCTATGTATCTTTTCGCTGCAGGCTATGCGGAGGTGTATTAGCCTAGGTAGAGTGTCCGGTCGTTGGTCACCGTGCTCACATAAATATCGAGGAATTATTCAGTAATGTTGCATCTTGTACGTAGTCCAATATTGATAGCTAGTTTCAGGTTTCAGATGCCTGCAGTACTTATTTGATCAGTTCCACGAAAGCTATGACCTCGTAGAGTACATACATACAGCCTTTACGGTATGTAAAACTCGAAGGAGTTCAGTAGAGGAAATGTTAACCGTGGTAAAATTTCCGAGTCTGGACAGGCCTCGGTAGACCATTGTCCGGCAAATGCCGGTATGCTCTGGTGAGTGCACACTCAACATTAACAAAAGTGTCGACCGATACATGCTCGAAGTCGTCGCACACAGCGAGCACGTATTGTATCACCTTTTACGCATGTTACGCAGCAGGCGGTGACATAGGGGTCAGTAGATTCATTCGCAGGTGGAATAGTGAGTACCGTCTACGACCCTATTTTCTCCATGAGTTAAACAAACAGGTCCTTTTCAGCCCACAGCGAGTGGGCAACACTTTCGGACATCGTCCTGGCTTTCCATGCTCTGGAGTTCTCGTCAAGTCCTGAGGCATAAGTATTGTGCGCCGCTACTACACCCAACAACTTGTTTCGCAACCTTCACGTGTCTTTCCACCTTTATACATCCTCGATTCACCCACTCCAGTCCACCGACTGCAGCTGCATTCGCTGTCAAGCCATGCAATTATCGTCAACATCCAGACACGACGATCTCCATTCTCCCGCGGGACACTCTTCCGGAAACGAGACAAAAGCAGCTCACGAGAACTCCCCACACAGACTATGTACACTTGGAATCTTTGCCGCGTCGTTTCCTGAAGAATATCGACGCTTTATTTACGTTATGGGAAAGCGGTGTACTAAAAGTGTGGAAGTTATCCACAACCAAGCGGTACTCTCCCCTTTACGATTTGTTGAAGGATCCCGTTCAAGCACGAGCACTCGCCGAAAGGATGGTAACAACGTCTGTCCCGCACCGGGCATATCGTGTCCTTTGTCTGTCCCATTCCTTCGGGGCTGCACTCAAGGTGAATGCGTACGAATCTGTTGCTCATCACTTGGCAAAGTGTCGCGAATGGGCTGTGATTCCTCTGGTTGTAGCGCTTGCAAAGTGCCATTCAGGCAAAACGACCATACGTCTTCTCAATTGGCAAGCTCGTGCACTTATGGAAATGGAAGAATACGATTCAATAGGTCAAATTCTCAACGATTTTCGTCAAGAAAAGCTGCGTCCAAATCGCAGAACATTTCATCTCGTCATCTCGGGGCACATACGCAATCGAAACCTTCCGAAAGCAAGAGAGACGTTAACCCGGATGACAAAATGCGGGTTTCCTGTCGATTCCTCCACCCACGCGCTCATTATCTCTGCTTATCGTTCTCTTGGGCCGGACAAAACTATTCAAGATCAGGCTCTAGCTTCGTTGCAGGATACCAGCATCCACGTTGGGACTGCAGTATTGAACAGCTTGATCCAGCTGGCATTGGATTCGCGCGATATGGATGGTGCATTGCAGTACCTAGCGTTGTTCGGTCATCCTGCCGAAGAAATTGCTGTTCACGAAGAGTATGGGGAAGATTCCATCCCAGTCGACGGAGAGTCAAACTTCAATGAACAAGGGGCTGCTTCATCTTCATTGACTCGCGTCTCTTCCCCTTCTCTTACTCCAGATATCACCACATTTACAATTATACTCAATTACCTGGTTCGCGAGCGCGAAATTCCGCAAGGATTTTCGCTGGTTGACCGCGTTCGTCAAAGCGGAATTCCTCCAGACGATGGCTTTATTGCTGCGCTTATCCATCTTCATTCTGTTTCTGGAGATGTGTCTGCCGCAATCAGTATCGCCGCTGGGCTGTGCTTGAAGTTTCCCGAGACACATTCACTATTCCCACTCTTTGGAGTCGACATCTCTACACCTATATACTCTGATCTAATCTCTGAAGATATATCACCGACTCATCCCATTCTCCACGCCCTATTAAGAGGAGTTCAAACGACTCACGGACTTGATGGCGTTGTCATCGTGTGTAAGCTCATGCACGCTTGTCGAATCAAACCCAATGGAACCACCGTCCAAATAGTCCTATCCTTTCTCGCTCAACTGAATACGCCCCCGCGATATATGGTTCGATTTCTGAAATCTCTTTGGAATGATGTTCGACCCACATTGCAGCATCTCAATATGATAGCCAGTGCCGTGATCCGCAGGGAAGCAAGGAAATCGAGGCCTCGTGGCTGGTACAAATTATCCCGCCGTCGCACTATTGCGCCGCAATTTCATCCAATTGCCGTCGATACCAAATCTTTTGGATTTGATCCTCTCGCTGGAATTAGGCTTCCTCATAGGCTTTCTTTGCTGCCCATCATAAGATTCCTATCCGGTCATCGTGTTCGAAGCGATAGGGCCATGCTGACATTGCGACTCCTGCATGATGCGATTGTCAAGGGAGACATGAAACTTGCCGAAGATACGGTCGAGGTTATGCATAACCGTGGGATGCATATGAACCAATATCACTACGCAGTGTTGTTGGAAGGTTTTTCGCGGGTTGGTAACATGCGCGCCGCAGAACATACTTTATCATCTGCGCGTGACGCTGGTGTCAAGCCTAACGTTGTGATGTTTACCATTCTCATCGCTGGCTATGCTCGCAAGTTCCAACCTGCACGTTCGCTTAGTACTTTCCATCGCATGCTGTCATTGGGCATCACTCCAGACGTACCATGCATCGACGCAGTCGTGGGCGGTTTCATTGCTACAGGATCATATGGAATGGCGAGGAGGCTATTACTGAGTTTATGGACGCACGTAGCGCCGCTACCTGATCAATTCCAACACGCCTCTTTGCAGCAACTTACAAGAACGTTTCGGGCCTTGCACTGTGATCCGACTCTGACTTCATCACAAAATCGACGGCAAGTTCTGTTCCAGACAAGGACTATTCTCGAGGAACTCAAGACCATGACGCTTGAGCAAGACAAGTGATATCATTCACACTAAGAGGAAGGAATTGAAGCATGGATATCGAACTTGGGGGAGAGCTGATTCGAACGGTCCTGTTATATTCTGTAGTATTTGTGGAGCTAAGTCCGCAGCCAATACATTAATTTGATCTATTGTATACCTCCTGCACAACTTCAGAGGAATCATAGCGTAAATCGTATCCAATTACTTTACAAAGTGAAATAGTCCGTATCATCGAAAAACAATAAATGGAGAAATTCATGGAATTGCGTACTTAGCATCGAGGAGGCGTAGAGCGTCACGGACACCATCTGCCTCCACTTCTCTAACTCGAGAGCGACCACAACTCAACACAAAGCCTTGGGGCGTCGTTACGTGCCTCTCTAATTGTCGCTCACGGTAGTGTGCATGGGGATCGGTGAGTAACACAGGTTCGTTGTCGAGAGCGGTATCATTGGCTCGCGAAGGAAGTAGACTTGGAGAGATTCCCCGCTCAGGAGTTATAGTCCCAGGAGCTGGAGATATCTCAACACGAGGTCCCGTACACTTCGATCGACGTGCGACTACCTCAGCAAGAAGCTCAAGGTCGGCGAAGGCAACGTTGGGGTGTGACTTGATTTGTTTCCAAGCGTCATCGCAAGGGATTGTGTCCGAATTAGTTGAGAAACTAGATCCAACATTCTGAACAGTAGATGGATCACTATAAGTGACATCGGGTACGACAGTTGGTTTGCTTTGCCCGCAAAGCGATGGGTTTCCGCAACAGCCACTCTTAGAAGACCCTGCTTGACATTGACCGGGACAATCGTTGCAAGGAGATGAAGTAGCAACAGACTTGCTGATCGCAGCACAGAATGCTTTCCCGAAAGGATCATCTGCGCAAGCCATACAGTTTGAGGGATCACCAGAGCATGATGGAGTTGGGTTGGTAGCCTTCGACGAGTTGGATAAGGGGAAGACTGAATTGATCGATGCATTGCCGTTACGTCGACTGCGAAGAGGGACGGGTGGTTGATATGCGGGGAGATTATCGAGAATGGACCTCGGAGGAGAGGGCGTCGCCGATTGAGGTGAAGCTGGAGATAGAGAAACAACTGAAGGCTTCTGATCTAAGTTGTCTAACTTCATAGATGAAAGTGTTGCAGAGTTTTGTAAACGTTCAGAGACCTGCTGGGCTGCGAGTTCTCGACATACACAGGGGGTATTGTCACTGCAAAAGCCGCAATCAAATGTGTCAAGTGAAGACCCAGGTTCGAATAGGTTGTTCTTAGAGGTGGATATGAGATCGAATATGTTGTTGAGTGCATTACTCTGAGCAAAAATGGGAACATCTCGAGGTGGTGGAAGAACCGGCATGGGAGAAAAGCTAGTGCGAGAGTTCGTGGAATCGGGAGAGGAAACAGAAGAGGGAGAGGACATGTAGGACATGGTTGTCGGCCGAATCGGTGGTAAGGATTCCATATGGTCAGAAACTGTCTTCGACCTCTTGCGCAGATGCCTGTCAGAGAGGTCGGGTGAATGTAACATGGATTCGTCCCTGGAACGCTTATTGTTGTCTCGAAGAGCATCGCGTTCTTGCTCGACTTTAGCGAGCTTCTCCTGAAGGGCGATGTTTTCGCTGCGCAACTTTTCGTTTTCTTCTTTGAGACGTTTTGCTATTTGTTGAAGAGCGACATTCCGTTCGATTTCGCCTTGCTCGTATTGTTGCACACGAGCTTGGAGATCGGCTAATTGTGACTGCTTTCGCTCTCGGAAAGCTCTCTGTGCAGCCCTATATGATTGATCAATGTTGACATCACTATGACATGACGCTGTAATGAAACAGAAAAGCGTACCTGTTCTGCACACGCCTTCCTTTTGAATCGGGCTGGATAAAATGACTTAATTAATTTCAGGCATATAGAAGCTGCAATGGATGTACTTACCTCTGCATCAGCAGAAGGTTGGGGTATATCTTTCTTGGGCTTTCTGCCTGGCTTCGGCTTAGCAGGGATGACCCACTCCTTAGAAGCTGCGAAGTACGAGGTTATTAAGGACGGGTGGATATCAGGGCTAAGCGGTGGACGTACGGGTAGCCCATGTGCTCGAGGATGAGGACGGCAGTGCCAAGGCAGGCTGAGGGGTTGCCATTGAGTATTTCGAGGTTGTTTTGAGGTCAGAGTAGGATTGCGAACGAAGGGTGTCGAGGTGGGAAGCCAAAGCAATGCTCAGGTGAATTTAAATGAAGTATGAGAAGAGGATGATTGTGGGTGGTTCGTTGTCTGATAAGATAATTTTTCATCTCCCGGCTTTATCTTGTATCGGGATCTACCGGGAAAAGATGGACACGCCGTATATGGAATGTGATCTTGGCAGGTAGAAAGTGCCCCAGGATCGAAGACTTCTACACCGCACAGACCGACGTTATTCACAAAACCACGCCGCGGAGGGTGTAACGAGTTTTTGGTTGTTCAGTTGCGAGCACTGATAGATTCCGCTCCGGTAAATGTTCATGGGAATCCGCCCTCCCACTACTGATGGACGTACTGTGGGCATTTTACAGGTCAATCAACCGCTTATTCTCAGCCCTACCTCTTCAAGCCACCACCAAGCTTGTTCCGTTCCCGAAGGATGAGAGAAGCCAAATTGCTGTTATTCGTCCTCGACAACCCCCACTACAATTTCCAATTTCAAGCTGCACCTTATAAACATTTGTCGTAACGTACCAAACTTCTCGAGCACTCTCACCGACCTCTTACGACCACTGCTGCATCCGTTGCCTCCAGGAAGAAACGGTTAAGGACTCATGCGTCTCACACTGCCAAGCCGATAATTCCAAATAGTCCTCACCAGGCAGTACTACTCGCGGCAGGCAGGTCCTCGAGACAATTCCGAATTGCTACTTTTAACCATTATTCATGACTTTTTTCATCCCCGCCCTCGTACACTCGTGGAATCCGTACAAACTATTCCGAATTCCCTAGATTACGGATGTTCGATCTATCGAGTCAATAATGCCTAGCGAAGAAAGGGTGCTTCTCGGGATCACCATGATGATAGGAAAACCGCAAGGACCTATTGGCTGCAGCACTTTCGATGTCATGGTTTTTAATCAGGATGAATTGTTCTCCAACGTCACTCGGCTTGTGAGTGCTGTGAGTAACCGTTAGCACTGACTTACCGAGGTTTGCAGCGGAATATTCCAAGACACAAGAGTATTCCACGGCCTATCGAAGAAAGGATCTATCCGTGCCAGAGTTCACGTATGGTTCTGCAACCAGACGAGTTCTGAACGCAGACCCTTTTTCTCTGGAACAAGTAGCAGAGTTTGTTCACATACTGGCACCGCGCGCCCCCGCAGTAGTGCGACAGTAACCACTTGTTTCGGATCCTCCCCAAGTACAAGTATCACCAATCATGGTGGAGTGGGTAAGCTAATCTCTCCGTATTCCATAAACTAAGGTCTTCGCAGTTATCTGACCATACAACTCCAGTTCAGTATTCCAGATTTACCCATGTGCTATGATAGTTCCAGAAATCCGTCATTCGGTTTTCGTGAAGTTGGTTCCAATAGAAGATTGCGATCATCGTAAAAGACTGGTCATCAAGTACGAATTACACATCCTCGTTTTCGTCACGTGTTCCAAAACGTTCTACGCGAATCGGCTTCACTCTGCATTGAGAAGGCTCATAACATTCACAGCTCAGAACTACGAGCACACAAATCCGAGAGAGATTTCTCTATTCTTTCTGAGCATACTGTCCATTGAAAGTTGGTCTTCCGGAAGTAGGCGGGCTGTTGCGGTGATAAGGATTTACTGCTGGATAGAATTGGCAGGTGCACATCCAAGTTCTGACTATGCCGACTGACATCGGTGAGTCTAAAATGCAAAGCCCGCCGTCCATTCACAATCTTGTCAAGGTCATTGTCTCGGGGCACATCTTGGCACATGTTGTATACACATCGCATACAAACTTGTTCCGCCGATATCTGGAATTCGATTGCAGAGTACACTGTGTTTTATCGGTTTGATGACAGTCATGCGGAGATGGTTGAAAGCCCATCAAGATGGTGAACAGTCAGTGAACGTGAGTGTGGATGAATTCTGTTGTATATAGGATAGCCTTGTTCTTCAACGAGCGACAGTAGGTGAATGTCTCAGCCTGCCATTCCATTTTGCGTGACAGACATCTCTCGATACTGCGGATAGCATAAGCATCCATCTAGGTCAATGTTGGGCTTGATATATCACTGTATACCATCAATAAAAGTTCACAAGCCGACGTGATAGCAGCGTGAAAACGAATGGACGAAACAGTGGCCCACAACCGAATTCGTGGTGCTGAAAGGCACGGTACATATGTCAAGGGTGCCTTGATAAATAACAACATTGCGGAGGTGATCAACCAAGTCCCTGAATTACCCTGTTGAGAGCTGTCAAATGTGGACTTTCAACCAGCGCTAGCAAGTGAACATGGAGGCCCGTGACTGCTTCCGAGAACCATGCATCGCGTCGGGCATGTCATGCACGTGATCGTGACTGGTTCCTGGATTGAATGTGCTGCGGACTTTGTGTCGTAATGTGTTCTCAAACTGTTCTTGAATGCGCAAAGTCCCGAAAGAAAATCTCATCCTCCTTCTTCTGACAAACGCAACTTGCCGACTCATTCAACACCATTTCACCATGTCGTAAAACATGAGGCTTACAGGCAGGCTTTGAATAGCCGAAATTAATGTGTTCCATCTCTGAGTCGTCGCATTCTCGTTTTATAATTTCATTCGATTTCAACCAAGTTTCTACAGATGATCACCTTTTTCGGGTCGTGACAGATCCCAATCACCAATATCTTCTCGCGCTATGTCACCATGTGAGTATTGGTAAACGCTGTACCTTCTGTGCCCTTTTGTGCTGCTCGGTTGGTGGTGGCATGCTTATCTCACTGCAGAGGGATCTGGGGTACCATCTTTTCGCAGCCCGAGGAGACTTGCAGTATATCGCACTGATGTGTTCCAAGCTCGCCGGCAATATCCAGCTGAACTCATCGCCAACGTTCAAGGCAGCATCTGCATCCAGATACTTATTTTCGCAGATGGTACTTATGGGAGACTATGGGGTATATTGAACACTGCGGCACGTGCTCACCAGATCTTCAGGGCAGGGAGTGCGTTCTCTCCCGCGCACGTCTGAGCTCTCTCGGTGATTGGCACATCTTCGCACGTGCGCACTTTGTTGCAGCTAAGGTTGACTCCAAGTTGGCTGCTTCAGCTGTCCTGCTTCGTCCATATAATGTGTTCTCCATCGCCTATCTTTGTTTCTGCTCTTTGCTCCTTCCCTTCCGTCTCCCATGGCTACCACAGAGAAGATTGAAAAGGACGATGTCGAAGCAGCCGCCCTCGAACTCCCAACCATTGATGCCGTTACAGAAGCACGTCTTTCCGTTCAACAGAAACCGTTATCGAGGAAGGCCTCTCTAAGCGCCTATTTTACAATTGCTGCTGCTGCGTTTGGTCTCATCAGGTATGTCGGACTCGTGCCGCAAATTTCATTAATCTCTCATTTTGGAATCTAGCGATGGTTGTAAGTGCCTTTCATATTGTCTTTGAAACGGAATGTGTCATGTTACCCCATTTTAGATCAGAACAACTTAATGACAATGTCCAATGTGAGCATGTCTACGTGAACTGCTGTAAATACTATCGAATACCCACCCGTAGAAATTTAGGTCGTCTTCAAGAAGCTCTATCCAAAAGAGTATACATCTGATGTTTCTACTCGAGTCTCTAACTCGCTTCTCGTTGGTACTACGATCTTGTTATATTTTCTTACCGCGATGACCGACTACTTTCAAATTAGGTGCTATCATTGGACAGATCGTCGTTGGTTTGATTTGCGACCGGGTGGGCCGAAAGGTCGCTTTGGTTGGAACGACACTCTTCATCGTCATCGGTGCAATTCTTGGAACTGCTGCTCAAGGTGCTCACGGTAGTGTCCACGGATTATTTTGGTTTCTAACCTTCGCTAGAGGCATCACTGGTATCGTAAGTCTTACAATTTGACTTTCCATAGCATCGGCTCATCGTCACTAGGGAGTCGGAGGTGAATATCCTGCGTCTTCAACGAGTGCCAGTGAAGCTGCCAATGAAAAGATGATTGGACAAAGAGGCCCAGGTTAGACATTTCGAAAGACCATGTACTCACGATGATCGCTGAAGGATTCGGAATCTTCCTTTGTTGCAGTCTTCATCATGGTCACGAATTTCGTGTTGAGCGTGAGTAGCATCTCATCATGTAGCTGAAACACTCAGGTTTTTATGACATCATCAGTTCGGTGGTCCGTTAGCCGTCTCAGTTTTCCTCATCGTGCTTTCGGCTGCCGGAGAAGACCATCTCCCCACTGTCTGGAGGGTCTGTTTCGGTATCGGTGTGATACTACCGTTGACAGTCTTCTACTTTCGTATGAGGATGTTCAGTCCCAAACTATACCGTGAAGGCGCCATCAAACGTATGCCGTAAACCTCGGTCACCGAAATGAGAGAACATGCTGATATTCCTGACAGGTCGTGTCCCTTACTATCTGGTTATGAAGCGCTACTGGAAAGCCATGATTGGAACGTGTGGTGCTTGGTAAGTCCCAAGAGGTGACATCTTACCCAAATTATTCATTCAGTGGATGTGCAGGTTTCTTTACGACTTCGTAAGTATCATCGAGTATGACACTGCAAACTTGCAAAGTGTGATCCTGTACGTTTGAATTTCTGACCCGTTCGACTAGGTTACGTTCCCGAACGGAGTGTTCTCCGGAACAATTATTTCCAGTGTCATACACAACGGCGACATCAAGTCTACGGCAGAGTGGCAATTACTTCTTGGTGCAATTGCATTGCCTGGTGCGCACCTAATTCTCATGCTACCCCAACGCATCACTTGACATTCCGTAATAGGTGTTTTCGTTGGCGCATTACTCTGCAACCCCTTGGGAAGGCGAAATACCGTGCGCAATCGTTCTGAACTTCTGATGCGGTGTACATTCTCAAATATCGACTCCACTCATTTACAGATGATCGTTGGCTTTAGTGGATATCTAGTGTTCGGTAAATACGAGTCTCTGAACTTTTTGCATGCGGCAACTAAAACACATTGTTCTTAGGACTCATCATCGGTTGTGCTTACGAGAAGATCACAAAAATCATCCCACTCTTCGTGATCTTGTAAGGTGTTGTCGACCAGCATGTCAGATTCCATACTGATTGGTTGTTAGCTATGGCCTCATGCAATCTTTCGGGAATCTGGTGAGTCGGTGGTTGCCGCAAAGTCAGGATGATGTTGGTTCAGATTTAACTTCTATCTCACGTAGGGTCCCGGTGATATGTTGGGTCTGGTTAGTGCCGAGTAAGTATTTTAAATCCTACATTCGAAGCGATCGCTCAAGATCGATGAATATCAGGTCGTACCCAACACCGATTAGAGGAACATGTTATGGTATTTCAGCTGCTATCGGAAAAACTGGCGCTGCAGTAGGAACTCAAGCCTTCACACCTATACAGAATAACCTTGGGAAGAAGTAAGTGAAAATTTCTACCGAGGTGCTTTCTTTTCTCAATCATTGTTATAGATGGACTTTTATTATTGCGGCTATATGTGGTGTTACAGGTATCTTAGTGACCTACTTCTTCGTCCCAGACATGACAGGTCGGTTCACTGCAATGTGTTTGTTAAAGGAATGGTCCTCATAACATAATATTCACAGGCGTGGATCTTGCCGACGAGGACCGCAAATTCATGGTGTATCTCAGGGAGAACGGCTGGGAGGGTGAAGTTGGGGATGATGATGATGCAGCGGAGTTCAATGACGAGGATAGTTTGAGTGAAGATGGCGTTAAGAAGTAGAGGACGGTGCGATGATAACTGACGTATTTTTTCTTGAAGCATAACGACTTGCTATGATAGTGCTCTGACGATTTTGTTTTTACTGTTCGTGTACTTATACTTACTTGTTGTCTTGTTATGGATCTCGGTGGTAGTGGCATCAATATTCAAATTGAAATTCCCACATGGGCGTCTGAAATAGTTTGAGAATCACTTCGAGAGTTACACCAGCACTTTACCGCGTTCAGGTGGTATGTCCCTTCCACTTCTCCGTAACACCCTCCGTCTACAGACTGTATGCTATAACTGTCTTCGGACTCCTGTCGCTCGCTTCTCAGTACACGCATCCCTCTCAGGCTCTACTACAGAACAGAAATATGATCCAGGAAACCTAACTGATGACAATCCAGCCTTTGACTTGGAGGAAACAAGCGACGGATACGCACAAATCCCGCAGAAGACTACTAGGGCAGAAGCATACCTTGCATCTCTGAATGCAGCTGGTGTGAACCCTACTCTACCAGATCTCGAAGCTCTTCGACCAGCTCAACTACCTCATCCCGATTCAAAGACATACCCTGATGTTTTCAATGGTCTGGTAGAGTCGCTATGCCGCTCATTCAGCAAAAACCAGCTTCGAAGCTTTGTTCAAATGTACCACATTCAGTGCAAATCAGGTGTTCACCTTCCCAAGGTCTACTTCGCGGAAGCTATTATCGAGAAAGCATGGGGATGGCCGTTGCTGAAGGATGTTGAGAAGGCGAAAAGGGATAGGACTGAAGTATCAGTGAAATGTATGTTGTCATATAACTAGTATGTCGTATGTTCTCACCGTTACTGTACTATAGCCTTCCCTGTAACCGCTAGTGAATTATTTCTAATCCTTGGACAAGGTACATAGTCATGTTTTCTATCTCTTTCTTTGTGATGCTGAGATGTGTTCATTTAGATGGTGTCGACTTGCTTCAGCTTTCTGTTGAGTATAAAGTGCATATATCTTTGACGTCACATCCATTGTCGTTAAGGGTCGAAGGGTTGCGTGGTGATCTTCGGAAAATTACTGAACGTATATATAAAATCAAACGTGTATGTCGTCTTGTTATTCAGCCGAGGATCCATGCCTTATATTGGTATTTAGAATATTGTGAAGGAGACTATTCAGCTACCAGTACGTCAACCAATCAGGCGGGATTTGATACAACGTATATCTCGGCTTGCAGGTGCATACATAGAAAATGTTGGCGAGCTAGGCAAGGTATATCTTTTTGTCAATCTACAATTAACAAATCCTCATGCAATCGGCAGCTCAAAGTGTATGCAAAAGATGACCGTCATCTAGCGAGTGCTAAACGACTTGTATCTCGAGCAGCCCAAGAGGTAAGTACTTTACTTTTTCACGTCGAATAATATGTTGAATTCTTCCCAGCTCGTTGTCTTGTCTACCATACCACATTTATCCTATTCTCCTTATCGAGGAGAAGTTGATGGAGAAGTTGGGAATTCTCTGCAAGATTCCTATGCAATGTATCCGTTCTTGACACCTCGAGCTCTCCCGTGGACGATGAATACTGCAGGAGCTTTTCGTATCAGGAAAGTTGGCGAATGGTTAGCTGGCCATACCACTGAAGATATATCACAAACGGGAGGTCTTGCAGACGGAAAGGGTGTCATATCCGAGTTTTCTGGGTACGACAAGCTTCATCGATCGTTTTCGTCACGATTTCTAATCATCCTGTGACCATAGCACCACCGCCGATATCTACCACCTTGTACGAGCAACATCACCATTACCTCAAGCTCGCCGAACCGTGAAAGCCACGTGAGCTATACTTGTATCGTGTTTTCTCAACTGTTCCAGAACTAATGTCTCCTTCAGGCTTGGTCACCTTCTCTTCACGACTACCTCTTCTGGTCAAAGAGCTACGTTAACTCCACCATACCAAGGCCATCATCAGTTGCCCAAAATTACATCGTGGATACAGAACCATGATATCAAGTCTTCTTTTGTCACAAGGTTTGGTATTGAATTCTCTTCAGATGGATGAAACAGCGGCTCATCTTCGCTATATTTAAAGCTTGCCTTCTTCGTTCGTGGATGCAACTCCTTCGAAGGAACGGATTTTACATCGCGTGGAGTATGTCTCCATCATGCGGCATTCCTCTCACCCCTCCTTAAACAGCTCTCTATCTCCCGCATTGAAGACCCTTAGTTTAGAGGTTGACATCCCTCAAACGACCGATCATGCTCTAAACGATTCCAAAGATGATACAAGCGAGTCCGAAGTGAACCCGACACCTTCGGACGGTTCTATCAAGCTTTCCTTCAAATGCTTCCAAGGACAGCAGAGAATAACCAACCTCATGCTTCCGGATCGGTCAGTCTAACACCTTATTCCCGCTTTCTTTCGTTCTCATCGGCTCCTTTCAGACCGATGGATATACAGTTAGCTGCTGTGGATACCATTACTGTGGAGGACTCATCAATCCCCCCAGGTTTGAAGAGGTATACCGATGACCTCCGTGCTTTGTAAGATCTCTTCTCGTTCAACTGCAGAGCTGTGTGTTGAATGACTTTTCCAGCTTACGGAAGGAAGCTACGCATGTGCAACCTGACCCTCCTCTTTTCGTCGAAGACAAAGGAGAAACTTACATCCTCCACTCTAGTTCAAGTGTCCGACAGAGTTGCGAAGATTCTGATCCCACCCGACAAAGCGGTTTGTCAGATTCTGGGGTACAGGTCACTACTGAAAGTATTTTAGACCTCGAGAATGGACAGAAGACCACGCAATGCCAAGTAAGAAGCCATACAGTTCGATTTCTGAGTCTCGTGGATCTGACCCCGAATCCTTCAGATAACCTGCTTGGATATAAACTCTCAGGAAGTGTGGAAAAACTTCCTCAAAGGTTGCGACAACCTTACTGCTACCAATCGGCGAGAGAAACCATCGCTATATTTGCACATACGATAGTACTACGTATAATAGTTTTGATACATAATAGGTTGAAAAAGCATCGAATCCTGGACTGGGGAGAAGATACACAGAACAATGACCGAAAACAAAACAATACCAGACACGGATACTACCCTCAAGTCCGTTTCCGTTTCTTGTTCGCCTTTTCTTTCCGCTTCTGAGCACGCATCTGGAGTGAACGAGTGAGCAAGCCATACGAACGGACCGATGACTAACGATACTTACTTCTTTCTTCATCCTTGAGTCGACCATAACGTAGCGTCCCTTGACACCCTTCGGCCTACCTTTGAGGCCTTTGTGTGCACCTTTCGCAACGACGACCTTCACCTCCTTCTTCTTGTTCGCAGCCTTTCCCTTTGCCATCAACTTTTCTATCTGTTTGGCTTTCTCCCTCTCCGTCATATCTGAAGTCTCATTGACACCCTCTGCCTTCTTCATAGCCTTTTCAAGACGTTGAGCTGCCTTGAATTTCTTTCGCGCTTTAGCTTCAGCAACTTTCTTGATTGGTCTTGCATCTAGTGCACGAAGTCGAGCTCGAAGAGCGGTCATAGCTTCCTTTGTGACTGGGATGTTGGCTTTATAATGTTTTTCTTCGTCATCAAGGAACCAGGACGGGAGGTCATCTTTTGAGTTGAGGGAATAACGGTGGAAACCTTCGTTGATCAATTGTGTTCTTGTCTTTTCTCGGTTCACCAATTGCTGAGCAAGGGTGATGGCTTCGGCAGTGGTCAAACCATGTTCTGTGTGATGTTTAAGAACATCAGTAAGATATATAATACCGAATAAATGCTTACTTCTGATTTTCTCATCCTTGAGCTCATCTTCGTTTTCATCGTCAACATCCCACATGGTGACGTCGTCTTCGTCTGGGTCTTGAGGGACGACCTCGAAGTCACTTTCCGAATCCTGTTGCGATGAAGGTATTAGCTATGTCGGAAATTCACGATAAAGATGCATACCTCCAGCTCATCCTCTTCTTTAGACTCCTCATCTTCCTCATCTTCCTCTTCTTCCTCATCTTCATCTTCATCCTCGCCATCGCTTTCAACGTCTTCATCCTCCTCATCCTCGTCTTCGATTTCATCGAGATCAGCATCTGCGAAAGTATCTTGACTAAACCACATCTGAGCTGTACGACTCAAAGCGGCAGCGGGTTTCACGATTGCCACAGAACGTTGCGAGCCTGATGGTCCGGCATCGAGTCTCCTTCGTTTTTGAGGTGGTGGAGAACTAGCAACGTCTTCTTCTTCATCGCTTGAGTCCTCGTCACTTGAACTTTCACCCGCCCTGGCTTTCACCTCTTCCATCTTCTCATATCCACCTTCTTCCTCAGATTCCTCATCATCAGAATCCTGTTTCTGTATCCCATGCCATTCTTCCCTGTCCTTATTCTTCCTCCTAGCCTCATTCACTTTATACTTTGCATCCTTCTCCTTCAACCTCTCCTGATAGCTATCATACAGTCCATCCAACATGTTTTCCAAAGCAGCCACTTTTCTCTCCCTCTCTTCATCGGAATCTAATACTTCATCGTCACCATCGTCCTCTTTCTCCTGTTCATCTTCACTGCTATCCGCATCGAACTGATCCATTAATGTCGCGATACCTCCCTTTTTCAGTTGTTTAGATGTATGATCGAGATCGAATATATCTTCCTGTCCATATCTCAACGACTCGTCGTTTTGTTCCAAACCGATATCGAGAGGAGCGGTCATCTGAAGTTGCATACGTTGGATTGTACGTTGTTTGACTTCGTTCGCTTTTCGTTTTTCACGTTTGATTCGAGCTGCAGTTTCGGAATTGATACGTTCCAACTAGATCATATCACAAAAAAATACGTCGATTCCACGTTGTTGGTCAATTTAGGATCAACTTTGCGTACCTCAGCCTCAATTTCTTCTTCGGGGTCGACATCTTCTGTGATCTCCACGGTCTCCGTGAGTTCTTCAGTAGGTTTGTTCTTCGATTCTAAACCAAGCTGAATTACAAAGACAACATGTTTGTAAGGAGGAAGTTTTGAAATAGACGGACAAGTAACATACCTCTCCACGAAGATTGGTTCTCCACCTCATCAAAGTTTTGAAATCACCCTTGCCGAGTACTTTCAAATCCTCACAATTAGCAACAACATCCGGAGTGGTCGCATCCAGTTTGAGCCACCTAAACAAAATCAATCGGAAGTTGGATGGATGAAATGTCACTGAATGAATGAGGAGCCTTACTCTTTTTCCTCCTCGGTTTTGAATGAAATCTTGTTCACACTGCCGAGGAATGCGATTGGATCCTGGCCGTGAATGAATTCTGCAGCACCGGATTCGTGGAAGAGTGTGTAGTCCCCGTCATCATAACCATGTCGGTTCCTACGTTTCTTCTCTGGTTGAAAAACGTTGGCTTGGAAGTTCTTTCCTGGCGCAGTTTTGTCAATTTCTCCGTCAACTGATGTGATTGTCGTGGAAAGGTCCTTGAATACGTGTTTGGGATCAAAGAATTTAGGATCGATGTGTTTGGGGGCGAGGAAGTTTTGGCAGACGACGAAAATTTCGGCGGAAACATTTCTAAAGCATTTAAATTGAAATGTTTATTGACAACTGTATTAAAAGCACAACATACCGAGATGAAGGAGGTTTTGTTGCTTCCACTTTTCCAAATAATTGATTGAAAACCCAGATGAGATTATTGTAATCCACACTTCGGAAAACCTTGGTAACAAATGTTCCTCCTTTGATGAGGAATTCGGCGGCGAGTTTCATACTCATCAATACAAGTTCAGATTGAGAGTACGCATCTTGAACCCAGGCGGTTCCAACATTGGGGGCACCATCATGCAAAACCACATCAGCTTTCCAATCTTTCAATTCGCTACGAATGAGATTCCGGCATTGTGTTGTGGTGATGTCGGAAGCAAAGGTAACGACACGGGGGATGGGTTTTATAGGAACCAAATCAACACCTAGAAAACAAATTTTGGTAAAATGGAGGGAAAGAGTATTAAGAAGCAAAGAAGTAGCGCACCAACAATTACACTATTCACTGGCATGTACTTTGATGCGACCTGTAGCCAACCTCCGGGGGCAGCGCAAAGATCTATACAACATCTCGCAGACTCCAGAAAAGAATATTTCTTGTTGAGTTGAATGAGCTTGAATGCTGAACGAGCTCGGTAACCTTGCTCTCTAGGAAGAATTTAACACATATTGAAAAGATGGATGAGAGAAGAAACTCACTTTGCGAGCTTGTAATATTTATCTAAACGACCCTTTCCTGTCTTTTTTTGAGCCTTACCCATGATGAGAGGCTGGAGAACGATAAAGGACTAAGACTAAGATTGGAGGAAGGTGCAAAGTGGATTAAGCGCTCTCAATTTCTTGCGAGGTTAAGCGCGTGCAACTTTTGTGCTAGCGTCTGTTTAGAAACTGTTCTTGACAAACACATTTGGTTTTGCGGCTTGCCGGATGCATCGCGTATTCGATGGAAAACCCACAGTGTGCACTTGAAGCCTCGGTCCACTCTCGTTTGTTCCCGGGTTGTTCTCATACTACGACATAGGACTTGACTACAACTGAGCTCGCGCTATGCCTGTACCAAACGCTTCGACCCCTCTGATTCCCCGTGCGATGAGTTCTGCTTTCTCTGGACCAGGATTCTTGTGGAGGTCTGGTGCGATATTAGGTGAGTACACAACTTGTTGATAATGAGCCATTCATGTTCAATTCTGCATCTGTAGCTGCCATCGGGATCACTGCTGGTGCATTTGGTGCTCATGGACTTCGCAAGAGAGCTGGAATCACACCTGATAACATTCATGCATGGGAGACTGCATCACACTACGCAGTGGGTGTCTATTCTCTGGAGGGACTCGCATTGGACGACTGAATGAGCGAGGGGCTTTAGATCTTCAATGGACTTGCGTTACTGTTGGTTTCCCTCCATCCTCGCTTTGCAACACATAGGTTTGCTGGACCCGCTATTCTTGCTGGAAGTGCAGTGTTCTCCGGAAGCATCTGGGCACTAGTGTTTGCCCGCGACAAGTGAGTTTATGCTATCCTTTCTAAAAATGATTTGGTGTAACGGCTACAACAGGTTGAGGTGGCTGGGACCCATTACCCCCATTGGTGGAAGTATCATGATTGCTGGGTGAGCTTTATTACCCTGTAAGAGTCTCTGATATCCTAAATATTTTATATGCTCTAGATTTGTTTCCCTCGCCCTGTGAATGGCGTTCAGTAGTAATTAGTTCCTGTATGTAGTGGAATAAATCTAGACCAACCGATGAACGGTCACGTTATCTATCGCGTGTATGTGTTGGACCCGTGGTAACTTCGCTTATGATTAGACGCCAATGTTGAGAAAGAGTGATGGCTTGTTTTACAACTCTCCTTCGTCCCTCCATTTCGCCGCTTTTCGCGACCCCCGCCTTTGTCTCACCCATTTGATGCGCCCTTTGTGAACAGCAAACCCTGCTTGACGTCTATTGCCCCCCACATCTCTGTCACCTCCTACCCTTCCTCTTTTCCTCGCGGCCCACCCCACCCTCGACGACTTCTTACTCCCCACCTCTCTCAATCCTCGTCGTTACCCAAGTCTTCTAGTGAGTATCCTCTTACCTCATCTCGCCTAAGTTTCGATGACTCATCACCTCTCAGCTATCATCTTTCGAGGCTGCACCATGGCGGATCAGCGACATCGACCACCGACCTTTTCTGACTACTCTACATCACAGCCCCCAAGGCCTCTCAAACGCCGCTACGCATCTCCGAACGACGACCCTTTCTTAGCCCATCCATCTCAGTCTACTTCGCAGATGCAACAGCCTCCATTACAACCTCTTCCTACCCCCTCCTCATCTACCAATGTTGCCAGCAGATCAGCATCTCAGTTCGACCCCTATATGGCATTGCCTCATCCCCGAGCCCCTCCTAATCGTCCAGCGACCGTCATGGCACAGCTACCGACCATGGATCCATCTCCTTTTGATCCTCACGCCGTCTTCATCCATCCACCATTTACCGGTTTCCCTGACGCTTACAAATATAAGGATGGTTTAACCTATAACCTTATGGCCGCTAACCCAGAATGGTTTCTTGATCCTGCTGATTACATCACTACCACAGGTGGTGAACCAGGTGCCATCCGATACCCTTCTCAGCTTGAGCCCCCCAGAGGATGGTGTCCAACGAAAAAAAGAGAGCTAAAGGAGGGCTGGCCCGAAGGCGAAGAACCGCGATTACGTTGTACATTCTGTAGGCGTACATACGCAGGTGTCAATGCTAAAAGCATGTGGAGAAGGCATGTATATGAGAAACACAAGATTGCCATGTCAAACCGTCGCGATAACAACGGGGGTGGAAGAGGCCGCGGTTCTAACAGTATGTCGTCCAGTTTTGGGTATCAACTCTAGATTATTCACCTGCCCTTGATTCACAGAGGAAAATAAAGAAGATCGGGAAGGTTCTCGTGGAGGGCGTGGTTCTTCGGGGCACACTCAAAGCGATGAGTCTAACAAGCCTTCATCTTCTCGATACCGTTCCCAGCCTCAAGCTGTTTCTTCTTTGCCTACACCTGATAACAGCATGGAACTCCCTCAATCTCACGAAGCTATGGACGAAGATGATGATCACTTGGCTCCTTCCTCTACATTCCAAATCCCCACTTCTTCCAGCACCCCGCCTTTGACCCCCGGTGCTTCTCCAGAGACATCTCAGTACCCTCGTGCTGTTGTTCCTCCCGAGTCTCCATATAATCCGCTGTTAACTCCTTCATTCAAACATTCTCCTGCACGCCTTCCATCAGATCAACCATGGAGATTTCCAAGTCCTAGTCCTAGTAATCCGCGTCGACGTGACCAAGAGCTCTCTCTCTACATGCTGGTCAGAGGTGAAGCCAGCCCCACAGTTAGCGGATTGGATGTTAGTCCTGTCGTTCTTTTGCCCAAGAATGAGCGCAAGAGGCGCAGCATTTTCAGCAGTCCCATAACTCCCTTTATGGCCGACAAAGGCTCATGCTCAGATGGAGAAGAGGATAGATTCAAAATATCCGCTCTACCGTCTCCACGAAATCTCTTCTTCGATCGTGGTCTTCCAACACCCCTTTCAGATCGTGTACAATTTAAGCGATATAGGATCCCGGAATCCCCACTCGGTCGCAACTTTGTCCGTTCTGAATCTGAGGAGAGAGAAACGGTAGCTCGAGCCAACGACACGTGGCTATCAGAATCCCCCACGAAATCCATCAGCAGCCTGCTTGATCCTATTCAATTAGATGGCGATAATCCCTTCGCGAGCATGTTGGGCAAGCCATGGGCCACGGGTACCCCTGCAAAGAACAAACTTTCTGGCACTGTGTTTACTCCAGGTGGTGAAAGTCCTGTTCTCCGATCCAGCCAGTCTCAATCTGAACCTGGTGTAAATAAAGATGGAGTTGGCTTAGGTATTGGTTTAATGGCCGGATTCTCGTTGAAGGATGACGCACCCGATTCGCCTGGGGATGATGATGATGAAGACTTGATGTTCATATTTGATCAGACCAAGACTCAGAAAAAGCGTGCTCTCCTCGCTTTAGATTCTCCCTGTGCCGTCTCCACCCTTGGAAAGAAATCGAGACGAGAAACTTTCGGTACACCTTCAGGCAGCAAAGACGGGCACTCTGATATGCTTGAAGTTGAGAAACCGAAGAAGAGACGTCGGACGATCACTGGCCTTGACTAGCTCAAGCCATCCTCGTTGATCTTCTAAAGACATGAAGACATAACGCTCTACACACCCTCAATCCACATGCTACTACCAACAATGGTCTTTTTCCATTTCTCTTCGTCATCGTTCTCGTTATTAGCATTGTTATCGCTATCGCATTTCTTCTCGCTGTGTCTCTTCATCGTCGTTGTCACTTCCACACTTGCGCCACCTTCTCTCAAGGTGGCATAACCCCACTGTATTCTGACTTGATTCCCTACCGAGAAGTCAGCACACGCCGCTCTCGGTAGGCCTGTGTTTCCATCTATGCATCCCTTTCATTGTATGATTATGACCTCACCTTTTCTCATTCACCTACTCTACGTTTGATTTACTCCCATTATCCTTCCTCTCTGAATTCAAGCATTTTCTTCTTCTTTTGAACAGTTCCTACATATTTATGACGTTGATTTCTTGTTGACACCCTTTTTGAATTTCTTACTTCTATTTCTATGTCATCTTCACCGAGTGCCACGAATCATAGATTTGATTTTACTCATTTTATTTCTTTTCTTTGGTTTTTTTTTGTTTCATTCATATCTACTCTCGAGTTATTAGCTTAGACACCAGGGCTATTAGTTATCACTATGATCCCTCCATTTATTTGGAGTCCTCTTCTCTCCTCTTGCAGGTACAGAATATGGGCCGCAGTAGTTGTGTATCTTTGAAGATGTAAATATATATTCCAATACGAGCATTCTCATCCCGTTCATCTTGTGCTGTACTCGAAGGAAGAATCGACTTTATCTTTCTTCCTCGAGGTTGCCGCGGAGACTACTGTACCTCGGAGAACTTTAAAGTCGCGACGCGTTTGTGGCTGGAGGTGGGCGTCTGTTCCACCTTAACTAATAACTTCGAGATTTATGAGATATTCAATTGCCTGAACTGTCACCATGGACGACTTTAAAGACAGGGAGTTTCACGATGTATTGCTAGAGCGATTTGCACGCTCCTCAAAGGAGAACACTATGTTTAGAAAAGAGGTAGAACAGCTGAAAAAGACTCAAACGGAGTTGGAAGCCGACAATAGGAGGTTGAAGGAGAAAACGGAAGCTTTGGAAAGCGAAGTGAGTGTTATTCTACGCGTTTTCTATGATTCTTTGTCCCCTTATAAAAATACCATAATCACCGATGTAGAATCAACGAATACGCACAGAGTCTGAAGAGCAAGCAAATGAACACTTCAACCAAGAAGAACGGGCTGCAGACGCGTTACTTCGATTGAAGGACGAAATTTCTAAATTGCAAGACGAAGTTAAATCGTCTGTATTGAAGGTATGTGCTTTAGTATCGAGATTCCGCGTTGGTGTTAATTGATATTCGTCTCTAGGTTAGCACGGCGGAGAGTACGCGAGATGAATCCCTGACAATTCAGGAGGCACTTCGAAAAGAAGTGGAAGAATTGAAAGAGAAGGTTTATATCATTTTTGAAGCTCATATTCATTGTTCTGACTGTCCTGTTGATTTTACAGGTCAATACAACTGAGACAGAGAAACTCCGATTTGAAAACCTCAACGCGTCTCTGGCAGCAGACCTGGAAACTACTCGTAACAAATTGTCTTCGCTGTCAAAACAAGATACGCATACTGACAAAGAGATCATAAGTCTTCAGTCTCGTGTCAAGAGACTGAAAGCGAATGTTCGTTTCTTTCCTGTCCCGTCTTTGACTTATGCTAAATGTTTTTTTATCCCTCTACAGATTAGCGCAGCGGAGAATGCCAGGGACGTTGCCCTAGAGGCACAAGAATCACTGAGAAAAGAAGTCGAAGGATTGAAAATCAAGGTGTGTTTCGATTCTGAGCACTTTGGTAGAACAATATACTCAACCCTGAACGTCCGTTTACTAGATCAATGACACAGAGGCAGAGAGACTTCGGGCCCAACAGGCAAAGGTCTCTTCCTGTACAGAGCTTGAAACTGTGCGAAGCGAATTGTCTTCAGTATCTCAACGAAAGTCAGAGATTGAATCTGAACGCGAGAGTCTGAAGACGAATATCAAGGAATTAACAGCTAAGGTTCGTTGACTTGTTGTTATGTATATATTGGTTTTGGTCATCCTAACCATCTCACTGGAACATGTGGGACTGTATACAGCTTCAGAAAGTAGAGAGCGAACTCATGGGAGCCAAGAGTGATAGAGAAACTCTCCGCACCGAACTCAGTGCTGCTCGGAGGGAGAATAACAATGTTGCAGATATTGAGCTTGAGCTTTATTCTCTCAGAAATGAATCTGTTGAAACAGCTTTCAGGGTCAGTCTCGATACCTGATTTTCTACTTTCCATAACTGACTTTGCGGGTTGTTCCAGTTACAACAAAAAGAGCTTGAAATCGGGGAATGTCAAGAACGACATAGGACCGAGGTAAACATATCGTCCTACATATCTGCACTCGCTAAAGTGATGAACGAATTGTAGGTGGACGATATGACTGCAAGAAACACTCAACTGCAGCGACGCGTGCAAGAGAAGGATACCGAGGTAAGTTTCTCTAAGGATTCGAAAATGCTTTGCTAAATCTATGTATAGAACTCTCGCCTCCTAACAATGATTGAAGAGATGAAGCAGTAATACTTGAAGCAGAAAACCAACTCTCAACGGTCAAGCGTAGAAGTACAGACTGAACCAACTCTGAGCCGTCCTGTCCAAGGTATGATGATTACTTTGTCACATTGAAATCAATGTATCCACAGCCACTTTCTAGTTTCAAACACAACGAAGAATCCAACGGCGACTGCTACTTCATCCCAGCCCCAGTCTACTACGTCAGTACAAAAATCGTTACTGTCAGCTTTAAGCATCTGATTGTCATAATACAGGTCGGCATCAGCTCCTCCTCCTCATCAACGACCACATGCGTAAGTGCAACAGCTGTCTCATTCATATCCCTATTGACATTTCTCTCTCTCTATAGACAAGCTACTGCCCCCCCTCCTGCCCCTTCTCAAACGACATCCACCAATCGGAGAAAAAAGAGATCGGACAACAACCCACATGTTCCCTACTACACTGACATGGTCATAGATGGTGTACCTATGTCTCTCCTTCAATTTCGTTCAAAGGAACCAAGTCAAAGGCAACCCTAACAAGACGGTATCAATGTCCCTATGCCGCAAGCACGAATGGCTTATCTCGATGCATTGCCTGCTATTCCACCTGTCGATTCCACGAAAATTGCAGAACAATCAGCGATCTCCTTCAACCGGCTGGAATTGGGTCAGCTTCTTGGTGGAGCTATTCAAGGTGTCATCGGATGGTAAGTGGATTTGCTTGCCATAACAGTTAATAAGTATGCTAATGCTATTTTCTTAGTATCTCTAAAGATAAACCACGCAAAGCTATCGCTGTTGCTCACAATATTTCTGAGATGATATATCCGCAACGAGATCCTAACTGCTGGCTTCCACAACGGCCTGGAGAACATGGATATATGTTTGTTGGGATTGTTGGTCCAGGACGAGACCATGAGAGATATCTTGAACCTGTTGTTGCATCACTTTTCATTCCATCTGGGTCCGCCAAATGGCACTATTTTGGCGAGTATGAAGCACGTCGGTGTCATGCGAATGACATCAGCAGGGAAGAATGGCTCGCATTCCCTGAGGAGGTTCGTGATTCGCCTAGTATTACAATATTCCCGACCCAGTACACTCATATTCTTTGATATCTACAGTTGAAGCAAGGTTACGCTGAAACTACTCTCGCCAAATCCTATATGAGCAAACTATACAAAAAGAACACAGCTCAATTCAGGGAAGAAGTTCAAGCTATCAGAACACAATACGATAACGGGGATTTATCTATTCCATGTGTGGCTCTTAGGTGTCTGAAGTACGATGAGAACCTCGTTCCCGATTTGAAAGCTGCCTCTGGTACTCTTTCAGCTCCTCAATCAAGTGATACCACTGGGAAGGGGAAACGAAAATGTGTCGAGCAAGAGTCGGCTTCTGCTCCACCTGTTACGAAGAGGGTGACACTTTTTGTTAGGGACCCTTCTGATTCAACTGCTGGTCCGTCTGGGAATGGGAGCCACTCTTAACGAGTAGCCTTCCTCACCGTCCACAATCCCTGATAACCTGGAAGATTCAATCCTACCCACTATTATCTGTTTATATGCCCCTTCATAATCGTTACTGTATCTCGAATATTTTCTTGTGTCGATTATACATAACATCGTATATTTTGTACATACATCTAACTTTTGCTGTCATCTTGCTGTCGATATACTGCTATCAAATTGCTTTTCTTGTTCTTTCCACAATTTACCGAGAATACATCACTACTACTAGTACCGTGACTGACAAAGGGCCATCTGAATCCCTTCAATTATTCCTGAATCTTACTTCTTCAAAGAAGCAGCCCTCTGTCTGAACTGCTCGATTCTCTCCAATTTGCCCTTCTCGAATGTGTCCCATCCTTCAGCAGCTTGTCCGATAGGTATTTGAACGTCACCTCTTTTCAAACCATCGACTACCTGAGGAATGAATACATCTAGTGGCATCCAGAATTTGCTGAGAGCGGGAGTGGTGCCTTGGTCTGATGAGCATAATCAATCTAGTGAGACTTCGCAAGGTAAAGAAGGGGAGATTTGACTGATAACTTACGGTCATGTAATTCAGATTCGACGAGACTGAAAAGAAAAAGAGATTTAAAAAATCAATCAAGGTCAATATTTGGTCCTAGATGAGAGAAGGTCGGGCAATGCAATACTTACGGAGGTAATATTTCCATAACATGAACGTTCGTATCCTTGAGTTGAGAATCGAGAGAAAGCGATAAACTATGAAGAGCTGATTTCGTTGCGCAATATCCTGGAACAGTTGGAGCGGGATAAACCGCAAGACCCGAAGAGATGGGGATTATGAATGAAGGTTTATCTTGGTTCTATTGGGTTAAAATAGGGACCAACGTTAACGATTAGTAACGTTGATTCAAGTTCTCTCTAGTTCGAATGAATTTTGATTATGACTTACGCTTAAAGAGAGGAAATGTGGGATGAGGAATTTTATGAGTGTGACGATGGAAATATAATTCGTTGTGAGTTCTGCTTCGAACTCTACATCATGTCAAATGGAAGGATTATGAGTAAGTATAATGATATTATAGAGCCTTCAACGTGCCACTGTGAACGTACTGTCAAGGTCGACTGAATCAGGTCTACTGAAATCAAACTGGTGCTGTATACCAGATGAAAACACAACAGCATCCAACTAGAAAAATAAAAATAAAAACGAATCAGCATTCCCAACCCAACGATTCTCATCGAAACAGAATATTAATCCCAATAGTCACCTACTGACCTGAGAATAATCCACAAGAAGTTGATCAACAAACTTCTTCAAAGATTCTCGTCCACCAGAAACATCGACCTGAACACTCTTGATACGTTCAGATTTAGCAGTAAGTTCGTCAAGACGTTCTTTCCTACGCCCAGCGACTATGATCTGTGGTTGAGAAGGAAGGTCATGTAAAGCTAGAGCGAGTGCTCTTCCGATTCCAGCTGTTGCTCCTATGATGAGGATGGATCTGGCATCGGAGATGTTAGCTTTGGACATCTTTACTGTCTGTTGCTTGAGTATGGAGAACGAGTTCGATTTATAGTCCTGTGGGTTATAACGGTTAATTTGAGAGATTTCTTTGAGTCAAAGGTCGAGAAAGCCTTGGGATTTTATACAGATATCTCAGCTTTATTTAAGCCGGTTCCCAACGTCATCACACTCCTCTCTCCGGCAGCAGTGGGTGAACGTTCCCGAGCCATTGAAAATCGGTCAGGAGTCTGAAGAGGACTGTTCGATATAGAAAAAAACACATAAACTGGTTAGTTACCTAGTTCACTAGTTACTCTGTGGTTACTAGTAACCACCATAGGCATATTGGTATCTGTCATTGCATGAGAATTATTTTTCTGTAGATCGGTGTGCCATGCATGATATCGATGAGCGTGGCTTGAGTGTGTTCAAGTCTAGTAAATGTATAGTTATCGTGAATTCGTTGACATCTCGTAGAAGGACATCAAATACTCACTATTAGTCAATAATATTTCAACCTTGTTTGCCCCTGTCAACGAATGAATCTGACCGCCGCCTGCCTCAAAAAATTTCAAGGTACGAATACAGTACACACTGGCAGTAGTTGGTAACTTATTAAAAGACGGGCTGTGTTGTATTATGACGTGAACTATAATTCAAAAGACGTGCGTCTATGAACCTATCACACCTTCTCAAGAACTTCCACTACCACAACGGTTACACAAGTATGATATCCTCGTAATTTCAAACATACAGATACTGATCGAGGTACCGTTCCTTTACAGGACACATACACGCTTTGACACGACAATGGAAAGCCCCTCATCTTCATCATTACCCTCAGCCCATGATGAGAACGAGAATGTACTCTCGGGCGAACCTACGACAGAACAAGCTAGTACCAACTCTCAAACTGAATTGGATTCTTCAACTCTGAATCCATTGAATGATGAAGATGTAAAGGTGAGTATACCGTTGGAAATATATTTATATTTATATTTATATCAATGCTTTCGTTCCTTTCCTGTTATTAGAAATGTTTAGAAGACGCCGATCAACTAAAACTCGAAGGAAACGACCATTTTCGAAGAAAGGAATGGGAAGAAGCATTAGTGAAATACCGCGCCGGACTTGGGCGATTACCTAAACCTCGTTCAGTGAAGCCGTCAACTACCCCTTCACATACTAGTAATGACGGTGACAAAGGGAAAGACAAACAACCAGACGAAGATGAAGAAGAAGACGATGATGTCAAGAAAGTCTCTCCGACGATCGAATCCGAAGTCCAAATCCCGGTGAAACAAACTGAACTAGAACGTATATGTGCAAAAGCTCGAGCAGTTCTGAGTGCTAACATCGGCGCGTGTTATGTTCAATTGGTACTTTTCTTACCCTCTTTCTCTTCATCTCCGAACGAATGAATCAATGCTCATAAACTTATTCTTGTTTCTAGGATGACCATAAAGCAGCTGTAGCTGCATGTACGGAAGGTACGTTTTAATCTATTTTTCCGCATTTCGCTCCGTTGTTATAACGGTTTGAATACTGAATTCCTACCTCAAAAAATTGTAGCTTTACGTGACGATCCAGTATACATCAAAGCTTTGCAACGACGAGCTAAATCAAATGAAATACTCAATACTTGGTCATCGTTAGCTTCATCTCAAGAAGGTATGTACCCGGCCTCAATCTCATCCCATCCCATCCTAACTGTCCTCAAAACCCACCGTTGCTAATCCTTTTTTTGTTCGTTGTTGCTTACTTTAGATTACAAAAAACTACTCGACCTCCTTCCTCCCAATTCCTCACAATCATTCGACGTAAAACGTTCATTACGGACCCTTGAACCTAGAGTCGCAGAAGCTCAAAAACGTGAAACGGGTGAAATGTTGGATAAGTTGAAAGGGTTGGGCAATAGTATTCTTGGTATGTTTCTCCGATTTTTCACCCTCCTTTTCTTCATTTGATTGGGTATTGATAAATTCGTTCGTTTCGTTTTGTTGGTTATAGGCAACTTTGGTCTTTCAACTGATAATTTCAAGTTCACACAAAACGAACAAGGTGGTTATTCTATGAACTTTGTTCAGAATCAATGACCGACGAGTAATATGATGGATGGTGTTTTTCTTTTCGTCATAAAGCATGCCCGCGATATGTCCAAAGTGTATTATTACTAGCTAGTATGTATAATGCGTTGAATGGAATGGATTGATGAAGACCTATTAGTCGATGTATTCAAATGTGTTCTTGAAGAAGCCGGCATCTCGAAGTGGCCAAACCTATAAAACCACAACCAAAGACGACTATCAGTGGAATCAAATCCCAGGAAAGTAAATATTCGAAGAGTGAACGAAGCCACATACCTTCGCAACCAACCTCCCTCTAACCAAAGCCATAGAAACAGGTCCATACATCCTCGAATCCCTCGAAGCTTCCGCATTATCCCCAGCCAACCATAAATGTCCTTTCGGAACCACCACATGTTCAGTCGAAGGAACTACATTTCCCGTAGGATCTACACAAATAATATCCCCAGGTAAACCTATAAGTCTTTTACATACTATTCTTGAAGGATTTAAAGGTGAGATGTAGGTTATTAGTTGACCTCTTTTGAAGGAATCTGGAGTTATTAATCGACTTTCGAGAACCATTTCTCCAGAGGGTGACATTGTTGGTAACATACTTGGACCTGCTACCTGTTTTATGAGATAGAAAACAAAACGCGAGATTGGTTGTGTGTGTGAGGATCGACGTTTGGTTGAAGAGGGATGAATGGTTTGCACGTACGAAGGAAATTGAACCGACATGGTTAAGGAATAGATGAACGGCACATGCTACGTTCACAACCTATGCAGTGTTGTATTGTATCAGCTTTGTTTTTTTTTACATCCATCTCGAAATTTTAGATTGCTTACCGTCAAAGCTCCGTATGCAACTTTGGAAGGTTCTATGGTTTGTGCACGTTGAAACGTATTTCGGAATATATTCTTGATTGACTGCATTATTTATGCCATTCAACAATATCCTACTTCCGTCCTTGAAGAAAGAGTTAGTTCGATACGTACGTGATGTGTATCACAGGATCACCTACCCTTGTGGAATTTGCGGTTGCAGCCGTTGTGAACTTGGAAAGAATACGAAAAGGGATAGTACACACAGAGAGGATTCTGATCAAATTCCCACGATGCCAGCGTTCTAGACTCCAAGCCCAATTTACCTCACAAGGATGCCCGTGACCGCTTCATTGCACTCATTGTCCTACTGTACCAGTCTGCTTCAGTAACACTCTGCTCTGTCTCATCTATCCTACGTATATCCCTCCTCTCTCTTCTCGAATTCAGATGGATAGTGCTGACCTTGAAACCTACCAAGTCCAACTATCTCAGGTCGAACTAGCACTCTCAAACGATCCAGACAATACCAAACTATCCGAACTACGAGATGAACTAAAAGAGCTTATAGATTTAACCAAAGCAGCAATAGCACAACAAGAAGCAGCGGCATCATCTTCAAAAGCTGAAGCTTCAAGGAAAGCTGCATCTTTGTCTACTTCGGGAAGAGTATGGGCAGCTGGTGATGAGTGTTTGGCGAAATACTCTGGTGATGGACAATGGTATCCTGCACGTATAACATCCGTTGGTGGATCAGCAGAGAATAGAGCCTACAGTGTTGTTTTCAAAGGGTACAATAGTACCGAAATGGTGAAAGCTTCTCAAATCAAAGCTTTACCAACGAATTACACGGCACCTTTACCGGTCGGTGGCACGAAGAGAAAGTTGAGTAAATTGGAAGAAGAGGAGAGGGAAAAGAAGAAGAAGAAGAATGAGAAAAAGTTGGAAGTTAAAGCTGCGAAAGCGAAAGAACAAACGGAGAAACAAGCTACTTGGCAAAAGTTTGCGAAAAAATCAGAGAAGAAAGGGATTCATATTGCTGGTGTTTCTGGGACGAGTATCTTCAAGACACCAGATAATCCTCTTGGGAAAGGTGAGTATCGTTCTCGTGCTCGTTGTGTCGAGGTGGCTGACTGACGTTTGACCGCAGTTGGAGTGACTGGGAGCGGGAAGGGCATGACGGAGGTAGCACCACGGGGCAAGCACAAGTTCGATCCTACAGAGGAGACTTCATGAGGGATTATTCGGTGACGGGTGAGCGTTTCTGATACTCCGAGCTGTCCTTCTGTGCTAATTGTGTTGCCAGTCTATTTCATGCGTTGTTTCATTAGGTTGTAATATTTGTGACAATATCGTTAACGGATATCATTTGCAAGGTTTCCATAAAGCTTGCCACCCAAAGCGCATACACGAGCAGCGGGTTGCAATTTCAAAGATTCCAAGCTAAGCTATGCGTGATTTCTTCTGTGTTGTAAAAGACCTGACCCTCGATGTGCTGTCGCCCGAACTTTTGGCATTCTATTCGCAGACTTTCAAAAGTACTTTGTGTACCGTTGGGTGCACGAATGGGCTTGACGTCGGGGTAAACTGGACATTTCTGATGCGTGCCCCGAGTTTGAAAAAGGTGGAGGACGTCGTGGGTGCGTTCTTATTTGCGGTCAAGCAGTATCTGATGCAGTTGACGGTTGGTTGAGAAGATGTACTGCTTGCTCTGTGGCCGTCTCTATCGCTCTCTGTACACTAATCGACTGTGTACAGCCAGCAATACACTCGAGCTCCCCCTTGATCTGCTTCTCCCACTTCCCTTCGGTGACGGTCACCACACTCGCGGGTCACGCTCTCTTATGGTAGGTTCGAACCTTGCCCGCTGTGGCCCGTGATGTTCTTGTTATCGATCATTGGTATTCTGTCACCCTCAACGTCGTCTACCATTCAATTTTCATATTCAGGGCGCAAACTTATCCCTCCGACTCTTCACACCGTCGCGCCCACTCTTCCTGTGACCGTCGTCGTGTGGTGCTGAAGTTTGTTTCTTTTTTCAAGGTCGATGGCTTGCTCTGTCCCCGTTTTCCTCATCCCGAAGATCGTCTACCCGGTAATTCATCAAGAGCTCAACTGACAGTCTTTTGATGACTCTCTGCAAGGAAACCAGGGAGTGCAGCGGCAGGTACCTAACCTCAAGCTTTCATCCGAAAGTTCACATTAGAATGGCGAGAAGAAACTTTCGACGTGTTGAGTAAAAAAAATTGTACATTCCCAACTATAGTATCGTAAAGAAAACTAGGTTCTAATTAATCTCTTCAATTATATAGGCTATTCAAATCACAGACACTATTTTTCTGGTTGGAACTTCTGCTCGAACTTGAAAATCTCTTATTTCCTTTTTTGTTCCAATGGGATCCGCGGTCTAGCATGGCTTACAAAACATTGCCATACTCACATTGGCAATGAACCAACGCTACAACACCACTCTTCTTAGTTCATTCCTTCCACCTTCAACTTTTTTTATAGGTTTTCCAATTGCCACTGCACAGAAAAACATCGGTCCCGCAACACTTATTCCAGCGCTGATCACAGTATGCACGAGCGAATACTGGCACCTCCATGGAGGAAACAGACGAAAAGACTCGGTAGTCTCCCCACGGGAAATGAAGAGATTACTCGTACATTAAAGCCCAAAACATCGTTCGGTCTATCGGTCACTATAATGGTTAATTCTCAAAAGACCGTTAGTTCAATAAATTCCGGTCATTCATTTACAGCTCTAACTAGAACTAAGAGCTTTGGTAAAAAGGAGAGAGGGACCTGAATGGTATTTTTAACTTTTCCTCATTGGACCGAAATACGTTGTATGCAACTCTCGTCAAGGTTAATCGTTTTACCTTGTTTAGATCAGTATGTATGGGTTCTTTGTCAATTTCCCCTGTCCTTCCACCAAACAATTCTACGATTTCTATTGAGCTTCGAATTCTGGAAAGTGTTTGATTTAGACTGATCAAGGTTTCTTCTGTGTACGTGTCACTTATACAAGCCATAATTGTTGGGCATATTTCGTATTTGTATCGACAACTTCGGATCTCGGACGTACCTCCTCCACTCATGATCTTTCCGGAGATCTACTCAATCCCTTCGCCATGTCACGTCTACCCGCCATCAAATCTGCCATATGGATAGCGCCATGCCCACACGAAATCGTCATAACGTACTCCACGCGTTGCTCGTTCAAGTTACTACAAGATGCATTGCCCAAGACTCCAGATAATTTATAATTACACAACAAACGTATATACCCTATAGAAAAAAATAATAACCGTGATTTAACCGGAAAACTCGAAGCTATTCTTACAGCGAATTACGAAGGTGAAATGAAAGAACAAAGTAAAAAAGAGAGGTTTATTCGCAACGGGAAAAGTAGTTCGGATGTTGAAATGTAGAGATGTTGGAATCCGAGTGTCGGCGCTGCAGTCTAACCTGGGCATCTCCGGTCATACTAGACGACTGGTAATACGAGGCGCGAGACGGTGCCGACATCATCTGTGCTTGCGTCACGCAACTTTGAAGAGACGAAATCTGGCAAATGACCTTCCTCAGTTTCGAAAACACATATCCAAAACACAATCGCAACTCACCGAACGGTCGAGCTCCAACATTTTGACGTTCATGTCGGTCCAGTCTTTTTGCAATCCAGAAACCATACTCTACAAAAGGTTGAATTAGCATGCCGTACAAAATGAAAACGCGTGTTTGTCACAAGTACCTTTACCATCTTGGAGTTCAACCCATAGTATCGGTCAAGCTCATCGGCTGGGACTGGAAACAGCCCCATCGCGTCAAGTTTTTTGTGTAAACGGTCAACATGAGCTTCCAACGTCGCCGTGTATATTTTACGTCTTTGCGGTGCCGTCAATGTGGACCTGTCATGAAAATAATGAACATCATAAATTTTGTGACTTATACGGAGAAACTGATACCTACAACTCTCTTGGTTTGAAAACCATTTTCTCTAACGCGTGGTTCCACATCCTTCTACGTTTTCCATTACTCCCGGCATCCTGTTTCGCGTACATTCGAGCGTAGGGATGAGGTATTTGCACTCGAGGACCACTGTCGGCTCCCCCAATAGAATTACGTCCGAGTGAGCTTGGAGAAGTCGCGTCAAGCGAAGATGAACTGGAAGGTGACTGCACCAAGATACTCGGATGACATGGTGCGGAAGGGGAAAACTGGGTTTCCCTGTATGAAGGAGAGACCGGGTAGGGAAGAGTTGGGCTTGTAATGGGTTTCGGGTTGAATGGGATAGAGAAGCTTCTCGAAGTTGGGTAAATGGGAGAAGGCTCGGCCGTAGAAGGGGTATCTAAAGGAGAGTCGAAGGAGGAAACAGAGGAGGGACTTGGAGGGAGAAGAGATGGATAATCGGTATCCAACTTCAATTCAGGACGCGGAGTAGGCGGAGGCGGTGAAGGATAGTTGTCGGGCGACAGAGAGCGTTCGGACGAAGGGTACTGGAGAGCGAGCTGGATGGTCTTGTCATCGTGCAACTGTTGTTGAGACATGACGAACAAGTCAAATGGACGAGGCGGTATAACAAAAACATGAAGACAGGAACGTTAAGATTTATATGTGTTATGTGATGTTTGATTTGGGGTGATGGTGGGGGTCTCGGACATGTGGAATCAAGGAATGAGTTGCCTGAAAAGGCGGGAATGACAGCTTCGATAATTTGTGGAGGAGGAGATTGAGTTCTGGACGCAGATCATAGCGGGTGATGTCCCACTGGGCACGATTTTCTCCGCCGCGACGACCAAGTTACGGGAAGGTTGGAGATGAGCGTACCAACCGATCGGAACCCGTATGACTTTGCGAGGCAGGTAGGAGCCTGATTACGTTCAACCAGGACCTACACTGGCATTTTCACTCTCTTGAGTTGCCGCCAAATGCCACCCTTCGCGGAGTTCGGAGTTCAAATCTGAACTCCGCGGACGCGGTTTGGAAAGGCAATCATGTCACCACCACTACCACGCCCCGCATAAACCGGACAATGGGCACGAACAAGTCTTCCGAGTAGATCAAGTACCCTCGCATCTCTCTTTTACCTTCGAGAGGCCTTCTAGTATATCATTTACGGTAGGCAACACGTACTGCACACACCTACGCTTGTGTGGGTGAGTCGATTGCCACAATTGCTGACACCGGATGGAGAAGGTGCGATTCGAACGGGACTCACGCAGTGTCACGCCTGGGAAAGGAAGTGTTGGACACCAGACTGAGTGTGACAGATCGAGTGGACAATCTCGGTCACCTCGAAATCTGGCTACGTTGGTAATCTTGCCTTATTAACGCCACATCTCACCCACCCACTTAATTTCAAAGCCCTCTTCCTTATTTGGATCCACGTCTCTTGCTTATTACTCTTTCCTGCTATAAGTACTTCCTCCCGTCCTCCTCCCCTCCGTATCTTTTCACGCTATGGACTACCACAACCTCTCCGCAGAACGCTTCTCCGAACCCGCCACAGAAAATCCGTACATGTCTTCCGTAAGTCCCCTGCGAGCCCATGTCGTAAAACATGCATCTCACAACTTTCATTCGCAGTACTACGATTATAGTGCACCGTACTTGAACCAGTCGGAACATCATTATCATCCTGCTCCGTTACCCGCTTATAACCACCAATATGCTCCGTACACTGCACAAGACTGTGGATACTCGTACTACCCTTCGTCCGCCTCCTACGACTCCATCAACTCTCATCATGCACCTGCCCCAACACACATTCACGCTCCCATCCCTGTATCCCCTTACTCCGCCCTTTTGACAGGAGAAACCCCTCCGAGTTCGATGGCGTATGCTCCTGCGCACAACCAGCCATATACCTCTCAGCAAAGCGCTAGTTCGAATTCGCAACCACGGTATGATCTCGGAGGCTCTAACAATCCTCTCGATATGTACGCGACAGCTCCTCAAGTTCCTTTCCCGACCCCTGCCGACCTCTTGACAGCTCGGCACGTTGTTCCAACCGCGACTAGTCCGGGTTCCTCTAGCGAGCTCGAACCAGAATCTTCCTGCACTAAAATTGAGGAGAGAAGAGCTTCCCTTACCCAACGCTATGACAGAAAACCTGAGAATCAACGGAAGGCACAGTTTCGAGCCGTCGCTACAAACGTTGGGTTTGAACCGACAGATCCGTATGTTTATCTATCACTGCACACCCTGAAAATCTCATGTCTAATTTCTTATCAGTGATACTATCACTTCGCATGACAAAAAGCGACACTACTTGGAGAGTCTCGAGAAGTATGTTATCTGGCTACATGACTACTGTCAAATGGTTGGTGTTAGCCCTCCTTCCATCGAGGCTGAACGGGTGACAACCTATCCTGGACTTGATATACGCTCCATCCGAGTACGTAAATTTTATTTACACGCTTCTTCATTTCGTCAATTGACTGTCGTTGTCTGCGTAGACATTACTCATACACAAACAAAACGAAACTCGGGAGATCAACGAAGATATCAGGAAAAAGGAAGAAAAGGTGATTTCCCTTCGTCTGTATGGTTGAAATGTTCCATCACTTACTCCACACAGTTTATGAGGTTGCAGGCAGACTTTACATCGCAACAAGAGACGATCTCCGATATCAACCCTGCTATAGTAGCTGCTGATGCTCGACGTCATTCCATTGCATCCGAATCTATTCCTGCTCTTGCAGCAGCAGCTGCCTCCAGGAACCTGTAAAAAGTTCCGGATTGATTCTTACAGTAAATATTTCGTGGTTTGCTGCTTCTTCCGTTGTGTTTTATTTCATGTACATTCGATTATTCTGCGACACTGTGGACGCTAAGGATTCAAGGATTTGGGGATACTACTTCTGAGAGTCTATTTCACTATTCACTGTTAATATTGTAGGCTTCCTCTTTGTTTATAGCAGCTGTATAATTCGACTTTCTTGCCTTTCCCTGAATGTGTCGTCACAAGCCACGTGGTTGGGAACAGCCGAGAACGCGGGCATCCTTGAGAAAAAGCACAAATTGAGTGCTAAGCCAACAATTCCCAAAGCATAACAACACCTCTTTTCCAACCAAAACGTCCTCTCTTACTTATCACCCTCCCTCCACGTACAACATCCCATAGAGAGCTTTGTCATCGGTCAATAATTTCCATCATCCTTAGCTTAGGCTGCCATCAAATAAACCGAGACCCATAGAGATCATTTTTTCGCCATTCAATAATGTCTTCCCCATCCACTCTCCCCTCCGCTGCTTTGCAAGCTTCGAAAGCTGCACTCGCTGCTGCCATCGCTGAGAACCAGAAAGAACTTGGCGAGATCCAAGAAGTCGATATGCAAGCCCAGGAGGAGCAGATCAAAACCGTTTTCAATGACCCCAAGAATTTTAATGTAAAGGTTCGTCATATCTATTAAATCTACTCCTCGACTTCATTTTGGAAACGAGCAAGAGAAATCTGACCTCTTTGTTGTTTTGTTGTAGCATCCGTTATTGTCACCATGGACACTTTGGTTCGATTCACCGTCGGCGAAGGGTCGTAATTTACCTCCGACACCCATGTCTTCTTTCCCCCAAACACCTCTTCCTCAAACACCTGGTGGTTTAGCAGCCGCCGCGATGGGTTGGATGGAGGACATAAAACGTATTATTAGTTTTGACTCCGTGGAAGAATTTGCTGGGTATGTTTCCTTTACCGTTTCTTCTCATGTCATTCCATGTGCCTTATGCCGGTTGCAGTCTTTACAATAACATCGTGCCACCGTCACAATTACCACCAAAAGCCAACTATTATCTTTTCAAGGTGGGCTTCTTGTTACATGATATGCGTAATGTGTTTTTGATTAGATGTCTGTGCTTTCAGGAGGGTATTATTCCAGCTTGGGAGGATGAGGCGAATAAAGATGGTGGAAAATGGAGCATACAACTCCCAAAAGACAAAAATCGTGAAGTCATCGACAAGATGTGGCTGTATCTGGTATGTCACGTCGTATGATTTATCTTATGTTGATATCCCAACGAAATACTTTGTTAACAGTTGATTGATACTATCGGAGGAGAGCTCGATACTATCGAAGATCCCAACTCTCCCAAACCAGATACTCCTTCTGCACCCGATCCTTTGATCACAGGTGTCATTGTCTCTACTCGACCACAATTCTATCGTCTTTCTATCTGGACTAGATCAGTACCAACTGGAAGTGGTACGCCTGATGATGACAGATTACGGAAACGAATTGAGGCTATGGGGCGAAGATTCAAGACCAAGGTTTTGGGATACGATCTTAGCAAGAAATTGGCAGGACCATTAGCTACGGAAGTCGAGTTCATGTCTCACAAGGATTCTGGAGAAAAGAAGTCAAAGAACCAGTCAGGACCGAAGAAGATTATTGTTTAAATATCGAGCTTTTTTTATTGCAGGAGGGTTTTTTCCGTTTTATTACTGTATTTCTCTGCTGCTTGTTACTGCTACCACATCCTCTCGTTGCTTTACTGAACTGTATAGTTGGCGTTCCTCTCCTCTTTTTTTGTTCACTTATAACATACTATTTTTTTTGGCTGTGTCCGCTATGGAAGAAACCAGGCATTGCATTGATATGCTATGTTGTAGGAAAATTCTGGAAGAATCGGTTAGGAAGATATGTTTTTCGGACTTTTTCTTCGATAGGCAATGACGTCGTTGCAGTGTACGACTGAGCCACCGCAGTAACCAGGGCCTGAGGGTCCATTTGAACGATACTTAAAAGCTCTTGCTTTGCATCTCTCTTTCCACAACTTGAAACCTCCATCTTTCTGACCATGCCTAGCTTTTTCTCTTCCATCGCAGACAAGGCTCAGAATGCCTTGAACCAAACTCCTCTCGCAGGTCGTGTTACAGTTCCCGGCGCCGCTGGACGCACTGATACTACTGATCAGACTGAATCTGCTAACCCAGGATCTTCTGGTTTTCATGGATCTCGTACTTTGGAGAATCTAAGTCATCAGTTGAGGACTTTCCAACAACAATACTCGTGAGTTCTTTGTTTTTGTCGTTTTTGAAGTATCAATGATCTGATTTCGTGAACGTGCATTCATTCATTAGGAGCTCTACTACTCCTGTTCAGAAGATTATAACCAGTGGGAAGGGTATTGCGATTGACTTTGATAGTCTTTCGCATGATGCTCAAGCTCATAGCAAGGAACTCTATTTGTGGGGTCAAGCCGAGAAAGACGATCTTAAGGACGGTGTGTTCAACCCCCTAACTTTCATAAACATGCAGTTTATTGATATTTTCCTCGCAACAGTATCTGACCGTCTCGCATGGCTCAACTTCGTTCATGGATCTCTTGCACATACCCTTGCAGAACACATAAACACCTCTCGAGCACCATTCAAAGCTCTCAGAGCTGTTGAAGCTCAAGTCGCTCCTAGACGAGCTATGCGAGCTAATTTGGAAAATCAAATTAACAAGCTTGAAAATGAGAATAAGGCAGGATCTCATCAAAGGTTGGGTGATCTTCGTGTTCAACTTCATAAAGTTGAAATGGACGATGAGAATGCGGAGAAGGAAATCGAGCTTTTGAAACGAAAGGCTCTAGCCGAGAGTGAGGGTGCTAAATGGGCGGCCATTAGAGAGGTGGGTTTTCTATCGTTTGTTGGCCCCATGAATTGACACTGACATGACTGTTTGAACAGTATGCGGAGAAAGTTGTGTTGCTTTCACAAGCAGCTGACGCTATCATCCCTGAGTTGCCAAGTGTCCCGCCTACAAAGGAACAACCCTATACTGGTGCTCAAGCTATTGCATCTGTTAGAGCATCTATGCAGAAAGCTCTCGACCAATACAGACCGAACTCACTTGACTTGGTACTTTCTAAACCAACGGAAGCAGAAGTCAAACGATCTGACACTCGCTCTTTTGGCGAAACTCACGCAAATGAGCTTTCACAAATCGGTGCTCATGGTCCGGAAATCCAATCAAGTCTTCCTGTTACACCTCCCAGTCAATCATCCTCAGGATCATACGCTCCTCCAGCCGGACCTCCTCCACAGCATCACGCCATTTCTTCATCTCAATCACTCAAGGCAGCTCCTGTCAATGTGTCAACATCTCCCTCACCCCCTTCCCATGCTTCCTCCCCTCCAACTCATACTCCTCCACTCAACCCTGCTACTTTGAACCAATCACCCGCTCCAATCCCAGTTGATGCTCAATCTAAACAATCGGCTGTAGCCTCTCCTGATCCTTCTGATTCCTCTACTAATGTCCCTGCTGTATTGCCTACAGTCGCCGAGACAGGCGTTCCTAAGTCTGCTGGTCCCGGCGGACCAGGACCTGCCACTGGATCTTTACTTGATCTCAAAGCTGAAGGGAAGAAGCCTCAATCACAAGCTTCACCCGCTCCTCAGTCTGATCTGCCTGGGTACAATACAGAAGCGCCGAAATGGGAAAGTGCTGAAGAGGAGAAGAAGAGGTTGGAACGTGAGGAAAGAGAGAGGATTCTTGCATATACTCAGCAGAGTCCTGGTGCTGGTGCCCCTCCTGCTACTGGTACTTCCCCGTCAGTTCATGAAGATACCAAACCGAAACAGGAGAGTGCTGAAGAGGAGAAGAAGAGACTTGAAAGAGAAGAGAGGGAGAAGGTTTTGAGAGATGGTGGTAGCGGTGGACCTGGCGGTCCTCCACACCATGACGGTCCTGACGGTGATTCTGACTTGCCGCCGTATGAAGAATTTACAGCTTAAGAGGAAGGAAATTGAATTGGACGGAATGGAATTGAACTTTTTTGTATCTTGTATGATTAGTAGTAGCTTTGGCAATTTTTCTCTGAGTATCTAGTTTCAGCATCGTTTGCTTTTGTACCTCTGGCATTTTCTCTACGTGTTGTATGTGGACGTTCTTGAATACCATTCTTTCATGCTTCAAGTTGAATGTTCAACATAGTGGTTGTCCCGGGCCGGATCAATTGTCGCAGTCAATGATCGGCAAACACTGATATACACTTGGTAACATACAAACCACGACTATCTCCATGACATAGGTAAGGATCCGGAGCAGACTTCCACCAAACTTCATGCTATAATGCATATCTAAAGCATTAAAAATAATCTAGGTTAACCTCGTTTGTCTCTTTGACTTTTTGGTTCCAAAGCTGAACACAGTTGAATTTTTCAGGTAGTGTGGAGTTCAATCGGACTTCGTTCAACGGCACCTAGACCTGACGACTATCTTTCTCTAGCGTTGAAAGTAATACTGTGTAGATTTAAAATACTCCAGATGGCTCAAGTCAACCGTCCAAAATATTCGCCTGTCCGATGGGAGGCAACCGACCAAAAGTCTCCGTTACCTCTGGTCGATCTCGATGGAGACAATACATGGACACCCCTCATCCGATGTCCTTCTGATTTTCCAATCGAGTTGGTATGTATGAACGGATTTATGTCTAAAAGATCCTTGATTTATGACTTTACCAATCTGTTGTAGTTCGAGGTTGCGATATCGCAACTTATTCATCATCCAGAATACAACTCTACTCTCATCTTACGTTCTGAAACGATCTCAGAAATCACGGAAGATTTTCCTTCGTCTATTCCAAAGCTCAAGGATCACATACCTTTAAAATCCATCGGAAGAAAACTGCTTCCTCGGCGACCAGGGCGGGATGAACCACTCGAACAACATTGTACATTATACGCAAGTCCTGTTGACCCATCACATGAAGGAGACGAAGATAGTTCGCCACTTCCAACTGTACTCATACTCACTCCGATAATCACAGAGGGATCATCACTTCCTTATTATCACCCCGCAGTCTCACATCTAGCCTTTCGATACATCTCAAATTCAGAACCACCTAACCTCCAGATTGAGGTTGTACCATTACCAGGAACACCGACGGACATTAATTCAAGACTATACAGAACATCTTTGGCTCTGTTAGAGACCTTGCATCGATACGGTTGGGGAGCAATGACTCATTACAAGAAAAGAGTGATGCATGATTGTATCGTTCCTAGAGAACCATATCAAGATCTTTACCTTGTTATGAGGGAAAGACATAAACATCTTGTGGATACTTGGCAAGAGGTCACAGATCCACTTAAACATGTTTTTGAGGTGAGTGAAGGCGAACCTCTTATCGGTTGACTTTTACTCATGTTTCTCGCCTCAGGATATCGGCATCGCAACCTATCTGATGCTCCTTTGGAAAGACATGTACGGTACCGACGAAAAGTCAGACACAGCGTCATTAAGCGACGAACCTTGGAAAAAGTGGCCACAACCTCCTACAGGATTCGTTGATTTGGGGTATGCTCAAATGCTGAGATCATGGTTTTTTTATTACTTATACATGAATTTCATAGTTGCGGGAATGGATTGCTCACGCATATATTGACAGCAGAAGGGTATCGCGGACGAGGAATTGATCTTCGTAGGCGAAATTCATGGGATCATTATCCTACAACAACACAAGCATGTCTACACGAAGAAGCTTTCGACCCAACATTCATCAACCCAGAATCTCCTTCAAAACAACAACTCACATATTTCCCACCCGGAGTCTTCGTGATCGCCAACCATGCAGATGAACTCACTCCATGGGTCCCTGTTCTATCCACCACATGCCAAGCATCTGGGTTCCTTTCCATACCCTGTTGTGCATGGACGTTTGATTCCAAATTCGAACGCTCCACTACTCCTTCGTTCCCAATTGACCATCAATCTACGACTGATTTTGTGGAATCATTGAATTTGGGAGGGGATGGAAGTAATAGTAGCTCATATTCTGCTTATCGTATTTGGCTTTCGACATTGACGCAGTATTGCGGATGGAAAGTCGAATGTGAAAACTTGAGGATTCCAAGTACCCGGAACTGGGCTCTTGTTGGTGAGTGGTTTCCTGTCGATGTATGAGACCTGCTGGGATCTGATGATCGATTTCTAGGGAGAAGGATGATCGAGGATGAAACTGCCGCGCACGAAGGGGCGCAGAACATTGCACGAGAGCATGTAGAGGAGATTCTGAGAGGCGTGAAGGAAAGGGGAATATTCAAAACGCGACGGCCTGAAGGAAAAGCAGGTGATCACTGAGGATAATAATCATTTATCTGCTTCTCGTATCTTTTGTTGTTGCTCCTGTTTCCATTTTTCCTCTGACGACTATTGCCCCTCCCTTCAGTCCCAGTTGCACAAGCTTCCGATATGCCCAGAATCAGGTTTTTCAGAACCCTCAACCTCTGGGTGACGGTTCGATCCCATGAGTATGCTTCAAAGTGGTATAATCGAGGGAACAATTTCTTGAATACCGATGCGACCATTGCATTGTCTACGTCGTCCATTTTGACATCTCCCAGAAGATTGATCTTCTTCAATGCGAAGGAAGTAGGTAGATCTTCGATCTGGTCTGGGCGTGTTTCCCAACGCACGTCCATGGGTAATTCGAGGTGGTGAAGTGAAAGGCATTTTCTAGCGCAGGTCTCCAGGACATCCAAAGTAGGTCTACGACCTGATACATGACACCAAAGTTGTAACCTTCGTAATTCCGGCCATGAATTTGCCATTCGGCAGAGATTATCGTTTGTGATGCGTAAAGAACCTTCTAATTCCAGTTGTACAATCTGAAGACCATGAATATCGAGGAGGGGAGAAACGACCATGAGGATATTTTCGTGGTCTTGTGTCATCGAGAATGGCCCAAGGAGAAGTTTCATTCGAAACTCGAGCAACGAAGGGAAGCGACTTTGTATAACTTCGAGACAGCTCAACCATAAATCCCCGGCATATGAGTATATACTTCTGATTGAGAAGCACTGTAAAGAAGCTGAAGTTACGAATTTGGCGAACTTCGAGATTGCGATTGGAGAGCCATTAATATTCAGAGTATGCAAGGATGGGAAAAATGTTGTGTTAGAAGAGGGAATATTGAGGGCTGATTCGTCCACATTGATATGCAAACATGTTAGATGTGGCAACAAGGACAATGCTACCAGCAACGAAGCTTCTGTCCAAGATGATGCAGCACTGAGGTCTAGAGTGCAGAGTTGTCCAAATCGTGCAATGGTGGACATAGTAGAAGCTGAAATTATGCCATCGATCGCCAAAGTTTGGAGGTGAGCTGCAGTGTCGGATAAAGCATCTAGCACACGTTCTAGTGCTTGAGAACGATCTGAGTGCGGTAATTCGTCATCGTGCGCAGAGTTTGTGTAGTCGTAGAAAATGAATCCTATATTTGCGTTCTGCAAAGTGGGAGTAATGAATGGTAAGATATTATCGAGGGGTTCGTCGGTCCGTGTCCATTTGATGCTGCGCAGGGCAGGAAACAGCGATGATCCCCCTTTGTTCTTTAGGAGCTCGCTGTATACGGATGGGTGAATTCTTTTGTCAGATGAATGCGCATAGTATTTAATCTTCCGCGAGTATAGTCGAAAGTAATCCATTTCCTCGTCATTGATTGGAGATAGGAGATACTGTCAATATTGTCTGAATATCCCAAATACTAATTTGATAGACTGTGCCACTCACATAATGAGTTGAAGGATCTTTATAAAAAGAGCCCAGTAGTTTGAGTAACGGAAAAAGAGAATCTTGTCTTTCCCAAAGGAGATCAAGAGCTGGACCTCGAAAAGACTTGCACACTCTAGATATGTTGGAAAGATTGCGCCTGCATTGTCGTACCTTCCATTTGAGATTCGAGTTATCCCAGTAGTCGTCCTTGATTCTATATTGTTCGAGCACCTTGTGGAGGATCTCATCGATGAACAAGGTGTGGTGCATGGCGAATATGCTTGCTGAACGACAAATTTGATCTCCGAACTGCGATGGCGGTTGGTAGAGAAACCGTGAATATTCCCATTCCGGGAAGGTTTGACCTAATTACATAAGCCAGATTATGACGAAAGCCGCTTGCGTTCAAACTTGAACTTAGTGAAGAACCTCATGCCTTCGACTTGTTAAACTTATGCTCTAGAGCTTTTCATCATCTACAATTCTACTGTGTCTCACTCCTCACGCCAAAATATTTGTTATATCACCCACAAATTATGCTCGACCTTCCAGTGGAAATATGGGTCATCATATTCGACCTTGCACTCGACGAGCCATCTGACCACGTTCCAATATTCGAACCTACATCCTTCGCAGAATCTTCCTGGTTCAAGGCGCCGAATTCTACTGGTTGGGCTTTACGTTCGAGCCAGGATCTTTTGAGTTCGTCTCTGAGAGAGCGATATAGTCTGTTAAAGGTACACTGATCTTATTCACTGCTGCGAGATGATGATTATCGACCATCTGCTTCTTTCCAGGCTATCAGTTCCACATGCAGGGTCTGGAGGCAGATCGCAGCAGAGTATCTATTCAAAGTGCTCTACTTTGATGATCCATCGGCGCTACAGAAGTTGTGTGCTGCACTTGATAACGACCGCAGGTTGGGAAAGTGGGCGCGGAGAATCCATATAACAAGATACTATGCACCAGGAGGCCATACACCAAGCCACATGCAGGACGTGTTGGTGTCTATTATTAGGCACTGCAGGAAGCTTGAATCTTTTGTGGTCGATTGGCCAGTTGGACTTTCCTTCCTCCCTATTGTGGACGCACTATGCACATACTGCCCTCGTACTCTGCAGACTCTCCACTTGAACGTCCCATCCGAATGCATCTCTGGGGTTATTTGGGCTTTGGACTCCCTTTCCTCTCTTGTTTCTATCCATATCGAATTCTCAGGGAAAGTAAACGAGGGTGTACATCTTGGAGCCGCGTCGGGCCTTGAGCTCACCTTTCCCTCTGTGAAACAATTGTCCTTGCGAGGTTTCTTCGCCGACTTCGTGGAAGAAGCAATCTCATGGCATTTCCCTTGTCTCGATACTCTAAGCTTGGACTATCTCAGCTATCGTGACGATTTCCCAGACATCATGGAGTTTCTGCATAATCACGGCGAGAACTTGACCTACCTCGATATCGACTGTATCCCGATACTCGACGTCGCCGGAATTCTCGACCTCTGTCCTAATCTTGTCACGTTTGCGTTCAACCCAGACTGGCGACTTCCTGTCAATGATTTATCACAAGCATCCACCCTCGTTCGTTCACCACATCGCAATATTCAAACGATTGGTTGTCATCAACTTCTTCACGCTTTCGGAGTGGGCATTGCAGCAACACGAGTAATAGACCCGTACACGTCAAATTTCTACCGTCGCTCGAACGACCTCAACTTTGCCGCTTTGAACAAGAGTAACTTCCCGAAACTTCAGAGTATACGTATTCTAAACCGTTCATTATTGCGGGATCTGGAAGCATCTAATGGACCAGACGAGGTATGCTATGAAAGATGGGAGAGATGGTGGAAGCAGTGTGCTTCGCAGGGTGTCAAACTACAGGATTGTACAGGTGCCGACTTGGGTAACTTGCCGGAGGTGGATGATGTGACTTCGGAATACGAACCTGAAGATGAACCTGAGGAAGTCCCCGCTACGAACTATTCCACAGGGAGTCATCTGTATGCAAACGACACTCTCACAATCATCAGGGACCTCCTGCAGGAATGTCGCAGATTTCACACGGGAACTTCGGGTTATACATATGGTATGGCCCATGCTCAACAGGGCTACTAGACAAGGTTAGTGCTTCGCTGTTGCGAAATTAATTCCAATTGTTACATCAGCTAACTATCTTCTAAGACTAGTCGACAATGTTGTTATATATCCTACATATGCTACAACGTTCGTAACATTCCTCAGAAGTCGTACAGATCTGGCCTATCGGAATGGAAAGCAACCTTCTTTTTTGCCTTCTTTTTCGCTGGTGGTTTAGGTTCTGAATCAACCACTTCTACTCCTTTCGATGACACAGTTTCCAATGTCACCTTTTCCATTTGCACTTCAATGGCAGCACGTCCTGTTGTTGCGACATTCGCGAGACCTTTGCTTTCATGGTTGTGGTCATGATGACTTTCCGTCTCCATAATGGTGGCATTTGTGGCAGGTGTAGTCCGACGTTCTCCAATACCACCCTCCAAATCTAAGTGCAAGGTTTCAATGACGAAACGCTTCCTCATGCACTTGAATGCCAAATTGTTCTCTCCAGAAGAAGAAAGTCCCCGTAAGGTTGAGTATTTGTCACTGGGTGGTTGGAGTGTGTACGGTGAAGGAAGTGAATGGATATGGACGAAGCCGTGATGAAGAGGGAATAGAGACGTAAGAGATGGATTTGCTATAGTTGATGTTCATTAGATCTGTACTCTTCTGAACCTACAGGAATTTACGCACCAGAAAAAGCAGCAAGTGTGATGCAAGCATCTGACAACCAACCCAATTTGTCTGTCCAGCCATTGCCACCCCATGCATTTGAACATAGAGGAGGTGAAAGGGATATAGAAGCACATGCATGTGAGTGTTGGCGAAGTAATCGTTGGATTGTATGAAGGAAATAGCATAGTTCCTGCGCAAAATCTCGATCAGTCAGGGTTGCTTTAGTTGGATAGAATTCAGGTGAACGATTTACGTGTGATTCAAAATCTCCCCATTCAGGTGATCCTAGGGATGGAAAGCATAGTCGGAGAGATTTCTTTGAACCATCCGCGTTTTCCTTCCCTAATATCTCTGTGAGTTTGTCGAGCGCAATGTGAGTGAGGTGATCCGCCGTTCCGAACTGAGATATATCTATGAGCTGCAGTTGTCCTGATGAGATAGTGGTATCGATGACTTCCTCAGGTATTCGACTTGTTAAATCAAATACTTTGCAAAAATCATCCGCCTCACTAAAGCAAAAGAATAGTCAGTGTCTCGTAGGAAGATTACAGCTACCGAAAACATACGTCGAGGGTGCGACTGTAGTTTGAAATTGCTTCATTCGTTCGTACCTCCATGCAATTTTGATTTTTTCGTCTTGCTCTTTACTTGGTTGTTCATCCTCTTCTTCTGTCTGGTTCACATTCGCTGATCGAGAGGTATGATTTGGGATCCACATAGTCTCTGCCACGAAATCCCTTGGATTACTTGTCACAAGAATTATATCTTGTCCCGAAGCAAGTCCCTGAGCGAGGAAATATTTTTGAAGTAGATCGCCATATGCTGAATGGACATCCGGTGCGAGGATCAATTGTGAACAACCTAGGGGTAGGCCATCTCCGAAGATATCATCCAATGAAGGAATTCCTGTAGAGGTAATATAGGTCGGCACAGGCCCTGGAAGAGGACGTGTACCGATGAAAGAGGGAGAAGACTTTGAAGTTACTCTTCTCTTGAAAGATGACATTATCGAGGAGGCGAGAGATGAGTACTATGCGCCGATCTAACAAAAATCTAGAAGAATTGCATAACAAAACGTGAGTTTCATAATCGCTAAGATACGTTTTATAAAGACTACCTTCAGCCAAAGATTTTTGTGGTCTTGAAGTTGATGAGATTTAGAGGAGAAGGATTTAACTGAGGAGGATCCGAATACAATTCAGATTTCAAATTTCGGACATTGAGCGCTAATCTAATCAGCCTTTATTAATGAAAATGAAATGCAATGGTTGGTTAACTTGAATGGACAGTCAGTCTAAGAATACATGCGAAATACAGAAACATGGAAGGCGAGTATCAAAGCTACATAAGTATATCGAGATAAAATTAGTCCCATATTCCTCCACGGTCCAATTTTACTCTAGTATCCATCTTAGCCTTACTGCCTTTCTGTCGGCCCCCAATCCTTTGTGCACCCCGTTTTGAATGATATTTTCTTTGTTGTTTGCTATATTGCTTAGAGACCTCGGAAGCAACACGGTCTTTGAAGTTGTTCTCGTTTTCGCGTTCAACGATTGAGAGTGATGCTGTAGCATCGATAAGTGAAGTGGGAGAAGAAGAGCGAGATTCATGTCGGGATGCTGGGGGGGATCGGGAGATAGGTCGTGAGGTAGATACGGGGGAAAGAGCTGGGTCCGTTTCAGTTTCTGTCACAGGATTTTTGGAAGTTGTGACCACTGGTGCAGATATCTGTTGAGGCAAATTTTGAGTACCTGATGTACCTTCACCGAGGTCGTCAACTGTCCTGGGCCCTGTTTCAGCTTCCGGATCTTCAGAGTTCTCCTCTCCTTCCTCCTCTTCCTCTGATTCTTCTTCTTCGTCCTCCTCTTCTTCATCAGATTCAGCTCGAGATTCTCCAACAGCTTCCATGTACTATATCCACTCAAAGTCAGTGATTTGATAAAACACAACGATCGGTTGATAGTAATTTACCTCTTCCAATATCTTCTGGTCACTCTTCTTGAATCCGCTCGCGGAAACAACCACGTCCAGCCTGAACCCTTCACCATCATCCGCTCCGTCTTTCATGGTGCTACGGAAGCGAGGATACAAGTTACTCTCATACTGGAATCGCCGACGGAAGAATGTTCGAATACATTCCACATCGCGGTTAAAATACCTGTGAAAGTTATTCAATGTCACTGTCGAAGATACAAGAGTTTCAAAGTGATAACATACCATTCTGCATTCTCATGTGATGTGCTGACCATTTGGGGGAAATCGATGACCACGGGTTCTCCAGTTTCGCGACGAATCAGAATATTGAATTCGTTAAAATCGCCGTGAATAAGACCAGAATGAGCAAAACGGACAATGAGGTCCATTAGTTTTGAATAAAGTGCACCAGGCGAGGGGACTTCAGATACTTGTCGTCTACGCAAATAATTAGAATGGATTCAGCATTATCCATAAGCCACCTACAAGGGATATGCGTCGATGAACTCCATAAGGATACAATGCCTTGCCTGGTCAACAGGTTTGGGAACTGGGAAATCGTGTTCATGTAAAACCTGTTTTTGGATGAGTGCTATGGGCTGATGGTAGGAAAATGTAGAAGCGCACCTTCATGAAAGCCCACTCTTTTTGAGCCGCAAGTCTGGACATATACATCCACGACGCAGACTTCCGCTTGCCCAGATAATCTCTTTTCTCTTTGATTGCTCGGAAGGAAATACGACCAAGCCTTTGGTGATCAATGTGAGAACAAAACATATACACCAGTCAAGTTTCAGTCACTCACCGGTGAAGTTTCAGTACCATCTCTTTGCCTTCTTGGTCAGCTACAATGTAAATATCTAAAACATACTGTTAGCAAATGAGAAAAAGGAGCATCTCGAATTTGGTACCTGACTCTTTCCCTACTCCGATCTGATTGCCCACTGAGTACATGGAATCTCTTTTTGAAAGTGCACGCATGGCAAGGTAGTCATATCCACCATAGGTCAATCTATATCCGTCATCTTTGATGTTCGTCAATTCGTCATTCAAGCAAAGTTTTGAATGTACTCACATCTAGAATTTTGCACTCTTGCAACCAAGTTTCTCTTCGCTAATGAGCCAAGGATTTTGTTAACACCTCCATTCCGAAGACCTGATATCTGTACTATGAGAACAGTTGGAACAATTTCATGATTTTTGGAACCCATTTCCACCTGGAGAGGATATAGTATCGTGCATGCTGAGTGAAAGACAAAATCAACTTACAGCTGTTAGGACCCTAAACTCATCTGAGGTTATATATCGTAGATCCGTAGCATCCAGCTTCATCTTGTTATTTTGGAGATCTTAGTGGCCTACTAGGTGGGATAGCAGCTTGAAGTTCTGTACTAGAGCGAGTTGACTCTTTGTACCCGAACCAGAAAATTGGTAGACAGAAGTGAAGGGAGATTAGATTAGATTAGCGCTTCACTCGACATGAATTTGATCGATCTCGAAGTTATGTTGGAAGAACAAGCTGGAAAAACTCATAAAGAGAAGATAGACGGACATAAAGATACAACTATATAGAAAACTAGCGGATACATAATGCACATGTGACAGATATCAATTGCCACATCATGTCAAGTCATAAAGGGCAGTATTTAAGTCGCGCCAACGTTGAATCATGATGTTTCGTGAGTCGAGAGGGATCGTGAAGATATATTTTGTTCTGTGTGATTTACAACGCAGGAAAAGTTCAGTTCATATATTTTATCATTATAGGTGAGAAACAACGGACCATTAGAAGGTGCCCGAGCTTTAACATGTTGAATAATACCTCGTACTAAACGAGAGGGTATTCTTGACTTCCGTCCTGAACTGGAGCTTTCGTTGGAGGGAGTAGATGGAGTCACTTTTGTGTGTTCCTGATTTTGAAAGCGGCCTCGAGAACTGTCTCGTCTTCGCGCATGTCGGGAATGTTTATTGTCGCTCCCCTCGTCCTGTTCAGGATGCTCCATAAATCCCAGGACACTGAACCGCCTGGCTATCTCAGCTTCCTCCTTTCTGACCTTCTTTGATAAATTCCCCCGTGGATGTCTCTCATCCAATATTGGAACGTGTGCATAGTTGACAGACCCTGCAGGACCGACATCAATAAGTGCACCTATTGATTGATGTTGATGGGTAACACTGCGGCTCTATGGCCATCAAGTGTCAGTAGAGTTGGGGGGACAGAGGTTTGGGGGTGATGTACACTGACCGAGCACAGAGATAAACCGGTAGATTGAATAGCAGTCGTGTTTAATTGTGCTTCGTCCCAAGAGGGAGGTTGACAATCCGTGTGCTCGCTGGAGGAGTTGGCTTGTAGATGATGTGTACAATTGGTGAGAGCATCCGAATGGATGAGCTGCGAGCTTGTGCCTTCATCGTAAGGAGGTGGAGGGGAATAGAGAACGCAGTCCTCCGTCTTCATAGGTGATAGATGCATCGGATAGGTTGCCTCTGGGAAGCGATGAAAGCGAAGTTCAGGTAGCCCTATAAATATTGTTAATTTTTGGAGACAAATAGACCGTGAGCCGACCATCTACCACCAGAATTTGATGAACCATGTGGTCGATTATGAGAATCAGGCATGTATGAGACAGTGACGCGAGGCGTTGCTTTGGATTGGGTTGCCTTCATTGAGAATATAAAGAGCCTAAGATTGTGCTTTGTAAAGGAGAATGCGATTGAAGCGGAATTCCTGCTACATTCTATAAAGGATGGAATATTGGCGTCTGGACGGCCAAATACTCAGAGTCGCCGGTCACCCATCATGCCCGTTCGACTCTGAAGCCGCCACCTTCACAGCGTGGTCGTGTTACATCGCAGCAGCTTCGTGAGGAACTAAATCCACCGTTGCACAGCGCAAGCGAGGTACAAGGGCTCTTCAAGCACAGTGACACGGGTAGGCGTGTAGTAGCTCGCTTCTTACACAGAAACAGAAAGCAGGTTCTGCTCCCAGGAGCTACTACACATCAACCCTGTAGATAGCCTAGGAAAGAACAAGGGACAGAAGTTTGTAACGGTTTGACTCGGTGTTGCACTGCAGGTGGCAAATAGAACGTTAACCCGGTCTCGGGTCCTGATCTACCGCGCGCATGCACGGTCTCACAAATTTTCAAGACCCAGTTCATATGCTGTTCGGTAAACGTGAACTGACATCTCTCCTCTCTTGAATATCAGGACTGGAAAACCCCGCTGGCAGAGGATTAATCATTGTTAGCAGTCGTTTCACTGGTTCGATCATCAAAAATCATGCGAACCTATAAGAGCGCAAAAAAATTATGACGGTTGTTCAACCGATTTCCTGCATTACTGTGAACTAAATCAGATCAGTGGTATAGTATGGCGAAATCTGACCTTTTTTAACGGTTGAAGCAACAAGGTCACCAACTTGAACACCTTGAAACCTCCAAGCTTCAAATTTCAAAACTCGATGATGAAGTTGAAACCACGTGGCTTTCACATGGGTGTTCGATGCTGATCTGCACCGGGGCAAGATGCCGCTGTCTATTATAGACTCTGATCGCAAGTACATCCTAGTGTGCCACTCCGTTTGGTCTCGTTTTTTGTCTAGCTAGTATACCAGGATTGTGCGCGCAAGTAAGCGAATGAGACCAAGTCAGCATCGTTTTTACTATTACTATGCTACAATGGATGCTAATATAGCAGCGTTTCTAAATTCATCCTAGACTTTAAACTGGAACATCATTTACAACAGCGGTGAACCTTTGTCTGTGCTATTATAGTCCGACGATGCGTGAATCTCTTGGTGTCCGGAAGGCAAAAAAGGTGCAGTATGGAACTATTGTTTTCTATACAAGTTGATTGAATATGTGCATTAGGCTGATGCACACCAGTTGGCTTCGTTCATTCCAACCGAAGCAACACTGCATGATGTATTGTGAGAGTTCAATTCGGATATACTCTATCCTAGAGCATGCATATAAATCGACGTCCTAAGGTTTGTATTCAAGGTGAAATTAGCTGCTCAGCTAAAGAATGATGAACGAGCAAGAATATGGCAAATTGTAGATTCTAATATGCGGGACATGTACTCATTGCGAGTTCCTTTGCGGATAATCTCTATGACCCTGATGCTCTTTCTTTTTTCAGTGCTAGCAAATCGTCGATGGGATGGAAACCCACACAAAAGAAAAAAGAGCTGTTCAGCACCAAGTCCAGGTTTATTCTTGTATACCAGTCGCAAGGAGCTAAGAATGCAGGTGATAATAATCTAGGAGACCTGAAGACGGCAGATATTGTAGGATTTGTGATGTTTCGTTTCGAACATGAAGAAGGGGAAGATCTGGTGTACTGGTACGTTCCGACCTTTCCTTTCGAAGCGCAAAGGGTAATGTTTCTTCAGCTACGAGGTACAGATGTGCGACGAATTTCGTAGTCACGGCGTTGGGCACCTTTTGCTTCGCTCTCTAGTTGATATCGGGTTACATTGGGGAATGGACAAGATCATGCTGACTTGTTTGAAAAGTAAGAACCAACACAAACGTTTCTGCGGAGGGCTAACAATACTTTTTATGACAGGTAACCCGCGTGCTAGAGTGTTTTACGGAAAACATGGGTGAGTATCACAATATTAACATGATTGCGTATAGATCTTGATGAAGTTCAATGGCATGCAAAGCTTTGTCATGGATCCATGTTCTCCGGACTATGTAAACAAGGATGAAGGAGAGGAAGAAGAGGGCAAAGCATATTGCGATTATGAGATATTGTCAAGGGTACTTTGAGGTAGTTACTGTAGAAATTTCTGGAGGTGGCCCAGGTTCCTGTGAACAGCTAGTCATTGTTTGTGCATGTTTTGATTGTGGCGTCGAGCAAACCTCCCGGAGAGTCTCGCATATTGAATGCCACAACCGTACCCTCAGAATTACCATGCCGCCTGCTTCTCCACTGCTGCGAACGTTGCACAGGGCAGCCCCTCGTAGGGTTCCTGCACCCTCTCCAAGATACTCTTCTCATGGTCACGGTCCTCAGTACAACGAACCTTCAGGCTGGCTCTTCGCTGAGAAGGTAAGACTTTGAACTTATCGCACTCCGGCTTGCTTTAGCACTAACCTCATCTCTGAAAGCCCCCTCCGCCTGGCCAGAAACGCAGAAAGGAGGAATGGGAGCGGATGTGGTATTATGGCATGTACGGGTCAATGGCTTTGGCAGCGGTGTTGATATACTACAAACCTGACACGAGGTATGTACAATCGTTCTTGGTCATCCTCGAAGTTGTCTTATAATGGCACTTCTGTTTAGCATCCAAACTTGGGCTTTGAACGAGGCAAAAGCTAGAATGGAAGCTAGAGGAGAGAAGACCAGCTATCCTTGATTGTCCTTATGCACATATTCATCTCGCTTCTACACTCGCTTTTACTCCTCTTCAAATCAATCATACACACTCAATTATGGAGGACAAGATGTATTAGCACGATGTCAATCGCGAAACTAGAGTTCTCTATTCAAAAAACCCTCGAAACTGTCATAAACCCTTGCGACACATGAAACCCACTAAATCCCTAAGGTGTTGACAACCCTCTAGTGCTCGCAGTGCTCCTTGTACTTGTCCTCGGTCATGAGAGACTCAACCTATGAAATGTCGTTGAGAACAAACTTTCCAAGACTGCTTGCATGAACATACCTCTTTCGCGTCGGTGACCTTGATTTTGCATAACCAACCTATTGAAGTTGTTGTGGAAATTGTAAATGTGTGGTGTGTTCACATTAAAGTCGACTTACCATCACCCTCAGGAGATTTGTTCAACAATCCGGGCTGTGACGACAACTCCTCGTTAATCTCCTCGATGGTACCAGAGATAGGAGCGTACTACGAGAGTGTACCATTAGCATTAGATAAAAGATAGAATGTCTGAACCTGGACTCACAATGTCGGAAGCAGCCTTCACACTCTCGACAGCTCCAATTTGATCTATAAAGCAAAGCGTTCCGTTGAGTGATATTTTGAAGAAAAAAAAGATAGTTACTCACCTCCCTGCTTCACTTCAGTACCAATGACAGGAAGTTCAACGAAGACTACATCTCCAAGACTGGACTGAGCATAGTCAGTGATAGACACTGTTCCTAAACCAGTAGCATCATCGTATACAACTGCTTCATGCTCTTCAGTGTAACGCTTTGCTGTATATTGGGTTTGAGTTTCAAATTACACGTCCATGCTTTTCAAAAATCGACTCACTAACAAGTGTCCTTGCAAAGGGGTGGGTGCGAAGAACCGCGGAAGCGGATGGACGAGCAGCTGCAGCTCTTGAAGCTTGTCGAAGGACGCTAAACATTGTTAATTATGAATGGTAGCAGGGAGGGAATTTGAGTCGCTGGCAGAGGATGTGGAGAAAAGAGGAAACTGTGGAACGACGGCTGCCCGTAAATCCATCCGAGCTCAATTTTTTACAAGTGCCTCTTTTAGTAGTCTCATTGACGTTATGATAACATATGGATATGGGCGAGTTCTCATTTTTGTCGAGTCGAAGCACAAAGCTTCCGATTTTTCAGGAATTGTTATAATGTGAGCATAGTATATAAAACTTCTGTCATATCTCCTAGAAGTAACGATACAAGTACGAAGAAGGTAACGAGCAGCAACGAATAAACCAAGGAAACCCCTGGACGTCTAATTATGTAGAGAGCGGGGAGGGTACAAAAGCGATGGTATTAGTCGAATATACAGAATCAATAATGAGGAAAGTTATGCACTTCATGCATACTCCAAGATTTTGGTAACGATACCAGTACCAACTGTATAGCGTGCCGTCAGTAATCAACATTCTTAATTTGAGATAAATCCACTTACTGGTTTTGTTGCCCTCACGGAGAGTGAAGCTATGTGTAAGTGAAGTTAGTCAGTTTCAAAGAATGATGATCATAGATACTCACCGAGTTCCAACATCAGCAGCGACATCGTGATGTAACGTACAGATCAGCTCAACGTTGTCTCCAGGCATAATCTATGACGAGATCTCAGAAGCTATCCATCGACATAGGAGAGTGAACACATACCATCTTATTCTCAGGGTCTTCAGTGCCCTCCGGCCACTTGAATCGTGTGGTGATGTTCGCCGTTCGCAAGAACATAGTTGGGGAATAGTTCTCCATGAATGGAGTGTAACGCCCACCCTCATCCTTGGTCAGTACCTGGAAATGAATGGGTAAAAATAAGTTGCGGTTTCACAAACATGCGATAATCAAGACTCACGTAGATTTGTGCAAGGAACTTCTTAGCAGCCTTGATAGAGCCAGGAGCAGCAATGACATGTCCACGACGGATCTGCTCACGCTTGACACCACGGAGAAGAACACCCATGTTATCACCAGCTTGACCCTACAATATTCAAATCAGCATTAAGACACCTTGAAACCGAAGCTTAAGGTAACGCACCCTATCCAACTCCTTGTGGAACATTTCTGTACCTCTCGTTAGAACCTATATTGCGCTAATATAATCTTATAGTACTCACCAACTCCAGTTAAGACTGTCTTGATCTTGTCACCGAAGCCAATGATCTCAACCTCGTCACCCTTGTTGCAAACACCTCTCTCGGCCTATGAATGATGTCAATTTCGATGTTTTTCGCGAAAGTACAACAGCGCTTACACGTCCAGTTGCGACAGTTCCACGACCAGAGATGGAGAAGACATCTACATAAACCGTTACGAGAAGCTGATACGATTCAAAGTAATAGTCTTACCTTCAACAGGAAGAAGGAAAGGCTTGTCGAGATCACCTAATGCGTTGTTAGCATCGACCGAAAATGGGTAAGGGTGATGGGAGAAACACACGAGCAGGCAGTTCAAGCCATTCGTCACAAGCCTTCACCAACTCAACAATCTTGTCCTCGCCAATCTCTTTATCCCTACCTTCAAGAGCCGCAAGAGCGGAACCCTTGATAATGGGAGTGTTCTCACCATCGAAGTTATAATGGGAGAGGACATCGCGCATTTCCATATCGACAAGATCGAGAATTTCGGGGTCGGAGACCATATCGACCTTGTTAATGAAAACGACCAATTTCTTGATGCCGACTTGACGAGCCAACAACAAGTGCTCCCTGGTCTGAGGCATCTGACCATCGGTAGCAGAAACAACAATGATAGCACCATCCATTTGAGCGGCACCAGTGATCATGTTCTTAATGTCTGGGAAAGGGTAAATCCATGAGAAGTCAGATTGTGGAGAAAGGAGCGCTTACAATCAGCATGTCCAGGACAGTCGATATGACCGTAGTGTCTGTTCTCAGTCTCGTACTCAACATGAGCTGAGTTGATAGTGATACCACGAGCCTTCTCTTCGGGTGCTTTGTCAATCTCAGCGTAGTCAGTGAATTGAGCACCACCACGGTCGGCCATTACTTTGGTGATAGCGGCAGTCAAAGTAGTTTTGCCATGATCGACGTGGCCTAAGAAACTACCGTTAAGTTCGAATTGAAGAGACGAAGCCAAGCTGGGACTCACCAATAGTACCAATGTTCATGAAAGGCTTTGTTCGATCGAACTTTTGAGCAGCTGCCTCAGCGTAACCACGGCGAATGACTTGACACGGAATCAGTTGGCATGCATTGGGAAAGAGGGGAGCTCACATACCTCTGACGCCATATTTTGGAAGAGAGTGTGCGGATTGAATAGGTTGTCTGGACGCCGTCCTTGCACAGACAAACAGTGACTGGGTCGCTGTGTGTTGTCGGGGAATTAGGGAATACCATTGATTGAAAATGAGAATACTTACCTCGAGAGCTGTAAAGCCTGCGGGCAACTGCCCTTGACGTAGCCAGCTGCGTCCTGAACATGATGTCTAAGCCGAGTGAGAGTTTTGAGGTGGGTGAGAGGTCTGAAATGTCTGTCTTCAAGAATTTGTTGGCGAAATACGGAAACAGGCGCTTGCACGTGCGTAAGGCGTCTACTCGGCACGTGTATACCCCTTTCCGGCAACTGACAGATGCATCTGAATATTCGCAGACACTTTAAGTTAAGACGGTCACTGGTCAGTGACTGACAAGATACTCTTCAACGTTTCCACTCCAAGCCATGGCAACAACACCAGACCGACAAGAACTTGTCCGAAATGCTATCACTTTTCTATCTGACCCAAAGGTTTGCACGCCGTTTGCTATGAATTCGTTCAATACCTTAACAATTCGAAGTTATAGACAGCAGCTTCTCCATTAGCACAGCGTGTCCAGTTCCTCGAAGCGAAGGGCCTTACGGGTGCTGAAATTGAAGAGGCAATGCGTCAGGCTTCACGCTCTCAAACAACTTTTCAACAGTCATATCCCCCTCAGCCGTATCCTGCAAACATTGGGCCATCATTTTACAGCGCACAAACACCGACTGCTTGGGACTGGAGGGATTATTTTGTGAGTCTTACTCCTCTTATGTATCACCAAGGAACTTAGGGGTTGTGAGATTACCGCAGTAGTTTCAGGAACGTTAACATATGGTGCCGTTTCGTTATTCAAAGTGAGTAAGAAACACTCGTTCTCATTGATTCTCATACGCATAGTCACATTATAGAAATTCGTGCTACCCCATCTCCGCCCTCCTTCAAAAACGGCCTACGAAGAAGATCGCGACGCGTTGTCTGCCCAATTCGATGCTGCTGAAGCATTGCTCAAGGAAATCCAAGCAGAGACTTCAGCGGTCAAAATCGCTGTAGAAGAACAGAAAGAAAGGGTGGATAAAGCTGCCTCCGATGTTGAGTCAGCAGTCAAAGATATGAGGGAGGGTGAAACACGGACACGAGATGAAATGCGCGAAATTCGGGAGGAAGTCAACACTATTCGTGATATGTTACCGAGGGTACGTTCGCAATACCACACGTATATACTAGAACGCGCAAGCTCACATTTGCTCAGATGATTGAGAAGAACAAGGAGTCGCAGTTGCAAACTCTCGCAGAACTGCAACAGGAGTTGAAGTCGTTGAAAGCCCTGCTTTTAAGTCGTGGGCCTACGACCACAAGCGGCTTCTCTACTCCAGTACTCCCCAAACCCTCGATACCGTCTTGGCAGCTAGCTCCGCCACCTTCGTCTTCTGCGTCAGCAGTCCCCAAAGCTGCCGATGTCACTGTTAATGGGAATGGTAAGGGGAAAGCAGTAGAAGCGCCAGAACCCCCCGCACAAGATTCAAGTTCATCGTGAACGCGTTGACGTTTTGTGAGTACAGGTACAGTGATGTACATTAGTCCCATGCAATTTTGTATGATGTATATATCCCCACTATTTAATGCCTTAAGTATCACCGTAAAATGAGTCCTCGAGCTTGGTCTTCGTGGTTGCTTCACAAGCTCAAACCAGCGTCTAATGTAAACATCTACACATTCATCGCTGCTACGACACCGCCAGCAACTTGAACTCATTTGGTGGACGCACCGTGTTCTGTCCCTCCCTCAGGTCTCAATCCTCCCTGTCTCTCTTTTTAGTTTTCTTTCACGGTATTCATGTTTTCTCAATGGCGGCATGCAGTGGAGTCTCTAGCACAACACTCGCCTAAAGCTTCACAGGATTCGACAGCAGAAGAACAAGCAGGACGTTCATCCATCGACTCTACTTTACGTCAATCTCTGTCTTCATCCTCACAATTAGCGGAATCTGCATTGTCGAATTTGAGGAAGACATTGGTTGCACAGCGACCCGCCAGTCCTTCTCTAGGCAAGACTGCATCTACAAATGACAGTCCTACGCGACCTCCGGGCTCTCGAACAACGCTTGAGGATAGATTACGAGCAAAATTTACCATAGGAGATGCTTCAGCTGGTCCGTCACCGTCTGCTTCGTCCAAAACATCCAGAGTATCTACGCCTGTAACGGACCACCCATTGTCACCCTCACCCTCCTTAGGATCAGACCATCCACCTAAACCGGATAGAGAATGTCCGCCATCTCCAAGGACAGTCCCCCTCCCAGATTCTCCTCTGCTCACACCGACTATCGAGGCACCGTTACCAGTTGAGGCAATGCCTTCTTTGCCATCAGTTTTGAACGAAGAAACAGATCCGACAAACAATGACCGATCACTTACTGCATCACCTATCTCACAAATATCTTTGCTACCACAAGAAACTCCTGAAACAACCCAACAAAGCCAATCCGAAGCGAGCATCACTACCCTCGAGACTGTTCTCTCCGATTCATCGTCAAGTCAGGACGAACTCCCAGCAACATCAGAGAAGCCTCAAATAAACGGATATCTTGGTTCCACAGAAGGGATTGAGAGTACCCCTCCTGTTGACATTCCTTCAGTCGAAACGGTACAAATTGCTCCCGACAGTAGTGATGAAGTACTCCCAATACCCAACGGCACCCATGATGCACAGGAGACGTCGAAACCTCAGGATCCGGATATTGACAGTTTGCAGAAACGTCTTAAGCTTGTTGAACAACGGTTTGCGGGTGAGTGCTTTGCATGGCGTATGTGATACAGTATTAAAAATATGCGTGTTAGATGTATCTACGTCCTTCAAACGCTTACAGGCAGAGAAGGCTGCAGCTGATAAAATTCTTCGTGAATTGACTTCAGTAGAAAGCGTACAGGAAGCTGATTCCTTGAGGGATTATCTGACAAATATGAATCTCAAAGTAGAGGTCAGTACATCAAGCTGTATCGTTGAGATAACATATTCAAGTAGTCATTCTAGATATCTCAGGACGAGATCAAGCGATTGAATGGAAAACTTACTCGTAAGACTTTTTCTATTCAAAGTAGGGACCTGCTCAGCTTTGGGTAACTTTCAGGCCAGGAGGAACGCATCGAAGAACTTCGTGACATTCACCGACTCGAATCAAAATCTCAGACAGAACAGATTGACAAGCTCAGACTCCAATTATCTGAGTCAGAGAGTTTAATAACCGCGTTTCAAGCAGCCAGCCAGCATGCCGAGGAAGATGGTGCGAAGAAAGATAAGGAAATCGAGAAGTTACGTGCGGAAGTGGACAAGGTCAAAGGCACTAGCAAAGAAGAGGAGGAGAAGCGGGTGAAAGCGGTTTCGCTTCTCAAATCTGTTCGACAGAAGCTTGTGAAGGCTGAGAAAGAGAGAGATGATGCACAGAAGGAATTACACACATTCAAAGAGAAGGAGAAAGAGGAGAAAGAAAAGGATAAGAATGAGCGACAACGATTGACCAACGAGATCGAGAAGGTCAACGCCGAGAGAGAAACGGCTGTTCAAGGGCTCAGAGCCCAATTTGAGAAAGAAATCGCGGCTTTGAAGGATAAACAAGAGAAGGACATAGCTGCTCTACGGGGTCAATATGAACTGGAGGCTGTGACTACGAAGGTCGGTTCATTGTCGTCATCTGATGAAAACTACATGCTCATGGCAAATAGGCGTCTTTCACAAGGGATTTAGAGACCAAAGCCACTCGCATCTCGCAGCTGGAGGAAACAGTCCAGACCCTCAAGAGTGAGAAAGACGATCTCTTTGATCAACTTCAAATGCGGCAGGCTGAGCTGGAATCGTCGCAATCCCATCTCGAGTCCCTTCAAAGTCAAACAACCGAACTGGAGTACCAGCTCCGGGAAGCGAATGAGCAACTCTCACTCTATCGTGAGGAGCTTGCAGAGGCCCGTCGTACCGATGGCCTGCAACAAGTGGCAAGTGGACCATCACCGGAGGAGGTCACCAAGTTACTGTCAGCTGCCGAGACGAAGTTCGAGATGCGTCTTGCTGATGCTCGACGACAGATAGCTGTCGTAGAACGAGAACGAGATGAAGCCGAAGTGGAATGGAGTCGCAAATTTGAGGTGAAACTGAAGGAGATAGAGAGCTTGAAGAGTCTCATGAATGAGACAGCCAAGTCAAGAGAGCAAGAAGCAGGAAACAAAAGTGAGCTTAGGAAAGAAATTGACCGGTTATTGGATGAGATCAGAAATAATTCAATTGTGCTGTCTGAACTCCGAGCTCAGGTCGTGAAGTTAGAGGAAGCTGAGGTAAAACATTCTTATCTACGGACTAGCGGTTTACTGATAATTTCTTCTGAAGAGTAACGTCAAATCCCAGCTTGCCGATGCTCATGCACGAAACGCGGCTATTCAGCATCAATTCGAAGAAGCCAAGTCGAGAGAAGCACAGATGAAAGCTCACAACAAAGTAGGCATTTTCCCCTTGCTTTTGTGATATATGTTCGATGATGGTTCGCATTGCTCAGACCCTCCGTGACGAGCTTCGTAAGGTTCAATCATCCGCTGCCCTGCTTGAAAGACAAAGAAACCCTGGAGTTGGATACTTTGCAGCCCGTCAAGAAACAACGTCATCTGAAACTCGCTCGCCACGGTCCTCGATGTCAGACATAGCGACACCAAGTACTCCTCCTGTTCCAGATACGCCATCCACTGCCACCGCCGCTACCAAATCCGATGAAGACCTGAACTTCGAATATCTCAGAAACGTGATCATGCAGTTCCTCGAACACAAAGAGATGAGAGTAAGTCCAGGTCCTATTATTAGTAAATGGCTTTCAGAACTCAATTTCTCTTCAGCCTCATCTAATTCGCATTCTGTCGACAATCCTTCGATTCACCCCTCAAGAAACTCGTCGACTCATCTCAAAGGTCAATTAACGAGTTACACAAGTATATATATCCACTTAATGTTGCACATACCTTATGTCTATATATCTATTGGAACTGGAATAAACATTACTACCACTATTTGCTCTGCTTTTGAAATCCTCCCGAGTTTGTTGCAAGTACTCTCAGAGTGAAGGCGCTTATTCATAATTGTTCGATTCATGTCTGTTCGATCTCAAACGTTAACGTTCTTCAATGTCACGATGTCACTCAGTGAACTCACCCGAAATGCTTTCCAGAGCGGGGTAGCACCCTCCAAGGTCTGTTTCTTACTCTCATGAATGCCTATAGGAATGCTAATTCTGGTGTGTATATGAACAGTGGATTAAGCTATGCAAACTCTTCGTGTCGAAGAATCTGGCCCATGTCACCACTCATGACATAGAGGTTGACATCAGCAGTAAGACCCACTCTAGCAGATTTATAGTAACACTGATCCGTTTTATACTAGATTCTGTCTTGATCTTGTTCAAAAATTATCCTGGTGACCCTATTCTTCAGAATTATCTGAGAAGCGCACTTCAAGATGGATCCATATCCTTGCCTATCTTCCTGTCAACATTCCTTGCCGGAGCCCCAGGATTACATAACCCTGCTACACTCGATATGTTATGCAACATGGCTATCGACTTTCACAATGCATCGGGGTCGCCACCAGTCGGTCCTATACTCACTGGGAATACTCTGAAGACCATCTCGGATGCAATGTCGCTTGTGAAGACTGCTCAATCGACAGCACTTTCACCTTCTGACCAGCTCTTAGGGTCAACATCCGCATTACTGATAGTACTTCTTACTAGTCCCATTGTGGCTGATGTCTCTCAGGTATCACCAAACGATGTCATTTCGTTTCTCGCCGAAGCAAATGATTTAATGAACTTCATCAGTATCTCAACACCTGTTCGCGCTGCTATCGAGCAGTTTATATCTCCATTGACAATGTACGGAGGTGATGCAAAAGCTGTTCGAGAAGCACAAATGCACACCATGCATCTTGCATTAACAAGAGGAGAAGTGATTGTCCCAAATTCTGATACAGACATCATATCGTGTGGGTTACTTCTGCAATCATTGGTACGTCTACAGTATGACTTGAAGTTGTCAGTCCGCTGACATGGTCATGTTTGGTAAAGATCCTTCGTAGAGCAAGCGAATTTGGATCGGGTGACGGATCGCACGTAATAGCATTGCTAGTTGCGTTGGTTCGGTGGTCTTCTTGGTCACCTCAAATATTCTATACACAAATGATCCTGTCTGCCGTTCATGGCTTATCCCAATCTGCTTTAATTGACCCTGGTGGCAAATCAGCCGCACTATGGCGTGTCTTTATCACTGGCCGGGTATGTCATCTTCATGGTCTCATACATGTCTACTCATTATTCTTTTCAGATGCCGTATATATTAAAAGCTACAGAGAAATCGGTAGAGCTAGATGGCATACAGGAATCTGATTGGGTACGTCCGCGATACCTTTGCGATGCTATGTTGCTCCATCTCAATTAGTGCAGCGCTCCGCCATTCATACTGCTTTGGCGAATGTGTTACAGCAATCGGACCTCCTTCAAAGGTGTGATACCGTCGCCCAAAACAATGCAGACCCAGCAGGAAATAGCATGTCGTGAGCACTCTGTTCTTTGTAATGTCATTATAACATGCTACTTATCAAAAATCAGTCATGGCTTTACATCTGAATTGCTTCATCAGTTACTTTCGATTGGACTCGTTGAGCAGAGTTTTGTATCTGCAGTGAATCCTAACTTGGCCAACGAGTTTCATCCGCGGATACAATACGAAGCGCAAGAAAGTAACACAGATATCGAAGTGAGTCCTCGTTTTCCTTGCTGTTGTCAGCAGTAACTCATGAATCCATCTATAGGTTTACCTGGAGAATAAACTACTGGACGGAAGTCCGGAAGACTCAATAACATTCATGGACAAAGTTTGGAGGGATCCTTGTTGTCATAATGCATGCGCTGAGGTCATCCGAAAGGTGGATTATTTTTCTGACCGGCAATTTCTATGTATACACTCAACTGTTTGTTTAGCGGTTCATTTCTGCTGCTACATCCCTCGACGTAGAAGCCCTCAGCGAGATATGCAAGATGCTTTATTTACATCCTCATGCAATTGATATCGTCGCACTTCACGTCAAACTGTCTGATTTGCTAGCATCGGCACTGGCGATAGTAGAGGATTATGACTGTGAAACTGTTGGTAAGTTTGGAAACCCCGTATGATTTCTTCGTCTAACGGCTTCGATAGGTGACCCGCAAACCGCTGTCAGTCATCTCGGAGATATTGTCCTCTTCTTGGAATTGACATTCGCTCGTTTCAACGTAACGTCATTACTTCTCATCTACCGACTGATTTTACTGACAGGTGAATACTCTAGTTATCCAGCGAATTGTTCGTGCTCAACGGAAGAAAGTTGAATGCAGCGTTACTTGCAAGTGTTGCAGTCTCATATCCTGTCGAAGCCCTAGAGAGCGGTGATGCTTCTGCATTCACAGCATGGTTCAAGGCACTGTTTGACAATAATAGTGAAGGTATAGACGATGCGATACTCAGGTATGCGATGTCTGCTGGTCACTCGGTTCAGATCTTATAGTCTCCTTCAGGTCCACGCGACCAAAAACATTACTGAAGATATCAGCAACATTGTTTTGCCAAGCAATCCAAATGTGTCTCGATCGTAAGATGGAGAAAGAGACAATGAGCAATGGCATTTCGTACTTTTTAGGTCCGTTGTTGAACTGGACTTTGGGCGGGGTAGTCCAAGTACTGTTGTCAGAAATTTCACATAGAGGGTCAGTAAGCTTCTATTTTCAATTTTTAATTCATGTTAATAATTTCATATACAGATTAGATGCTCCCATACACATTGAGGTGCTTCAAACACTATTGTTATCGCCGTCATGTCCCAAACCTGTTCTTCGCCTCTCCGCAAATGCCGTTTTGCGCACGTTTGCCCATTACAAAAAGCCTCCTCATCCTCCTCCACAAACTCCGCTGGATGTTCCAGCAATCCAACAAGCGGCTTTGAAAGCACTCGGAAGATCGTCAGAAGGTAACCAACAGCATTCCAAGTTCATTCTATTTCTATCTCTAACTAGTCTCGGGGATAAGGATCTTCATCACTTTCCATCAACAATGTTCACTCTAATCCTCGCGAAGCAATCCGAGAAGCCTTAGCGTCCGCTCAATCAGGCAAAATCCCAACTATCGACATAGATCGATATATCCTGTTAATGCCTCCAACATCATTGCTGTCATGCCTCTGGTCGGAACTCCTACAAGTATCTTCAACAACGATGATAGGCGAAATTCAAGTTCCAAAACGTCTCGGGACGTTTATCATCAGCTATCCAAGATCACCACGTTCACCACCACTATTACCAATATTCATTCATGTGGTTTTACCTAACATTATTGCGACTGTGGACGGATTGATTCCAGCTATTCAATCAATGGCTGTGGAGCTGCTTGTATCCCTGATTTCGAGCTCGCTAATGGCAGCTCTACATTTGGAGTATGCTTTACTCTCTGTTTGTAATGATCAGAGGTTCGTTCTAGGTGGTCAATCCGTGTCGGCTTTAGCAAGGAGGTTAGGAAAGGACTTGAGAAGGAGGTCATCCAACAGTCATACAAGCATGACTGTCGTAGAGAGATTAGCTTCTTCTCATTCATTTGTTACAAATTTTCCAACGTTCATGGCGGAACAGTAGTGAAATCCTTATTATATATGTGCGTATTACTGGCCAGATTGCAAAACAAAAAGCTACAAAGAGGGGAATAATACCGTTCACATGGGGTTAAAATACATGAAGAGAGGGTAGTATAGAAAAAGTTCGAAAGCAGATGTTTGAGTGTCATACCAGGAAACAAAGTGATGTGCCAAGGGAAGCATTACAACATAGGTTCGAGGGGTATCCGATATTTATACTTCCACAGGAGGTCGTGCTATAGAGGCGACATTTAGCAAATACACTCCACGCTGGCTGAAAGAAAGAACTTACGACAGCAAGCATTTTCAGAGGGATCGCACGCTTGATCTGGCGGACACGGAATTAAGCAGGAAGAATCTTCAGCAGTCTGCATATACAATACATTTAGCTATGCACCGATGATCATTTCAACATACACACCTTAAGATGTTCCTCCGGTGGGGAGTGTCTGGGATGATGGTATTCTGGCTGTATAGTACTTGAATGAATACCATGAAGATGGAGCGCTTTTCTAATTTTCGCGGCAACAGGCATGAAATCATGATTTCTCGAAGCTGTCACGTGAACCGAAGCAACAATCTTATTCTCTGATAGTTGCCAAATGTGAAGCTCGTGCAGCGAGAGAACACCCTCAACCTCGAGGATGGCGGCACGCACTTCCTCTAGCGAAACTGTGGATGGAACGCCCTGTAGTAGAATGAATGACGTGCTGCGGACTAAAATGGCGCAGTTAGATATGAGTTCGTTGATGTCAGCGTTATTCACTCACCTAGCGGAAGGGCAGAAGAAAATATAATGACTGTGATAACTAGACTGATGATAGGGTCGAAGTAAAACTTGAAGCTCCAGCTCGTCCTCCATATTACAAGACCAGTTGCAATGACACCAACGTTGCCTAATGCATCTCCCAGAACATGCAATAGAAGAGCTCTCATGTTCATAGATCCGTGTGAATGACCGGCATGACCACCCTTGGGATAGTCTTCATGTAAGGAATGCGGTACAGACTCAAGGGAAGAGCTGTCGGATGGTAGCAACGGCATCGTTTCATCTGTAGGGGGCTCGCTGTCTCCGACAGGTTGAGGAACGACTGAAGGGATAATAGTTGCAACCGTTTCTGACGAGCTTTCTGCTTGTGTCTGTGACTCATGGCGAGATCTCGAACGACTGGGATGCGATCGTTTGATATGTGCAACAGGTGACGGAGAACGCGCATCAGCAATATCCTGAGCTGCTTGTACCATGGATGCACGGGTCGCAGCAGGGTGTCCGTACAACGAAGAGTAAGATTCAGAGCGTTCCCTGGATAAATGTATGTTCTGGGGAGAGGCTGCCCTGGGTGTGTGATCATGGTCTGTTACACTATGAATGCTTGGTGTTTTGGACGGAGTAGGGCTACTCTTTCCATGATCATGTCCGTGATCGTGACCATGCTCTACAATTGAAGGTATTGAAAAGGTGAGTTTGAAAGAAGGCGAGAGTGCGACCTACCATGGAAGAGGAAGAGACCAACGATGTTGGAAGCCAATCCCAGTGAGCCAACCAATACAACCAAGCGAGGATTTGATATCTCTGGAGCGGAGATAAAAATGAATCAAGGCCAGGAAATAAGAAATGTACATACCAGGCGTGGAGAAGAACCGTTCAATAGCTTCTAGGGAAATAGAGAAACAGAGGGCGAGAAGGAAAACACCATTGATCAAAGCTGCGAGAATCTCTGCACGATGCCACCCGTAGGAATAACGAGCATCAAAATGAGTCTGGCTCGAAAGCTGGCGAAAATGTATGAATGAGGATGGCGTTGCGGGCAAATCTTAATGCAATGCGCACCTTGATAGCATACAATGCGACCACCAAACTCATCACATCACTAGAAACGAGTTATAAACTTGTACCGATAGTGGATTTGCTGCAACTTACTTGAGCATATGGAAGCTGTCTGCAACGAGAGCCAGAGAACCAACGGCATAACCTGAAACATGGTGTGAGATGAATAATGCTGGAAAAAGAGAGAGTGCTGACCAACGATGAGCTCGACGAAGAAGAATATACCGTCGATTACGAGGAGGGTGACGATGCGTGCAGTCCGATTCATGGTCGTTGCATGAAAGAGAAGTTAGAAGAAATAATTGAGAAAGACTGGCAGTGGGTCGAGCAATCCAAGTCTGAGGTCATCTAGGCCGGCAACTTCCGACCAATCCTAATAGAGTAACAAATTATAGAGCGATAATAAACTTTTACTCAACGCCTTCCATCCATTCTCCCTGCTCAACACAAAAAATGGCGGCTCCTTCGATGGCTGCAGCAATCGCTGCCTCTTTACCAACTCCTCAGTCAGCACCTACGCCGTCTGCCCCTTCGTATGAAGCTATCCCCGCATCCATGTCAAAAGTCATTGATATCGACGTCGAAATTCCTTTGACCCATGTTCAACTCGATGGATTGGTTATTAATTTCACAGTTCAACCAGCTCAAACTTGTCAATAACCTATTTGTCTATAGGTTGTTTCAAAAATCATCAAACACTCAAGGGAGTCTGGTGGTTCCAGTGCTCATGGTCTCTTGCTCGGATTGGATTTCGATGGTGTCCTCGAGATCTCCAACTCATTCCCTTTACCCCATCACTTCACCGACGATGACGATAAATCTATGAAAGGTGTCGGTAAGTTCAGCTTTTTTTAATTCATCTTGATTGATCTATATCATTCCTGTCCTATCCTTCGCATCCGCAGCTCGCTATCAAGCTTCCATGTTGCGTTCCTTGAAGGAGGTTCAGGCAGATGATAGTGTTGTCGGTTTCTATCAAGCCATGACTCTCGGGTCTTTCTATAGCCAGTCGCTCGTCGAGACACAAGCTATTCACCAGGACAAACTGCGTCACGGAGGTGTTGTGATTGTTCATGGTAGGCCAATAGTCGATTTTACTCGTACTTGTTATTTACCAAACATAATTTCAGACATTTCACAGACTGCACGAGGAAATGCCACTTTTCATGCATTCCGATTGACCAAAGCGTTCTTAGATGCGTACAAAAAGAACAACTTCAGCACTGATAGGTATGCGTTTCTGATCGTGCTTTATTCATGAGCCTGACCTATTCAATAAATAGCCTAATCGACCATCGGCTCACCTTCTCTTCCATTGTTGAGGAAATCCCATTACGTATCCGAAACAATCCTCTCCTGAGTTCGTTCCTCGAGACGTTACAATCCACTTCGCCGGCTGTTGGGAACACAATCCCTCCTCAAGCAACCGCGACATCATCTATTCCCCACTCATTCTCTGTCCTCAACCTTGGGACTGCCAATGTCACAAGAAACTTGGAGCAGATTGTTGAAGCTATGGATAGCTATAAAACGGAGGAGGGTAACTTGGCGTATCTCCAACGTCAAATTGCACGAGAAAAGGCTCGCGCCGATGCATATGTCGCGAAACGAAAAGAAGAAAACGCCACAAGGGTTACACAGGGACTGGCACCTCTGCCAGAAGAGGATGTCAGCAGACTGTTTAAAATCCCGCCCGAACCTAGTCGGTTGGAAAGCATGCTGTTGCTGGGTAGGATTGATGCATACTCTAAGAGCTTGGAGGAAACGTCGGGTTCAGGACTGGTTAAGATGTACGCTGCCAAAGCTGGTGCTACTGTATGAGTTGTATTGATTTACTGTTGTTTTCTGTATCGATGTATATTCGCCTGCTATTTACCATTTATTCGCACAACCATTCTCGATGTCCGTGCTGGCGGTGCACTGGCGAAATGCGATCATCAAAGTGAACTCCTACGCAAAGATAGATCAACCTGCCCAGGTTTATTGGGCCATGCGAGCTGAAATTAGCAGACAGGGCCTGGCAGCGAGCCGAACGAGTGGAGACATCTGCCGTATGTTGCCATCGTTCCCGCCTTGGCCCTGTGCGAATCTTGGAAGGTATATCAACACATCCTCCCTGTTTTTTTTTTCTTTCTTTTCTGTGCCTTTCATCCTCGACTCTGACCATCTCGGCTTCAGTATCCTCTCTCCCTCCTGCCTCGCTGTTTCCTGACGCCTTTTCAACCTCCCAAGGGCCGTCTAACAACGAGAGTACCCTCTTTTCCCGAGTGGTTTCAGTACTGTCCTTGCCGTAATCCCCACCGTTCCTTACAGTCCTCCCATCCTTAAAAGGACCATCTCTCGTTCTTATTTTACGTTAGACTCATACCCACATTTCTAACCATACTTGCTGCCATGTATTTCGTCAAAGCTGCCATTTTCACCACTTTCGCGCTCGCGGTCAATGCGATGGTCACTCCGCACAACCATGTAGCGCGGTCTGCTCACAACCACCACGCTATTGCTGCCCGTGCCGCTGCCCCTCAAACTCCCGTTGTACCGCAGTCCCTTCCTGTTCGTGTTCGTAAGCGAGCATCAACTCCAGCTCGCTGCAAGCCCAGGCCAAGTTCATCCACCAGCAGCGTTGTCTCATCGTCTACAGTCAATGTAGCTCCCGTTCAGACTTCCAGTAGCAGCAGCAGCAGTGTTGTTCACACCACTTCAGAGGTGCATACTACATCGGAGGTGCACACTACTTCAGAGAAGCCTCAAACTACCTCTGAGCATTCGAGCTCTTCCGAGTCTCAAGCTACTCCTACCACCCATTCCGTCACCTCCACCACTCATTCCGTCACCCCTACTACTCATTCTGTCGCCCCTACCACCCATTCCACCACCAGCACACCTCCCCCTATCACCTCAAAGACTTCTACATCAGCTAAGCCTACCACTTCCAGTAGTAGTTCAGGTAGTGGTTCCAGTGGTGATGTCTTGAAATTCACCGGTCAAGGTAAACACTCCATCAAAGCTTGAATTATCTTATACTTATAAATATTACGTTAGGTACATTCTACGCTACTGGTTTAGGTGCTTGTGGTATCACCAATGTTGATACCGACTTCATCGCTGCCGCATCTCACGTCGATTTCGATAACTTCCCGTACGTATCAATATTCTTGATACACATGCCAATACTGACGTCTGTATTATTCTGTAGTGGTTACAATGGGGTTAACCCTAACAAGAACCCTATTTGTGGTAGGAAGGTGACAGTAAACTGTTAGTACTACATTTTCTTTACTTTGTTCAGCTCATCTAATAACCTTATTATTAGACCAAGGCAAGAGTGTGGATGTTACTATCACCGACAGATGTGAAGCCTGTGTCAGTGGTGACCTTGACTTCTCTCCCTCCGCTTTCAACGTCCTTGCCGCTTTCTCCATCGGTCGTATCAGCGGTATCTCATGGAGTATCAGCACCGACTAAGCCTTCGCGCTTTCTAGCCTCTGAGGTCGCTTCTCGTTTGCGGAAATATCTCTGAACAAAGTCGTATACATCTCAACAAATACCCCTTCATCATCCCCCATCTTTTTATTCAGTATGTTGTCTGGTTCATCTGCCTGTTGTTTTTTCTCTTTTCTATTATTGCATGTCGAATCGGATTAACCTGGATCGCCAGAGACGGTCCTGTTTTCTTCCCTTGGACCCCTTAAGGTGTATCTCAAGGGAAGCTGGTGTAACTGTTGCATGCATGTCGTTGAGCTTGTTTCTCAACATTCATTTCTTCCATTGTGCTCGCTTGCATTTAGTCTAGCGTGACCCGAGTAAATAGCATAGTACATACGCTGGTCAGTTGAGAATACATATTACATTCATGGTATACAACACGGAATGTGCTGTTTAGGCTCGAGAAACAAGGGGAACTGTAGCATTTGTGACATGCAACAGGTATCAGCCTGTGCTTTGCAATGCGGTTTGTCATTTTCCATGCAACAATACAAGCTTCATGTCAAGTTGTCAACCGAAGTATCCATTAAACGTGCTACAGATGTTGCTTCGTCGAAACAGATATCCAATAAGCCTCGTCAATGGTGTCATTCGTAGCCTCGTTCACAGCTATTACCAACGGGTCTGTCTGATCATGTCCGTCTCCATCAACATGCTCCGACCGGAATGTTGCGAAAGTACACATCGTGGCAACAAGGTCTAATGCCAATCTCCGTGTAATACTTCCGATGGGTAGTTTTGTGAAAGGTCCAGGGAGTTTGCCTCGAGTAGGATGCGTGATCATGAAATAGGGTACAAGACGAGTGCGGATGCCGTTCAGAGTCTTTTCAAGAACGAATGATGAAGGATTTGTGGTGAGTTCATGATGTATGACGATGCGCATGAGATTCATGCATGTTGAGTAAAGGCGCACATACCTCTAGGTCAATTATAGAACTTCTTCGTTGAATCAGTCTTAGGAGTAGACGGAAGATGATCTAAAAGAAAAGGCTTCAGGATGAGGTATATCCATGCCGACATTGTCAGGAATTTATATGACCCACTTCTGTTGACGGGAGATTATTAGCACCAAGCTCCCATGCAGTCTTGGGGAGGTGAAGGATCCAATCTCGGTAGATTTTAGAGCCGCTTGCCAGGAAGGTCCTTTGAATGTTGGGTTGTACAGACGGTTCACTCTCCAGCTAGAGAAAATGGGGAAAATGTTTCAATGAATCACGAGAAAGAAGCATCCGGGCCGTCCAACTCACTAATACTAAGCGTCCAAGGAACTCGAGGGTGTGTCTCTTCACCGAAGATGTCGAGGAAGTGTTAGTTGCATGGTCCACAACAGCGTTCAATAAATCAAGGGAGCGGGAAAGATTTTGATCATTTATCAAGGCCCATATAGTTGGTATTAGGGCGATGTATGATGCAGAAGTTACAGGTCGCGGGAGGGCATTTTGAGTATTGGTCCCCGTTGGAAGTTCGCCCCGAAGAAGATGAACAACATATTGAGTGACTCTATCAACTTGAGAGGATGGTACAGCCAAAGTTGTCGATTTATTCTTTGAGCCTGGGTGCTTCCTCTGGTTACGTGTCGTTCGACTAGAACTTGAAGTTGACTCAGAGGTAGCGGCAAGAACCAAAAGCGAAGTCAGTTCGGAGTATACGACATTCAGGTCTTGGAATGCTTGTTCAACCTGCCGTTAGATTGATCAATAATGGTTAGTCATATTCGGATTGGAGATCATACCTTGATATCTCGTTTGGAAGCAAGACTTCCATAGGTCGAAAATGGGAAATATGGAGACATATGTCCGATAAAGGCACTTAGATCTTCGAGAGAAATATCTCTACTTTTTCCATTCTAATTGGATACCGTCAGACTGACGGTTTGGGTAGAAGATTAGAGGGATAGACACCTTGGCAGCTCGTTGTAAAATCGTCGCGTATAGACGTCGGACGATCTCACTAACTGTGACAACCATGTTCAACTCAGTTTCTGAAGATTGACCACTTGGATGAAATGCAGTTGGGGCGCAATCCAAGAACGTGGATATCAGTGTTGACTGAAGGACCCTAGCTAAATGCTGATAAGAAAAAGGAGATTATCAGCTACCACCGTAGTGTGGGCAAATCATAGATGACTCACCATGATATATGCATATTCCATCGAGGATTCTCCCGCTAAATTGTCGTTGTTCGATCGTATGTCCTCCAGATTTATATCAGAAAGATCATGCAATGACCATGGGCTCGGTGTCTTTCTAGAGACTCCTGAGACCACATAATCGTCATTTGAAGAATCTATATCGAATTCAGGTTCCCATAACCTCGTGTCTTTGGATGTCGACGCAGGTTGCAAAAGAGAATCAAAGTTGGAAAAGGCTTCCTCAGATCGCAGGGACGATGAGAAGAACCATGTAGGAATATTTTGAGTCGCCCCATGGATGACTGTTGAATTGGAGGAGATTGACAGTGCGTGTTCAAGAAATCGAGCAAGGGATCTCAGGACCACCAATTTCGACTGTAATTGAATCATTAGGTTGATGCAGTGATGAGATCAGTGAAAAACGTACCGTTGGTGATAATACCACACTAGCAGTAGATGTGGCTTGAATAGGTCCCTTATCTGAGTAAAAATACTTAAGTTTAGGTTGCTGGTATTGTGAAATATAATAACGTTTACCTCCGCCTTCCCCGTACACAGTACCAGCATTTAAAAGACCAATATAGCCTTCTAATACACGCTTTCCATGTCCCGAAGTGCCTTGAGCCCATCCTTGAGTGACAACCGTTGGGATATGTTCCAAGTAAAGATCCAGAAAACGAACCGCGTCGACACGAATCTCAGGGAATATGTGGGTTTGGGCGGATGTGGTGAAGAGAAGTAGGAGAGGAGAGTGCGGAAGAATGTCTTCCTATTGAATCATTCCCATTGATCAACTTCAAAACTATTATCGTCAAAAGTGGAAACTGACCTGCGGGACTCTCGATAAAAACCAACTCATGAAACTAAGAAGGGATTTTCTAACACCAGCATCCTGTAAAACATTAAACACTTGACTACTCATATTAAGAAGATAAAAAATGCTCACCTCGTCCCCTATCAAGCGGACGCAGCTATTCACTATGGCCGTTAAATGTAGATCAATCAATGCTGGATGCTCTTCCAGCAGTTCTCGTAGGCCAAATATCGCATCTAAAACAAATTAGCTGTGTTCACATGAAGTTATACCTGCACTCACCCTTTCTTGTGTTAGCATTGTAATGCTTCAGATGAGAAGTTAAATCATCGAATGTGAGCTTTCGTCTCGTAGTGGGCGTAGCATCTTGGGTGTTATGAGAAATGCTTTGTGAAGGTAACGCAATAGCTATCTTCCATACATTCAGAGATTTAATAGCACATATCATGAATGAATGAACGTACAGCGTGCTTTGAACGAAGTATCTACAACATTGGTTGGTGTTTGTTTCCCTTTTCCAAGCTTGAGTTTCGCTTTCTATTGAGGCAGGTGAGAGATATGTTGTGAAAAGTGATGGATTACAACATACAGAGAAATCTGCTGCCTTGTCCTTTTTCTTTTTCGAACTTTTTGGCATTGATACGAGAGCGGTGTGAGATTGAGGACAATTCGAGTCTCAAAAATCTAAAGCTGCTTCAATTAGTACTGATCGGCATTCCCACGTGGTTTTCCATCACTACTGAACGCTTTCCCGGCAAGTTCAACGCACAAAACTTTTGGGACTATGATACCATGACATTGAAATCCCCGAGTCAATATTGTCTCCTATATTATAAACATGAATGCAGGAAAAGTCAGCAGGTCCTCATATACTCAGCTGATCCTAATAGCTGGCATGTGCTGGTGAGTTTTGTCATGTCTCCGAGACTTCTCCATACATGATGTTCGATTTCACTACCAGACATTGATACTGACATCGAGCGTACACTATCCAGTCGTATTGTGTTTTAATATGCACGGCTGTAGATAATATCAGACTTGCATTATATTCTAACCATTAAACTAGTGCAGCTGAGTTCTTTCAAGTCTGTTAGTGCAGTGAGACGAGTACTGCGGCCAGCATATCGACTGATCGTTGCCGATTTTCTTCCGTATCTCCTGAGGGACGTTTTTGGACTTGCTTCTCCTGGTATAATTCTGATCTAACATTCGTCCTCGATATAAATGACATCTTAAAGGTCAGAGCCTCGTCCCTCTACCTCTACTGTGTATTAGCAAGATGCTGCTGCTTCATCTGACTTTCATCTTCACCAATCTCATATCCATCGTATTCGGAACTTCAGTCACTCCCAGCGAGAGTTCATCATCATCGGTAAACCCACCAGCTAGTGTACCCTCTGGCTTCGTGACGACTCGTGGAAACCAATTCGTGCTCAACGAGAAACCATTCGTACGTGGCACAGGATGATTTTTCTTACTAGCTATCACTAAGTTCTTATAGGCATTTGTGGGTGCAAATTCGTATGTGCGTTACAGTAGACATGATTACCACCCTCGAAGAATCTAAATCCGTTAAATAGTGGTTGCCTTTACTTACTAGTCAAGACGATGTTGATGCAACTTTAAAATCAATGCACGATGCCGGTGTTAAAGTTCTACGGACGTGGGTGAGTTTATTTCCGATTCAAAGCCGCCTGTCTATGTTTAAAGAGAACAATAATAGGGATTCAATGCAATTAATGGATCTGAGCTTGCTGGCGCACTTCAATCTGGTCTTACATACTACCAAGTTCGCTTTCTTGTTTCCTTGTCAAGTTCTAAACCCTGATGTCAAGTTTAGGTTTGGAACAGTAGTCAATGGGAACTGAATGATGGGCCCCAAGGTCTCCAGAGACTTGATCAAGTCATCAGTACGGCTGAGAAATACGATATCAAGCTAATTGTGGCCTTCACTAATAACTGGTGTGTGCTGGATTATACTTATAATCTCCAAAGTCTCTGACAGCCGGTGTCGCTGACAGGGTTGGATATGGAGTAAGTGTAATGATTTTTGCCAACCCATATGTTTTATAAAATAATTCAAGGGCGCAGAACTCTATATAAACTGGATTGCTGGTGCCGGAAATACCCACGATGTGTTCTTTACCAACCCACAAATCATCAAATCCTACCGTATGCCGTCTATTCAATTCCTCTGTATCATATCTAATCGCTACAGCAATCTAGAATCATATGTGCAAACTATCGTCAACCGCTATAAATCATCTCCAACGATTTTTGCATGGGAGTTGATGAATGAAGCACGATGCCTAGGCGATCTGCCTGCAGGTCCCAATTGTGTTGCATCCAAACCTACCCTTACCACTTGGTACAGGCAGCAGTCTGACTTTGTTCGCAGTCTGTAAGTGATATCGCAGAGTTTAAAGGTTGTTATTAGGACGCTAATCGATTGTTCCAGCGATCCTCACCATATGATCACTACTGGTGGAGAAGGTCACTTCAACTGGACGAAACCAGCAACCTAGTAAGATACTCAGAATCTCGGTTCTACCTAAATAACCAGACCATTGGTTGTAGCTGGTTCAATGGTACACTCTTCAGTGATTATAATTTCAACGGCCAAGGTGATCGCTTTGATAATTGATAATGCACGATGTATTAACCAAATTTATGATAGCTGGTGAAGACTTCGAACGCGATCTTGCCTTGCCCAACATAGATTTCGGAACATATGTGAGCAATCTTTTGATACGGTAGAATATGATCTGCTGATTGACCTATTTCGGATGGTTGTGATAGCATTTGTATCCACAGACATGGTATGTACGAATGGCTAGCGCTTTTCGCTGACTTTGGCTCTGATGACTGCAAACTACCAGGTACCCTCAGCTTGTAAGTATATGATTTTCTGAAGTCACTGAATCACTTCAATCGCAAATAATGGGATTTAGGATTTCCCAGGTTCCAATTTCACAGTTCAGCAATGGGGTCTTGAATGGATTACCGACCACGCCAACGGTATGTTACTACATGTCATCAAACACACTATTTGAACTCATGAAATGCTATCGAACGTAGCTGCGGCAAGGGTCGGAAAACCGTTGATACTGGAAGAGTTTGGTGTTACAGGTTTACGTGAGTCTCTGTTTATTTACTTCAAGCAGCACAGCTATAACCTCGGTGAAACGTGCAGAAAACAAAACGGCAATCTATCCCACCTGGGTCAACCATGCGATTCAGACTCAACATGCGTGAGTGTAATTGTAGGGTCTTCAGTCTGTATCAAACATCTGACTATGGCCTGGTCCTTTCAACAGAGGGTGGGAAACTTAGCTGTCTTTCGCTTATTGTCCGTGGCTTACGACCTTACGTTGTCCAGTATCTTCCCATGGCAGTTCGGACAACTTGGTCTCAAAGAAGATGGAGGTAATCGACTAATCAAGTATGCAGATGCTCTTATAGACGGAGTAAGTCATACATCGCTTTTCTCTGAACACGATCCCTCTTCTCATGATCCTATCATCTAATTGTCTATGCTAGGCTTCTCCGAATGACGGTATGTAATGTGAATACCGTCAAAATCTCGACGAGTACTCATTGTTCTTTATCTTCACCAAGGTTTTGCAATCTATCCCAATCAAACTGCTGTCTTCAACATTTTCACGTATGTCTTCTCTCGTTCGCTTTGGACGAGTTCGTATCTGATTTCGTTACATTAGGAATGCTGCTAAGGTTCAAGCCCGTAGGTCGCAGTGATACCAGAATTCGCTCGGCAGACGACTAGATGAAGAAAATGGTTATACATAAAATTATGGGATGTACAGAGTATCATGAGCATGGCGGATGTTCCTATGATGAATCATTAGCCGACTAGCGTCGAAGAACAGTGAAGCCCTTACAATGTTGCGAAAATGACAATACCACTTTCACTCCATTTCCATCCCCTTGTGTGGATGTTTCGTCGCCACGCATCGTATTCGGCCGTGAAAATATTCCTTTGAGATCGCACCGTGTGTCCCTCCATATTTTAGCTCTTCAAAAGAAAATCGACCGTCAGCCATTCACCAAATGCTGTGAGACCAATTCATGACATACGACATTCTCGCTTCCGCCTGTTGCTGCCGAACCAGATAGTGATAAGGTTGGCCAGCAGTGAGCACAAGCGATACACTCTCTCCTCGATTGATCAACAATGTAGGACCCGTATTATTCCCTTCTCCTTCTTCTCTTCGTATGACTTGGATGGTGGCTGCAGCACCTGTGTTATTTAAGAACTCCAAAAGTACTTCGAATGGTATAGTGCAAGTTGGCATATGCAATGGGTTTGAAGGAGGATGAGAACGCAGGCTTAGAGGTTCGGGAGAGAGATCTGTTGTTTGTCACTTTGGGAGATAGACTCTGAATTGGTAAATAGGTTCTACTTACAGATTTTACTCACATGGACAAGGGTCTCATTTTAATTCTCTGGTCGTTGTGAGCCTATGTATGCATTTCAGTTGACACGGAGCAATACTCGGAATGATTCTTGAACCTACTTATTGTTTCCAAATCTGGTAGTGTGAATCACTTGAACTGCATTGTGAACGCGTGAACATTCAGGACACTTCTGTGGACATGGAGACCTTGTTTAATTTTGCGAGCTGGACCCATTCGAACTACTTGATCAAGGTCGATATGATACTAAGCTCCGTAGAATGCCGGTAACCGTTTATCTTTAGACTGTGCTGTCCATTGGAAAGGCTGATTGTCCTTGTTCTCGCGTAGCACCCAGGATATTTTTTGATTGAGAACGGATGGTATTACATCGTCTTCGGAGAGATGGGATCTAGAGGACATAAAGCAGTCGGGTATAGACATCCGGAATTATAGATCATACAAAAATGCAAACATTACTTTCGTTTCAAACAACTTCTGACTTCCAACCATCTTTGAGTAAAGCCTGAACGATACGCAAAATATTCCTACAATCATCTATCCCTGAATGCTGTCTTCCCTCCAATTCGAGCTTCAACTTTTTCAACATCAGTGCCATCCCTAACTGGTGCCGATAGTTCAGGTGTCTTCTAAAGGCTTCCTTGACATTGATGTAGTTGTTGTAAGGTGCAACAAGCTTGCCTGATGCATCAAGACCATGCTCATCTTGAATGAGACGAAGTTGATTTGGTAACATTGTTTCGAGGTCCCATTTACCACATGCTAAGAATATATGAGACTCAGGATTGTCGAGGAGTCCATTACTCTTCATGAACTCCTGAAAACGTTTCCATACATCAGGAAATGTGTCTGCTTTATCGACTACATCCTGTGGATTGAACGAACGGGCATCAGTTTCCGTATGGTGTAGTAAGAGACTTGGAAAGGCTATGTACTTGCCTGAGTTATCCCCGTTAGCTCTGTACAGAAAGGAGTCAAAGTGGGGTGATCAACCGGCCGAACGTATTCGTGAAAAGTGGCCTCCACTTTGTCCTCTTGGATATTGTAAATCAAAGTGGGGAATTCAATGATCTCGTTGTGAGATACTGCGTCGCCGCATGTAGCTTCAAAATCAAGAATAAGGAGGTATTTCAAGGATGGTGACACCGGTCTGGGCTGAGCCATGATAGTGTTGATTTGACTTGAATGTTGGTTTGCGAACGATGGAGGGGTTAAGTTAAACGAATGAGAGGAAGTCGGTGCTGTTTGGGGGACCAAAGCCGTGATATATTGAGCATCATGAATGCTGGTCAAGTTATATGCATACATAGACGCTCTTTCGACTTTGATTACTCGGAGAGGTTGAGGCAAACGGAGAACGTCAAAGGCATGACAATATCGGTAATACTAGTATACAAGTCGTGACAGGGAATAAACAGTGGTTAAGGAGAATGTGTATCAACCGTGAATGACCCACTTATGAGCAGGTAATGAACAAACCCAATACTGTTGGATATAGACTAACCAAGATGATTACCACAAAAGATGACGCTTGGGTCTGAAGTCAATTCTGAGCTTCAAGCAAATCAAGTCGTCGTCCTCGTCAGTGTACCCGTTGACATCAACACTGAAAATAGCTGCAAAACAATGTTTAGTTACAATCCTAGCCGAGAAGGAGTAAACAAATACCTGGAGGAATTTCCTTGGGAAGATCGACTGTGTGTATAACCTCATATATACCCTTTTCCACAGGGCACTGAATGGAGGTGTTGGCAGTTCGACTACAGAAAAAAAATTAATCTCAATGACTCATTTTCGGCGAATAGGACACTCACGCTTCTTCACATAAATCAAACTCCTTCTGGAGAATCTTGATCACTCCAACCTTTACTGCAACCTCAGCATAAGCACCATCCTATGCAATGTGTAAATCCACTGAAAAAAAGATATTTTGGAAGGCATACCTCGACAAGATCATCAGCCTCGCCGAGAACGGTGACAGTCATTGGTTCGCCCGGCTTGGGTGGATCAGGGGAGATAGAAATGTCCTTGATGTGAACCAGGAAGTCCTCATCGCCTACGTGCATATATTGGTGACAAGTCCTGAGATACTACGTTGAAGTTACTCACCACAATCCTCCCATTTCCACCTATCGCTAACTGGAGCGAGTGGTTCGACGTCAACAGCATCTACATGAGCTATCACTTCTTGATCCACAACAGCTGCTGCACAGAAAGTGCTCAGGGAAGCCAGCATTAACGCAAGGAAAGCAAAACGAGCCATAGTGGACGGTGAAGAAGAGGGAGTCGAGGGGAACGATAACAGGTGGTTCAAGCGAGTGCGCCAAGGTACAGCAGTTATCGGGGCGTGGGAACTTCTAATTATTGCTCCCGTGGGCGTCTGGCGCCTTTCATACCTTGGGTTACCGCATCTGTCGAAGGTTTGCACAACCAGCGACTGCGGTGTGGGCGGATATTGCAGTGCCTCATCCTCGTCCTGTAAAGTCCTCCAATTTCTATTTCTTTCTTTCACCTCGACCTCCTTTTTTCTTCAAATCTCACTTTACCACTCTAACCAGCATCATCAGGAATTTTCTGAGGAGAGGCTATCACTCCGACACAGCCTCAAAACTCAGCATTTGCCACAAACTCTCCCTTCTGAGCTGGTTCTCAATATGAAACCTCGAGACTATTGCTGCTGCGCTATCCCCCTCATCAACGCAGGCATTTATATCACTTTGACAGAGCAATTCACACTTGGTGTTCTTGCTGGAACATTGTCTATAGCAACTCCTTCAAGTAAGTATTTCTCTGTTCTGGTATGACTCTTTTATAACATCCTTCTAGTTGTTGGTGCATCTACCTTTTCCGCCGCTAAATGGGTATTTGCCATCATTTGCTATGTCGGTGCTGCCATCCAAATTTTGGGATTCATCGGTGTCAGGAATGTAAGGCATACAACAGATCATGTTTTCCGTATGCTCAAAGGATACTTACTACCGGGTTTCTATCTTCACAGGAGCGACCAATCTTATACCGCCGATATTCCACTCTTCACATGTTAATAACGATTGCTGCCTTCTCCGTTGCCGCCGTGTGGATTATACTTTCTGCTGTTAGGCACAAACAAGCAAACGCCAAATGCTTGGCTGATTTCTTCACCGACAGCACTACTTCTGAAGGAAACACTTTGTGTGACATATTCCCTTGGGTAGATGTCGGTATTATGGGTGGTCTTTGGGTCTTGCTGGCTATCGTTCAAGTAAGTTGCAAATACTTCTGTCCAAACGCCAGCTCATCATTTTCCCCTTAGTCTTATCTTCTCATCGTTGTTTCGTCGTACGGAACGGGACAAAGACTAGACCACGAAAAGTACGATTCCATGTATGATCCTACAAAGCCATTGACAAGCGACATCCCATTGGCTACTCGCACTGACCCTTGGGATGCTCGGCCGTCAACTGACATGTTGATGCGAGGTGGCGGAGGGTACCATACTAGAGACAATAGCCTCGCGAGCGTATCCACTGTTATGGGTGATAAGCAACAACAAACCCGAGACTATGGCTACCAGAGCGCATACCCTCCCAGTCCTCCCAATCATGCCTACACACAAGACCCAGGTCCCACTCCTCATGCCAATTATTATCCCAGTTCAAACGGTGGTGTTGGAATCCCAGAACCAAGCCAACCCCATCCTGGTATGTAATTCGTAATGGCACTCCATAAGCCTGCTATATTATAGCAGTTCGCGTGGGTTCGCCCAATCTCTACAGAATATGATTCATTGCATTCTGATAATTGATTTTATAGCCGAAGGTTCATTCCGTCGAAAAACACCTAAACTTCAGAAACCCTACCAGGAGGATAGTTTCTACGGGGGCGCCTCGTCATCTTATCGGGGTTAATGATTCATGATGCTCGGACTTGTCACTTGTGTGTACTACTTATTCTCCACTATCGGACTATATAAATGGACATTTGCCTGTGGATCTATCATCTTCGCTAAAAAAAAAATTGCTACTGCTACAAAAATTTACTCACTTTCGATATGGGGTCTCCTTCCTCTGAAAATACAGAGGTCAGATATATTCATCTTTCTCCCATGGGCCAAAGTGTATGTCCAACCGTTGCCCAAGAGCCATCTGCTCCCATTTCTTCTGTCTTCCCTCCAAAATTGTAAGTTGAGATCTGATATTTAATCTCATCGATTGCAAAGGAGGATTTCGAACGAGAAGGTCATGTTCAATGGTATCACATAACATCCTCTCCTCATCCAGCAGGGGAACAGCATACCACGCATTTGTCACATGTAGTTTGAGAATCGAGACCGACGTTGGAAGACATGCCAGAAAATTTGACTGCATTTCTTCCACCGTAATCAACGAAAGTGCGAAATATCGCAATTCCGTCAAATCTCTCAGGCACTGCGCAATGGCTGAGCTTGACAATCTGTGGCAACCTAGTAACACTAGAGTATTCAGTCTTCGACCTGGACCGTTGACAAGGCTTTCGAGATGTTTATTCCGAATCTCGAAGCCTGTTCTGATGCCTAAGTTGTAACGGAATGACCGGAGAGATGAATTGGGGAAGCATTCGTCAAAAGTATGTCGGTCAAAATAGTTCCCGGTGACTCCATCTAATGCGAGGTGCTGTAAGGCTGGAACATCCAGAGTTTTACGAGCGAGATGGCATTCACCGGAAAGTCGAAGAGTGTTTATGGATTGGGTAGGAAGATTGGAGTTGAATACGTATATTGTTGGCCCTGTCCGGAGGAAAAGCTCGTAGGAAGAGAGATGGGGGTTGGTACTTGTGCTATTGGGCGGAAACATGGCGTCTTCAAATTGGATAGAAAAACGTAGGCTCTTGAGTCCTGTGATTAGATGTGCGGATAAGTTTAAGTGTAATGTAGGTGAAAAAAAAATATTACCATGAAGGCTTATAGGCAACCCCTGACGACATTCAAAGATGCGTAGATGTGTTAAAGAGGGTAGTTTTGCCAGCGCCAGGTGCAACTGTGATAATGGGTACTTCTGAAGTTCCTGAAACGGTGGATTTAAATTTAAAATAAGGTTGAAGACATATGATATCAAATGAATTACATCGGAATCAACTGAAGTGTGCAGAAAGCGTCCGTCGTTTGCGACATCTGCGTGAGTCACTTTGGACAACCACGACGGGGGATTCTTCGAAAAAGCGAGAATCTGTCGTTCGTGATGCAAAGAGACATAGCGATGAAGTACGTCTGCTGCCTCACGACGAATTTGATGACAAACCCGGAGGAGACGAAAGTGTTCATTCGATGGCTGAAGCTGCTGAGAAACCTTGGATTGGAGATGAGCAAAAAGATAAAATTCGTAGATAAGCAGACGCAGTTCAGATGGGAGCTCAAGCAGAGTGCTCATGGCCTACGCATAAGGTCGTCTATGACAAAGAACGCATTGAGGTGTTAGAAGGGAGCAAGAGAGAGACCTGGATCAGGAATGCGAAATGGTTCCGCGAAGGTGAGCGGTTGTGCGATCATGTGTATCTAAGAAACCATATATAGACACTAGCCATTGTGTGATTTTGATGATTTTGATTTTTTGATCTCCCATTTTCGCTTCAGCTTTGGCAGTCAAATCCAGGCAGATTGGCGATTGAGAACAAGAGGACGAGGAGATTTATAAAGTTGTGGGCTCGAGACTGTGCCAGTGTACGATAGTTCATCTCCCAATTTTGTGCTGCAAGCTGAGTCGTACGCCCGCACTGCCACCGGTGAGAGAAATGTTCAAGTGTCCGTCGATTCTTTTCGTGCGTCTCTGTCCTTCCTGCCTTGCTGCTCATGCATGGTGTCTCTCTATAGCACTCCTTTCTCAGTACACATTCCCTCCTTTTCAGTCTAGTTCCCTCTCATTCTCTGAAATCCGTCTCGATTGGAAACTCTGAACCTCCAGGCGCGGGACAGAGACAATAACGAGCGGCAACTGAACGTGGCAACAGCCTGAGGTCGGCAATTCTCTGAACATGTCCTTGTCGATATTATCCAAAACCCATCTTGAACTCCTTCAAACAGGTTCTGCAGCGTGCAAAGCTGCTGCATGCTGCCAGCTTGCACCTACACTCCCGCATTTGTTCGTAACACGCCTGGATGTGAATCATCCTCAAATAAGCAACCTTCTGCTATCCCTCAGAATTCTCGAAGCTGCCTACCATACTACTTCCTCTCCTTAAGCACTCTCCCTGAGCGTTCATCTCTCGTCGCGTCCTTTTATTGCCTCCGGACGACCTGATTTTAACATCCACTTTCTCGCCTCCCATCCATTCCCCCGTGTTCACACGTAGTTTCGTATCCTCCTCTCATGCCGGGACTCACTCAAGAATATGAGGTACTGCTCGACTTCACCAATGACACGCACGATGCAACCACCGTTCAACTCCTTCGTGACTACGGACGTAGCCCAAGCGCTACTGTCCTTCTGCAACCTGGAGAAAGCGTAACGTTGGTTCTTGATGCAGGTTCGTTTATTGTCTTTTTGATTAACTGAGAAAATGTTTTGATGACGATTTCAGGTTCGATATATCAGTACGCACTCAAAACACGCTCCAAAGTGGCGAACGTAACGTAAGATTATGTGGTTTCGACTTTCAAAAATGATACAAACATTTCTGTAGGGCTCGGACATGGCGTAATGTAAATTGCACTGTATCGCAAGTCATTCCTGGTGGATGGCCCCCATCGTCAACCCCGCCTTGGCGACCTGTGAATGGCCTTACGGTGGACCGAATATGGCGCGATATGCGATTTTGCATGTGGAATGATGCGTAGCATTGACTATCTCGGTAAGTTTGTATCTGATCTTACTCAATGCGCGGTTCAAATCTGATGGTTTAGAACTGTCACAGAGTATACCAGAGAGCTGGCAGTTGTTGTATACGATGCCTTCATACCCCTTCAGCTGCTACAACGATATCATGTCGAGGCTATTGGCAGACGTGTTATTTGTTAACCAATTATTTTGCACTCGACTCATAGGACCGGCGAACAAGGGTGTGGAACCATGAAATTGTCCGGAGTTACGGATAATGGGAATCTCGGACATTGAGCTTATTGCATGTAGCACAAGATCGTGCAGAACAACGCTATCTGGTGATCAGCGTTGGTTCTTTCATCATATTTTATCGTACTTATTCACCTTATCATTACCGCACCAGAAACTGTCTGTACTCAGAGGACATAATCAATAGTGGAACCCCGTTAATCTTTTGGTGGTGTGAACAGGTGTGTGTGCGTGTAGTAGTACCTCATCAGCAATGCTGCTTGAGCATGTATCAGGTATGCAACCAGTGACAGATTATTCAAATCGGCGTACCGCTGCAACGTGTTCTCAGCACAGTTGGTGTGAATGATGATACTGCCAACCCGGCATTCTGTGAAATCAGCATATTTGCATCCCGAGTTTTCGTAATAACGTGTATACTATTGTTATACAGTATGGAAAGCAGTTGACTGAACCAGGCTGAGCTTTCAACAGTACCTGAATCACCAACTCCGAGTCGCTCCCATGCGACAACGTGATACTGCCCATTGAAATTAAACTACCGAAGGTAACGAATGACGTGCTTCGGAGACCCTTTATATACTCGTCTGCTAATGCGGCACGGTCCGTCGATTATTGTTTGAAGTATCAACTGGTCTTCATAGATACAACGTCCCTCATGTGACAAGATACCGCACAATGTTCATCGTCAACGCCACGCTGCTGTAATACCATGCATCATGGGTGACAATTATCGGGCGAACAAGTGGATTGGGAAGCGAAGTTGATGGTAGGCATTTCAGATGGTGAGGAAAGACTGGGATTTCTGATAGACTGAGCATATGCAGACCGTAAACTCAAGATCAGTCTTGGTCCCTAGTAAACGACAGATCATCCATTAGTATTAGTTGAGTTACTATACGAGTAATTCAGAAGAAGGACATACAACAGAACCGAAGATGGCCAATGTCCAACTAAGAATTCGGGATGATTGTCAATCATAATAAACGATGTGATTTGTGGCAACCGACGTACGGGAAGAAAAGAGCTGCAAGCGTCGCAGGTGCGATTGAAAATAGTAGGGTATTGCCTGCCATAACCACTGTAGAGTAATGAGTAAATATAAGTCATCGGACTTCAGCTGAGATGTATTCAGGTTGAATACAACGAGACACACCGAGAATAACTATAAAGGTGAGTATACTGTCTCTGACCATCACACCCAATAGTGTAGAATGAGACCAGCCCTCTTTCAGTGCCATATAAAACTTCATCATTGTGAGCGTGAATATCAGACTCTCGAATAAAATCGAGGCCACACTGTGAAGTACCGTCAGCATCTCTGACCGCTAGTACTTGTAAGTTGTATAACTCACCTGTATATCACCAGCGTTACTGGAATCAATGCTACATTGCATTGATAGGCAGACATGACTTTCGGGAGACCAATCGCTAGACTGACAGCCATCACCACTATCTGGCATAAATACGCCGTTAAGATAGAAATCAATACAGTCCGTTTGCCCGAGTACAAGGCATTGACTGCCAACGGTATCAGGTCAAAATTTACAGAACTATAAAAATGACTAGACGTACCTCTTAGAATTAACAATGCTTCCACTAGGACTTCCAAAAGAAGTGAAGATATCCCCTCTAGCAAAATCCACCTTCTACATCCCATTTTACGAGAATTTATCAATCTGTAAAGTGTAGAGTGTCAGCATCTACGGTATCTTCTGTTGATGTTCAGACTGACATTAGGATTACGACAGAATAATACCGAGTAAAATAATAGATCAGCTTCAACGGTGTCCACGGCGTCCTGAAGAAAAACACAATGAATCGCTGCTATAATAGGTGTCAGAGGTTCTACTCACATCTAAATGTATTCTACCTGAAAACGTTATTGTAAGTTCAAGTCATCACTCCAAAATGTGAGGATCCTACCTCATCCTCGATAGTTATTAATATATCCCAAACAATAAAGCACAATGCTGCGACTGGGAAGTTGTATTAGTAGCTAAGTATAGCAGGATTATCCAGCGCTGAACGAAGTCCGACATACCAGAACTACGATCTCTGTCGACAGATTGCATCAACTGTTCATAAGACGAAAGAAGAAGTACTTCTGGCATCACAGAAGTTAGAGAAGACGATCTTCCATGGTTTCAGATCATCCATTATCGAAGGTGGCCTTTATAAATTATGATTGCTAGAGGTTCAAGACCTCATGTAAGTTGGCCCCTTTCCTCGAACTCAGGAGGTATTTTGGTTGAACTGTACCTCCGAAACCAGTGCTCAGCTCATTCACAATGATCATCTGGAGATATGGAGGGTGTTAGTAAATAAACCCCTATGGAATATTGTTACTCACCGAGCATTTTCTGAACGGCAGAAATGGTGCCGTTGCAGGTGGTCCTGTTCCACGGAAGCCACGGTGATCGAATGGTTTAACACGAATATGTACTGACTGGTACTTGATGTCGATGTTGGTGGTCAACGTTTCACTTCCAAGAACCTGTCTACAGAGTGTAGTTCCTAAATAGGAAGGCATCACTAGGAACTCGACAACGAGATTGCGATGCTTCAAGTTTATGAATCGGATGAAAATAATTCTTTTATCATACAGAGACCTTACTATCGTACAAGATGCGATGTCGATCGACATTACTATGTCGGGAGTCGACATCACCAGCACCGGAGTCATCGAGAGCATATCAGAAAGAGAAGATAGCGGCGTTTTTCCGAGATCCAAACATATAGACGATGGCTTGACTCGTGAATAATCCGACCGTGATACCAATCGTAACGGATATCATAGCACCTCCGATATCGATACCGTTTCCTTGAGCAGTAATTCCTCCCTCTTGCGATAAACCGGACTATTCCACAAGGACCTCGTGAATGAGAAGTAATGGAACACTAAATTTGAAGGAACTTACCGGAACCAAGAATAGAACTCCAGTCACCATAGATGTGAAAGCTGTTCCTCCCATTTTTCTTGAGTATATATTTCCCAACAAACCAACCGCAAATGCTCCAATTGCTGACACGACATCGGAACGATTGAAGATGTAATGATCAGCCACTTTATTAGCGCCATATGAAACGCATGAAATGAACACCATTACACCCATATCATGCGTCCACAATGGCTGAAGATTGGAAAGTGAGGAGAGGACTGAGAATAGCGGAACGATGATGAACTGAGTCCACCATGGGAAAGGCTGTAGGTACCAAGGAAATGTAGGAGGTCGGTAGCATCCATTGATGATATGTTCTCGATCCGGGGGAGCGGCATTGGTGAATGAAAACGTTCCAGACAGTGGATGTCCATTGTTGATGGACAGGTAAGACGTACTGTTGTCAGAGACCAAGGTACCTGTCATGGTGATGACAGTATTCATACGAGCTGCTAAGGCAGAGAGGTCGTGGCGAGCTCCGGGGTCGAAGAGAAGATAGAAGTTCGAGCCTATCTGTAAACCGAACCCCAGAAACAGCGTATAGATGAGTGCATACACCATTTTGACGCTGCCGCAAACAATGTTTTTCGATGCCAATTCTAGCGAGCTGCTTACTAAAAAGCAAGAGGAAGGGTTAGCGGAAGATACGATGGCTAATGTCGATACATACAAATCATGAACCCGGGTAGGATACCAACGATTCCAGCGGAGGATATGGCTGTATAGCAAAAGATTTGAGTCCTGATACTGCTCAAACCTCGAGCCAAAAACGAAATGAGGATGGATATTGTGATCCTAAGTAGAGTGGCATTGTCAGAAAATCATCGAATTTCGAGAAGCTTGATACTTACTCGAAGACATTAGCATATAGTTGGCTTTTAGAGGCAACTCCTATCTGCATGAAACAGAGAAACGTGGAGCTAGCACCACATATCCACATATCCACCAGAGAACCACCGAAGGCAAGAGGACATATGAGAGCAGAGATCCCGAACGCGAACATGGCACGCAGTGCTATGCCGTACAACGGCTTCGCTACAATCAACTCCTCCAACTGTTCGGTGGCTTTCTTGGCACTGATCTCGTCGTGAACAACAGCACGGTAAATTTGGTGAACGGTATGGAGATTCCCTAGAGACAAACGACCAGCACATTTGACAAAGTGCGTTTCCGATGTTTTGGTGTCTTGATCTCCAAAAGTACAGATGATAACGCCAGGGATATGGATGAATTCTCCGTCAATTTCAAGAATCCTTGCGGCTGAGAGAAGTTGTGCTTCGATACGATGAGAAGGTGCACCGAAGGCCATCAAAGCCTTTGCGAGACGCATCAGGAACTTTTGTCTATTCAGAACGGCTAGGGGGTACTGTTAGTGGATAGTAACAGCACGATATGAAGGCCTTACAAGTAATATTGAACTCAATCCTCATTCGTTGTCTCTCTTTTCTCCTAGCCTTATAGCTCATTTGGCGTGCGATGTTCTTCTCTGCCTCCTCAGCATCGTCAAGCGACCTTTTACGAATCCCAGTGACAGCTGGGTCGTCAGGATCTACCAACTGAGAGTCTACGGATAACATGGAGTTGAACCTATCCAATCCGGGTCGAAGAGCACCGACGCTTTCCATACTTCGATTATTGGTGTCCACCTCGGGCCTGTCATCATCCTGGTTGTCCTCGTAATGATAGAGGTCCGCCAAATTTGCGAATAGACTTCTGCTGCGAGTGCCATTGTCTGGAGACCAACCCAGTTCCGGATCTAGATCAGATGGGTCTGGAGGGTCATGCCCATCGGACGCTGGATAAGCTGGATGCTCGTGAGGAGATATTGCAGAATCATAAGATGATGGATCGTTATCCCCTGTATATTTGACTGCTTGGTGACTACTTGGAGGGTCGAAATTTACAATAGTGTCGTCGCTGGCATCCGATTGCTTGCGGATCTCGGTAATAGATGTGCTAGCATCCGTCGAGGACCTTTTAGGATTGTTGTTGTCAGAGTTGGAATACGCGTCCGGAGCCCATACAAAGGGATTGTTTGTTGCAGCAGGTTGGGAAGTCGTCAGGCTGGGTGAAGTATGCTCGTGTTCTTGGGTGTCATCGATCTCGTCCTCGGACTCATTCATGTCGTCCGCAAACCTGACTCGCGAAGAGCGACGAGGTGTAGACGATAGTAACTGACCGTCCAGCGGTTGTTGATGGTTTGTTTGAGACATTATGTATATCTCTAAGGTTGCAGAAATGTGGATGAGAGACGGATGCAGACCGATTCAACCCTGAAAGGTTGTCTGTATCTGTATGCTGGCGGACGAAATCAGTACTGTCAGCTACTGTCAGCCCCACTTTCCGGTCAACATCACTATGACACGTCCGATATTGGGTGACGAAAGGAACATCGATGTCAATGTCAATTTTTCGTGCATATACCCATTGCCAGTACAAGAAGTCGACTCCGTATTCACGGTCTCACCTTTGGGAAGTCCACGAATTCGAAATGTATTAGTAGTATCTGTGTCAGGATCGATGATCGTTAGCCTGGAATTTGGAAGCCAAAGAGATGGCAAAAATTGACATAATATACCAGACTACTTTCACAATTTCAAGTTGACATGTAGGATTTCACTGGAATAGCAGCCCGTGGTGTCTACTAATGATGGACAAACGCTTTCAAACCACACACATATAAATCGGCACAGAATTCGAAGCTGAGCAATACGTACGTTACTCCGCTGTCTCTAGAGTCTATGTACAGGGCCTCACATTTTGATGGCTGGAAGGACGCACGTTTACCCAAACCACATGTTCCATCTCTTCGTTGTCTCTATTGTCTAACAGGAATGAACATCTGGGATATGGCCTGCCATCTATATAACACCCAGGGAGGTTCGCCGTTGGAGTACCTCTCGTCTTCAACCGAACATCCCATTGAAATTCTATTCATCTCCTACCAGCTGGAAAAATGCGCCGATTCATGTCTGCTCTAGCATGGCTGATACCACCTGTCCTCGTAGCTGCAAAGGCAACAATCGACAAACAAATACAGGATCTCGAGAATTCAAACTCAAAACTCCTTCAATATCCAACACAACTGACTCAGAACATCATGCCGAAACCAATTCATTCCCATAACGATTGTGAGTTGCGCAGAGAACAATTGATTCACCCCAGTTAACATTGCTGTTCTAGATTGGCGTGATGTCCCCTTGCTGACTGCTCTCAGCTTTGGGGTTGCCAGCGTGGAAGCTGATGTATTTCTAATCAACGGGACCCTGTTTGTATGTAGCACGACTGTTCTGTCGTTTTATGGTATTAAGCCTATTTCTAGGTCGGCCATGAAGAAGGCGCCCTCACCAAGGATCGCACACTGGCTTCCCTCTACATTCAGCCACTTCTCCAAGTTTTGAAAAGCCAAAACCCACGAAATCAATTTACAGCAGGTTCAACTGGAATCAAGTGCGTAACGAAATGTGTTGCTCCTCTGCTTGATCAATCATGTATTTTTAGTGGTGTTTTCGACACGGCTGGCGATATTCCTCTGCAACTCCTGATAGATATCAAGACTGACGGAGTCGAGTGAGTAGATATATATACAGCATCTCCGATCACCACTAAACGTAGCCACAGAGCATTGCCTTTCATATTGAAGGCCTTTGAACCCCTTCGTTCAGCTGGTTACCTCACAACTTTTGCAAACGGCACGTTGACTCAATCTGTGGTGACTGTGGTTGGCACAGGCAATTCTCCGATTGAACAAGTCAAAGCATTATCTCCTCGAGATTATTTCTTCGATGCGCCGTTAACCCAACTCTCTGACCCATCTTTGAATACAACTTGGGATCCCACTTTATCTCCTCTTGCCTCCACAGACTATCAAGAAGCGATAGGGTGGAACGGTCTCGGTAATATTTCAGGTGCTCAACTGGCAAACTTAACCCAGTTTGTTCAAGACGCTCATTCGAGAGGCATCAAAGCTCGTTTCTGGGATACTCCTGCCTGGCCTGTCAATGCTAGAACGAATATATGGTCGGTGCTGCTCGAAAATGGAGCTGATTGGTTGAATGCAGACGATTTGAAGGCAGCCAGCGAGTTTTAAAAGATGAGAACCGAAGAAACATGTATATTAGTGTATTAAAGGTACTTTATCATAGTTGTTCCCAAACAGAAGACTTGTCGATACCAAGCTTTCTACGATCGAACCATCGCAATTTTGTCATGGGAGTTTTACCCAAGGCCCCTTGGGTGACACGGAGAGTACTCTGGACGGTACCAGGAAGGATGTGACCAGCTTTCAATCGTAGTGCCTTGGCTCCAACGAGTGGACGCTCAGCGTCTTTCTCTTCCTTGACCGCTAGAACTTGCTTCATCGCTACAGGCTGTGCAAGTAAGGAATCCTATAGCAAAGGTCAACACAATAACTAAAGCGAGAGCAAGGGGAACATACAATGTGGTCTTCAGCTTTGGCCTGCAACTCTACTGAAGCATCTTCCTTGCGGAACTTCAACACCTTTTGCAAGTTCCATCGAGTTGCCTGCCTCAGTTCGCCCCTCGCTTTGGGGGGGAGAATTCTCTCTCTTGCTATCACCTCATCAACATCGTTTATTCCATTCTCCACCAAATCCTTGGGACTAGCTTCACCAACTCGTTTTGACAAAAGATCCCATCCGACTGCTCGAGCTGTCATTTCGAACTTCAGGTCATGAGGGTTATCGACAAGTTCAAGAATGGCGTGAGGTGCGTTGTCTCCTGGTCGGTTTCCAAACTTGTGTATCCGAGTATAACCACCAACACGATCGGCGTAGCGTTCAGCAAGTTGACCAAAAACCTTCGGTGTAAGTTGTGTTTTCAGGAGGAAACCATTGGCGCGCTGGTAAGCAGGGATGCCACCTTTCTTTCCTAAGGTGATAAGCTACAGAACATGAGGAAGTCAGTTTGTTTATATAGAGGCAGATTCGTACTCACCTTCTCTGCTAATCTCGCGGTATCCCTAGCTTTGGGCAGCGTGGTTTTGATTTGCTCATGTTCAATGAGAGAAGTGACAAGGTTCCTGTCATCACGTTAGTTTGTCAAATTGTACATGGATATAAGAAGATACTAACCTCAGCATCAACATACGATGTGAGGAAGTCCTCGAGAATTTTCTGAACGCCAGTCCATGCTTCATGGCTACAACACAATATAGAGTGGACCACTGTAAATGATCGTGAAAGCAAGACCGGGGAAGCGCCTAAGTTTCCTTACACGGCTATTTCCGGGAGAGGATTAAACGCCGGGCTTTGCAACCTTTCAATTCGCGCGACGTCGACAGCCCCTCCCTCACTCACAAACTCTCAAAAATGTCCTTCTTCCGACTTGCTGCACGCAACATGACCCGTCCTGGGCTTGCCATGATGGCTCGTCCATCGAGCAGGGTGATGCAACTCGCTCGCTACTCTGCGGCTGCTGGTTTGTCCAAGGAGCAAATCACAACACGGGTTTTGGATGTTCTTAAGGGCTTCGAGAAGGTGGACCCAGCAAAGGTGACTCGCTCAAGTTTTAGAAAGGTTGTTGTGGTATTGAACGTGATAACCTTACTCTTCATAGCTCTCCGCCTCGTCATCATTTACAGATGACCTCGGCTTGGACAGCTTGGACGCTGTCGAAGTTGTGATGGCCGTGGAAGAGGTGTGCTCATTTCTGAAGTCATGCATGTCGCTGTCATAACACATTTGTTGGATTACAGGAGTTTGCTATTGAGATTCCAGACAAGGAGGCCGATGAGATCCAAACGGTGCAACAAGGTAAGGCTCACTAATTCGCAATGCATAATCCTCTAACTTGTCATACTCCCATACAGCCATTGACTACATTGCCAAGACACCAGAAGGTATGCACATTCTTATCAGTTGTTGACATACTTTTTTGCTTACTTTGTCGCGTAGCTCACTAGGTTCAGCAATCGTTCAATATGTTCCTGTGTACCTACAGTCCTTCTCGTCAATTGATATACTACTCTGCATAATTTCATCTATTTTCCACTCATTTGGTTGAGCAAAATCGACTGCTACCTACCGAGGTAAGACCTGGCTGTTATCACCACTAGGATACACATCACATCCCGGACTTGCTCGGACATCCCTTAACAAAGCTAACTTGTACGTCCATATGTTGGTTTCATGCCGTGCTGAGTTCTCTTTCATTATATGTGCACAACCTACGGTTGACTTCCAATGCGTCAAATGTCACCACATTAGCGGAAAGTCAGAAGGGATTCTGTGCCGTTCTGTGAAATACTACAGTATTACGTAACCGAATCCGTTGCTTTTCTTATTGGACCAATCAACATTCGTTTGTCCGTCAGGCCTCTGGCCTGGCCTCCATGTTTGAAACACAGGCAGTCGACATTCTTATCTTGCAGAGCTTCCGGTGCTCACTGGTACGCATATTGGCCGTTTCGTACAACATGATGGTCATACATCGCAATAGGCGTTCAGCTTATACATGGTTACTTCGTTTTCTTACGGGTATATTTACTTTGTATTGAAGATGTCTACGATACATCCTTCAACCAAAAACGCGGAATGAGTAATCGATTTGCGGAGGAAAATGCATGTGTTTATCTAGCACCACATCGCTGTACCTTGGAATGGATACTGCATGTTTTAGTATTGTGACTCTTGGAAATTTTCTGATAATAAGTTAAGAATTGTATGCTTTTGATTATTATATTGCTTCATCCTCATTGTTGACGTTTGTATGTCGGTATGCATAATTTCTCGAAGTATCCTCAGGCAAAAACTGAAGATACTATATGGGGTAGTATTAGACACATCAGTCCCAGTTGTCGAGGAGGTGATGGATTAGGCATGTGCTATTTAGCCGCTCGGTGTTTGCCGAAAGAACTATGCAGCTCGAATCAAAGTGGCTTTGAGTATACACGTTCCCAGCCACTACTAACGACCCGCAAGATCCTCAAGGTGAGATAGACGTCGTGCTCACCGTTTGCGCATTCTGAGACCCCATTTCTTCTTTCCTATCTGTTTCTAGGTTGGCACATATTCTTTTCTTGCTAGGGCAATTATTGACTGCGTTTTGCGCGATTTCCAACTTTCCATTTAGACTCTCGCCATGGCCACTTTCTCTTCGTCCCCCATCGTTATTGATGGCAAGGGTCACCTCCTTGGTCGACTGGCTTCGATCATCTCGAAGCAAGTCCTTAACGGCCAGAAAATCGTTGTCGTGAGGTGCGAGGAGATCAACATCTCGGGCAGCTTCTTCCGCAACAAGGTGCTATTGAATCAAAATTACAATGATTACTAGCTATACTCATTGAGCTATTCGTACTTCGTTAGCTGCGGTACCATAACTTCCTTCACAAGCGCCACATTGTGAACCCCAAAAAGTCTGGCCCTTTCCATCACCGTGCACCATCCAAGATTCTCTACCGGGCCATCCGCGGAATGGTTCCCCACAAGACTGCTCGTGGTGCAGCAGCCCTTGAGCGCCTCAAACTCTTTGAAGGTGTTCCCCCTCCCTACGACAAGAAGAAGCGCATGGTGGTCCCTGAGGCTCTTCGGGTGTTGCGGTTGAAGCCTGGCAGGAAGTACTGCACAGTCAAGGTGAGCTGGTTTATCTTTTCATTACCTATTAGACTCGGCATGAATCGTACTTTTTGCGTAGCGTCTGTCCCACGAGGTTGGCTGGGGCTATAAGGACGTTGTTGACCGTTTGGAGGAGAAGAGAAAGATTAAAGCTCAGGCATTCCATGAACGCAAGGTGTGTTCGCTTGTGAATACTCGTGCTGGCAGTTTCTTAACGATTTCTACTTGCAGGTTGCATCCATCAAACTTCGCCAGAAGGCTCTCGCCGACTCCGCTCCATCCTTCGAAAAACTCACGCAATTGGGCTACTAGACGGATATACTGCATGGCGTTTTACTCTACCTACTTATCGACTATGATTCATTGCCATGAGATCCATGTAACCTTCTGCTATTCTATGCATTTTTCGCGGGCACGACACATGAATATGATGCTGTTCCACTTGATGAGACTAGCAGTCGCTGTTCGTTGTGGTTATATCCTTGTACATCATGTTTGTCTAATTGAAAAGCTATTGTTATCGAGAATCTTTCGTTTTGTGACAATTCCAGTAAGTTGTCTCTGATTCCTGAACGTTGAGCGACGGAGGCGGTGAATGCAGGAGTCAGAAATCACGTGATTGGTCTAGGCTGCTACGCAAGTTTCTTTCGACGACTCTCCTTCAGCCATTTCGCATCCCCAAAGCTATCCTCGCCCTTGAACGCCCCTTCCTCAACAATCTTCCCCTCTCCGCCGTCGTCCCCTTCACCCCTCCTCCGACCGACCCCTCCCGCCATGTCAGAAGCTCCCGTTCAGCGTGAATCTTGTAAGTTACTCTGTCCGACTTACAAATTAGTAATCCAAAATCCCTTACCTCCTGTTATCCTCCCTCGCATTTTTTCTTAGCTTCTTCTCCTCATTCTCGTTCTCCTTCACCGACTGGAAATGAGATCCTGACCCTCCGTGCCCTTGTTAGCACCAAAGATGCAGGAGTGATCATCGGCAAAGGGGGTAAAAATGTCGCCGATTTGAGAGATCAGACAGGCGTGAAAGCTGGTGTTAGCAAGGTCATCCCTGGTGTGCATGAGCGGGTTTTGACCGTCACTGGACCTGTTGAAGCCGTGGCAAAGGTGAGTTTCAGCAAGTGAAGTCTAACTTACAATGTCACTCAATCGTTATCTAGGCATATGCATTAATTGTCACGCAGCTTATTTCTGCAAACCCAACGTCCCCTGTTACCCCTAGTCCCGCAACTCCCCCTTCTTCGATACGTCTCCTTATTTCACATAATCTGATGGGTAGCGTCATCGGCCGCAGTGGTCTCAAAATCAAAGCTATCCAGGATTCCTCCGGTGCCCGCATGATTGCTTCGAAAGACATGCTTCCTCAGTCTACTGAAAGAATAGTTGAGGTCCAAGGCTCCTCCGAATCTATCGGCCGAGCAATCGAAGAGATTGGTCGGTGTTTATTGGAAGATTGGGAGAGAGGAATGGGTACGGTCCTTTTCCATCCTGGCGCCAACGATGAAAGATCTGGGCGTCGGGCGGGACAAACACCTAATCGTCGTCAAAACGGCGATACTGGACGTGGCCGAACTTCCCCTTCACCTAACGCCCCATCATCACCACCACCTACCAACCTCCGCACACAAAACATCTCAATACCATCTGACATGGTTGGCTGTATCATTGGCCGTAATGGTACCAAGATCACCGAAATCCGCCGTCTCTCAGGATCCAAAATCTCGATTGCCAAGGAACCTCATGACGAGACAGGAGAGAGAATGTTCACCATAGTCGGGACCCCCGAGGCAAATGAAAAGGCACTATTCCTTCTGTACAATCAGTTGGAAAGTGAGAAGGAGAGGCGTGTTGGACGGGAGCAGTTGCAGCAGGAAGAGCTCCAAGATTAAGAAGAAACCCACACCCTCTTCCCCATAAAAGATGGCCTGTGCCTACTCAACTTGAGCCTATAAGCTCCCCTCTTCCCTTATTGCTCTCGTATACGCCAATCCCTTTCTTGAAACTGCACTCCTCAACGGCACAACAACATGCCGTATATCGTACCATCGTTCATAGCCATTTCTCCGCCTCTCACTCTCACTCATCCAAAACCCTCACGTCAACGCATTCAACTCCTCATCCTCTTTTTCCTCTCGTGTATAGGGACGCAGTCTCTTGCTTTGGCATTGCACAACTGTAGCTTTGCTCTCCGACACACTACTTATTTTCAGGGCTTTGGGGCCTAATTATAGTACTATCGTGCATATGTGAAGACCATGGACACTTGAAAAGTATGCATAGGTTTAATGTGATTAAATTTGTTGCGTATTTATTTCGAGCAGTTCTGTACACGTTTTGTTGTTCTGAAAAAATTATAAGCCAATGCATTATTAGAATTCAATTTGGCGCTGGTATAACTTTTGAATCTGAACTACATCATGCATCGAGGACATGGATTGCCTCCTCGTCCCAACCTACCCCCTAATCCTCAGCTGCAGCTTCAGCACAACCAAGGCAGTTGGCCGTCGTATACAACGTCGAGCTCGTACGCCCAGCATGTACCAGCACAGTCACAGTACCCCATGTCATCTCACTACGCACAGGCATACATGCAGTATTATTCTTCAGGGACAAACACGACGCCTGAAGGCTATACATTATCTTCCACTTACAATCCGGATCTCATAGCTGGACCAAGCACTCTTCCACCGGTACAGAATCAGTCTTGGTATCAACCTGGTACAAGCAGATGTAGTAAGGCAGGCTGCCAATTCTCTGGGTCCAGAAAAGCAGTGGAAATACATATGATGGATCGTCATCTTATTTACCCTCCTGGTTGGGAGAATAGGCGGAAGAGTGATTGGGATGCAGACCCGAGTCTTAAAGGGTGAGTATATTGTCTTTCGAAGAAGACATACCATTGAAGTCGTTCCAATAGAAAACCTATCCTAATTCAAGGCACCACTATGAAATTGGATACCCCCGAAGCTATCGAACAGTGGATTGCTGACCGAAAGAAGAGGTTCCCAACTGCGTCTCGAGTAGAAGAAAAACAGCAGAAATTTCAAGAAGCCGCCGCTCGGGGTGAAATACCATTTGATAATTCTCGGTTCCCGAATAAACGGAGAAAATTGGACTCAGAACGTAATCAACAGAATACAAGAGGAAGAGGACGTGGTCGAGGGAGGGGACGAGGGAGAGGGAGAGGTGGTGGTCCAGAAGGTCGTCAGAACAACACACCTGCAACCCCGAATCCTCCCATGTCTGTTCCACAACCAAAAGAATCAACCGGAGATGATGATGTTGTCAAATCATTAGTCGAGGACGCAGAGGAACTGAATGGGTCTGACTCTGATTCGGATGGTCCTCCGGAAGAGCATTCCTCAAAACCGGTTGTTGAAATCGTTGAAAACGATCCGTTGAATTCGGCCGATGTAGAAGTAGTCTCGTCTCCTCAAGAAGTTCATATTTTCAAGAAACCTCAGGCAAAAAAACCGAGGACAACACATCATGCGTTCTCGTCACGACCATCGCTTCTTCGCAACGTGAGCACAGTCCATGTTGAATATAGCATAGGGTTCCTGACATGATTGTTGAACAGCTGCTACTTCCTGAGATTCGAATGACCGTTTCGAATTTGTCACAGGCGATTCGGTTCCTTGTTGATAATGACTTCCTTGAGAATGTCGAGTTGAAACCTGGACAAGCCAATGAGCGCAAGATTGAAGTCATCGAGTCGAAGGACAATGAACCAGAGCCGGGAAACGTAGCTTCGTCATCTTCAAACATTGCAGAGGGATAATCTAAGATGTATTAATGTAATAAAGGGAGCAATACAGTAGTAGTAGTCGTAAAGTATCATCGTCGCTTGTCGCTATCATCACTCATAGACTCGTCGGACCCACTTTCACTTTCGGTCCCATCCTCGAGTTCTTCATCTGCGTCAAAGGCCAGTGCTTGTTCCTCAACATCAAATCCAATCTGACTCAGACCCTTTTTGACTGCTGCAACTTTAGCCGGTGCAGTAACGACGACTGCTACTGATGATGCAGAGTCGAAGAGAGGCAGGAAGTATTTCTTGAGGGTGGCAAGGACATCTTCCTTCGTGACTGCTTGATACTTCTCAAGTAGGTCGATATTGTAGTTCTGCGATAAACCTTTGAGTGCTTGATTTGCGAACGAACAATTAGCCTATAGGCAATGTCAATGCGGTTTCTCGTCCGGAATCGAGATACGATAAACTTACGGCCCGACTAGGTGTGGAAACTCGTCTGGTAACATTGAAGACAATAGTACTCTTCGCCGCGTCCAAGGTAGTCTCTTCAAACGCGATCTAGAGACAAAATCATTGAACCACTCGGAAATGTTGAGGGAGATAATGAAGCTTACTGTTCCATCCACGAGACCTTGGATAACTTTCTTGGCCTGATTGAAAGCCTCCATACTGTTCGAGCTCTGTACACATGTGTTACGGTCGATAACACCTACGAGTGACTTTTGGATGAGAACATACCCGGTATAAAGAGAATCCTAGCAATCCGGCTTCAAGATCTATAGATACATATGCCCCATAGGCAAGTCCCGAGCCTCGAATGTAACGCTGTGTTAAATATAAGTAAATAATGAAAAGTACGAGTCTGGTGGTGCACATACCCAGAGGTAGCTCTCAGTTGCATTAAGCACCTCAACGGCCACAGACATAGCTGGGTGTTCAGGATGTGAGAACCCTTGAATTCCCTTCGTGGTGTGGGTTACGAAAGCACTTTCAATAGTTGGCAAAGCAACTACCACAGCCTGGAGTCTGATTCAGTGCATATCAAGACGAAATATAACGAAAAATCTACCTTCTTAGCTGGGTTCCTGCCAGTCTCGCTCAGAGTGTTATGTGCCATTGGAACAGGTGCTAAGCTGCTTTCCTGAATACCATGAATTATCAGTGAATGCAACTTGGGAGGTTTTATAGCAGACTTACAGGGAGCAATGCCTTGAAATACTTCCCCCAAACACTCCTTGGTTGTTTAACATCCAATACGTTACCATACACAGAGAAACGGATATTCGATGGATTTGTTGCTTAATGATTATAAGCGACCCTTGAAGGATCCAAACGAAGAATGAAAACTCACTATGCTGTCTGATTTCTTCAAATACCTTGACAGCTTCTTCTGGTGAGTCCTGCAGTTGCTTTGCAAACTTAGGGATGGCATCTAACTGAGGAAGAATGCCGCCAGCTCGCGATGTGGAAGTTTCGTCGTACAACGCATTTGAGGCCACAGATGCAAGAACAGTACTACCGTCTCTTCTGAGTTCAGGTAATGATTGTTGGATCTTAGCTACGTTCACTTGCAGCCTGATGCAACATGTTGAGTATCAAGAAATGAAATCAAAGGTTATAATGAATTACCTGTCCACATCGAATTGACTTCCATACAGCAAATCTCTCAACCAAGCGACAGCAGATTCATACGCATCAAGCTCCACTTTAATCGTGACATGGAGACTGTCAGAGAATGCGTTGCCGAGTCCGAGGTTAACCTCGTACCCAACCGTATCTTTGTCTAGCCTATTAACGACTTCCTCGTGCGATAAAACTTCACCAGTTGATGTGGTCACCGGAAGAGAGAAGAAAGACGAGAGATAGATTGAGAGTAATCTGCAAAAAATGAGCTATATGATTGATAACAATGAAATGATTCAAAACTCACGGACGAATATCGTTTGGAAGATCTGCTAGCGATATAAATGCTTCAACAGTAACAAAGTCCGACTGCAATGTTTGTTTGTGACAAGCCAATGTGAACCGGGAGATATAAACTTACATGGACGTGATCATATTCAACAAAGAAGGGGAGCGGAGTACCGTCGCTCTCGATATGCCTTGTAAGCTCGATGTTGGGCAGTTGATCATGGCGAGCAACACGTCCTGGTCCTTTTCCTGGCTGCTGAACACTCTGCACGGGAATCCAAGCTATGCTCTTAACATCAGGCACTGGGAAGCTCTTCAAGATGTCATTGGGAATCTCCTGGTCGTGTTCTTTCTTAGCTTCTTCTAACACTTTTTCAGCCTTGGCTAAACCTTCGGGTCCTAGTTTCTCTTTCTGAGCAGCTATCCTGGTCTTTTCATCATTTTCCAACTTGTCGGCCAACGAGGATGAAGGTTTGCCTCGAACAACAATCGCCGGCGCATCGACGTAGTATCTAGAGTAACAGTCAAGATTTAAGTTTCTGCTATGGCACAAAGTCACATACTTTCTGAGCAATTTAGACCAGTCGTCACTTGACAGCTCCCGAATCTTGTCATATTGGCTGATCTCATCAAGAGAAGGTAACAAATCTGAACCATCTACAGCTCCGTAGAGGAAGTCGGTGATAATTGCACCTGAAAATGTGTCACCTTTGGAGGACTCAATCTTACTTCGAAGCTATGGACTAGTATTCAGCATGATGTTTGATTTGGTTATGTTTTCTTTCGCTCACCTGTCGTTCATCTCTGTTGATAATCATTCCCATTCGTTCCATATCAAACCCTTCGTCTGCGATGCGAGTCAAACTTGTCTTGAGCTTCTCATCTAATTGATCAAGATGTTCTGTTGGAACAGACCCGAAGTAGATTGGGAGATCTACACGAGTTGCCCTCACATCTTCTCCAAAATAGATGTAGGTGCTTCAAAGTTTTATTCATGAGATCATAGTAAAACAACACAGGGAAAATAATACCTACCAATAAGGGGATTCTACTTCAATAAATTCCTTATTGAGAGGTGCAACAGTTGACGATGTCAGGTAAGTTCCAAGGATATCGAGAGCCTGACAATAAGTCAGACGTGAAAGCTAGAGCAGACAATAAAGTTGTATCTTGCCTTGCGCTCCAAAAAGGCATTTGGTGGGGGTCCCATGAAAGTGACTTGTAGCTCTCCCATACTCTCGTCTTTTTCAGGGAATGGTACCTCCTCTTTGATCGTTTCCGAAGGAGGCTTGCGATTAGCACTTTCAGTCTCTAAGAAGGGACGTTTCCAGCCTTCAGGTTTTTTCCCCTTGTCTTGTTCATGTTTGATGATCGAAGGCTCCACCTGTTTTTGAACAACATCGAGAAGAGAATGTGTCCCAGAAGCAAGTTTTCCTGTCACAATCAAAGAGAGATTGTGTGGGACGTAATAGGTATGGTGGTAATCTCTAACTAAAATGGTGTAATGTTAAATGATATTCGGTTTTGGAAGTGCAATATCTCACTTTGTTCGACCGAAAGCTTTCGAAGTGCTTCCATGAGACCGCCAGTTTCGCTACGATACGCGCTCCCTTGAGGATTCATGAGTCTCTGAACCCTGAGTCATGAAGTCAGGAACTGTGAGGCGTTAACGACGACGAAGATACCTACCGTAGGGCCATAAGATCTCCAGAAGTGTTCTCTCGTCCTTGCATCTCACTATACACCACCCCAGAATCTTCGCCACTGCCGTTAACATGATGTACCTTTACAAAATCATTAGAGATGGCGTAACAAGTTATTTGAATATTATACCTCCGTGATATAACCAGCCTTTGTAAGAGTAGGGTATAAGATATGATCTACATATATTGGAAGCAATTGAAGGAAACCTTGCTCTCCCGCAGTAGATACAGTGTAGGCCGTATGGTCGGTATCGGTCCATGCATTAGTGCCATTGGAGAAGCCTCGATTGGCGAGATGATCTATGATGCCTTTGTACGGGTATTTCTCAGATCCCATGAAAACCAAGCTGTCGGTATATATTCAGCCGTATACTCCAGCACCATGAACACAATACGTACTGCTCCAGAGTATGCGGACATCCGCTATCGTTGAAAACTGTATGTGATGAGTACGTGAATGGGACCATTTTATGAGGTACGACAAACTCACTTTCTGTGGCGACCACAAAGTACCCATTGATGATTGGTGCTGCATTTCCAAACATTCATTCATACTAGAAGTCAAGGAAGAAAGATCAAGAGGACATACCATCGTAATCCAAATGAACTACGCTCAGTCCCGTGGTTCTGCTTTGCCACTTAGACACTAAGATGTCAGCATACTCCAGCTTGAACCTCTTGACAAGGTCGAAATTGCCGTAAGACTCTGACATTGCAAAGGAAGAGGCGTATCGTCTGGTGGTAATTGATTGACTTGTATATTTTGGCAATCGATGCTGATGATTGATACAACCCGTAGGAAATGTGTTAGATCCAATAGGGTGATTTGAAGTACGTCTCCAGAGTCTTGCAAGTCGGAGCATCCACAAAGGCTTTATGTCAGCTGCTACCAAAGGAAGCAGAGGCAATTTATAGGGTAAGAAAAGAGCTGGCAATCAGCGAAAGGCAGTGAGTGACCCTTCGAGTGTTGTAGTGGAAGGAGTCCAAGATGGTAACTTCCACTTGAGACGTGACGAATCGCTTGTGAAACTTTATTAGCGCCCATAATATCGCGTCTCACATCACGTGATGGGACATTCGCCCATTTTGAGAAGGTCGGGGATTGATTCGGACGCCGAACCTCCCTCGGTAAGGAGGTCTTGGTGAGTCCGCGCCTCAGATTAAAGCAATGCAGACATACGCTCGCGAGCTCTATAAAGAGCTGAATTGGCTTCAGGAAATTTCCGCCTCTTGGAATCCTATCACTCATCGCCACGAGCTCTGTCGATCCCTGTTACCGACCTACTCGATCTGTCATGGTCGAACCACTTCCTCTTCCCAAACCATCCAATCTGCGAGTTCTCAAGAGACATCAGGTTCGGTCGCATTATAGGGGATTTCAAGCGATTGCTTCCTCAAATTCTGACATTCTTATTCACATCTACAGGCATGCCATCAGTGTCGAAAACGCAAGATGGTGAGTAAGCGCCCGATCGTGTTTACAGGACTGATGTTATATCTTTGGCTCACAGAAATGGTGATAACTTTCGCGATATACTCTGAATATGTGGGTTCATATTTGTACTGATATTTCTGTCAGTGATGCAAGACGACCGTGTTCGAATTGCATTCGTTCATACACTTATACTACTCTTCACCGAAATACGGGGAACTCAAAACCTTCTGCACCTGAATGTACATACGATGAAGGTAACAATGTTGCTGCTTCTCTTCCATCTTGTCGCATTTTCTAATTTTATACAGGAGCAATAGCTATTGAAGATGAAGAGGATGACCAATACCTTTCGATACTCGAATCTCGCATAGGTTAGTGACCGTTTGTTGTCAGAATGAACCTTCGTTGTGAAGAGACTCAATGATTATCAGTGGAATTGGAAGCAAGGCTTCAAAGTACCAACTCAACGTCGACGTCCAATTTTTCTAGCAGTCCCCCTGATTACAATACTCCCGACTCTGCTGCTATTGTTTCATCTCCATCCCCCGCAAAACCTCAGATTTTGAACCGTAATATCGAGATGTCATCTACAGAAACAACAACTACGTATGTCTACGATAGCGTCGACTCTGCAGCTATCGAAAGGAATATCTCGTCGAAGTCCGATTCAACTTGGGATAGCTATGCATTAGCTGCGTCGCCATGGCCGCATGCCCTTCCACCTTTAAGAATCGTCCTCCGCTTGTCAGTTCCATTTCATATCATATCAGTAAAGTGCATACTAATGCAGATGGACTATATAGAGCAGAAAGTTTCTTCAAATTTTACCCCGATGCTTGTCACCTACTCTGCGCTAAGAACTTCCTAACTTCGCTGTACTACCCCCCAAACCATGCACAGTTTCCTTCCTTGTCTCTTGTCCATGCGGTGTGCGCAGTTGGTGGCTTGGATCCAGAATTCCGAAGGACAGAGCTAGCTGGCTGGCTCCGCTCACTCCGTGAGTAACATCTCTATAGTCATGATGTTATCTAAACACCGCTTTTCAGCGAACGGCGAAGCAAACCAGAAAGAACGGTGCGACATGTTTGTTGCAGAGCAGGCTGCACATGCGAGAAAACTTGTTGAAGCAAACATGGAACTTGGGGAACAGCTCTTCCAAACGGTACAAAGTAAATATAGTTTTAACTTCATTCCTTGCGTGATGACTGACAGTGACACGAACAATAGCAAATATTCTGCTAACATGGCTTCATTGGTGGCAAGCAAGGTGAGTAGTCAAGTGAGAATTATTGCTTGAGAAGAAGCTGATATTTTTCATAAAGATGGCTTCCGGTATCCTTACAGTCTGTTTGAACCTTTTCTTTCTGTATACTCATCCTTTCATCTAGGCTTACATGAATGTCGCTGCGACCATGCGTACAATCGTCACACTGGGCCTGAACATGACCCATCCCTGGCAATCGCTATCTTACGTTCTTCGGCCAGCTTCGTTGATACCTGACCCGACGTCTACATTGGAGTTCGAGGAAAGATGCAATACTTTCTGGATTGCATATTCTTTAGACCGTCAATTCGGAAGCGGGAATGGCTGGACTTTGAGCCTGGATGACGGAGATGTTTACCAAACATTGCCTCTGAACCAAAATCTATTTGACGAATCAGTGAGTGTTTCTTATCCTTACGAGTAATGTTGCACCAATGCGATCTTCGATATAGGTACATGAGGATACTCGTGAAGAAAGGCAATGTTTTCACGCACAAGACGTGCTTTCATTCCATCCCAAGAATCAATGTGACCCATTCGTGCTGTCTATCAAAGCGACTGTTCTCTTGTCTAAGGTCAAAACCTTCCTGCTTCGATACGGGAATACAGCGATAATGAAAGCTATCTCGATGGTGACCCCGGAGACACCACGTGTCGACGCTCGGAAAGACCCAGAGTTCGCAAGAATAGAAAGCAACATCGACATTTTCTTGAACTCGATCCCTACTGAATCTCGAGACTCGATATTGCACGGAGTGATAGATTCCCATCTGTGTGTTGCCGTAACCGCTCCTAGATTGTAAGCAACTATTCGAAGAAATTGGCTCGTACTAACCCATATTCAGAGCAAGGATTTTGCTTCACGAGCCATATGCGATGGTCGGTGTGAAGAGCTGTCCCTCTGCGTATAATATATTGACCGATGCACGTGCAATCTTGACTCTGCTACATGCGGTTACATCGTCCGGAAGTGATGGTTCAAAGCTAGGCTTGTTCAACATGGTATGTTATATCTCAACCTGTTCCAATGATTCAAAACTCATCCAATATAGTTCATATGGTTTACTTCTGCGCGAGTTCTATCACGATTCTTAGCAGTAGCACTGCAGCAACAGTCAGCTGAGCAGGTGTCCACTTTGGTCGCGGAAGTTGCATTCCTGATGTGAGACAGTTATCTCGTGCATTGACATACTAACTGACATTGGTACCATCTTCAAGGTCGTTCATTGCGAAACTTGGTGAATCTGTTCCACTTGCTGGTAAGTGCTCAGTTCCGAGTCCTATCGAAGTTTTGTGATCGAACCTGCTTTTCTTGCAGCTCGCTATTATCGTATGCTTCGTGAACATGTCCGAATTACCTGCGGACAGGAAGGCATGTCAATGGTGGATTCTATTCCTCACCATGCTAATGATGACCCGTACGACTTTGAACATGCTCCTGAGATGCATGGTGGCTACCAAGCAGAACAACTTCGACAATATCGCTTGACCCGATTGTCACATATTTTTCACTTGGATCATCCAAAGGATAACAACGAGACTTGTCGCCCGTAGACGACTTTTCTGACATATCTGTGTGTAAGTAACAATGTATTTTTCAGCGGAGGAACATGTAGTATTAGCATAAGTAATGCTTGATCTTCATATTTTGTATATCAATTTTGTAAGAATGGTTTTAGTAATATTCTCATTGTGTCCATGAATGCATCAAGAATAGAGATGGCTACTACTTACTAGTAATTATAGTATAATATTTAGGCCATTTTACCACATCACCGAGCCGGAGCGCGTTATCTAATGCTCTTTTCACACCTTTGTGACGCTTTGACGTCTTCAAGAGTAACCACGGTCCCAACTTCCTGGCGGGGCAGAGCTTATAAACCAGTGAACTCTTTGCATCGACTCAGAGGACGTTGTCTCTTCTCCTACGTAGTTCACAAAGAAAACATGTCGTTCAAAGTCGCCTTTTTGGGTCCTACCGGCACATATTCCCACCAGGTTCGTCAAACCATGTGCACATCCTGATGACCTCGGAATTCAACTCAGTCATGTAGGCCGTAGTAGATAAATTTGGCTCTGACGCCGAGTACATCCCTCAGTCCACGATTTCTGGTACGATTCGACAACACTGACAAATTATTGCATCGAGATGACCATCCTTCATAGATGTATTCAACGCTGTCTCGGACGAGATTCCATATGCTGTCATTCCGCAAGAAAACAGTACCTTCGGTCAAGTAATCGAGACTTATGACAATTTACGCTCACCCAAGGCAGGCAAAAGTGTTTTCATAAGAGGTGAAACCACATCAACCATAAATCACTGCCTGCTCGTCAGGAAAGGTGTAAAAGCAGAAGATATACGTGTTATTATAAGCCACGAACAGGTAGGAAGGCATAGTACATTCATGTTCGGCATTCGTTAACCCTTGTTAAGGCTCTCGGACAATGTAGAAAATTTATCAGCGAACACTTTCCAAACGCCGTGACAAGGAAGTTTGCTTCTACTGCCGGTGCCGCAAAATTTTTGCTTGATGACGAAGATTCACCTGAGGGTGCCAGTGCAGCCGTATGCTCTTCTATATGTGCAACATTGTTCGACGGTCTGGAAGTTCTCCATAAAAATATCCAAGATAACGAATGTGCGTTGGCATTGACATATTCGATGTGTATTCCCATACTGAAAGGATGCATTCACAGCCAATTTTACACGCTTTTTAGTGTTATCAAACACGCTAGATGTAAATCTTCCTACAGAAAACTCCCCCTTCCACCTCCGAAGAGCGTTAGTGAGATTTGGTATTGCACCCTCAGACCCCGAGAGTTCTCAAAATGACCCTTCTCCGATCGCTTCTCGTACATTCCACAATCGCCCTCTTAACCTAATTGTCAGCACCTTATTCACCACATTCGGTGTGCCGGTGACTCGTGTGGACAGACGACCCTCATTGAATTCACATCCATTCGAGGACGTTTATTTCGTTGAACTCGAGGAATTGGGTTCTACTTCTAATGATCAAGGTGGGGATAACGAATCAAAGGCCGGGGATGTAGAATGGCTGAAGAAAATTGAGGTGGGAGTGGACAGGATCCAACAGGTTGGACTAGAGGCTGCGATCATCGGTTTATGGTAGATTTACCCATCGTAGACCTTCAAGTTGCATAGATATAATAGAGATGTTATCCAGAGATCTAGAGATAAATTTTTTTGTGTATTGTTCTCCAATGTGTACAGTACTATCCACAGCATATCCAGTCCACTACTTCGGGTGAAAATACCATGGAAATAGTAGCCAAAATGTTCGGAACACTTGGCTACTTTTCTCGGTAGGAAAAGTCAAAAGACTTTCAGCATTTTTCACACCTTTTTCTGCAAATCCTTCGATATTTTCACAATTTTGTTTTGCATTTGTTGGGTCAGAAGTTTGTTACAAAAGTCTGAACAATTTTGCCGCCTTTTTTCATGATATTTGCACACGAAATCGTGGACTGGATTTGCTGTGATCAGTACATAATATTTGTCTTTTGGTTCCAGCTTGGTGTTTGTAATGGTGAATATATTTCCAAAGTCAACACATTCCAACGCGTCTGATCATGTGCTGCGAAACCTGACTAAGCAATGATTCATCTCACAAGAGTGCTTGAAAGTTCGAAGATTACTCTTGTAGGATTCAACTCCAACCTATACCTTGACTATCATGGCGACGACGTTAGCAAACCCTTTAGCAGGACCATCTAACTTTAGAGATCTCATTCGACCTCAATTTCATCAAAACAACTTCGAGGAAGAGAGCTTCATAAAGAATGAATTGGGTATCAAACTCGACAAAGGTAAGTAATGTTGATCCATTGCTCCAAGAGTCGCTTAGCTTACCCCTTCCGCCTCAAGACGACCAGATATGTCGTCTATCTCTTGGTGCTGGATGTCCATTAGGTCCCCTCCATTGTCCATTGAGGCACACAACACCTTCAGCATCAAATTTCCAACCTCCCAAACAACTACCGACACATCCTCGTGAGCGAGAACGTTTAGCTACAGTGTGCAAGCATTGGCTTCGTGGACTATGTAAAAAGGGTGATGCCTGTGAATTCTTGCATGAGTACAATCTTCGTCGTATGCCTGAATGTTGGTGGTTTGCAAAATATGGGTATTGTTCTGCTGGAGATGAGTGTCTTTACGCGCATCCAAAAGAACGCAAAGTTGAATGCCCAGATTATAACAGAGGGTTCTGTAAACTTGGTAAGTGTGAAGCGATGTTTCATTAGAGATTTCAAAAGCTGATGTTCTCGAAAATTAGGGCCCAACTGTCCTCGTAAACATGTACGCCGAGTTGCATGTCAATTATACTTGACAGGGTTCTGTCCAATGGGTCCTGAGTGCCCGCGCGGACAGTGAGTATTACTCCAATCTTAATTGTCACCATCCCACTGATTATACCATAGTCCTAAACCTGGCCTACCACCTCCCAGAGCTTACGAACCTCCCTCGCCACCATCTCAACGAGAACTTGGTCCTCCTCCCCCTGGATATGGTAGGTATGCAGATTATGACCGAGGTACGAATGGGCCTATGGGACAAGGCAGCATGAGTGGACCATCAGGTCCCCGTCGTAACCTGGAAGATGTCGTGTGCTTTAAGGTATGTTCTTTTTCCTTTTGGTTCCTTGCAATGTGCTGAATGAGATTCAGTGCGGTGAACGCGGCCACTATGCCAACCATTGCACGAGAAAGAATGTGCCAGGCAACCGTGGTGGATTGGAGCGACATCGACGATATGGTGACGATTCGTAGTATTGTTACGGTTGTGATGGGTTCCGTCCATCGTTAGGTACTCGATAGGATGCATTTCCAGTTGTACGAATGTAAATTCATTGAGCTTTTTCCGAATAAATTATTATCCCCTGGCCACCCTAACCTGTAGGCAATAGGCAGAATCCAAATATATCCCACGCCGACAAATTGAGATGACATGATAACCATAAAGCAAGGTTATAACTTGTGAGGTTTTTCCCATGACATTCGCGGGAGCAACCTTGACAAGTGTAATCGATGTTCACAGTTTTTACGACATAATAAATTCCTCGCCAGCACTTCCACAAAGAGTGTACTATTAGAAACTATAAATTCGTAAGTTCGACCATTGGTCTACAAATTGACCTCTGATCTACGTCCTTCAGTGTAGTGTTATCGATATCATTACAATGGGTTGGCAAAAGACTTTCGTACTTTCCAGACGTAGCAAAGGATGTCATTTGGTGACCGACGAAATTATGCAACACATACAGCCAGGTATTCGTGATGTGCAGGTTCGATTTGCAGTCTCTAGACCGTGACACATCCAGATATCTCATTCATTTGAACCGGGCTATAGGTTGGAATGTTGTTCTTATTCATGTGCGCAGGTCGTGGTGATTCTATGTTTGCTGTTGATATTCACGATACTTTAGTCAACACACGTCCGCTGCCTTGACCATCAACGAGAATTATGATTCTGGTGCGTCTTCAACTCAATGGTAAGAATGATCACCTCGTTGACAACGAATGCAGATGTTCGTAAAGGCAGGTCGAGAAATATTCTATTGGAAGAAAGGTATTAATTCCCGTGTTGAAATTCTTCAGACATGGACATGGCATTGGACAACATCGTTCCAGAGACGTTGAATTGGCGTCACACCGATGAAGGTCCAGAGTAGGTTATTCAATTGTTGAAGCTCTGCGCACCAGCCGATTACTCATGGTTGTTCATCTTACACCGATAGTGATTCGTAGGTGGAAAATTACACCGTTCTAGTTTCCTCGCGTGCGATGATCGTTGTACCGATAGTGTGTCTCACACCAAAACTTCACTCATTGGACCCACCATCTCTGTCCCGATTACCAACGGACGCCTCAACTTGGGAACATGGCAAGGTCAGGCGAATCTGCAATGCACTCGATTAGGATCCGCCTAATTTCTGAAACTGAAATGTGCTATGTTTAGGGATATATCTCACGGAATTTCGACATGCCCCACATTCGAGGAAAATCGTAGCCACGATTTTGTGAGTCCCGATAGTCATTCAAAAATTTGGCACTATTGCAACTGATTGTTTTGGGGAAATACAAAGATCATAGGCAATAAACCTTTATATCGCAGCAGCTGGCCATTTCGACAGTCGAAGTACGAGTCATTCTTCAGCTCTCCTGTTCAATGTCTCAATGTACCGTCGGTTATCATTACATTCGTAACAAGCTTTGGTCTGACTTATCCTTGTAATATGAGTATCGTTAGGATGGTGACCGCAAATTCCCCTCTCCAGGCGACAGATCTACGAGGTCTGAGACCTGAATTCGAACAAACTGAAGCAACGCATATAGTGATCATTTGAAAGACAATCGTTTGTTACAAGGACAAAGCGCATATGTTTTCACAGTCCAAATTTCAGGCAACCTACGCCGTTTCTTGAGGATCAGTAATGGCTATCATTCCTTCTCCATTCTGAATCCAGCTTGAAGAAAACGTCGGCCACAGAAGATTATAATATGAATCTGATGCTGTTCCGCGAACAGCGTTACCGGGAGTGTTATAGACCGGAGTAGCGTCTCCTAGCTGTCGAATCGGTGTCTTGGCAGTGGGTGATAGCTAAATGTGCTAATGCTATGAATCCTCCCTCCGCGGACAACAGTTTTGGCCTCAGCAATATCAATAAGCATGACACAATCTGGGAGTCTAGCCAAGTTGCTGAAGTGGACGATGATCTTCTGTCGCCTGCGGCGGATTGATTCAATCTTGAAGCTTGAAGTATTGCCTGCAGTACTGTGACTCAGGCTGAAAGTTCCACGGCCACATTTGACAACTTGGAGGACTTGGTCGGAGCATCCGAAGGCATCTCGGCACGCTGGAAAATAGGCTGATAACATGCAGAGACGAGAATGTACTGTAGGGCGTACAGTAAGCACGTTGTACATGTCTGATCAGATTTGACCATAGGCACCGTTGCTCCTGTAGGTGACTGTCGTTTGCGCCTCGTTACACCGTTCGATACCGGGACGAATCAACCTCGTGAAACTAGATCCGAGAGTGTGTCCTTTAGCAAGACGTATCCAACTCTATACCAGATCTGTAAACGACTCAATCTATGTATGGAGTAGAACCGGTTGACCCACCAGAAGACTAACTTACCAGAAGTGATCAAACATATTGAGCTTTGATCATTATGGGCGGGCGCAATTTTGCAGGCCGATTCTGAGATACGCCAGCTGGCAGATATGACAAGAAATAGTCCAGTCTGGTCAATATTGTAAAATCCGGGAGGATACTTATTTCTTGTGACGTTATAGTGCAGCTGGAAGAGTTCCGGCAGTCTTCTCAACCAATTGCAATTGTTATGGCAAACACGTGACTGTGACAGACTACTTTAATATGTGACTGATACCCAACTACACAACGACCAAGCTTCTCCATCATCTCGACATCTCTTTGTGAAACAACCTCATCTCTTCTTCCTACCACCATCTCCAGTAACCCCACTGTCGATTTTGTATCTCTCAACGCCCGGACTCCATTTATTGCGACGATTCTGGCCACTGTCAATCCTTTACCGGCTAATTCCATCGCACTGGTGATCGCGTTTTCTTTGTATTCACAAATCAATTCCATAAAGTCTCCCTCACCCATTCTGAGTCTTGCCAATGCCAAAGGCATCAGGATCGTCTGCGCGACCTGCGCTAAGAAGGAACCAGGTACGACGCTTATTTAGCATGGAACCACAACACACACTTTACATACCGCTTATTGCTACTCTTAATTTTAAGGCATGTCTCACTTGCAGGAAACGGAAATTGGTGAGTACATTGCTCAATAATCTGAACTATCCTCACGAGAATTTGTAGAAATGCGACGCTGCGCGACCACATTGCGGCACATGCGTCAAGTAGGTGCTACGACATCGTGGATTTACATATCACTTACCAAAGAGAATTCTAGACAGTGGCATGCTTTGATCAGTGTTCCTCCGCCCGTGGGCTACGCGTGAGCATATCTCATTGTCAAAAATCTCTTTCATACCGAGACTGTTTTGCAGCCATCCCACAGAACCTCAATGCTCTTATGACCCTGTCGAAGGTCTACCCATTGCTCCCGATGTCGACCCTGCAGAAAAGATTAGACTTCTCGAAGAACAAATATGTATGTCTGTCTCCACGTTGAACAAGGTTCAACCTTCCGTTGACATCATTTATAGCCCAACTTAAAAGTCAGCTTCATGAATCAAGAACTTACGAAAACCGCTCAGCATCTCCTTCAAGTCGCTTTTTGCAGAATGGCAGATTAAGTGCAGGACTATCAAGTACATCTGGGAATGGAAGTTCCTTGGACCATGGGATATCGCTTCCGCAGGTGTCGCTTGATATGGGAAGTGAAACGAATTCCCCAGATTCTCAATATCGAGGGTCCACAGCCAGCCCTGAAATCCAACAATCTGGCATAGATCGACATTCCAATATCATGGACATGCTCTTCTCTGGCTGGGATCCTGACCTTCCTGATCCAGATGTATTGAATCATTAGTATGTCCATCGTTCATTCTCATGTTTCTTCTTTTCAACTCCTTTCAGTATCGAGGTTTTCTTCCGATGCGACCCATGTGGTTCTCGTATACTCCACCGACCGTCTTTCATTGCCTCGATGCATCTGCATCCAAAAGATCCCAATTTCCCTCATTCTGCTATTCTGCATGCAATTGTGAGTGCTAGTGTCCGTCACGAGAATCGAAGTCTAACTTTAAATACCACAGTGCGCTTCTGCGTCTCGTTGGGCTTCGCATGAGATAGCAACCTCTCCGGATGGAACTCGCCGGGACCGCTTTGCTGAATTTCATGTAAGCAAAACTCGGACGTACATCGACAAAACAATGGCTACTGGACAGGATATCTTCCCGGTAATGCAAGCTTGTATTCTGCTTTCTTGGTACTTCTATCAAGAAGGTCGATGGGTGGAAGTTTGGATCTTCGCCGGATTCCAAACACGTGTCGCAGTTCCTTTACGGTTGAATTTCCCTGGGACATTTTCGTCACAAGGTGGAAACTCGCCTGGTGCATATCTTGCACCTCCTAAGGATTTCAAGGAATTAGAATCTCGCCGAAGGACGTGGTGGATGACGATCATGTTTGATCGAATTGTCTCTGTGGGCGGGTGGCTTCATGGCGTTGATGAGAAGGATATAGGAACTGAGCTACCTCTGAGATGCATTGACTTTGAAACTGATGTAAGTATGTGGCAGTTACCCAATAATAACAATTTCACTCATGTCCACATAGTCGAATATTCCTAGCAACCCCCAGGATCTCTCTAGCCCGGATCTGTTCACAAGGCATCCTCCTGCATATACCGATTCTTGCTTGTTGTTTTTGAAAGCAGTAATGCTTTTCGGGAAAGTAACCGACTACAATACTCGCAGCAGTCTTAGAAACCCGAGTATAATGAATAAGAACCAAAATCCGTTCAGTATTCCTGGATTCGAAGAATTGGATCATCTGGTCGCGAATGATTTCAGGGAAAGCTTCCCTGTTTCATTTAGAGAATCAGGCGTAAGCGATGATGGTTCGCAGCTGGACACAGATCTCTATATGGCTCATCTGGTTCCTCATGCGTAAGCTTCCCTTACCCGTCTAAATCCGCGCTCAATCTGATAATTGCCATACTGTGCAGGGCCACCATAACCCTACATAATCCGTACATCGATTTCAATGATTCCACCAACATTTCAACGGCGCGATGTGTGCATGCAACTCGGTCCATCTTGGCAGCTTACTACAGATTATCGGAGACTTCTATTGATATCTGCCGGTTGCATCCATTCGTTACAGTAAGTAGTCATTGCTTTTGTCGCTTATAGTTTCGAGTTGAGGTAATTTGCTTCAGATCTGCTGGTATCTTGCCGCGGTTGTTCAGATACAGCTATGCAAATATTTCATTGAGATTGGTGACGCTGGAAGGGAGTCCACCGTATGGGGGGAAATCAATCTATTGAGGTAAGATATCGCGTTCCTCAACTCATTGCACTATGTTTACATGTTCTAGGTTCGCTATGCTCACGTATGGCTCATTATCACCCATCGGAAGTGAGCGTTGTTCTCAGTGAATATGTCGTCCAGAGTACTGACTATTGTCATTTCATAGCTCGCCAAGAGAAACTTCTTCAAGGAATCATGACAGAAATAGTCAGGTTGACTACCCAGCATCAACCACTCGAAGTTGGCGTCCCTCTATACTCTTTCTCCCATGCGGGTGTTTTCCCTGAGGGTTCTGGGGCTAAGACTCGCAGCGGTGCTGCTGCTCCGCTTCCCGACAGTCAACAGTTTGAAGACCAGCTACCAGCATCCTCACCAACTTCAATTCAAGGAATCCCGCTGTCGACACAGCCCATGTCGTCACAACGTTTGCATGGAGTGTCTCCAAGTATCATAGCACATTCTCCTATAAGCTCCAGCTTGGACTCTGCTATAATACCCGGTGTTGCTAGGTGGACTGGACGTACCTCGCCTCATGCGTCAACAAACATGATCCATCCTTCCCAGCATCCTTACCCCCAGTGACAGTTATAAACGTCTTTCATGGACTTTTTGCTATGTTTCTCAATTTTCTGTGCTTGCTGAGCAGCGCTTTCCAAATGCTACTTCCCCATTCGTTGTTTTTATAAAAGCATCTTTATCGTGCTCTGATTGTACAGTTGTCTGGATTACTATATACATTAGGATACATACTACCGTTTTACCTTGTAGTCATAGTTCCGTTGGATTTTCTATACCTGGTTGTAGGCCATTTGCTATAGAAATAGCATTCATCTTGTCAAAGCGTATATCCGACATTGCCGAATGCGTAGAATTGAACGGTACATATGTCCGTGAGGAGGAGGGGCACTGAGTAATGTAGACTTATTTCCCGAAACACGTCGGGATTGTTCGATGTTTTCGTCCCTGGTGAAAGTTTTCGGTTGACAGAGTGATTCCCGATCAGATTTCTCGAGAGAGAAACCACATAATGTGTTTCTACCACAGTCCAGAGTACGGATGTCTATTCCAAGCGGCTCGAGGACAGCGGGATGCAAAGGACGCTTGAAGGACAATTGTGTCGAGTACTTGCGAGCTTAGCAACCATCGAAGTTGGTCGGAATACGTCAAAGTCGATATTACATATTCAATGCTTCCTTTCGCATACCCGTACTTGGCTGACGAACTTGCAATATGTCGTATTTGGATCGATATGTTTTGAATCAACTCACTTGACCTTCGAGTGAAAATCGATTCTATTTCAACTGCGGATTGTAGATTGCGTGAACTCAACGTAAGGTCAGGCAACATATAATGGTTAGAATTCGCCGTATTCATGCCAAACGGAGATGAAGCTCTTGTAGTATGGTTGAAGCTCAGAAGCTTCGGTGTCTGTGAAGATGTTGATTGTTGTCGTATATGTGGAACGTGTATCAAAGCATCACGAAAACGAAAGAGTAGTCGGCATAAAGGACGAACAATGGGACAGCTGGAACTCAGTCAAGACTCAAGAGGTGCACGTCAGGTTTGTTCCTGAAGCTGACCCGAGAGGGTAGTGCGTTACGTAAGAAAGACTGAAGCATCTGCAGGCGCCTAATATGTTTCTTGAGTGCAACTCGTACCGGGGCGTGTTCTGTCAGGCTGGCTGTTGTCCACCTTGGTGACTGTCTCTTCCCCCCCCTACCACTCCTTCAACCTGCAGACTATTCTTTTCCATAAATACACTCTTTTTAATACACAGGAATGAACGGAAATGCTAGTAGCTACGGCTTTGATTCAAAACCTCTACCCCCACCGCTCAGGGATGACAACCTCCCACCCATCCCAGGATCTGATCAACAAAACATGAATTCTTGGTCCAACGCGCCTTTGCCACCTCCCAAAATCGACCTGGATTTTGATCCCACTCCTCCCACCAAGTCAAACTCCTCTATAAGGCTAGTTCCTCCCATCGATACTTCAGGTTCACTTGCCCCGTTCGATTCAGGTATGTGGTTCTGCTTCTTTGGTCTCCAAATGGAAGAACGGGCATATAACCCTCCGTCCGTATAGGCCTAGTTGTGCAGCCAATTACCCCGATGACACCAACTGGTTTCCACCCCTCTGCTCCCCCGTCTCCATCGGCAGACGGTAAACCCAAGAAAACAAATCCTTTGATGGACCTCATAGAAACGGAGAAAGTTTATGTTGAACTCTTGACTGGCATCATTAGGGTCCGTTTTTCTTCTCCGGTTTTGAAGATGGTTCAGCTCATGTCTCTTTAGAAAGTAGCGGGTGCATGGTCACGATCTAATTTGCCACCTCCAGAATTGGATGCTATGTTCAGAGGTGTTGAAGGCGTATATAGAGCTAACCGCTCTTTGCTAGGAGTAAGTGTTTTTTGTGGCTCATGAACTCGTTCCTAATCCTGAAAATGTCGTAGAAACTGAAAGAATTGGGCTCCAATCCGTCTTCTCCGAAGGCCCTTGGAGACCTTCTAATGAGATGGGTATGTATGTCATGCAACGCCCTTACTTGCTTGCTAATATCATCGTAGATTGACGATTTAGAAACACCATATACGAACTATAGTAATAACTATTGTGCCGGATTTGACGTTTGGGAACCCGTTCAATCGAATTCTCGTCTACGAACTACACTGGCCATATTTTCTTCATCTAACCCGCCACCACTTCCCCCCACATCTCCTCCGCATCCAGCAGAACCACCTCTGTGGACTCTGGATGATTTGTTCTTACTCCCCAAAGATCGGCTTCGGTATTACAGGAAGCTATATGGTCGGTTACTGAAAGGTACCACACCAGGACGTAGCGATCATAAGCTTCTGACTGGTGCTCTGGAGAAATTGGAGTCTCTACTGATTACTCTCGATAATCGTGCTAATATAAAGGTCGGCGGAGATTCTGCCCCCCAGGACGACCCTCCAGCCACTGAAGATGAGGTTGTTATCGACCTGAGGTCGAGGGACAGTAATGGCTTCCCTTTGAAGAACAATTTTATGCTCGGAGGTGATCCTTCTAATCACCGGGGTAGTGATTCAACTAGCAGAAGCGAGAGCATGGTCAGCAGGTAAACTCTTCTTCACTAATTCTACCTAAAAGAGCTATTCAAATCCTCGACTTCCTCTCTAGTAGGCGAGTTTCCGAGGATACCGCCCCAACTTCAGATGGGAGAGGATCGATGTCAGCTGCGATTGCTACTATAGCAGATCTTGAAAGGCGATTATCCACAGAGCGAACTTTGGATATATTTACTATGACACCGAAAGTTCGTACCCTTTGACATTCAATTTGTGGTGACATATCCTAATACATGTATTCATGCAGCAAGTTCGCCTGCAAATTTCTCCGCCGACTCTGCATTATACCCGTGAATTACGTCTCTCTGCGGATGCTCTTTTCAGGCTTGTTCCTCGTTCAACTGGCGTGGAAATTGTACAAGAACGTGGACATGTCTTTATATTAACCGATCTCCTGCTCATTTGCGAGCGTATGACGAGGGAGGAACAGGCACGTTTTGGATCGGAAGGACCAGATATGTGGCTCTTGTATCCTCCATTAGCTGGAAAACACTTGCGGGTAGCAGCCGTTGAAGGTTCAGGTGTGTTGCGTTTGTGTCTTTGGGTGATTGTGTTCTCATATCTTCTTCCTCTAGCAACTGCACTTAATGTGACCATTCTCAGGAAGGAAGTTTTAACCCTTCAAGCTGAATCTCCACAGTTGCGAGACAAATTGATACACGAGTTCCGTGAATGTATCGATGCTGGCGCCGCATGTGAGTACCTATTCTACTGCGTGTTGCAGTCGTTCTAAGTAGGTATTTCAGTAACACCTGCAAAAAATCAAGCACCTCCACCTCCAGTTCCAGCGCTACCGGGGATGAATAGTCTACCGAAATCTCCCTCTGCGTCTCGGGAACGGACTTCAGACCCACCTTCTGCTCGGTCTAGTGGCAGCGCAAGTCCTCCTACAAGAGCATATTCGCCTCCTGTTAGGGGTCCCTCTAGCGGTCAACCTCCCTTTGATTCGATATCAGATAGCATGTCACGGATGGGACTTGGTCCTGATTCCAGAGTGCCTCCTATGGGTAACCCCATGCCTGGTCAAATGCATCCACCTAGGTCCAATTCTACAACTTCTCCACCTCCCAACGGTCCCAATTTTGGTCCCGGGCAATTTTTGCCAATCAATAATTTCGGTCCAGGACAATCACTCCCTTCGCCTTCGTCAGCAGCATCGATGCACTCGTTGGGTCCTGGCCAAGGAGTTATAGTGCCTCCTCCCCGTGGCACAAGTAATGGTTACAGAGGAGGAGCGCCCCCGCCTGGTGGTGGTCTACCTCCACGTCCTGGTCAATTCAATGATCTTCCCAGTCCCATGTCCCCGTATGGTCCTTCTCCAACTGGATCACGGCCGCCGTCTTCGGGATCGTACGGAGGTAATCTACGGAAGAGCCCTTCTTCACGCTCTATAGGCTCCCAATATGACCATACATCTAATGGACCTCTACCTCCCATGCCGGCATATCCTGAAGGATTACCCCCTCCTCGACCACATTTCCTTCCTAGAACCGATTCTTCCAACTCATTATCGAGCTTGCAAGCACCGCAACCACGACCCTTGTTACCGTCGGCTCAGTTCCGTGGAGTTTCGACCGCTGGTTCATTCATCGAACCCAGTCCCCCAAATTCTCCGGTGGAGGAAACACCACCAGATCTTGGTCCCGTCACTTCCACTATTTCTGCACAAATGAAGTGTAAGGTTTTCCTGAAGCAGCAGCACGCTCAGTGGAAGAACCTGGGTTCAGCGAAACTAAAACTATATCGAGAATCTCCAACCAATATTAAGCAGCTCGTGGTAGAAGCTGATAACAGCAAGAAGAACATCCTCATCTCTACTATTGTTCTAGTGGACGGCGTGGAACGTGTTGGAAAGACTGGTGTCGCTATCGAACTTTCTGATAAGGGACAGAGAACTGGTATTGTTTATATGCTTCAACTACGAAACGAGTCTTCAGCTGGTGGGCTGTTCGACAGTCTATTAGCTGGATCAGATCGGTTTGGGACAAAGTCAAACTAATAGGTTCCTTTGATAACTCTCTGTTTGTCCCCTTCAGACTTACTTTTATGCTCAAGATTAATTTGGTTCTTAGTGTCGTCGGGTTTGTCTCACTTATCATACCTTCCTCTCACACTTTTTTTGCATTCCAACCCCCAATGTCTTTCTCTGCAACTAGCTAGTACTCTCGCATATCTTTTTACTTGATTTTATTCGCCACCCTCATCCCATCATTATTAGGCATATGATTCAGATAGCAGAAACACGGACTGCCTTATATTAATTCTACTACTAGCTACTTTAGATTGTGTGATGGTTGTGATATTGAAGACCATGCGAGGTCTGCAGCAAGAGAAATATGATCACTTCCTCCAATGCCATAATGAGGCAAACCAGGTTCAAGACTTGCCGCAGGATGAGGTTTTGCTATGCCAAGGATACCAACCTTTCTATCTGGAGGGTCTAAAACAAAGATGTAGTCTATCAAGGGTGAAGTAAGTATGATGGCTTGTTAGATGTGGGAGAGGATCTACCTAAAGTGCACTTCCAATACTGGGTGGGTACTACAGTTAGCAAGGGATGGTAAAATAGAAGGCATGCACAATATAAGGACTTACATGGGTATAACTGGTGAAATTCGGTTCAAAGCCACCAAGTCTACCTTGCGGGATAGGACTATGGGTTCCATGTGTTAGAGGTAAATCTTCTGGGTTGTGATCGTTTCTCAGTCCTTGATCGTATACGCTGATGGGACTGCCTATATCCTTGATCATTTGAACTAGTTCTTCATCTGTCAATAATCCATCGGCTTCTGTTGCGAGTCTCGAGTTGGTGATGATCCTGTCGGGATCGGATTCATCCCCATCTTCATCATCTTCGACCACAAGTTTTGGTGAGGTGATAGGGACTTCAGGGTCGATAGTGACATGCACCACTCGAGAAGTCGCTAGTCGTTCAAGTTGATGAGGGAGTAGAGGATCCCCAACTATAAGAGAGTATACTGAATCACTTGGATGGAAGTTGAAGTCTGAGTTCTTGTCGATGAGGATCGATGCAGTGGAGAAGGGGATAAAGGTATATCACTTACCTCCGGCTATAATGCAAGGCCAATGGTCGAGTCCGTGTTGTTTGCGGAAAGCAGAAACCTCTCTCAAGAGAATGGTGACTTGCCTACAGCTATTCAGGAAACAATACTAGCCTTACCACAGCAACGATATACCCACCTTGCTCGTTCATATGCATACCTGTATGCGGAGTATTATAAGCGAGAAATATCGTTACACAGGGAATCAATGATTACGCAGGGTGCCAGAATAGATGTGTAGTTGCAATGATGATCCCGTCATCTTCTCCTTTACTTCGTCGGAGTGCAAGCATGAATGCAATGTTTCGTGTAACAAAGCTGGATCCACGTCTGGCACGTTCAGTCCCTTCTTCATGGACTTCTTGAAGGTCGTACTGAATTTTACGTTCTTGTATCTGTTCGAAGATGTCCTTTTTGTATGCTATCAGGCAACCATGATGTTTACGAGGACCCGTTGCATAATTTAAAGCATAGCCAGCTTCTTCCAGTACAGGGAAGAGTTTCTCTGTTCTGTCAACTTCCTGATATCGATTCGAACACAGGATTCAGCAAGTTTTAACGAGGCCACGAACCTGCATACAGCAGACATCTGCATTATGAGACAGAATCTCTCGATACAACATGTTTTCTCGTTGAGCTGCTTTCAAGCAATCACTTGCTGGAAACAGGGCTCGACCTATCGCGAGACATTTGACATTCACTGTTATGCTTGAAAAGCCATTACAGACTCACGAATCAAGCATTGGGCAAGTAGCTGTGTATTATTACGATCAACAATCGTATTGTTTAACGACAGTAAGAATAAAAAGACAGACGTTCCATGACATTACTCTAACAGTGAGATCGCCAGGATTTGGATCTGCGAACTTCACCCATGGTCTAGGGAGGATTTTACTTCTGGCTTCTTCTTCTTGTTGCGCTTTTATTCGATTCTGCTCCTTCTTCAGTTTGCGAGCCTCGGCAACAGCAAGTTCTGTCGGTGTGGGTTGGCGTTGTGCCATCCGTCCCAGTACTCTCTTGAGAAGGAATGGTGTTGAATGGATAAGACGAGGTATGATGACAATTGGGCAGTAAGGTAGTTGGGCGAATTTGAATGTACGAGTACAAGTTGAAGTAACAAATTGAAATAGAATAGATGTCGGTTGTAAGAGACGCCGATATGAAGCATGATCCATCAAACATAGAGGCCATTCCATTGAATTATGCCGCGGCGATTCTATCGCCAAGTATGATATCGCATACATTGTACAGATATGACAAAGCGGAATGCGTGAATGCAAAGGAAAAGACATAAGAAAAACAAAGATCACGAAGAAAACCAAAAACTTCCAAGAGAAAAAAAAAGAAAAGCACCAATATATGACAAGCACACGAAATAAAATACTGATAAAAATCATAAAACTGAAAAAAGCCGCGAAAAGAAGCTTGAAAGAAGAAAAAAAGACAATGATTCGCTAAGGTTGGAATAAACCGACAACCTGGAATGCGGAGGTAATGTTGCCCACGTTGACGTTTGCGTTGTTGGGTACATGAAAGAATGCGAACGATCCATTCCATACTGAGTTGAACGTATTGTCAGTGAAGGACTTATCCCTGACAACTTTCGGAGATGTCGCTAGTTCAGACCAAGCTACGAAGGATTGTGTAGCTGTTATTGACCACTGCCTCAGCGCTAAGGATTGGTCTGTACCGAAAAAGAGGGCCCCTGAAGGGGTAGAGAACGAGGATACCGTGGAAGTCACATCAGTCGGATCGACTGTCCCTAGGACAGCAATTTCCAGAGATGGAATTGAATCTAAATTCTTGACGATAAGGGAGTTGATGTCTGGCGGAACAGCTGGTGAAGTCAAGATGTATCTGGCCAGAGCAATGGCAACGTTGACATCCGGTATGGAGGATAGATACTGGTATAGGACATGATGTACGTGGTTCAATGTTCCAAACCTTCCTGGAGCAGTCGTCGTTGAGTTAACATTGGGTATGGTGGAGGCTCCGGGAAGCGCGCTCAGCATCTCTCCACTATAAATGATAGCTCGTGGAGAGACATCTCGGCTCAATACTGCGGCTTGCTTAGCAAGCCCTCCACGAGTATCAGTGAAAGGAAGCCTGAGTCGTAAGATATCCAACACGCCATATACAGGACGAGTAGGGTAGCACGTTGGATCGAACTGTGATGCTGAAGAAGCAGCTGGCAATCCAAAGACGAGTGATTCGAAGGAGTTGATTTCATCAAGTGTTGATTTGTTTAATCCTGGATAACATGTGAGGGGCGGAGGGAAAGGTATAGAAGATGAATTAGTGAGTTGCGCAGCCAAAGGGTGAGTTCCGGGAGAAGATGTCGCATCAAATGGCAGCAAAATTTCGGAGCCTATGACGGTTGAGACGAATTGAGAAAGATCTATCGATTTTTGCTGCAAAACGGATGTCCAGTATTTCGATAAAGCAGTAGTTTGTTGTAAATCATAAGCTTCAAAAAAGATTAATTGATCGATTGTCCTTGCTAAAAAAAAACCGATGCGTACCTTGAGCAGTAGTATACAAACGGTCCAAGACTACTTGAGTTGCACTGTTAACTTTGCCGACTTGTTCCTGACTTGGTTGACCATCAGAAATAAAGGTTATGGAAGGGGCGACAACAGTTTGTGCTGCAAAATCGAAAATAAACCCTGATACCTGGGTTGCGAAATTGTCTCCACCTTCCGAAGTTGGACCGTCCATAGCACTCAATGACTTCCAATCAGCAGCCAGAACGAACTTCTGGAGTTTACTCGTGTCAGAAAGACTCTGTGATTGTGCCAAGTTCCATAACAAAGCTGCCTGCGTCCACTGAACTCTACTAGGCGATTGAGTGACATCTAATGTAGGGGCAACGTCTACTAGAGATGCCTGTGCCGCACATGAATCACCAGGAGGCGAGCCTTGCGCCTGCCAAATAGATGTACCTAAAGAATCTGGGTTGAAACTGGCGTTGAATGCTGCATTTAATGTTGGGATTAAGTCAACCAAATTCTGGGCAAGTTGATTACACTGTCCGGCGGCACTCGATGTACATACACACGTAGCATCTACAACAATGTTCGTGGTTATTCTCTATTGACAGCACGATTCGTTGAAGATACATACCAAGTGTACACGAGGCTCCTGCAAAATTTGCGGGACATGTGTGAACAGATTTGTGTGATTGGGTGACACCGACTGCAACAGCTATGACGATGATGACAATGAGAACCGCTAAGCCGATGCCGAAACGAATCTTTCGAGTTTTCGTCAGCGAAAACCTTGCAGGAGGTGAGGGATTCGAGGGTTGATTATTCCACTCATGATTCGACAAATCCAGATCTTGAGTTCGGCGATCCCGTGTAGTGTAATCAGGGTAAGGCGGATGAGGAGCAACTCCACTGTATCGCACCCCGGTGTTGAAATTTTCCACGCCAGCGGTGCCCTCAGTATCGGATTTCATGTAAGGAGGGCCTGAAATATCTGTTGAACTATGATACGGTCTAAACCCGCCATTTAACATTTCCGAAAGCACTTGAGCCCGATTCATGAGGTCTGGGAGAGGTAGAGAAGCCTCTGCCTTTCTGTATTCGCGCTCCTGGTGTAATGTTAGGTTGGGTAATTGGGGAACTGGGGGTAATGGCTTCCTGCGAAACCATTGTGTCGCTTGCTTGACTGATCTACGATCGCCTCCAGTTGAATGTGATAATCTGGTGATTAAGGAGGAAACATAGCTTTTCGTAGTCTTACTTGAGTATGTAGAATGTCGCCTCTCTCTTTTGTAGGCATTGCGAGAACGCGATCCCGTAGCTGAGGTGCCTGGCGTCGAAGGGCCATTAGAACCACCAGGTTCCTCAGGTATAACATCTTCATGAGGAAAAGTGCGCACTAAGGGTGTAGTACTATTCATAGATTGCAGGCTAGGTGTCGTTGACATAGCTCTCGTGCTCGCATGAGCCATTCCAACAGCAGAAATCTCTTTGCCAACACCAGGAGCCACGACCGCGGTGCGAATAACATTAGAACCTCCTTCCGAGTAGACGTCGGAACCAGACCCATATATCCTGCTCGATTCCGGTGTATTCCGGCCATCAAAAGCGATGGGTGAAGCAGGAGGGTATAGCAGCGAAGGCCCGGATAGAACTGTCGGTGACCTTGCTGTATCATCCGTAGGAGGATAATAGGGAAATTGATGTTGCGGTGGTATGGGAGGAACTTGCGGTAGCTGCTGTGCGTATATTCGACGAGGTGGATATGTAACCGTAGTTTCGGTGGTGAATGCTTCACTAACGACGGAGGATTCATATGGGTCACGCTTGTATTGAGGAGGAGGTGCACCCGATCCATCTTGACCGGTTACATTTGTCAATAACGAGGTGATAAACGAAGTGGAAAGTAAACTCTCTTCGTAAGGATCCATTGCAATGCTCGAAGATCCATCGTGCCAGTCATGAGGAGAGGGGATATGAGAACTGCCTGTGGCCGTGGCTGTTAATGCAAGTGTTCGTCCAGAGGACACAGAAGGCCCAGGAGATGTGATCCTTGGCCGTTGAGGTAAGGGGCGTGGAGGTGGCGAAATGGGGGAAGAAGGACCTGATTTAGGATTCGGAGGAATGTTAGGAGTAGAAACATTGTCATTGGTGTAGAGAGGACCTGCTCGTGGTGTATCAGGAGGAGTCATAGGAGTGATAGGTGGTCCAGCAGGCGATGCCAATCCAAGTGAGGCTTCAAAAGGACTGATGGGTACACCCACCGGAGGAATGGGAAACTGAGACAACCGACTCAAAGCTTCCACAGTTGTTACAGAGGCATAGCTGATTGTGCTTTCTGCGAATCCTGAGGCATTGGTCAGAAGAGACGGTCGTGAACGATGCTGCAGGTAGCCGTCATCATCTGCCTGGACGTCTTGCCCGTTAGACATGGCCTTTGACAAAAGAAATTGTAAACAACAAAAATGCACTTGTGAAACACACTGGATGAGCTCACTGGTCCTATCAATCTGTCACGATTGATTTTCTGATATCCAAAGGGGGGTAATTGACATGTCAACTCGTCGACACAAAAGGCCACCTGTGACAGATTGCGACCAGATTATATGAATCCTGTTGTAAAACGAGATGGGTGACTGGTGCGGGGTATAATGAAAGGAATGTGTCAGTAAAAGAGCGAAAGAGATCCTGGTTTGGTGGTATCTCGTTAAATATCCGCAAGACCCTATGAGGGCAATGCGATATGGGTTTCACAGCAAACTAGCTGGTGAGACGAGAGATGTGAAACGCAGCTGTGAACAAAACACTGAACCTGACAAGGACCTGAAGCTAGGCGCCCGAGCATGGAAGTTCCTGATGTCGCATCAGCCGTGTCTCGTAAACTAAAATTAAGACTGCACCCATTTCCAATAAACTATTCATCCGATTTAGAATAGTCTTCTGGACTCTGATTTTTACTGTTCACAGGTGGCGTTGCTATCCTCACACCAGCAGCAGTTTTATCAGTTGAGTTCAATGTTAGACTAGAAGCAATAGGATATCTCCGAGTACGCACATAACAAATGTCAATTAGAAAGAAAAGGGAAAAAAAGTCGAAACCAACAAATCGTTGCATGAACAACACTATCAATCCTGCACAGAGTCATCTATCATGGCCAAGCTTGGTGCTTGCTGTTCTGAATGGCTCCTGCAGTCGAAATGGGTCTGTGAAGACACAGCTAAAGGGGCATTTGAGTCGTAAATTTGTGTAAATCGTAAATGGTATGTTCAGGTAGCTTCCTACCACATTCGGCTGATGACAACGGCCGAACTCTAAGCGATGATACATTTTCCTTGCTTGCTAGACTTCCTAGGTGCAGGAGGCGGATTTACTAAATACAGTACATTAGACAGTTTTCGGCACAAAGAGCAGAACATGTACTCACAGACAGCACGGATCGCTTCATCGAAAACAGTCTTCAAACCTTTCTGAGTAAGCGCAGAACACTCCAGATATTTCACTGCCCCAATGTCCTTTGCCATTGCAACCCCCTGCGAGTATTGGATAGGTGCCATCCGTCTACACACCAATTTGTCAGTCTATGCTGTGCCACCGACAGGAGTAAGTATACCTGTCTCGAAGTTTCTCGATCGTAGCTTGATCCTCGCGAAGATCAAGCTTCGTTCCAACGAGGACAATCGAAGTTGATGGCGCATGGTGAGAAATTTCTGGGTACCACTAGATATGCATTTAATTTAGCTGAAGAGGTTGGAATACCCACTAGGGAAAACGTACCTTGGTTCGTACGTTCTCATAACTTGGGGGACTAACTAGAGAGAAGCAAATAAGGAAGACATCGGTTTGGGGATATGAAAGTGGACGGAGTCGGTCGTAATCTTCTTGACCAGCTGTATCCCATAAACCGAGAGAAATCGTCTTGCCATCAACCATTACATTGGCGGAGTAGTTGTCAAAAACTATAGAAAGTTGAGGCTCTTTGACAACTCATTTCAATGGCTATAAGCATACCAGTTGGAATATATTCGCCCTATATATCAATGAGTCAACAACATGAAGACTGAGCGCACAGATATAGACATACCGGGAAAGCATTCGTTGTATAGGAAATGAGGAGACAGGTCTAAGATATGGTCAGGGGATACAACAAAATGAGGAATCGACATCAGCTTGCCTTTCCAACAGCACCATCTCCTACAACAACACCTGAAGATAAAGCGCTCGTGAGGTTGTTTTGGTTGGCTCGACAACGAAATATACGGACATTTAATGGCCTGCATTTTGTGTATCCACGTAAAGATCTAGTTACTAAACGGAGTTCAACGGGGTCGTCTGTTGTGTGAGCGAGTGAGAAAAGGATGAAAGTGTGGTTGCGTGTCGGTTGAGAAGTGGAGACTGGTGAGTCGGAAGATAAGTGAGATGGGATTCTATTGTTTTCCGTCAGAGCAGACTAACCTGGAAGATGTGTTCCGAGAATGAGGAACCGGGGGTATTTGAAACGCGTTGAAAAGGAGGAAATGTGAGATTGAGAGAGGGAGAATAGGAAGAGACGATGGAGGAGAGGAGTAAGCTGCTGGACGGAGGATATGCTGTACTCAGCCTGATGCCTTCGTGATGGTTGGAGGATATTATCGTGACTTCTTAGTGACAGGCCTGTGACACAGTGTGACGCTTTCACAATTTGTTTGATTTCAATAACAGTTTCTTCTCACACCTTTTATCTTCGCTTCTCGCAATATTTTTTCCACAAAAAAAATTCTGCGCCGAGGCTTCGTTTGTTCAGATATTCCAATACTAATACCATCCTCGAACCAGAACTACTTATTGCCTTTCCCTCCATCTTGTCCCCTTCACAAACCATTTTATGCCACTATCGTAGTCCCTCGAGTGTTGAAGGCAGTCCAACATCATGCATCATGCATCAAGTTTCAAGGATGGGGAAAATACAGTACTTCGTGATCGGTGGTATGCATGCATTTCTCCTTCCCAGTAAGCTACGCTCTGTCAAGGTGCCACATCCCATCGCCCAACTGAAGCAGAAAAATGGATGTGTCATGAATTATCCCAATTCTTTGCGGCGTATTCACCTGAACAGACCTGAATCTGTCGGTGCTGACCATGTTATCTCACGATTACCTTCTGTCTCCTAAGTCTCAAATCGATGATATCAGAGCGTCCGTTGTCGGATATATAAATACCGGCCTTGGGTCGAAAACATCATTCCATTATCCCTCGCAGAGACTACATCAAACCGCCATTGAAGATGTCAGAACAACGACCTATGCCTCGTTTGTTTTTGATACGACACGGTAGGATTTAGTTCGGAAGCCGTGATTAAAGCACTTACGCTTTATATTGCGTCTTTAGGAGAAACTGAGTGGTCTATCAACGGGTTAGTTGTGCGATTTTGTTGTAGTTGATCCATTTACTGACATTGTTTCAAGTCGGCATGTATGTTTCAAGCATCATCTATCGCCAAGTAAAGACTCATAGGAGACAGACCGGTCGTACCGACATCTCCCTGACACAAAGCGGTCAAGTTGAAACTCGCCGAAGAGCTCTGCAGTTGGTTGGACCAGGAAGTAACGCAGCATCTCGTCTTTTGTGTACGGGATGTTAACTTTTCAGCAGAAATTATAGACCCGAAGAACCTCTGCACTGTTTTTGTCTCTCCGAGACTTCGAGCGCATAGCACATTTCACTTACTTTTTGACCACCTTCCGGAACTACCTGACCATGTTATCACCGAGTCTGTTAGAGAATGGGATTATGGCCAATACGAAGGACTGAAATCAGATGAGATTGCGAAATTGAATCCTGGATGGAACATTTGGAAAAATGGCTGTCCTGGTGGGGAAAGCACAGAGGAGATGTGCTTCCGGGTTGATAGCGTTATTCAGCAGGCAAGTCAATTTCAAAAGCTGCAGATGCTCCTTCGGTTACGTCTTCTCTTCTCCTAGGTTCGAGAAAAACATCGGAAATGGCTCGAAAACGGGGAAGGTTCCCGGGACTGTGTGATCGTCGCGCATGGCCATTTCAATCGTGTCTTTATCTCGCGATGGATCAATTTCCCTCTTTCTCTTGGTGAGCTTGTCGATCTATACTGTCTGGTCCCCTTTTGTTGATATGATATTCCAGGAACCCATTTCAATGTGGAGCCCTCTGGGGTAAGTAATGGCTTGGAATTACTACGTGATTCTTGAATTCATTTCCCAATCAGATCGCTATCCTTGGGTACAACCACCGTAACTTGAATGAACCTGCCCTCAATGCTCTCAATCTCTATGCGCATGTCGCGTGATGAGTTAGAGACAGAGAAGATGAGCTTGTAGATGTTGTATCACTAGACTTAGTATGTTCGGTAACTCTTGTACAATCGATGTTATTCTTTTGGCGACCGCGAATACTCTGGTGACAGCAAAGCAAAGCCAACCGGTCGCTTTGAACTTCGAAGGGCACTTTGCCGTTAGCTTTCAATTGTCCACATATCTACATATTAATAGTCAATATATAATGCTATTAAGGCCCATTCTATCCGAGAAGCGCCGGACGCGTTGTCCGGATGCTGGCGCTACTTCACGCTGCAAAATCCACCGAGCTTGACGAGACACTTCGCTTCGCTTGGCTCCTCACTTGGTTCTCGTTTCCGATACCCGTCGCTCGTCTGTAGTCTGAGGCTCTGAGCAACAAGTCTTACTTTATCCACTACGTTTAATGGCCGACGTTGAACTGCAGCACAGTCAAGTCCCACCTGAACACGAGGAGGAGAACGCTGAATCTATCGAAGGCAATCTCACGGACACACAATCCGAGCTTAATGGGAGCCATGAGGCGGACGTAGAGGAGCCTGAGAGTCCAATTGAACCTCCCACTGACGAACCTCCAGCCAGCAGCGCGTCTGGCGACATTCCTGCAGGACTTGACACGATGGGACCAGAAGACACGCCTGCAGCGGAGGCAGCAACTGCTGCTGAGAGTGGCGATCCGGTAGCTGCGACTGCACCCGCCGATCTTCCCAAAGAAAGCCCTACTTCCCCCACAAAGCCCAAGGCGAAAGCTACCGTCACAGTCAAGCCAATCGGTAAACCGTCGTCTACGCCTGGTACACCCACTGTCAAAAAGGCATGTCTTACTTTCCGTGCATTCATCTTATGCGATAAGCATGTTAATTTATGTCATTCGGTTGCAGGTTCTCAATTCTGGCACGTTTGGAGCTGGCGCAGCGCGACCTGTGCACGCACCTACCTCCAGAACTACTAGTGCCTCTGCACCGAAAGTATCGGCTGCAGCATCATCGCTGAGGAAAGCTTCCAGTGCATCTACAACAGCCGCTTCTCGCACAGGTATGCCTCCAGTAAGACAGAATTCGACGGCGACGCCAGCCACCGGTCCCTCAAGAAGAGCATCAGTTGTCCCTAAAGCAGCAACCCCGACAAGTGGTACCGCGAAGCCAGCATCTGCTGCTTCTGCACGGGCTCCATTGTCTTCTTCAACTGCTTCCAAGCCCACAACGACAAGACAATCTGTCACATCTCCGGATTCACAGTCCTCTTTGAGGTCATCCACTACATCTCGTCCAAGAGCATCTGTGACAGAGGGCGTCAAGAGACCGGCACCAGGACCGAGGGCCAGCTTAGGACCTTCGTCCTCTGCAGGTAGACCTCCCAGTGTATCATCCAGAGCTTCACGACCAACGGGATCTATTACTTCAATCAGAGAGATAAAGGGTGACAATAAAGCGATAGAGGAACTTCAATCCAAGGTGCGTTCTACGGTTTGCCCTTGGTGCTCATCATCTCATTCGTTTTTAGTTGACAGAAGCGAACAGTTCGCTCGAAGTGACTACAGAAACTGTTTCGAAGTTGGAGAGCGAAGTCGATGGTCTGAAGGCTTCCCTTGACGCTGCGCTAGCTGATGTACACGCGAAGACGGCGGCATACGATGAACTCAGCCAGGTCAAGAGTCATTCGGAGTCAGAATTGGAGGAACTCAAGCGTACCTTAGCAAATTTACAGTCCAGCGACGATGGTGAACTCTTGAAAGCTGTTCAAGATGATGTAAGTCAAAAGCATTCTCATCCAACTTCCCTTGCTAATTTAAGATATTATTGTAGCTCGCAGCTGCAAAAGCACTCAACGAGTCCCAGACAGAGTTAGTTAACAACCTCCAATCACAAATAGCAACACTTGAGGAGGAGGTCAAAGCTGCGAAGGAGAACTTAGATGTTCTTCGTGCTGCTTCCGCAGAGGCGTCATCGGCTTCTGCTGCTACCGCTGCCGTGGAACATGAAGCTTTGCTGAAAGCTCAGGCGGATTTGGCCTTGATCAAGGAGGAGATTGAGAAGTTGAAGACTGCACATGCGACTGCTATTGCAGAGGCAGAAGCTCAGATCACTTCCTTAAAGGAACAGGCCTCTAACATCAGCGCCCTCGAATCGCAACTCGAAGAGTTGAAGAAGGGGAATGAAGAGAAGGCTACCAAGGTATCGGAACTTGAAATTGAGATCCTGGAACTGAAGGAGGAACAGGAGACTGCAGAAGATGAACATTCAAAGATCCTTTCGCGTGTCAAGAGTTTAGAGGAGGAGCTGGTTGCTTCCAGGTCCGCTTTAGAAGCTGCTACCCAAGCTTCGAAAGAGAAGGAAGCAGAATTTCTTGAATCTATCGAGAAATCGTCAGCTGCTCACGCCGAAGAGCTTCGTCAGGCAAAGGAAGAGTACGAAAAGCTCACGGAGAGAATGGCTGAATTGGAGGCTGAATTGACAGCGGCCATTGCCACGCACGAGCAAGCAAAAGCTGATGCAGAAGCTTCTGCCAATGCTCATCGCGCTCAACTCGAGGAAGCCGAACAACTTCACCTTGCTAAACAAAACCAACTCGCCGAAGAGATTCAGAGGATTGGTACTGAGCTCGATGTTAGTATCATGCTGTTAGTGGTGATATTTTGTTCTGACATCTTTACCAGAGCCAAGAGTCCAAGTATAATGCAAAGGTTGATGCCGTCAAGGCAGAACACGATCAACTTCTAAAGGAGGCCTACGAACGTGCCAAGGTTTGTTATCCCTCGCTTTGTTGAGAAACTATGTCACTTATATATATGATGATTGTCAGAGCGATGCTGGTTCAATTCATAGTGGAGACCTTCAGAAACTTCGAGCCGAATCTCAGGCTACCATGGAGCAACTTCGTACTGCCCATCAGACATCTATCGATAGCTTGAAGGCTGAGCACGAAGCTACGATTCAGTCCAAGATTTCTACTCTCGAGAAGCAAATCTCGAGTCTGAAGATCGAGTTGAGGGCAACCCAAGATGATCTCGTAAAGTCGAAATCTTCCTTCGCCTCCGTCTCCCAAGAATTCGAGCATACCAAATCTCAGCTCGATGAAGCCCGTCATATTATCTCCTCCCTTGATAAGACTGACAAAGATGAAACGATAGCTCAACTTAGCAAGGATCTCTCCAATGCTAAAGATGACCTCGTAGCTCTTACCGATATGTTCGAAGCGACTAAAGAGTCTCTTCGTGAAATTACCAACAACCATGCTACAGAACTCGAAGAGGCTGCCAAAGGACGAGCAGAAGAGGTTACTAAACTCCGTATCAAACACCAAGAGGAACTCGAAGCTTTGACGAGTGACCGGAATTCGCTCACATCACGAGTTTCTGATCTCGAGGGCGAGTTGGCTACCGCAAAAGCACAACTCAACTCTGATCCTCTCACCTCCCCTCGAACCAACGGTTCTGCCCATGCCAGAACATCGAGTGTTACTCGCGATGAGATACAGAAATTGCACGAGGCACATAATCTCAAGATTTACGATTTGCAAGCCGAACATGAGAGGGTCTTGCGTGATTTACGCGCGGAGCTCGAAGCATCTCAGAGCAAGGCTGATGGACTCAATCAAGAACTTCAACGCAGGGCGATGGAGATTCAATATCTCGAACAAGACCAAGAAGAATCGGCGGATCAAATTACACGGTATGTGAAACTTTTTGGCTTCAAAAGTTTTCTCGGAGGACTTTTCGTATTGGCAGTAATTTTTGGATTTTTCTGAACTTTATCTCTTTTTAATTCTTTGATTTATTGCCATTGTTGATAAATTATTTACTTATTCGGACTCTTTCCGCCCTACAGACTGAAAGAAGACATCGAACAATTGAACGAGCAGTTAAAGGCTACAGAAAGTCATTGATTTCAACCATTTCCCGTCGCTGTTCACGAACCACGCGTATACCTCATGGGTTTCGTCTGTTTTTCATTACTTCTCTCGACTTGCTTTCGGACTTTTGACTATCCAAACACAGTCTCTGATTTGTACCGCTTGGTGTGCTCTTCTTCGTACTCTACTTGTGTTCTAGTTTCAATATTCCACATTCGTTATCGTTAGTTACTACCATTCCCATGAACCATCTCCTTTACCTTTCCTCCCATCCTCCTCCCCCTGGTTCGCTCAGTCCTCTCCGTTTTCACTTGACAATATGTTTACCCCCTACTTAGCAATCGCAATACCCGCTTTCGCTCATACTGTCAATAGCTACTAATACATACATATCTTTCTGCATGCGTCGGCATGATATTGTGTAAATCATTGGTCTCATGGCGTTGGATGCGCGTATCACAGTGGTAAAGATTATATTGAAGAGATGAAGAATCATTAAGTTCTTCTCCCACCACTGAACATCAAAATATTCATCGAATCTAACCGAGGCAAAAGTCTACGAAACAACGTCTCTAAGTCTTCAGCAACAATTGTAGCAGTTCGCCAAATGAGAACATTCAAACGAACATTTTGCAGATGGCGAAACCTTGGATTCGCTAGGATGTTGTCGATGCTCTCCCAGTCAATTGCATCCAGATTCCCAAGTACTCGAATTTCGAAGACAATGGACTCTAGAGCAGAAGCCGAAATGCAGGACAAGAGGGATGTTACCCATGGAAGACGTTGGCCGTCAAATATCGGGATTTTGAGTTCCAACGATTGAAGATTTTCGCCTTCACCGAATTTGAATGAGGGGGGAAGGATTATTTCTGTCAAATCATCATTAAATTTTGTTTTCGATGATAGATCTGAAGAGAGAAAACATACCCTTCAATCTTGCCGAACTGTACCAGTCAATTTCGAAGTGTTTCAACGATGAGTCAAAGGCTTCGACAAGACTACTCAGCATAGCAGTATCTTCCTCAGAGTAGGGAGAGCAAGAGAAATATTCTAGCTCAGCATGAATATTTTCTGCAAGAATCCATTCTGAGAGAATTGAGTAGTCCATATCCCGCCCAAGAGACAAAGATTCGAGTTTGCATGTTCGAGCGTCATTAATCGGGGCGGAAGTTAGATGATGTGAATCCTCCCAAGATACTCCTCGTAGAGCCAATGTTTTCACATTTGGAAATGACCGGAACAGTTGAACGAAGGATCCGAATGTTGGGAAATGACAGTAGTGGAGAGTAAGGCGCGTCACTGAGCGAAAATGAAACACTAGATTGGATTGAAGTGCTGCGCCAATGATTAAGCTGGTGAGTTGGAGAGTTTCGAGAGCGATCAATGAGGAAAATGCGTTGTTGAATATAGCCGCGTTCTCCTTCGGGCTCAATTCCTGTTGTTCGACAGGTTTTGAATCTGTTGTCGATAGATGGAGTTCCCGAACGAGAGTGCCAATTGCCTTAGCGTCTCCTGCCAATTCACGAAAAGATGCGATGATTTTGGGCGACGTTAGGACTATGCGGTAGAAAAGGTGATAGCGAGAGGCAGGAAGCCAGGCACGACATGTTGTACTGCACGATGACAATGACTTGGGATCGTCATGCAGGAAGTCAATTATATAGTCATTCAGTTCAGAGGGTATCGTGTATATCATGTCTAGGAATACTGTTAGCTAATATTTTATTTTCACGACAAGATAAATTTACCTTTGAGGTTGGCCTGCGACAATGAGAGAAAGGAGAGGGTGAATCATAAGTAAAATGTCCTCTTTTATAAACGATGAATTTATGCCGCGCATTTTGTGAAACACGAAACATCCGATGCCCGGAGCCAGCAAGATAAAGTTAAGCCTGTTAGGGGATCGCTTACACGTAGTCTAGCGGTGAGTATGTAAACGTTTGAGGTATTGCATTGTACCTTTATATTTACGTAGTCGTTTCCTTGCCAGTCCCCGCCATGCACGATATTACGATATTTTGTGGGTAATTGCACATTGACTGTTTACTTTTGAAACCACCGAGCCAGACTTTAGACCGGATGGTGTTTGGATGGTGTAGAAATGAGGGGTATCCATCGTGAGTGCGGCAGGCTCTCCAAGACAATGCTCACTCGTAGAAGTATGGAAGTCTATGGACCGGTATATGCAATATTGAGCTCTACAAATATAATCAAGTCAATGCCATACTGTGTGCCACTACAAGCGACAATACTCACAAATTGTACGGTAAATGCTAGTATATTCCAAGTCCGAAGCTGCCTCCGTTATTGAAAGCCTCGTGGTGCGGACTTGGAGTCGGAAGCAGGTGATTTCTTCGTGGTGTTTGGAATATCCGTATTCATACCTACAATTCCATTCTCGCGCCCACGAAAAGGAGTCTGTCTGGGGGATATCATTTCTGTTCGCGACATGAGCCAACAGCTGAATTTTTTGTTATTGACGCAGGTTCAGGGGGATGAGTTAGTCGAACGACTTGAGACAAAGAATGGCGATTGGTTACAGTTTCCTTTTGGAAGCGCCCGAGGACATAGCCGCAATAGCCGGCGTCTGAACGCGTTCCCCAATAATTTGAGAAAGCGAGTTGTCCAACTCACTCACACCTCTCCTTCTTACCTCCATCTTCCTCTATCGCCGCCCGACTCATTCAACAATGGCTATCCAGAAGGAACCAGGTCAAAAGGGCATCAACTGGTCAAATATTGCCGTTGGTAAGTGTTCTCTCTCTGCTGTCCTATACTCTCCAAGATGTTGAACTTTCTTGTTCGTAGGTGCAATCATGAACATGGTATGTTTCACACATCCACCAGCCATTTATCGATATTAAATATATGGAATTTCGTCGCGAATTTAGTTTGTAAGTCTTATACCACTCTGTAATGTCTGCTTTATGCTAACGAGCTCTGCAGGAGGCAAGTCGACATCCTCACGTGAAGTCGATGGAGAAGATGTATTAACATATATTTAATACAGGTTACCACACTTGGTCAACCTCTGGAAGTTATCAAAACCCAGATGGCAGCAAACAGGTCCCAAACCATGGTTCAAGCCCTCCAGACCGTATGGAGTCGTGGCGGCGTCACGGGTTTCTACCAAGGTCTTATCCCATGGGTAGGTGTTGCTCAATCATGTCTTTAGTTGTTACTAATTCTCGTATAGGCATGGATTGAGGCATCTACCAAGGGTGCTGTCTTGCTCTTTACTGCATCTGAAATTGAAACAGCGGGTGTCTCTATGGGTGTCAATCCTGCTGTTGCTGGTCTTCTCGGAGGCATGGGTGGTGGTATTGCACAAGCCTATGCTACTATGGGTATGTTCACAAACCTCATCACATCGTAACATTTATGACCTGACGTTATTTGAACTCTAGGTTTCTGCACATGCATGAAGACCGCTGAAATCACACGTCACAAGCAGGCTGCTACCGGCATTAAGCCTCCTTCAACATGGGCCGTATTTGCTGACATCTACCGTCGGGAAGGTATCGCTGGTATCAACAAGGGCGTCAATGCTGTTGCCGTCAGGCAATGTACTAACTGGGGTTCACGGTATGTTTATCCTCTTTCGTGAGTTCGCGTCCGAAACTAAGGACAAAACTAGGATGGGTTTCGCTCGTTTGGCTGAAGATATGATCCGAAAAGTAAAAGGTAAAGGCGAAAGCGACAAGCTTTCTCCTTGGGAAAAGATTGCCTCCTCCACTGTTGGTGGTGCTTTGGCGACATGGAACCAACCTATTGAGGTTGTTCGTGTTGAGGTAAGAGATATTTCATCTGCATATTACATGAACCATCTAACAACTCTTTACAGATGCAATCTATGTCTAAAGCTGTTGCATCTGCCAATCGTCCTGAGAAGCTGACGATTGCGAACACCTTAGCGTACATTTACAAGGAGAACGGTATCAAGGGTCTTTACCGTGGTGTGACACCACGTATCGGTCTCGGTATCTGGCAGACTATCTGCATGGTTTCTTTCGCTGACTATGTCAAGGCATGGTGAGTATTTTTGTTACTCCTCTGTCCACGCAAAGGGTCCTGACGACGTTTGATTCAAACAGGGTGAAGAAGTAGATGCTGGAACTTATTCATATTCTTATGGGTTTATAGATTTCTTCTGATAGATTGTTGTCCGGGAGCTTGAGGCTTTCAGAGGGCGAGTTATTGACCAATGCATACCAAATACCTGAGATGATACTGTTAATACTGACGCGTACTGACGAATGATAATGCATATGGAGATGATGTTACACTTGGCGAACTGGAGGGATATCATCGCAAATATAAGTGTCGAGGCTGGAGGAGAGTCGACTGGCTTCAACGTGATTTTAGCTGAATTTGCGAAAAGTAAGCTGAGCCGAGTTGATGGGTGCATTGATGTTCCTGGCAACTCGTCAGCTGAGTGTTTGAGTTGCTTTCCACCCGGACTTGTCTAAGTCGAAGCATCATCTGAACCCGAGTCTTAGAACATAAATAAAACGCCAGTCATGTCACCTATTTGCACAGCTAGGAGTCCTTCCCACTTTCTGTTCAACCACCACCACCTCTTGAATCTTCAACCACGTTGGACACACGATGAGCACCACCAGAGTCACTTACACCTCGACGGAAGTTGTTGCTATCGTCCCCCCTAGCCAAATGCACCCATGGCTGGCTTCGTATCTCTCTCAATTAGCAACTCATCCACTTCGAACTAAGCAGGTAACACTTGGTGCGTATTAGTTGTCTTGGGATTCTCATACAATACTGAATGAACACGTATTATGCAATCCAATACAGGAACTCTCCAATTCGTGCAAGAAGTTCTTGCATCTCATTTGGCTGGTGTTCCAAGGAGACCTCTTCCTGCCAATGCACCGTTCTATGCACACTTGTTAGCAAGAGCTAAGATTGATAGTAGAGCATTGAAGATGGCATTTTATGGATTCTTCATTTCTGCGCCTTTGGGTCACACTCTTGTCGGGTTCTTGCAGAAATTGTTTGCTGGAAGGACAAGCACTCAAGCGAAGATTGCTCAAATCATAGTCAACAATTTAGTTGTTGCTCCTATTCAGATTTCAGGTACGAGTTTCCTTCGAGTGTTGCCGAAATGACTAAATCCTGAATGTCTCGTAGTGTACTTGGCTTCGATGGCTGTCATCAATGGAGCTAGGTCAGTGGACGAGGTTGTGAAGACCGTCCGAGCTGGATTCATGAATGTGATGAGGGTACGTTGCGACAATTCGTATTTCTTTCTACCGGAACTGACCTTAATATCTATCTAGTTGACTTGGATCACCTCCCCACTGAGTTTGATCATCGCTCAGAAATATCTTGCCCCAGAGGTACGCTTTGTTTCCTTCTTCACCATCATTCGACAAGCTTCTGAAACACACGCGTTCTGAAATTAGCTTTGGGTCCCATTCTTCAATTTCGTCCAATTCGTCATGGGGGTAAGCAGACCAGTTTGATCGAATTATATGGACATGGCTAAACTATTCTTTCCCCCACATTTTTTCTTACCCCACAGACCTATTTCAATACCAAAATGAAAAAGCTTCGTTTGGCGGCTCAAGCCAGGGAGAAGAAAGATCAGGAGGACAAACAAGAGTGAACAATCCGTTCATATGTTCCAAACACGGTCTTCCTTTGTCCTTTCTTCGTGCCTTGGGTAAATTAACACCAACTCTCGAGTCCACCAATACCCAGTCCGGTGTTGGTCTCTATTGTCCTCCTGATTTGTGGCGTCGTATGTTTGATAGACATACATCTCTTAGTTTGTATTTTGCTCATCGATGATGTACCGAACCATTCTCTTATAATACCACGGACTTGGCGTTGGAAATATGTGCTTTATCATTCTTGCTGGTGTTAGTTTGGAACTCACGGGACATTGTGCATGAACCTGTCAAATTAAATCCAATGGCAAGAGCAATATAAAACTAAAGACGGGTATCCGTTACAACTATACACGATCGATCACCAGCTTGTGGGCCTTGCTCGTACCGGGACCGTACACGCCATCTGACACCGGGTGTGTCGCCGTCCTTTGCAGCAGCATCATCTAGTTCCAATACTTGACTTTCTACTCGATATCCATTCAGGGCGTAGATCCCAGGTTTGGAAACCGATAATTTGACACGAACGACAGTTGATTGTGAAGGCTCGAGTTCACCATGATGGGTTAATCGCCCAACGAATTGAGGAGGAAGCAATTCACCACTAGAAGTATTTTATTAGACCGTGATAAGTGGAGAATTCTTCAGAATGAGGCAAACGTACGATAATATGGATTTGGAAGGTTTCGAGGATAACTTCAAGGCAAATCGAACCGAGTTTGTCGTGGAGTGATTTCGCAACGCGAACGATACGGGAACATGACAAGGTCTAGAGTGGTTGTCAATTCAAAACACGCTTTAAACAAAGAAAGAAGAGGAGGAGGTACATACCCTTGGGAGAAATCCCGCTGAACTTCAACCCCATCATCCATCACACTCACAGTGATAGGATTCATCTCCGAATTCCACTCACAATCCCGGATGGCATCTATAAGTTCCATACGTTCTCTCCTAGTCTCCGCATACATACTTCTCTTGACCTTCGCAGTTTCAACTTCTCGAAGAAGATCTGTGAGTTTAGCATGACCTGCACCAACCAGCAGGTCTGATGAAAGGACCATTCCAGAACGTCCTTGAGATGGGATATTCCAAAATACAGCAAAGTCTAATGAAAACGGATGATATAATGGGAACACAACACGTTGAGCGGTGGTTGGTATGTGAATGTGATGTTGTGCGTTTCTTCGAGCAATTGCACTTCGTCGGGCATAGTGTATCAAGTGCTTGGTTTGATCGTCAAGTGTCCTGACAGGACCGTCCTATCGAAAATGATGATTGGATAAGAATTTCAGTGTTCTGAAGAAAATATTCTTACCATTGAAATATGCCTGCAGTTGATTTGAATCTCTGGTGGTAGTGTTGGGTCAAGAGTGTCGCCATGAAGAACAGCCCTAAGCTTCTTGGCCACAAAAGCAGTGGATTCATCGGCATCGACAGCTTGCTCCCAACGTTGAGCTGCAAAGCTAAGATGTGTGACCTGCCTAGGAGACAAAGCGTTGCTTCCAGTCCACTGAAATCAGTTTGCAGAATAGATGTAAAAAAAATTATATGCGGTACCCACGGGATATTGTCTATTAGTGGTTTGCATTCCCAAGTAGGGCTCATTGTAGTTATTTGAGATAGCTGCACCCCGGTGAAATTAGATGAATTAGAGACATCAAAGTCAACGGAGAAGGAGTGATCTGATGACTGGCTGGGTCTGAAAGATGCTGATAGTTCCAGTATTGGACGGACTTCATAATGACGAACCAAGCGTTTTGAGTGGAAGGTGTGATTATCTCCCTGGAAAACAATGGAAGATCAGAATCGATAGGTGAAGGCATTGCAAGAAAGGGATTACCTCTCGGAAAACGATAAGAAGGCATAAATCTTGCTCGACTACATTTGGGGCATGGAGAACTATAGGGATTTTCATGGTTTCACCTGGAGGAAGAGTCGTTGAATCGTGAAACCTTGTGATGTCCACACAATATGGCCGGTGAGCGGTCAGAAGGTTATTTGAAATGAAGACCTCGTTCTCCGGAAGAGTACTTGCTATTGAAAGAGGTCAATACAGGAAGAATTGGATAGCATTACGACTTACAAGATGCCGTGGAATTGTCTTGATCTACCCAAATTTCATCATACGCCCCTGCTACGACCCATAATTCTCCTATAGCATTGCTGCCAGTATTCATCACAGCGATGGTCATAGTTTTATTCTCTCCTTGAGCTAAAACGAGGTGACGATCATCCACGAATGCTGCCTGCAACCTCTGAGATGCATCTTCGACCTCGACTTTCAATAAGATGTCTGGTGAGTACACCTTGTTCTGCCGCTGGTGAGGGGTATTATGGAGTCTCTTGCCTCGAATAGCTAGAGACTCAGATGCTGGCAAAAGACCGAGGAAATCGTAACGAGCATGAGTGATCGCTAGAGAGGCACGTCGTTTACATTTGATGGCAATTGGGATCTACGTTTTCAAGTCTCAAAAAGTAGGTTGGATTGATGGAACCCTGAAGAAGCTCACCGTCCTAGTCTCTTTGGCACTGAGATGGATATCGTCTATAACCTCGACATCGATATACTCCTTGATATTCATTGTGTCCCCGTTGGTTGAGTCTTGCACCGATACGGTCATACCCGAAAATGTGATGTCAACATTTAGAGGATTGTGAATAACAAGATCGACCCAGAACGTTTCTGTTCAACAAGAATCAGTATGAGAATTTCTTAAACGAATGATGTATAACTGCCACTTACCATCAACAGCAGCTTTTCCACCCTTTTCCAACCATTCTTTACCTCGCGACTTCCAGAAAGAAGCCCAATCATCCTCTCGTTGTCCCCATTCTTCATTATCACCCTCAACAGAATCGCCCGGTAATCTTATTCTAGTGTGCTTCACCTGACAGAATGAGACTTTCAACTTCAATTCGGAGTTTTTCCAACGACTTCCCTCGGTATCTATGAAATGCTGGGAAAGGACATCGCAAGTCATGAGAGAGGCATCGGGGGCGACAGAAGAGATGATGCTCACCTTGAAAGCGACTCGAAAATCCTCTAGATAGACTTTATCAGTGCTGACGGGTCCCTCAGATGAAAGGTCGCCGTTGCTGACTCCGAGTCCAACCAATGCCACACGCGATGTGGTCGGAGATCCTTGTAGTAATTCTAGGAAGTGTCGTACAGCGCCTTCTGTATCGCCAGTGGTATAGAGTAATCGACCTGATGACGAAAGCAGTACAAGATACAGCGTCTTAAAATCATGAAGCATTTATGAATGTAGAGTACACCATACCAAGTTCATGGTCGATCCCAGCAAGAATAGCACTGAAACCGCGCCATTCAAGAGGGCTAGTACCTTCCGCATCCCAAAACGAAGGTGACAATGTCTTCTCCGGAGGATTGAGATATAACCGATGGGCTTTCCGGAAGAAGTATTTGGCCAATGGTTTCTAATCGAGACAACTCGTTTGAAATCTTCAACCAGAGAAGTGACAGAAGACATGATACGTACGATACCAGACTTTTCTAATCTGTCGGCAGCAAACAAATACCATAACGCTGCCCTCCTTGTCGCTTGCTTTCTCTCAGTGATGTTAGCAGCATGTGAGAGTAAGATAGCAGCAGGTGGTTCTTCTGCCTTGAACAGCACGATCAGCATGAAGTATAATTGAATGACAAGCCGTCGTATCTTGATACAAGAACAGAGAGCTATGCATTTCAACGGAAATGAGACGTACGTTACCAGCAGCATGAACCAGCCATCGTTCTCCCTCTAGAACATTTCCTAGAAGATCTTTATGATCGATCCCTGTGTCCCACCGAACTGCATAGAGTAAAGTGCGAAGCGCAAGTTGCGCTGGGTTGTCATGAAGTTGTGAATGTAGCGCATTGATTGCATTGGCGGCATGTAGTGCCAGAGCAGGTGATGGAGCTAACAGTAAAGGTAGTATGTCCTAGTATCATATAAGAATATATAGTAAATTGGTATAAAAAAGGACGTACTGATCCACCCTTACTATCTTTCCTGAGAGTTTCCCATACGCTGACGGCTAACTTGTAATCTCCAAGAATTGTAGCGAATTCAGCTAACCGTCTATGCTGTGATACACCTCCCGCTATACCTCCAGCAGAGGTAATAGACGATAGAGAGCTGACAGAGCTGTTAGGATGATGTGATGTAACCCTCGAAGAATTTGAAGATATTGAAGGACTCGATCCATGAGATGGAGTACTTGGAGCTGTGGGGGGTGCCGAAGCGTATGAAGACCCAAATAATCGACGAGTAGACGAGAAAAGACGTGAAGGCAATCTCCTGCTAGAAGAATACTGTGTACACAGTTGAGGCTCTCTTAGTTTGCAACAGCTAACAGACTACTCACCATCTCATTCCACTCCACGACACACTTCTCCATCCATGGAATTAAACTCATCGTCAGAAACTCCCGCACAAATCTACCAATGACTTGTATGTCCCCAGGACTCAGAGGAACAGTGTTTACTCCCGATATTTGCTCAGTTGTCGATTGATTCTGTTGCTCTCCAGTTAAAGCGGACGGCCCTGGTGATCGTGGAGGTGCTGGTGAGACAGCAGATCTCGGTGGTGCCAAAGATGCAACTAATGAAGCAGGGGCATTTTGGGGTGGCGGGATGGGGGATACCTCCAGTGATTGCAGCGAAGGGAGACGTGGTACTTGAGAGGGTACTGGGACTGGAGCGGGGAGGGGAGATACTGGAAGCTGTAATGATAACATGTGACTTTGAAGACCGTATTGCTTCTTCACCGCGTTGAAGAGTGCTTCAGCTCTGAATGATACCAATGATTCATAAATGAAGAATGTATTATAAGTCGAATCACATACATAGGTTCTGCCAAAGGTGAGTTCGACGGATGAACTATGAGGGAATATCGCATATAGGTATTATCAACCCAAGGAGGCAAATCTGGGATCCTAGAATGCAGATCTTGTAGTGCTTGCAAAGGGTTCGCAGCCATCGTCGACACAGCGTATATGACTATTGAATTTGAGTATACATTGGGGAAGGGATAAAAACCATAATCAATGATTGACATTACCTGCGACAGGATGATTCCATCCTTCATGTTTATTGGGGACATGGTCTCCTTCAATACACCTCTTCATCTCATCCCACCATGGCATCCGTTCTTTCCAGTACCCGTCGCCAGAACTTTCAACTAAGTCCACCCACTTTGCACATCTAGCACCGACACGGGAGCTCACCCATTCTATCGTTCGCATTGCTCTCTGCTCTTCATCTTCGTGAATATTCGTTTCGATGTCTACAAAATCAGAAAATCTAAGAGCGAATGATTGATGTGGTACGGAAGTGAGAGATGTGGTTCTGGTGGTGACTAGACGCAGGGAATTTAGGGACACCCAAATTATGGTAACAAAATAGAAGACTAACTTTGCGATAGTGGAGAAAAAGATTGTAAAAGCTGCGGAAGAGGGGGGAGTGATGCAGATTCTAAGAGGTCAACTAAATCGGGCGATTGTAGGATACAGATGTGAGGACTGAGAGAGAATGGCAGAGCTGGAGCCATTCCAAAGAACTGCAGTTGGAAACCTTGGTATATATGCGCACACGAGAGTCAAAGCTGATAAATTATGGAAAGTTTAGAGCATGAAGAAAAGGCCAGATATAATGAAAAATCAAGAGATGATGATGGAAGAGTTTCGAAAACAGCGACAGAAGGCAATATGTGCGCCTATAGCACATGACTTCCACCCATACATAGGGACCCACAATCGGATCTAGCCCGAGTCATCCAACTACACCCTCACCGTGACTATCCACACGCAACACACCCCAGACATGCGTACATATAGGTAAGAATACTATTTCTTACAGCGATTCTTCAAGCTCAGGTCTACCGTTCAATCGTCTAGAGCCTCTCCAAGTATGAGCCTTCCAACTAGACCACCAAGTAAACCAATTTCGTCCTGGGACGTGGATCAGGATTTGGAACATGCCAATATGCGCCGTCTCGTGTTTGGCGACTGTAATCTTGGGTGGACGAAGAAGAAGAATCTCTATCGGCATCCCTACGAGGAGAGTACGGAGGAGGAGCGCACTCTGGAGTAATCGAAGATTCTTGTTTTGACAAGTAGTCTTGAATGCCAGGATGATCGTTGAGAAATTGTTCATCCTCTTAGGGATGCACCCAAATAGAGCGAAGCGGTTTTGCATTTGTATCGACCCAGAATGGTTGATTGGCTCATGAATCGAATTGTTCAACCCAACCTGGGGGGGAGCTCATTGGAAGGCATTGTGAATGAGGAAAAGGAACCCAAAAGACTCTCGTATTTAAGGTAAAATTTTACCGCGTTTATACAGTCCTATTGCTGACTTGTGTTCGACTCCTTTGCATGGCTTTTAAACGTGCTGTGATGTTGTCAATACACTCGCAGTCTTAATAGGTAAGCCGTTGAGTTCGCGGTGAATGTTTTATCCGTGCTCATGTGTAGTAGCCGAATTCAGCGTTCGCTCCTACCTCAGCAATAGGCTGGCCGTCTATCAATCCATGAAATCCAAAATACAATGAAACTTGAACAAGGACGCCTCTTCGTGCATGTTCATAAAAGCAGTCACAACAAATTTTGGCACTGTCGTCGAAATCCTTCTTGTATCTTCACTATGTTCAAGATAATACTAATATACATGTTGAAGCTGGTAGGTTACACATTGCACTCAGGCCATCATCATTGAATGTTGATTCTCTGTTTCACAGCAACTAACCCTCCAAGGTTTATCCTCAGTATTTTGCCATCTGCTTCGTCTCAAAAAGCTTCGCTAGTATGATATCGCCGAGTAAACAACTGCGGACGCTTCTACTGCACCGGCCGCAGTTGTCACTACAGGGGCGTCTCCTTCCACCACAGCCGTAGTGTCGGTGAAGATCATCAAGTGGAGTCGCAATAATTTGGATGACTTGTGCAGTTTCCCAATAGTTTACTGCAAAATTAATACAACAGAATTTTTGGTACGTAAGACATGTGACAAATGAAACGAAAAATGACCAATGCGACCTTCTCAGATGTGGAATACTGAAGAGGCTTGTAGGCGTCTGTACCTGGACTCATATGGATCCACACAGTCGCGAGAAGTGAACAGATGGATTTCAGCTTACTTCTCTCAAGGTGTTGGTTGCTTGACCGACACCTAAAAATGTATGATAGTCTAAGGGTGTGATAAGGTACGTTGCGCATACTATTAAATTCGAAACCATTTACAAATGTTAATCCTGATGTCGTAGCTTGTACTATCAACTTTATTCAGACCCGCCAAGCAAGCCTGATTTCCGAGTTTGCCCAGTCACCATCTAATTTCCACGGTTGTTACCCTCATTGTCAATAGCCTCTCCTATCAAGATCCCACCAAGTAAACCAGCTCCACCCACTGAGCGTCCTCCACCATACCCACCTCGGCCATAATACCCATCTCTCCCATTTCCAAACCTATCTCCATAGTAGAATGCTCTCCTTCCCAATGCTCTTCTACCTCCGTAACCATACTGGTAGGGATCACTGACTGGAGGGCTGCATACCACAGGATAACGCATCCCGCGAGGATTGGCAAAACGCTGCTGTCGCATTTCCCCAATTGCTTGCTGCATTGATGAGTAAAATCAATGGTAAGCAAGATATAATGAATGAGTCGTGTCTGATACATACAACTCTACCCGTTCTGGCCTCATAGGTATCAATAAAGTGATCCTTCACCATGCCAAAGATGTTTCGTGAGTTTTTCGGACCCCCAGAGCGTGGATCGGAGTCCTCATGGACATGTCGGGTTTCATCATCGCTGATACTTTTGGAATAATTGTGGGTATGCGAAGATGAAGAGTCTCCATGGGAGCGACTGGGGCCCGGGGGAGAATCATAAGATGGGGGTGCGTATTGAGGAGGAATGTCGGTGGCTAGATGTTTTGACAAACGGTCTCTGATGTCAGGATGTTCGTCCAGGAATTGTTCATCGTCGTAAGGATGGACCCAGATGGCGCGAGGGGGTTTGGCCTCTGTGTCGACCCAGTAAGGATGGTTTTTGACTTCGTCAAACAGCTCTATCCAACCTGGGGGAAGCTCGGGCTCAGTAGTGGATTTGGAAGACATCTTGAATGCAATGGGCGTCGATGGGCTTCAAGTCGGTTTATATAACTGGTGAGTAGCTACCGCCTGTACTCCGCAATTCATCATGAAACTTAACCTGTTTACGCGAAACTACTGCACTGTACAGCGTCCGCTAGACAAGTAGTGTTTGCTGACTAACTTGAAAGATAGAGCATTGCATCGCCCTGTTCATGGCGCCTTATTTTGCCTTAGCTGCTTCCAACACCGCTGGCGATTCTTATCAATGAGCTTAATTTTGGAGCGATACAAATTACTTCATAATGCGAGGATCGGAGAAGGTTATAGGCGAATCCTGTAGTTGTTGGAATTCAAAAAGGGTATGTACTACAAATCGGTATCAAGATGTTATTCACACATTCCAAAGTATACATCAAATACTCACATATGGCAGTCGCATATCTCAACAGTGGCAATCGATTCTAGTCATGAGACTGGAAATCAAGTATACTAGGTTGGTGCGAAGGCCATTTTCATCGGAGATGTGATCTTTCCTACTATACTCCAACTTTACTCCAACTTAGTCTCCAAGTACCATTGAGAGTCAATATCTGTACGTACATCATCCTCCTATCAATCATTTCTTGTCAGCTGCAGGTTCCATTATTCTTACTAATCCAGTGCGTATCTATTCTTGTCTGCTTCAGAATCGAATTAATTTGAATCACGAGTTTTCATATACGAACAATGTATCGTCAACACTCAACACGCACCAAGGGGACAATTCATATGTTGGACTCTGTCTGGATGTTCCCGACAGCACAGGCCACTTCGCCTCACTGAGCGCAGTCCATCAGCATTATACGAGTTCTCATTTATACGTAAATGCAGTACGTGCTCCTGTATCTTCAGAAGACTGAGATACCCCTCACAATTTCTCTAATTAGGCTGGACTGCGGCGAATATAGCAGGTTGCAAAACCTGGTAGTCAATTAAGTAACCTACAAGTGCAAGGTTTTGCGACCAAACCCACCAATCGAATACTGCCAAACCCTCCGGCGTATTCGTCAATAGGTTTCACCGCCTCTCTCCAGCCATACTCCTCATTATACTATTCATGAAAGTCTTTCTACACTCTTGCGCCTCCATAACTGATATATCCATGACCATTACCAGGAGGAGGTCGGAATGTTGCAGGTCCGAGTCTCTTTCCGTGGGGTTCGGTGGAACGTCTTTGATCTTGCCGTTGCATTAGCTATACAGGTTGAAGTTACAACAGGTATCATGGTAGGAGCGATATAGTTCGAGTGAAGCTGACAGCACCATTCTCCCTGATCACAATAATTCAGGGTTCCCTTGACCAGTTGAGTTTTATTGACTTGTTTGGCCGAAGTTGTCAGTCCCCAAGGAAGATGAACACGAATAACAGGGAGGTGAATCGGGTGGAGGTGCGTACGTTTGACTACCCAGTGAATATTTTCCTTTACTAACAAACGGTGTCGGAGGTCAGGATGTTCGTTGAGGTTGTCCGTATGGATGTACCCAGAATGGACGAACGCTTCTGTGTCACCCTACAATGGATAAAAACTTACAACAGGATCTTGTGCCGTGTTGTGGTCGCGTCTCACTATGCCGCTGGTTTCTACCCAACACATTGGAAATATGCATCCACGAACATCTTGCTCGGCGCCCCGGTGAATCTGACCAGCAAGGATCGATTCGACATAGTTGGATTGAAGCACTACACCTATAATGAATCCCGTTTTCTCCGATCGTGGATTATCTTCTCCTCCCAAAGCGATAATGGGAATCGGCATTATGGATGTTACCCCTCTATTTCCCACCTGGACCCCCACCGTGATCAAGGGAAGTGTCCATAAATATGCTAATGTCGATCTTGAATATTGAATCTTGAGTATTGAAGGAAACATTACATGTGTATTTTACAAGCAACCACAGCGATGATACACAAAGTGAAAGTCTGTCCGAATGTTCAATGATATTCAGTGACACCAGAAGCTCTACAATCATAGGTAACTTCCTCTCAGTCCCAAAGCCTCTAGTAGTTCAATCTGTCCTCATGTATGATGACAGACCTAAAGACGAATGGCTTGGATGGGTATGACGAAACAGCCGCAAAAGTAAACCGATCTAAAACCCAAATCCACCATTATCAAAGCCTCCACCAAATCCTCCACCACCAAAGCCGCCGTCCAATGCTTCTCCTAGAATGAGACCTCCTGCCAGGCCACCAAGAAGAGGAAGGCCAATTCCACCACCGCCAAATCCGCCACCGTAACCGCTTCGACCATATCCTCCTCCATAACCCCTGCTTCCCAAACCTCCCATTCCACCATATCCACCGAGGCCTGACCCATATCCATACGGGTAACCAGATGGAGGGCCATACATTGAAGAGCTCATTCCGTAAGGATCGGCAAGACGCTGTTGACGTCGTTGCTCCATTTCTTTCTGCATAAGCTAAAAAACAGCGATGGTAAATATGATAATTATCCGCAAGACAAATAAATACGCGTACGATTTTTTCTTGTCTCTTGGCTTCTTCTCTTTCCTCCTTAGTCCCAATGGCTTTGTCTTTCATTTTCCCGAAGAAGCCGCGATGTTTCTGGCCGGTCTGACTCTTCGAGCGTGGATCAGGGGTGTGAGGTTGAGATTCGGCGAGTCTCGCATTACTGGAACCAACCCCAGTTGACGAGCCTGAATACGAGTGTCTGCGTGGAGAATAAGGCGGAGGTGCGTCGTTGGGAGTGACACTATCTTCGTTTGACAAACGTTGTCGAATGTCAGGGTGATCGTTGAGAAACTGCTCGTCTTCGTAAGGATGTACCCAGATAGCTCTGGGAGGTTTCGCGTTAGAATCTACCCAGAACGGATGGTTCGTGTGTTTGTCGAACTGCTGTACCCATCCTGGGGGAAGCTGGCTGGTTGAAGAGGTGGAAGAGGTAGAAGATGACATGGCGTATGGGGAGTCGTGGTGGTTGGTGAAAGGGAATATTTATTGCAGCGATGACCATCCGCAGTGGAACTCTCCCGCACTTACATGGTGCCGTGCAATTGAAGTAAGGCATTGCATTGCCTTCGAAGGGATGATGTCATTATCAACCTGTTTCATGTGCATATTCAAATTCAACTCAATATCGAGCTTTCAATTTGACGAACGGCTTCCTTCAGCGCTACAGGTGAATATTGGAGCACAGGCTAGCAACTGCCAGTCCAACACAGAACCAGCGTATGAGAGAATCCTATAACCAGTTTTGAATAAATAGAGGTATTTGTGTGTGCAGATTTTATACTCTGGGGTGTAAAATGTGTATCCGGACTTATGACCATCTTTTCACCCTGACTTTCAAGTCAAACTTGTCAACGAAAGAGCTCATATCTGGCCACGACCACTTCGCTTTCTCATCTCCAGAGCCTGTCCAGCGATAAGTGGATATCTTGAGCAAAGATAATCTCGTCACTCGATGTGACCCTCCATTACCCCGGATCTTCTTGAAAGCCTGAAAACCAGGACCAGGAAAGGATTCTGTAGAAATAATGACATTCTCCATTTCCAGTATTTGAAGAAGAGGGCTTGGTGGGGACACAGAATCATTTGAACCATTTTCACCGCCAGCGAGGGCATGAAAGATACGATCTTCTGAACCCGAAGGGATGAACTTTATGCGAAGATGAACAAGTTGAGGGAATCCTAAGAACAAATGGTGGTAAGTTGATGTAGGAATGCTTTTGAATGATTGATCAATAATGAGCATGGTTGCGGAAGTTCCAGAGAAGAGGATACCGACAGAGTGGATCATCTGTTGGGCATTTTCGTGAGAGTCAGCGCAGGGGACACTCAGACGAAGCTTGACATGTTCGTCTATGAAAGATATCACCGAGCTTCCTTCTTCCGGCATGCTCTTCGCAGATATCCCTCTAATTTCACCCAATTCAACCTCAACCAAAGTGACGAGTTCCAAGAGTAGCGTTTTGAAGAGGTCGTATCTATCTGTGGGGAAGAGGTCTAGATGTGAAAATACTTGGCTTCTGGCTGCCATAGTTCGGATTTCATGATTGAACCCTACATTGGCGCATTGCGGGAGTGACAGCGCAGAAATAAATGCAGAAATGTTTTCCGCCTGGTCGAATTTGAGCTTGAGTTTACGGAGTCGAGGTACCTCCACTAAGTCGGAGAAATGCGACTGTAGCTGCGTTTCGTAACTAGGACCTACTCCGTCAAGAGACAGGACTTCAAGATGTTGACATTGTTGAAGGACTTGAAGAAATTGCGAATACGAGGGAGCTATGAAATGATCCAAGAAATTACGCTTGCCGTATCTCCATTTAAAGGATCGTAGATTGCGGAATATTCGAGGGTCCCAGGAAAGGTGGAATAACCCCTCAAACTTGAAGACCTCAAGTGGAATACGAAGATCACCTTGCTCGTTGAAGAAAAGATCATCACCGAGTTTCAAAACATCGGGTAGTCTTCCAAGACCGACGTAGTTATCGCAGGTCACTTCCAATACATGGAGAGGCCAATAGTGCGGAGGGATGAGTGGGCTAAAGACTGTGTGAAGTCCTCTACCGTATCCTCGTCTTCTCATGCCATACAGCATCAACACCCTGATCTGTCCTATCCTCTGTGCCAATAGGTGTGCAAGTATCTTAAATTTCTCGATACTGTAGCCTGAAATCAACACATATAAAGGTGCAGATAGAGCACGGGTCAAGAACAGGTCGGCCAGCTCGGGTTCCGATGTGATGATATTTGACCACAATGAAGGAAGTTGTAAAGCTGTGCTTCTCCAGTCACGGCAAACATGGGATGTTAGCATCGCTGCTTTGTACCCACGAATGGCGACTGTCCTTTCATATCCGGGTGCATGAGGGGCTTTCAACGGAGAAACGGTGAGCTCGAAGATGTAGGAGAGGACTTCAACTGGAATACGTGATACTGGAACATTGCGTAGACGATCATCGCGAACAACTTCCACTTGATCCTCTAGATCTGCGACTTCTCGGCCATCGACAACGAGCAAGGATGCTAGGCTATCGCTAGGATCTGAATATTATCCATGCCCAAGTCCATGCCAGTTTCAGAGTTGGCTTTTCAGGTGAGTATATAATGCCATTGCTTACCTTCGGACATGGAGGGGGAGATCACAATCAAATGAGAGCGATCCTTGATATTTCGACTGTCCTCACTCACGCATACTTATGATGATTTTGTAGATGGCTAGTAAATAACCGTGTATTCTCCATACAGATCCCGGATCTCCCGTGAACAACGAATCGGCCCCGTAGCCGTATGTATGGTCCCCTTCACCCAATCTCTGTCGTATGTTTCGACCCTGTCCTCGTTTCACCAAAACACGCGAGATTTCCTCAAGATCTATCCCAACGTTGTCTCTTTTTTTCTCGCTCATGTAACCATTACCTTTCCCTTCGCCGTCACAGACGTTTCCAACGTCAACCTTGCTCCGGACGTTAGATGTCATCCTCCAGGTGTTTGACCTCATGACATCTGCAGTCACGACCACAAGAAGTAAGTTTCACATAATAGCATCAGCCATGCAGCTTCGTGAATCTATCCATTGTGACTAGTTGTTGCCACTGTCGTCTTAGGTGTCGCATTCCTCTTGACACTCGTCCGTTTGTATTACCGAGCACAGAGGCATCACTTGGGTTGGGATGATGCTTGGGCTGCGTTCGCACTCGTCTGTGTAATTTTCATGTGCGCAGGTGGATGGATTGGCACAAGTGAACCTGGTATGTCATCATCATTTTATTCCCCTTCTATCCGTCGTTTCATTCATTTGTCCTTCTTCAAGGCATAGGTCCGATCGTACAGTCTCCACATATCCGCATGGTTGGTTATTACATGAACTCGATCGGTTTTACCTGCGTCGTCTGGCGAGTTTTTCAATTTACCCCATCTCCTACACTCACGTTTCCTAACAGTAAGTAAACGTCATTACAGGTCCTCACGTCTCAGTATCCTTTGTACATTGATGCGCATCATACCAAGCATGATGCGCCTAAGGGACTGTACGAGAGTATTCGCAGGTTTCTTCATTACCTCATGGTCAATCATCATCTTTATGAAAATCTATCTATGTGAACGCCACCCGGATTGGAAGCAACTGACCCACGTAAATTGTCCATTCCCTCATTCTGTCGCTATCGTGGAAATTATCAGTAAGCCCACTGTCAAGTGTCCCTAGCCTGTTGTTTCCACTGACTTCCCTCACTAGCCGATTGTATATCAGATATTTTCCTGATAGTTGCTCCTCTCCGACTTCTGTGGGGCATTACAATGCCAAAGGCGCAACATCGACTCCTCACCGCAATATTTTCTTCAAATATTCTGACGACTATAATCAGTGTCATTCACGACGCCGAAGTGATCAATCCCAATTTCACCACCGTAGGTATCCTCGCGCCAATCCAGGTAAGCCAACCGATTCTTCCATTCCATTGTGTCGTGCTGTACTGAATCTTTCACTACAGGCAGCAGTCGCTTTGATCGTCTGCAATCTCTCTGTTCTCGTCACGTGGGCATTTAGAGTCATTCGAAGACATAACGAAGAAGATGAAGATGAAGGGACACCTCACTACACAATCACCACCCTCAACATCAGTTTATCCGTTACACGTTCACGTTTCCCTCCTAGTAATGACGATTACGACTCTTCCAATGCCGCACTAGAACGCCAACAAGAGCAACAACGACAAAAACACCAATATCATTATCAACACCACCATCAAGATGGAGGATATCTCTCCACAAATTCTAATATTGACACAGGGGCAGATACGTCCGATAAACGCAACAATACCCTCGCATCGATGGAGAGCTTTCCTAGAAAATATTGTCATCCGGAATTCCCAACTTGACCACTTCCTTATAAACAGGAACAAAAGCGTCACAGAAACTCTTTCTGACTCTGATGTCCCCCCTCATGAGTATACTTACTCGTCACCCACACAATGCGGTTCGGCCCTCATCCATTTACACGGATATTCGGTCAGGGGGTTTGTCCTCAATCTGCAGGGGATGGCCGATTGCATTTGCAGTGGCACCTCCAAAATCAACATTGCTGATAGCGCATCCGATGCGAATGTGCGGCCGATATCAGCTCATCATCTTGTACAAATGTATTCTATACGCTGTATATAATTTTTGGTCCTTAGGTAGAAGTTTCGCCACCACATTTAGTGGTATCATGTACTTGTTGTACTTTATAACGATCCATTCATTAATCCCAAATTACAATCCAGCTAAAGCCTTGGCAGAACAAATTCAGTCCATTGAAGAACGGGAAGTTACAGAGTCCATTTGAGATTAGGAATCAATCCTAGGGTTTGCTACAACTACAAATGTGAAAGGAAGAGATACGCGGGTATATCCATAGCCATGAATGATGAGATAGATTGAATGAAAACATGTCATGAAAGGTCGTTGCATAATGCTAGCCTGAAGGTGAGGAGAAAGAGGATGATGATGATTCGGAAAGAGTATGTGAACGATTCAGAATGAAGGCTAGCATAAGTCATAATGAATAGCAAGCAGAAGAGTGCGGTGAATGACGGCGGATTCCAGCAGCAATAACCGATATCAAAGCACAAGTGATTGTTCTACTTTGATTGAGAGCTCTGTGAGTGAGTACCTGCTCAAGATGAGGCCAAAGATACGATGAGATGCGAAGCAAGCCTGAGAGTGGCAAGTAAGTAACCTGTATTTATCCACGAAAGCGGGAAATGGGAACCCACCAACTTCAGTTCCTGGAGGAGCCCCGAGCAGAACAACTTTCTCGCAACGACATGAGAACTTCTTGGATCTTCTTCACCTTATCCCCAGTCGACATCTATATAAAGGAAGAGAACGAAATTACTCAGACGATATGTTGTTGAAAGATGATTCGATGAAATGACCCACTGCATAGAACCGGTGCATGAATTCCTTCCGTTCTGGACTAGCTGCCTCTCGCCGAGCTATGTCCTCGACGAAGGAATAAGGATCTTCGTGATAAAGAGTCTGAGTCCTCAGTTCATCCTTCCAAGGATCACTTCGAGAGGTTTCATCTGAACGAACAGGTTCATTTTGAAGTACTGCAGGTTGTTTCATATCCTCTTGCGGCCATCCATCGTTTTTTGCAATTCCCCATCCCGAATACTCAGGTACATCTCCCCACCCATTCTCCGCATCGTCGTTGACAGCTTCCTTTGCCCAAATGTTGTCCGCTTCAGCTACACCCCACCCGTCATCATTATCATTCGCATTGCCCCAACCTTCATTGTCGTCAGCGTTTTGCCACCCACTGACAACAGGCCAGCTTCTGTATTCTTCATCAGGATCTGGATACTGGATGAAGAATTGCTCCATCGTCGGAGGGTCTCTTCCTTCATCGGCAGCAACGATGCCCTCTCGCCAGTAGGGAACAAATAAATGGAGGCGATCGACTCGGGTTTGTTGCTCCCAGGCCTTGAAGTTGGCGGGCGTAGGCTTAGGAGCTGGTTCCCATGCGTATAGATCCACCGGTTCCCAGCATCCTGACTCAAAGGTCACAGCTCGGTTTTGAGTTGCCTGAGCATGGGCTTTCTTCGATTTTGTCTTGGGTCTCTTCGATCTTGTGGGGCTTTTACCGTCTTTTTCTTTGCGGCGGGGACGTTTTGAGGAGGAAGGTCTAGGGTCCATGGTAAAATGAAGAGATGGAGGTGAGTGGAGGTAAAGATGCGAGGAGAGGTGAGAGTGGTAGCGAAGAGAAAAGCGCAGATTTGGGTCGCCTAGTGGTGGTAGGCCATTCAAAATCGGAACCAATTTCACCTCTGAAAAAGGTGATACGAGCGTCTATCCGAGTTGCGGCCCGGCGAATACCACCATGTTTGCCCAAATTGGTAATCAATGTCAAGAACCATCCTTGGATTAGGTTGCTGATGTGCTGTGCACGCCAAAGCTGCGTGTAACAGAATCGCTGCTGTGCTGAACTCAAACACACTCGCGAACGATAGTATAAAATAGAGGTCTCGATTATACAGTACTCTAAAGATGCCAAAGTCCCACATCCGCACAAGATTAGAATACATAAAGTCCATGTAAAATTCCTTACGTTGCTCCTGGTAATGGATCTACCCAAGTTCCATTCGGCCACAACGTAGCGGGCATTGTAAAATCACCAGAATTGCCATTACTGACAAACTATGGGTCGGCAATCAGTTTATCGATACAATTCAACGAAGGATGGACACATACCGCGAGGCGGAAAAAATGAGGTATACCAACTTCGAGCACAGCCAGTGAGAAGTTGAGTGCAGTTCCAACATATCGTTCAACATCATCCACAAGAAGAGCGAAGGAGTCGAATCCTTCACTGGGGTCTGGTAAAGGATTCCAGAATATGGTTTGGCTTTGTAAAGGAATCGAAGCATTGTATGTTGAGGAGTTAGTAACGAAAGATGGCAGTGCTGACCCAGCAGTTCCATCCCGTTGTAGCTGCGAGAAGACATAACTGAGATTGGATATTAGACGTGGTAAAACAATCCAAACTCACATCAGCTGATGTTTGCAGAATAGAGTCAAAACCAAACGCAGCAATGCCGTTCAAAAACATGCCCAGCAGGAATCCCTGATAGACTGCAGACGGTCTGGTAGGAAATCCAGTACCAGGGATCAAGACCATAGCTAAAATATAATGGTGAAGTCTGAACTCCAACCCCGGTAACTGTGATATGACCAGGATGATCAATCCTCCGGTAGCATACCAGAAGAAATAGTGAGGAAGCCATCCTGTTTTTCGAATAACTCGCACTTGATTGAGAGCGAGTACAACTACGACTATCACAATGATGACCAGAGCCGTGACTGCGCCTCGTCGGCTCTTAATATCGGAAGCGACTAATCGGTCGATTGGAATCTTATCCATGGTAATGTTAGTGAGGACCCCAGTCCAATATGTTGCCAAGTACCATACTGTGGCTTCGATAGGAGCGTTGCGGAAGGCAGGCATGGTAAATCGGAAGGCAAGTCTCCAAAATGCATAGGCAACGAACAAAGCAGGGAGAAAAGATCCGAATGCTTCGTCAAGGGGAGGCGGACTTGCACGAGGTTGGGAGAATAGTGTGACATGCCAGAAGCCAATGCATACTAAACACCAGTAAGTAACGATAGGTTTTGGCCTGAGGACCAAGAACAAGAGCACTGTGATCAAGATGTTGAAAGCTAACGCGGGATTGCGGAGATCTTCGCAATGCGATAACGAGGTACTGGATAAAAATTGGAATGATAGAGGGAATGTGGAAGGGAAACCTATTGAGGTCAATCCATTGGCAGTCAATGGCAAATAGTTGGTAAAGTTTCCAACGAGCTGGAGAGAAGCGCAACCTCCTTTGGAATCGCTGATCAAACCTCTATTCAACAGGATGTTCAGTGAGATTACAGAAGAGTGATATAAATATAGTGAACTCACGCTTGAACAGCGGCTGCGCAAATGAAACTGTCGCCTCGGTAAACACCATCGGGATCACCTCCGCCTACAAGCAGGGGAACGAGGTCAACTTGTTCATCACCGACCGTTCTTGGATTCTGGAGAACGACTGATTTGCACTGTGCAGGACATCTGAAGTCGAATGTTGAATTATCGAATGGAGCACATGCAGCCCCATCTAACCCGCAACCGTCGTTTTGGGCCCAGTAGGTCGCTGTGCAGCCAATGAATGAATCGGAGGGGGTCAAGAAGGATTGTGCTCTAGAGAAGAAGGCGAAACCTATGATGTATCCTATCACAAGGACCACAAATAGCCATGGGTTCGTAAAGGGGCGGGTCCACCGAATGAGGTAGGACTCGATGGAAAGCTTTATAGAGTGTCCCTTGAGGTGATAGGCACGGTCTAAAATGGGTGTGGGGTCTACAGAACAGATATTTAGATATAAAAAGCAGGAGATGTGTGCACTACGCACTTGGGAGATCGACCTTAGGTCTCGGACCTCTAAAATAATTCCACACTTTCCTGACCCGCGGGTTTCTGGAAGCTACTGCTTTACCATAACGTATGAACCAGGGGATATGCGGTTGTTGGGGTGAATCTAGAAAGTCCAACTGCACACGCTGCGTGGTTGAAGTTGAAGATTCGAGTTTGGGTGTTGGGGGATGATTGAGAATGCTCGGAGATTTGGTGTCTGAATCTATTGGTGTGATATGCGATGAGCTGCCACTGGATGAGCGGGTTGACGATTCCATCCCATGAAGTCAGAGAGAGGGATAAGTTAGAGCATGAAAGGAATGGCTGAAGAGTGTGTGTCTGGTCTGGATATTCGTGTGCTCGAGGTCTTCCACTGGGCTTGCTTGGTCTATACTTAGAAGTCAACTCAAGCCAACCGGCCATCGGCATCTCACACCAGGACCCACATCTTGGTTACGACCAACATCCTCGTCTGGTTTATTCATTCCGTCTCATTCTAAACGCGACTAATTGCAGGCAATAGTACTGTGTTGAACGAATCCAAGCGTCGTTGAATCCATGTGCCAAAGATTCAATAATATTGGTGCCGGAAATTGCCTGCCCAAAGCCGTACATAGCAAATGGACTCACAGCTAAAGAAAGAAGACGAGACACGCATCTCACAATATTGCTCTTTTCTTCTTCCATCACACGCACAGATACAATGGCTGCACCACCCGAGATGACGACGCTCGACATTTCTGGCAAATATTTCATGGTGAGGTGTCTGCTCCCTTCGTCGGTAACGGTTGTAATATAATAATTCACATTCGCATCAAGAACAAGACTTTGAGCGATGATACGGATGAGATTCTGCGCTTGCAAGGCGTCGGCTGGTTTCTGCGAAAGGCACTTGCTACAGCCTGGGTTTATCTTGATATAACACACTATAAAGACGAGAGCGGGGTTGAACATGTTGACATCGTCCAGACACTCAGCGGCGGTATATCAGGGACAACGGAATTGCGCACATTAGATTGGAAAGAACGCCTTCATGAAGATTACATCTTCGGAGCGGTAGTTGGGAAGTCCAGAAGAATCCAACTCGAGGATATAGAAATTCCGTATTTGAAGGAGGGCTGGACGGACGATGTGAAGGAACATGGTGCCATTAATTCATACGTTCAAAGTGACACAGCTAAGAGTGGAACTTCATGGATCGCAGAGCAGGTATGTATCTACTGGCCAGCTTCATGTTTCATAAACTGATAATTGTAGATCTGGGGTTTCGAGGAAATTGAGGGAGAAAGAAGACATATTAGACATGTTGATTTCATCGGTCCCAAAGGGGAGCACATACAGGCTCGTCTTGTGTATGATTACCGTAAGTCCGTTCTCTCGAACAACAGCTGTTTGTTCAACTGAGCTGACATGCTGTTTAGAAGGACCATTGTAAACACCTCAGTTTATTGGATGCTACCGCTAGATGTGTACGATATCAAATTAGGTTCAAACCGAATTGTGTTCTGTGCAAACCATCTCACCTCCGTCGCCTACTTTGGACAGGACCTTTCAATGATTATGGTAATGCTCCAATACTAACTTTAGATGGAGCTGAGAACTACTACCGATCGTGGCATTTCCCCCGCCAATCTCGTGCCTCTCATTCTTCAAGCTATTGCTGTACGCCGCTCAACTTATTCGCAGCTGCTTCGTCTCATGACACGACATCCTGGAGTCAACCACACGTGCGTCAGCTCGCACTGCTTGTTGTGATACAGATCCTTTAAAAACTGCAGTACGAAGGGTTACTGTCTTCCGCATTAGAACAAGCTTCTTTACCTTCTTAACTCCTTCAAGTCGAATCTCTTGCCACCGACCTCATCTCCTTCAAACAAAACATCGAGAACATGGCTGTCCCTGCTGAGATGACAACCCTCGATATCTCCGGACGATACCATATGGTATGTTTATGCTTGCTCACAGTGTGTACTGATCCATTAATGAACTGTTAATTGCAGAATGACGGATTAAGCGACGACACTGACGAGATCCTTCGTCTTCAAGGACTAGGCTGGCTGTTACGAAAAGCATTGGCATTGTCGCACTTATACATGAAGGTCAAGCATTTCAAAGACCAAAACGGCATTGAACGTATAGAAATCGATCAAACCCTTAGTGGTGGAATACCTGGAACTACAGAGATCCACCCATTAGATTGGAAAGATGCCTGCCATGAAGATCATATCTTCGGTGCAGTATATAACAAAGCTAGGAGAGTTCATCTGGAAGATGAGATTAAATCACCTTTTTTGAGGGCTGGATGGACTGATGACGTTGAGAAATTTGGGGCAATTAACACGATGGCTGTGAGTGACCCTTCGAAAGGTGGAAAGAAATGGGTAGCGGAGCAGGTATGTTTACTTTGACCGGATACCTCTCCTTGCTTATGATGACGAGGTGTTGACGATATGCTTTTGACAACAGGTATGGGGATTTGCATTGATCAACGGAGAGAGGCGACACACAAGACATGTTGCATTTGTTGGTCCTAATGGAGAGGTTGTGAATGCAAAATTGGTATATGATTATCGTAAGTCATATTGGATGTCTAGCTTTACCTGAATGCCACTCATTGTCTGTGATTTGACAGAGGGACCACTATAATACACCATGCGCGCTTATTTCCCGTTCAATTCTTAGGTATCATTGTATCGTAGATTCTGGAGGCACCATAAACATCAATCTCAATTTCCGTTCTCAAGGTTCGAATAAGCTGTGCGGCGAGCCATGAGCTCTAACTATGGACAAGAACGCGCATCGCAATCAAGATCATCATGGCCCGAGGTTATTATTTTTCTCCCCGCATTCAACTGTTGAGCTTACGATAGGGGCACAACCCAATCCCAAAACACCATTTGCAATGACCGCAGGCGTTCAATAGATGTCATTGCATACGTTTGCTTCCGCTAAGTTTGTCTCCTTGGAATTTGTCGCGGAAGCGAGTTTGGGATAGATGACCTAGTACTACTAGTGCGGCTCTAAAAGAGGAGAGGGGATATGTTGTTATCTCGCTATCTCGTTTCCTTGCGTTAACACTGACATTGGAAGGCTTCTCTCTTTTACCCCCTCACAATGGCAGCACCGCGTGATTTGACAACTTTGGATATCAGCGGCAAATGGACGTTGGTGAGCACTAGTTTGAACTATAATGTTTGAAAACATGCTCATGGGCTGGGGATGAAACTGTAGAACAGAAAATTGAGTGATCCCATGGATGACATTCTTCGTCTTCAAGGCATAGGTGTACTGAAGAGGACCGCCATGGGCATGGGTACTGCACATCTCACCGTGAAACATTATAAGGACGATCAATTCATTGAACACATTGAGATTGGTCAAAAATATGGAGGGGATGGCGATTCAAATGGAAAGATTCCGGGATCAAAAGATATACGGATTTTGGATGGAGAAGATCGTCGATTTGAAGACCATCTCATTGGACCTGTTGTTGGAAACTCGAGAAGAGCTAGTATCGACGAACTTGAGAGTGAGTTCTTGCAGAGTGATTGGGAGGGTGATGTTAGGAGACATGGTGTCATTGCTTCATCTATGCGGGGAGATACGAACAAAGGGACGAAAGAGTGGATCTCTGACTTGGTGAGTCTATCGTTGCGACGTTATATGTATCCCTGCTGATTGCGCTGGTCCGTAGGCATGGGGTTTTGAAAATGTTAAAGGAGTAAGAAGATATACCAGACGTATCAGCTTCACTGGCCCCAAAGGAGAAAAGCATTATGCACGCCTGGTTTATGATTACAGTAAGTAACTCGCATACAACGTAACCTACATTTAACCACCGACTACTTTCACAGAGGGACCTTTGACAGAAAGCGATGAAGATGAGTTCTAACGTGAAGTAGAAAATTCTTCCTGCATTACAATCCTCAGCATTCAAATTCCGTGTGTTGACCAAACGACTGTCATTTACCTTTATTTTACTTATGATTTGGGCGGAAATATCGAGATGATCTTCCATACTGCATCCTTTCCTCTTTCCCAAGCCTGAGGTCCTCTACTCTCATCACCACCAAATTCAACCATTAACCCATCCTTTGACCATTCACACCAAATGTTTATTGAGCCACTGGAAGGTCCAGCACCTCCACCTTTTCGATCTGGCTCTCCCAATGTTTCGACAAACTGCTTCCCAGTTGTTTCAGGTGTGATAGAGAACGTCGACGGTCGTGGTTTATCCTTCTCTTTGTCCTTAACCTCCAATGGTGCTAGTTCTATGACCAGCGGATTCACTGGATACGACGAGTATGTCTGTGTGAGTGATGAAGTTGTCTTGGGTGCTGGCTTTGAAGATGAGTTTGCTGAAGTATTTGTTTTTGGTGGCGGGTTATTATATAGATCCAGTCCATCCAAGGCGAGCTTTTCAATCTTTAGCTCGTCTAACTTCAACCCAGTCTTTGGTTTGTAATCGTTGATAGGTGTGAATAAGAGGCTGAGTCCGAGTGAGTAGTAATTGAAGTAAACTGCATCAGAATATGATTTGACTTCTGGTGTTGTTGTCGATATAGGTATAGATGATGCTAGTGAGTTTATGTAGGACTGTAAGTCTGGAGAAGATGGTTTCAATCCAAAAAGACTTTTGAGGTCGATGGTAGAAGCGGAAGTCATTTTGCTCGAGTTTGGATGTGGTGAAAGGCAAGATAAGATGAGATCAAATGGATCTGAGATTTATTTTCACGTGTTAGGTAGCGGAAGCAATCACTGAATCTGGGGATTGCTGCTTGACCTCATTTCAGTTTGGAGAGCTCGTCGCTCGCAACGACTAACATCTTTAAAGCGTCGACACAGGGAAGATGGATATCAAACCTTCCACCTCTGCTTCTACGGATACCCCTCAGCGACCCAGTTCAATGTCCAAGCCACGCATTGAAGAGGACGTACCAAAACCAGGTTACATCCACAGATTTCTCCTTTTCATATTCCGCTTTGTTTTGCGCAGAGCTAAACCCTTTGCACCTCATCTCATCCCTCTCATTATATTCACCCTTGCAATTCCTGTTATCCTATTTTTGAGCTGTAGTGCTGGCTGGTTTGTTTGGAGAAGTATTGCAGTTGGGTGGGAAGAAACATTATATCTTCAATACGGGTAGGTCTCTCTCTCTTCGCATACATTGCTTGTTCATTAAATCTTGCTACAGAGATGGAGGACAACCATACGCTAGTACCTCTTTGCCCCATTTTAGCTCACAGCAACTCTACGACATCTCCTTACATCTCATAGTTCCTCTCTCGGAGTCCAATGTTGCTTTGGGCAATTTCATGACTACCTTGACTTTAGTCACAACAGCCAACAAGACCCTAGCTCATATTCGTCGTCCTGTAGGTTGAAATCTGCTCTCTGAACAATCAACCAGATCTGACGGAATGGTTCAAGGCAATCATAATGCCCAAAGGGACATTACTTCGTTTAATATCCCCTCCCTCTAGTACAATTGCTCTCGACATTCCTTTACTTTCATCTTTTGAAGTAAGCTCATCTTCGGTCATTGCGAACATTGAAGTAGGCCGGCATGATCAATGGAAAGGCATCGGTGTCGGTCATGGTAGGGAACTGAGTGTTGCCAGTGCTATCTTAAGGGGAGTGGTGGTCAACAAAGGACTTCGGTGGGTTTCTTTACATCGTTTGCACTTGTCGATTCTCACAAGTTTGTCACAGAGGATTGATAACTCGGTTCCCACTACTGACCGCAATTACCTCGTCGCTGATATTCTGCTTCATCTCGTTCATCATTTTGGCATCTTGTCTGCTTCCTGCGATTGAATGGAAGTTCCCTCAAGATAATGATGAAGTACCTGAGACAGATGCAACTCTCGATAAACCTCGGAGGCGCTTCAGACATAGCAGGGAGACTACAGCTGAATCACTTTCGGAGGAGAAAGGCAAAAGGAGACAAACCGTGAAAAGAAGTCGAAGTGCAACGACACCTAGGCGAGCTTCCGTCAGTTTCGATTCATTTCCAAGACTGGAAGGAGATTAAATGCGTCTATCTATACAGGAAATCAAGGTAGAAGAGACTTTCCAGCCATTCCCCTCAGCTTCTTTGCCTTCGTCGTCTTCTGTACCATTGCGGAGGAGACGTTCCCGACTGTCGCTGACATCTGACTCGGAGATTTGAGGCCCAGAGACATTCATTGTATTCTATGTTCTCGTAGTTTGTATTACTTATCATCACATAGCCGCGGACAATAATCGCATTCTTAATACGTCGCTGTCAACAGCATGTAATTGTCAATGTGCTAGAGAAAAGTCTGAGTAATAGATACGTTAAATGCAGAGGTAGAGTTAAGTTGTAAGTAAATGGGTATAATTAATATCCAGTAGATCTAGCAGAATATGAATATTATATATATGAATGTCCGTCCGGGCAACTCCTTTACGATGAGTGGTCTTTCTCCTCCTCTTCCTTCTTCTCTTCCGATAGCTTTGGAATTTCATCTTTCTCTTTCTCTGGTGAATCCCCCTCTTCCTTCACCTCTTCCTTCACCTCTTCCTTCACCTTCTCTGTCTCTGCCTTGATCTCGGGTTCTTTAGCCTCCTCCTTCACCTCGACTTTCTTTGGTTCTTCAGCTGCTACCGCCTCTTCCTTAGCAACAGGCTTCTCACTCTGCTTTGAACTTGAATCCCCCGAAAGTCCCTTCACCAAATCACTAGCCTCATCCCCTCCCAACCCCAACTCTTCAACCAAAGCCAACAAATCATCCTCTGTAACATCTTCCACATCATTTATCCCAAACTCTTTCAACTCCTCTCCGAGACTATTGATGGGTGCTTCGTCCCCTTCTCTTCTCGGCTTCGTCGATGACTTGGATTTGAGTGGACTGGGTTGAGGTGAAGGTGTATTGTATTTGGGGTGCATTTGGGCTGGTGAATATGCTCCTGGTACTCCGACTGGTTTGGCTTCTAGAGCTGGTTTCTCATCTGGGTATTCTTGCCATTCCTCATTTCGACGGAGGAATGTATCCAGTTCGCCATATTCAACGGCTTCTTCACTGAAAGAAAGGATGTTTGAAGTGAGAATATTTACACTGCAATTAATGAAAGTGAACGTACAAGTCTCCAAATGTCTGTTTCAATATTAGAACATTAGTCCGTGTTGGGATGAAATGTGGAGGAACGTACCCCTGGTAATTTACCACCTACGAGGATTCCAGGAAGTTGTTGCTTGTCTGAAATGAATTATAGAATGAGAATGAGGAATGACGTCGACGAGCTTTCGAACCTAATCATACTCACCAGCTGGGGCCTTTCTTCTCCATAACTTCTTAGCGTCTTCGTCTGATGCCAGATCATACGAAGTAAAAGGTATCTTCTTGACCTGCAAGACCCTTAGAAGGAATTCTAAACCACATAATGGTAAGCATCATTGTCATCAACTACCTCGGAGGAAGTTTGGTATGATTTACCTTGACGTTGTCTGAGAGCAGGCTGAGATGCAATTGTAGTAAGAAAGAGTTGAATGGGAGGGGGAGCCATAGTTTGTTAGTATAAATGTGTAGACTTCAAGTTAGATTGTGGTTGTGGTCACGTCGGTTGCTAGACTCTTGATAAATGACAATGAAGGACTCGGGAATGAGCGGGCCGTTATTACCGTTTTCATTTACCCTCGATCTCATCTCAATCTCAGTTTCTTACCGTCACTCCAACTACCACCTTGATATTGTACCAGCTCATTCAACAGTAATCTTGAGAAAATGCCACCGTCTGTGCTCGTAGTTTGTCTTGGAAATATCTGTCGATCTCCGATGGGCGAAGCAGTTTTAAAACATGTCGCTAAAGAGAGAGGTATCGACATCCATGTCGATTCTGCTGGGACTGCAGCTTACCATGCTGGAGAAGATCCAGATGATAGGTGAGTGTCTTAACTACATATATACTTTAAATTCAAGATATTTATGATTGCTGACAACTTCTTAGGACTGTGGCCACTTGTCGTAAAGTATGTACCCATGCTACAATATGCACTGGAATCCGATACCATTTCACCGATATGTGCTTATGGTTCCTCGTTTAGTATCAAATAGCTATAAATCATCACGCAAGACAAGTCACACAATCAGATTTCAAGACTTTCAGTCATATCCTCGCATCCGACGAAGCAAACCTTCGAAACCTACATAACATGAAACCTCGAAATGCAACTGCTGAAGTAAGATTATGGGGATCATACCTCGATGATAAAGCTATCGAAGATCCTTATTACGGCGGAAATGTAAACTTTCATGTTTCCTTTCACAAAGTAGAGCAGGCCATTGACAAGTTTGTTCAACTTATAGAAAGGATTTGAACGTGTCTATGAACAATGTGTTCGGTATTCTCAAGCGTTCCTTGACGAAGTTGTTGGAAAGTCTCATCATGAACCACATGCCCCCAGTGTAGAGGAACCTAACTTGTGATTAGGTGCCCTCTTATGGACATTACACTTTCACCTCATCTTGTATCATCGGCCACAATACCCATTGTTCAGTGTATAAAAGAAACATACCATTAGACATTTCTACTAGCCCATTGATCACTTGACTTGGAATTTAGAATGTATGAAGTTATGCATCATTGAAAGAATGAAAGCATGCTATAGCTACAGACAACGAGATTGAACTACGTTCCGATCCTCCCAGACTCCACCAAAGAACAAAAATGCCCAACAATTTAAAACTTGAAATTCCGATTCTGTGAACATTTAATGATGTGTAGGCATGTCCACAGATGCCTTGCTTCCAATAGCATCCTCTGCCTTCCACAGAGCAGTGGTCGTCTTGTTCTGAGTGTAGAAGTCAATTCCACTAGAGAAAGAACACAAAGTACATGCATATCAGTATCAGAAATATTGAAGGAAAATCATGAGATACGTACTTTCTTCCGTAGAATGGAATGTCACCCAAGAAACTAGCCTTGTTACCGCTCCAGGAGAACATGGGCAAAGGTACAGGAATAGGAACATTGATTCCAACTTGACCAACTTCAACCTCGTTCTCGAACTTCCTAGCAGTAGCACCACTTTGAGTGAAAATGGCAGTTCCATTTCCGTAAGGGTTGGCATTGATGATTGAGAGGGCTTCGTCGAGGGTATCAGCAGTGATCACAACGAGCGCTGGGCCGAAGATCTCTTCACTATAATAACGACTAGTAAGTCAGGGAAAGGCAGAAAAAAGAGACGAAATAACACACCGATAGCAACGCATGTTGGTGGTAGCTTCGATGATAGTAGCCCCAACCCAGTTGCCGTGAGGGTATCCTGGGACTTCAATTCCTCGTCCGTCAAGAAGAATCTTGCCGCCTTCCTCCTCAGCTGAAGCGATCAATGAATTCACCCGCTTCTTGGCAGCTGGGGAGATGACAGGACCGCTACAAAGAAAATCATTATATCAGAAGACAGATGAAGATCCGGTTTACTCATTAACTTACAGGTCGGTGCCAGCTTCGAATCCTTGGTTGACCTTCAGCTTCTTTGCACGTTCAATGAGTTCAGGAAGCCATGACTGAGCACTTCCAACAAGGACAGCTGATGTTATCAAGTCAGTAAAATGGTTGGGGTATCGCACAGCATGTCACTTACCAACAGAAATAGCCATGCAACGTTGACCAGCAGCTGAAAGAAGTCGTCAATGTGATATAAAATATAGGAATCATACAAATTTGCTTACCACCAAAGGCAGCGCCGATAAGTGAGTTCAATGTATGATTCTTGTTAGCTGTCAGAAATAGGTTAGAGAATGAGTAGGCAGAACATTATGAAAGGGGTGTACATACCGTCCGGCATAACTACTGCGTGGTTCTTAGCACCAAGGTTGGCCTGAACTCGTTTACCAGTCTTACGTCCCCTGCAATGATAGCAAGATATTAAGAACTTTTTGTTTATTCCCTTGGGTTTGACGGAAGACCGACCTCTCATAGATGTGTTTACCTGCACGATCACCACCGACAAAGCTAATAGCCTTGATAGAAGGATGGTCGCAGATGGCATTAACAGTGGGGACAGTGCCGTGAACAACGTTCAAGACGCCATCGGGGAGACCAGCTTTCTGGCAGAGCTCAGCAATGATCATGGCAGCCCCAGGATCACGTTCCGAAGGTTTGAGAACGAGAGTATTTCCGGTGGCAATAGCCATGGGGATCGTCCAAAGGGGAATCATCCTGGAAACTTGTAAGACAAAGAATATACAAAGATGCCTCTGATCCGACTCACGCAGGGAAATTGAAAGGTGCGACACTAGCGCAAACACCGAGAGGTAGTCGCCTGGTATAGGTGTCCATATCCTTGGACACTTGAACCTGATGTCAATCACCATATACATGTAATAATCAAGACGGTCAAAAGTACCTTCGAGTTGATTCCCCAACAAAGCGGTGGGGATACCAGTTGCGGTCTCAGCGACTTGGAGTCCACGGAGAAGATCACCTTGTGCATCTGAAAGCGGGCTATCAGGAAGTGTGACAGTTATGTGAGTTCGTAAAACTGACCAGCATATGTCTTGCCCTGTTCAAGCACAATGCTATCAGCAATGGAAGAGCTATGTTTACGCAAAAGGTTCTGGAGTCTAGTGACGAAAGATGAGATTGAAGTATGTCGGGATAACAAAAGCAACTTGCTCAAGAACAAATCGTTGACGAGTGAGAACGCTTGAACGACTCCATGATTTGAAAGCATGAGAAGCAACTGAGACAGCCTGCTCAAATTCTGCAGAGGTTGTCTCTGGTACTCGAGTCAAGAGCGTTTGTGTAGCCTGTGCAGAAAGTCAAATTCAGATGGCGGTCAGGATAGACGAATGGATGGACATACAGGGTCAACAACATCGATCCATTCGGAAGCCTTGCTCTCAACAAATTCACCACCAATGAAGTTCTTGGTGTTTCCACCAGTCGCACTGGTTCCCTTCCATTCAGCGGAGAGTTGTTCAGCTTTCGAACGGGCGGTCGTACTCAAACCTGCCAAAGGGGCATGCGAAGCAAATGATCGCGAACGAATAGCGTTGATTCGGACGACACTGGGGGGCATTTTAGAAGACGATTTGGCGAAGAAGGGGGAGTGAATTGTGGGTGTTGGTGTTGGTGTGAGTCCTTATAAATACAGAGCTGAGTGTGTTCCGGACGCGGGGAGCCCTTCCTGCAGTTTCCCGGCTAATTTGGTGAAACTATCATGGGGTCGTCTGGGGTTGCTAAATTACCATTCCGGGTGATCATTTATCCTCTTCTCCGCATCACGTGCGTTCGACGCGTTGGACAGAAATGGGCCTGCTTTCGTTGCTGTGTCCACTCTCTTTTCTTCCGCCACATCTCTTCTTCGCGAATTGACGCGTTCTTTTCCTCCATTCTACTTCTGAGTGGTTCGTTTTGTCTTGAACACACTCTACATGTAACATAGCGCGGTAGGAGAGGATGTTATACGCTAGTTTCCGTTTCTGCACCGAACAGAACTCATGACATTGGAACACAAGAATTACAGATTTCCATTGATATTCCACCAATTCGACTAGTCTTTCATTCGTTCCCTCAATCATACTGTACAGCTTGTCTTACTTGTGCTTATGATCGACGTCCCTGGTCGGCATTATTGATGGCCACATTCGGCCGTTGCAGTAGTCGAGTACTTCATGAACATCTCGACATTGTAACTTCATGTACACACTCACTCTGAACAACAGTATCGACGACCCTCGGGCTCCAATAGTCAATGCATAGGCACAGAGCTTGTCAATCTATATAAGCGTGTAGTTGTCAATGTTTGACCTGACGAGTGATCGCCTAGCTACCACGTGTAAACGAGGGCAAAATGTACTATCCGAGTTCTTTTCTTAGCCATTTACTCCCTTTCTCCTTCTCTCCCATCTCTCCTTTCCCTCTCAGTCTCCTCGTCGTTCGTTACACACCCACACTCCTTTCTATTCCCTTTTGTAAGCCATGGCTTCACCAACGGCAGGGAGCCAGAAACCGTACTCCCAAGAAGCTGGCTCAACCACCAGCCTTCTGGCTTCGACGTCAACACCTCCAAGTCCTATGTCACCTCGAGGCGCACCATCCCTAAGAACGGTTGCGAGCAGTTCCTCACTTGTACGTTGCCATAGCACACACGTGCGAATACCCAGCTTTTCGGAAGATTGACTGACCGTTACAGGATTCCCGGTATGCGTCTGCTGGTGACAACAGAGGTCCCATCCCATCATCAATATCTGACAAGGCAAGTTGTGCTCTTTATGCAAAGAGCTAGTTTTCCCAAGGGGATGCGTTTGTTTTCTAATCATATGTTACAGTTTGCGCTTGCCCCCGATCCTTCCTCTTGGGGTGGTAACCTTGATGTCAACTTCCGTGAACCTGATGACTATCTTCACAACCCCGACCCTCGTCGAGATTACAAGACTGACAAGGGTGGAACTATCTTTACCGTCCGTGGTATTGCAAATCTTGGATGTCTTCTCATCTTGGGACTTGCTATGACAATGCTCTTGTATGCCAAGTTGCCCAGTCATAATTAGTATTAATACTAACCATACTCTTCAGCGCCGGTTTCCCAATAGTATCACATTTTACCAAGAAACCTCAGTCAGTCAATGGCGGTTTCAACTTGGGCGGCATGAATGCAACCGGACAAGTGCCAGACATGACTGGCAATTGGGGTCTCATCGACCTCGATACTCCCAAGGAGGTCTACACCAAAAAGAACTACATAGATGACACGGAATGGCAACTGATCTGGAGTGATGAATTCAATGTTGATGGTCGAACTTTCTACCCCGGAGATGACCCTTATTGGGAGGCCGTTGACTTACATTACTGGCAGACGAATAACATGGAGTGGTATGACCCCGCGGCTATTACCACTTCCAACGGATCCTTGGTCGTTACGCTTTCGAGGAAGGATACCCATGATATGCAGTATCAAGGTGGAATGATGTCAACGTGGAACAAGTTTTGTTTCACCGGCGGACTGGTTGAGACTGCGGTTGTCTTGCCGGGTATAAACAATGTGGTTGGCTTGTGGCCTGCCATCTGGACCATGGGTAACTTAGGTCGTGCTGGATATGGTGCAAGTTTGGAGGGCATGGTGAGCAAGCACACGATGACCTTTTTGTAGGAAAGTACTAAACTTTCTTATTAGTGGCCCTACACATATGACTCATGTGACGTTGGGACACTGGCGAATCAGACAAAGGACGGGCTTCCTGTTGCTGCTACCATAAATGGTGATCCCTCTAACAATGACGCTTTGTCTTATTTGCCTGGTCAACGTCTGTCGAGATGCACATGCCCCGGTGAATCCCATCCTGGACCTATGCATAGTGATGGAACATACGTTGGTCGTGCTGCTCCTGAAATCGATATATTCGAGGCTCAGGTATGCATCCTAGTACCGATTTTTTTTCGTCGCTTTCGCTAACTCTAGATGTTAGATTACGGGAGAACCTCTTTCTGGACAAGTTTCTCAGTCTGCGCAGTGGGCGGTGAGTTTCTCAGCTATATCATATTCCTGCCTCTTCAGCTCATTATTATTACCAGCCCTTCAACGAGCATTATGAGTGGTTTAACACTACCGACGCTCTCATCATTCCAAATACGACTTCGACTTTCCTTAACCCGTATATGGGTGGTGCATTCCAGCAAGCAACGTCTGGTGTCACACAGTGCAGTCAGTGCCAGAGTTTTGCATAAATTGAGTGTTGCGAAGGCGCTGACGAACGCATATTGCTCACATTACTAGATCAAGAAGCGTATGAACTCACTGGTAACCAATTCGCCGTCTACGGTGTCCAATACAAACCAGGTTTCGATGGCGCGGTATGTGATTTACTCTATATGTGTTATGTGGACTGACGATGTTTCTGTGTCAGTACATCTCCTGGATTGCCAACGATCAGCATGTTTGGTCTGTCATGCAAACTGGTATGCGCGCCGACACTCGAGTCGAGATCGGAAACCGTCCAGTCCCGCAAGAACCAATGGTAAATCTCTACATATTATGTGGTGTCAAGTCTGATCAAGACCTTCTTTTTCAGTACCTGATTGTTAACTTGGGGATGTCGCGCAATTTCGGATATGTCGATTTGGAGCACCTCACGTTCCCTAACCACATGAAAGTTGACTATATTCGAGTGTACCAGGACCCAGACGCCATCAACTACGGCTGCGACCCCGACGATTTCCCCACAGCAGCCTATATTGAACAGTGCGTAACCTCACAGTTCCCATTATGTATTGTTTGTTTTGACGCGATTTATCTTAGGTATATCGACGCCTACACCAACCCTAATCTCACCACCTGGCGAGATGACTATAAACAACCATTCCCAAAGAACAGTTTCCTTGGTGAATGTTAAGCTCAGCATTCTTCCTCATCACATTGTTTTCCGTTTCATTCTGTTGCAACGTTCAAGTTCTTTTTCTGGTCTGCATTCACATTTCGTCATCATCATCACATGGATACCCTTGCATTCGGTACCTAACACATTCGTCAAACGATTCGCCTTCACACACCTTGCATATTAATGACCTGCTTTCGTTTCATCATCTACCACACAACTGACATAGTCTCATTTCTTTTCAACTCGGATTATCACATCACATCGCATTTCGTCTACCCCAATCTGTTTCTTTGCTTCTCATGGTACATCATTGCATATACTTTACGATTTTAGAGTTTTGTTTTTTTGCTTGCTTATCTTACTGGTTACATTGTTATTATGTTTGCTAGAACTCATTACGAAGGGAGAATAGAAGTTGGGGAGTAGTCTGGACATTGCTAACTTCAAAAGTCTTATGCTGTAGACTCAATAAATAGAGCATTTCAAGTGTTTAAGAATAAGATAAGACGTTTGAATATAAATACAGGTGGCGGGAGACACTTTCGATGAAGGATGATGAATGCCGAGTGTTTGGTAGCCTCGAGGTTGGATCAGGAAGCGCCCAATGATCTTTAACTTACTGGACGTCGACAGTCAACTCCTTGAATTCGGGACGCTTCGTGCTTTCATGAATTAATAGAAACTGGCCCTTCAGAACGACAAGCTTTTGTTTGAATTTGACTTATTTCAGGCCACCATCAACGCTGTAACTGTGTATCATCCTGGTATGTCTACTATTACTCAGCCTTAGTAAATCCCCTGACACTTCTAATGCTGTTGTCTGCGCAGGGATCGAACTATATTTGGTGCTAGAAGCTCTTGAAGTTCAGAATGCCCGCCCCATTTAATAGGCATGCGCTAAGTGCGTTGCCCCACTGCACACACTCTGTGTCTCCTTCTCTTTGACTACTCTCGCACTTAGATTCACCTTGAGACCAGCCACTCTGCCAAACGGGTGTAATATGGAAGGTAGGTATACTAATTCATATAGTTCTTCCTCTGATTGCCTCACAAATGGTTCAAGGAGTGAATGATAGATCTGCTACATCGACGCAGGGCAGGGATAATAGCTATCGAAACACAGTGGTGCATCCCTCTATTTTTCCTCACCTTCCCAATCAGCAACAAGCTTTATTTCCGTATGGCCAACCATATCTATATCCACCTATGAATTCACTCGCAAGTTTCAATGCGCCTCCCTTTCCGTTTGGAGGCTTCGGAGCTGCAACTGCACGCAACCTACTGCAACCTTCTGCCGGCCTACCAAACCTTCAAGCCAACACAGGTCAATGGATGGCTCCTTTTGCGTCACAATTATATGGCACTCCGGAGAATCAGGGCAGAAGATCTCTTGGGACAGAAGCCGATATACGTATGCTTGTGGAGGTTTTGTTTCGGTTCAAGAATGACCGAAAGAATGCATCTGAGGCTATCGACTCTTTGCACGGAGTAAGTAATTCTAATACATACGACTTGTCTTCAATCTGATGTGACTTTTATTAAGGTTGACAACCACGACAGAAACCAGTGGTTTGTTTTATACATGAACAATTCAGCTCGGATTGATTCTAGAGTTGAGCAACTTTTCCGTGATGCCGAGACACACTCTAGCATTCGCCATCCATCTACTTCCGGAGTTGACTCGCAGAACCTCGGAGGTTCTATCACTGCCAATCCACTTTATCTCACTGCCAATGATACTAGTCGGATGTCAAAACGAGTCAGGATCCAAGAACACTCGAAGATACCCGGACATCATCTCAAAAAGAAGCGCCTCTCCGGACAGTTGCATCGGCGGCGACGACACCGTTCTTCCCTCTCAAAATCAACGAACAAGCTCGAAATGACGACTTCGACGATTGCAGGTCCTTCATGCCAACGGAGAGTCGATGCTAAGAAGAGAAAGTCCACAAGCGAGTCTAGTTGTAGTGGTGAAAGACGTAGTATCCGGTTGCGTGGTTCATTGAATCGAGAGGTAACACCACCCTCTCGCTCTCCAACGCCTCCTCCAGCACCACGAAAAGAATCATCCGAGCTATATACAAAGTCTCCTTACACTCCGGATGATCATGATTTTCTTTACAAAGCTGTTCGGTGGCTGGTCTCACAAGATCCCGCAATCTCGACAACTGCCATGATTAGATATCTTGCTGAGAAGGTACAGTCATTCCAAAATCTGAATATCCGAAAAATGACACTGATGCTAGGCACCGTTTCAGGCATCACATCATTCAGAGCAATCTTGGCGATCTTACTGGAGTCGCCATACATCCTCCTTGGATGAAATCATCATCCCTGCGAGGAAGCGTGTGGAGAAGGACTGCACGCCATCTTATAGTCCTCAGTCTAGTGACGATGAAGAACAGGATTCAAGCTCTGAAACCGACGATGATGTATCCAACTCAGATACTGCGGTATCGACTGAAACCGAGACTGATGCTGAGAGTATCAGTGGTGAGCCTTCGCCTGAAGAGGATGAAAGTAAGCTGGGAGCGTTCGGCTAAAATCATTGGGCACGTCCAGATTTTCGTACTATGGCTCGTTATATTGCATCTGTACCTGATTGGGACGAGATATCAACCAATAAGAAGAAATGGGATGACTTTGCGAAAACTGTGAGTAGATTTTATATCTTCTGCTGCTCGTGATGAATGAATGCCGAGATTTTCGAAGCATACACAGCGTTCATTTAAAGGCTGGATATGCGGGTATAACAGATACAAAGATGGTGAGAAGGTGTTGTTAAAATTTCGGGGTGCTGGTTTTCTGATTACATTGGTTAGAAATTCGTTCGCTGGTGAAGAAGTATCGTCGACATAACGCTTTGTCGCCTGCGACGAATATTCCAGCAGCGAGAACCTCCACTACCACTGCTACAACAACACTTGGGCAACAACAACACGAGTCGACTATGACAGGTGTCGGCGTCGATACCAGTGCTCATATCGGGGCGGGTCAAACTCGCATTGAGGTTGCAGGGAATCAATGTCCTCCAGGAAGATCATCTTACTCCATGTCGCTTCCACTTCCTAGGAGAACGAAGGAAAAGAGGAGTGCCCATTCATCTCTGAGCCATACCAGCGGAGACCGTGACTCTGGAAATGACTGATTGAGGACACACTTTATTGAGTATGTTGAACATCCCTGCCGTCTGTGAATATACCAGTACCTTCTGTAACATTACCACGCTTTGTTCATGTAACGCTATCATCAGTGAGTTCACTAATTGACCTGTTAAGTAAGCGCTGCTGTGTGAACAATAGGTGTCTCGTAGCGCATGGCATTCGATCGAGATCAAACAAGCCTTTGACCTTCGGTTATTTGGTTTGTTAGACTCTCTTTCACGCCGACCTGACCTTGCCCTGACGTTCCAGTGGCCCGTTCATCTCGTATAAATGTCATCTGAGGTACCATTCCCTCATAGTCAAACTCAAGTTTTCCTACCTCAACAGGCGTTGGCTATGCTAGCACAAGCTTCAAACCCCTCCATAATGCAGTCAAATTCCAACCTTGCCAACCAGATGTCGGGACTCTCAAATACCAATCCATTCGCACTACCATTCAACAATATGCAAGCAGCAGCTAATATGCTGGGCGCGCAGCAGACACAGCAAGCATGGCTCGATGCTGTTAGGCTCAGTGTCCCTGTGACCCCTGACGACGAAGAGACTTTACTGCAAGCCCTGATAGCAGCCGAAGGGAAAGGAGAGTCTTATAAGAGGGCATTTGACAGACTTCATGGGGTAAGTAGATTATTTGGATCTCTCTTCATTTGCTGACTTTCTCTATGTCTCAGGTCAACAGTCATGCCTTTAATCTATGGCGAGATTACTACCTTGAACACTCTTTTCGCTTGAACAAGATCATTAGAAAACGGAAACGTACAAGACCTGACTCCAGTGCTGATCATCCGGAAGTACCAGCCAAGACATTATCACATTCTCGAGACCCTATCGCTCAGGGTCGCCCCAAATTGGAACGTGAATCAAATGCACACGCTTCTACATCCTCCAGGAAAGAAGGTTGTAAACCGCGAAGATCAAAACATAATGCTCGTTATTCCTCTGCAGAAGCATCTGATTCAGATGGTTCTCGCTCTCCTACTCCTCCTAACGAAGTTGTAGAACGCCAACCTGGTCGGAATAAGTTCACCGACGCCGATAAGAGATATTTCACTGCTTACCTCAGACATCGCTACCGTCAAGATATCAACTTGAGTCAAACTACGATATGCAAAGAACTGGCTGAAAAGGTATGGATGATAGTATTTAAACTTTTGTCTCTGTTTTTGATATTCATTACCATCCAATTTTCTAGGCTCCACATCATTCTGCACCTTCATGGGGCCGATTCTGGGCAAACAACAGTGACAAAGTTGATGCGGTCTATGCTCATGTTTGCGAGGAGATGGACGAGGCAGAGCGCAAGCAAGAAGAGAAAAACAGGGCTAATGACAATGGTCCAGGTTATACTTCGGAAGAATGTCAAGATAGTGATGAATCAGATGCTGACGAGGATGCGCGTAATATGTCGCAGAGAGGCGAAACAATTACAGATGCAGACAGGCGTGTAATGGCACGATACATTGCTTCTGTCACTGACTGGGACGGGATGACTTCAAAGGAACGGTGGGACTCGTTTTCTGACTCGGTATGTTGACGAAGATTAGCGTTTCAATTTGTGGTATATTGATCTTTCTCTTTCCAAGTATCCTCAACGAACTATCGGCGCCTGGGCCGAAGCGTATCGTAGGTTTCGGACAGGTACGTGGACATTATCTTGCTCTAAATGACTAGCTATTAATCTGTCTGTGTAGATATCGACTCGCTGGCGGAGCAATATCGTACTCGAAATAAGAGAAAGGAATCCGTGTATAACCAAGTTGGTAGACCGTCATGGGCATCCAAGGGTAAAGGATCGGTTGTCCCTCGCAAGAGGCCGTCAGACTATGAAGGGTCTTCTCGCAAGCACCATAGGCGACAAGACGACCGTAGCGACTGATAAGTCGCATTTATCTACGCCATTACAATTTCTACTGCTGAATGCTTTTACGTCTGGAATTTCTGTAACACGATTTGTACGCTAGTATTAGTCCTGCTTAGTCTAGTATATCACTACGAGTACATATGCATAGAAATTGTACTCACTATTTCAACCAACATCGCATGAGCACGTGTACACGCGCCGGATCGATGAGGTTGAGTTAGCGACAAGCGACCGCCTATTTAGCATCCTCACTCATTGCACGACCTTCACGACCGACTTCCACCAGCCAGCACATCCTTTTCAGACTTACTCTCGCAAAGACAACGAACCATGGATGAAGAGTATGATGTGAGCACATATTATCTCTATTTCGTCTCATCAATATCCTAATTATTGTCACGGGAAGGTCATCGTTCTCGGTACTGGTCTTACTGAATGTATCCTCTCCGGTCTACTCTCTGTAGACGGAAAGAAAGTCCTCCACATGGACAGGAATGATTACTATGGCGGTGATAGTGCGAGTTTGAATCTCTCGCAGGTGCGGATCTTGCACTATCTCTCGTTTTTCCACACATCTTCATTTCGACCTTTAGCTTTACCGTCAATTCAAACCTGGTCAAGAACCACCTGCCGAGCTTGGTCGTGATCGCGATTATGCTGTTGACCTCATTCCCAAGTTCATCATTGCTGCCGGAGAGCTTACTCGTATTCTTGTCCACACCGATGTCACTCGTTACCTCGAGTTCAAGCAGATCGCTGGAAGTTTCGTCTATCGTGATGGGAAGATCTCCAAGGTTCCCAGTAACGAAATGGAAGCCGTACGAAGTCCCTTAATGGGCCTCTTTGAAAAGCGAAGGGCAAAGAAATTCTTCGAGTTCTTGCAGAGCTGGAAGGATGAAGATCCTGCTACTCATCAAGGTGATTTATCTTGGCTCTATGACTGAACTGATTGCTGATTATGGCATATTCAGGTATCGACCTTGACAAGGACTCCATGAAGGTCGTATATGAGAAGTTCGGTCTTGAGCCAGGTACTCAGGACTTCATCGGTCATGCTATGGCCCTCTATCTTGACGATGAGTGAGTACCCTCTTGCATGTATGATATCACCAACTTAGTTGGTTCCCAGTTACATCACCAAACCCGCTCGGGAGGCATATAAGCGTATCGTCCTCTACACATCATCAATGGCTCGCTATGGAAAGTCACCTTACATCTATCCTCTCTACGGTTTGGGCGAACTTCCTCAATCATTTGCTCGTCTCTCTGCCATCTATGGTGGTACCTACATGTTGGACAAGCCCATCGACGAGATTGTCACAGATGAAAGTGGCAAATTTATCGGTGTCAGGAGTGGTAACGAGACTGTGAAGGCCAAGCAGGTCATTGGTGACCCCAGTTATTTCGGTGCAGGAAAAGCAGATGGTGAGAACGGTAAAGTTAGAGTTTTAGAACAGCACAAGGTCGTCCGTGCTATCTGTATCCTCAAGCATCCCATCCCTGGTACCGATGATTCCGATAGTGCCCAGATCATTATTCCTCAAAACCAAGTTAACAGGCGTAATGGTATGTGAATTATATAACCAGTCTTCTGAACGTTCACTCAATTATACGTGCAGATATTTACATTGCCATGGTCTCTTCTACACACAATGTCTGCTCTAAGGACGTGTACGTTGCTATCGTTAGTACCATCGTCGAGACCTCAACTCCTGAACGCGAAATTCTTCCTGGTCTCCAACTTCTTGGTCCCATTTATGAGAAGTAAGTCGAAGAGATCATACCTTCATAATTTTACATACTAACAATTGTTATTCGATAGATTCGTTTCGGTGTCATCTCTCTACACACCAACTTCTTCTGGTCAAGATGACAATATCTTTATCACTCGTTCATACGATGCCACTTCACACTTCGAGACCGTGGTGGACGATGTCACTGATGTCTGGAAGAGGGTTACGAATAAGGAACTCGTGCTCAAGAAGCGCGAGGTTGAGGTTGAGGCTTAGACAAACACTCTAGTCTATGGAAACATAGATTTCTTTCATTTTCTCCTTTCTCGGTCATCCCTTCGTTTTCTGGATCTCCTCGTTTTTCATAGTATATCGCCTTAGGAAGAAGACACATCACATTTGTAACATGTTAGTTAACACCTGAACAATACATTCACATTTTTAGATCGTCGACTGGTTTAATCTCACTAGATATGCCTTAATTCAAGAAATGTCTCATTATGTAAGAAGGTCAAAAAATACTACTATCTCTGTGGATTGTCTAGAAAAACGCATTCATGTCGAACTCTGGTACATTGATATCTTGTTTTGCAGACTTCATCAAGCTCCCAATGCCAGCTTTGCGCGCAATGAAATCTCCATCCTCATCCAACTTCTTGATCTCCGGAACAGCTGGCTCTCCGTTAGGAACTGGGGATTTGACAGGCGATTCTGGTCGTGTTGGAGGCTCTGAATTGATATCCATGTCGATCATAATTGAAGCTCTCCTCCTCAATGCAGGTTCGAGGACGAATCGTGTAGTAATGGGGCTCGGTGGGGGACGGATTACGCCTCCATCAGGTATCACCACAGATGGTCTGTGGAATGACCATGATCGGACTATGTCAAGGGCCAATGCGTGACAGCCTGAAGGAATAGAATGTCAGAAACCAGAATACTCATAGGAGTTTCTACATGCTTACCCATTCGACAAAAGACTCGGGCCATTTGAAGTACAAAATTGAACTCCGTTCGACCAGATATCTCACTGGTACCCTTGGCCGTTTGGAGGGTCTTGGATTTCAACTCGGAGAACAGGAGAGCCAGACTAGGATCATCGTAATGTTGTTCACCGATCTTATCAACGGTAACATCCAGGGTAGTCGCCATATCTTGCAGAGGTGTCTATCGTATTCGTTTAACATTATACGTCGGGTTCTCCATATAGCTTCAAATGACTTACGATAAGGATCCGGACAGCAAGATCGCGCCTATGCAGCATCCAAAATGCCCAGCTCGCCAACCATCTGTTTCCTTCTTGGAAAGCAGTAGGAATTACCGTTCCCTTCAAAATATCAACGAGGATAGGACCCTCATCCCCTTCAACAGCTCGAGCGAGTGCGATGGCCAATTGGAAATCTTGCAGATTCTTGAGACACACATTGACTGCATCTTTGAGACTGCCACCTAATAAGAAGAATGCTGCTGCATACTCTGCATTTCAATGAGATGTTAGCGAGTACACTTGGTCCACGTCGACTAATATTACTAACCAAATCGTCGTTTGCTTAGAAGAGCAAATGCGTTCTTAAGGGCGGCAGTACGCCAGCGATGTTGCGAGAAGTCATTGTTAAGGAAATTCAACATGGCGTTTTGCTCTTTATGCCACGACGCTTGACGCCATAGTCCATGAACAAGCTTCACTTTGCCTAACGCAAAATAGAATAAACTGCAGCGGGTAGGATCTCGGTTCTCCCCAGCAAGGAATTGATTTCGTGCAATAACCTCCATATGCGTTTTCTAGGAGAAGATAGTTCAAGATGGAGTTGGTGAAACAAAACTAGAAGAGAGGGCACTTACAATAGTTTCCGTAGATCGAAGCCAAATAAAAACACCCAAGGCTCTAGCATCAAGCCAACACATCTTACCGTTCTCGCATGAAGCGACAGATGAGGACAGCAAGAGGTCCTGGGATTCACTATGGAAGGCCCAAATCATATCACGGTATCTTAAACGTTCACGCTTTTGAGTTGTCCCGGACAATGCACCATGAGATGCTGGAGTGTTGGGCATTGACAAACGTCGGTTGTAAATGTAGAAAACGCGCATGGTAATGAGATATCGAAGCCCATTAGCGTCAAGTGCTCGTCGTTGTTGCTCGATCTAGATAACGAAGGAGACTTTAGTGAGTAATCATGCGGTATATAACAGTAGCAGTGTAGCAAGTACTTCGAGTGTTGTTTGTATCAGCACTAGTAGAGACTGTTGCTCATTCGGTGTAAGGTGAGGTAATGGTTCTTCTTCTAAGCTGTCTAGCACTTTTTTGACAAGTGCTGGTGAAAACTGAGTGTCGTCCGAACTGCCAAAAGGATGAGCAAATTTCAATATTAAGCATATCGCGCAGACACATACTCTTCTTTATCCTCGGGTATGCTGAACAGAGACGTATATTGCGGCTTATGATGTATATGGCTCTATTACTTTGTGTAAGTTATATCTTCTTCCGCTGGATGCGAAGTAAATCTTACAGCTTTCACCACTTCATCCTTTTCCAAAAATTCCTCGAGGGGCACATTCTGCCATTCATGGACATTCCTTGTACGTTCCAAGTTGTTGGCCAAGTTAACAATGATGGATTTGACCAACTCGATTTTTTCTATAATTGATTGACGTCTCAGCAACTGTCTGATGTATCGATGAAAATTACTCACCCCAAAGTAAGCATTGCAACAACATCTGAGGATGATAATCATCAAGGGGACCGTTATGTCGTGCAACATGTTCGAAAAGGCTTTCCGCTTGGTTTGTGTCCGCAATGCCAGGTTTTGGTTGTCCATACAATAACATCAAATGACCAGCTCCAATCAATAAAGATCCCATTTTCAACCATATCGAGTCGCTGATTGCTTGAGGGATGATACTGGCAGTAGAGTAAGCTGACGCGTCCATGATGAGGTAGAAGAGATATCCATCCATACTTTGATTGGTCGATTGACCAGCACAATCCCCAGCCAAGGGTTTCATCGAAGTACGTCATTCGCTGTTGACAGAGAATGTCAACACGTTGGGCGAATCCTATTGCAAGAATGGATTGATTATCCGGTGTGGAAGTCCAATCTAAATCTTGGATTTTATCCGTAGTACTAAAGAAATGGTGAGCAGTAGAATTATTCTCGCTTGATTTGAACGTACTTGAGTATATGTTTGTATTCCAGCCCTGAGGAGAATTCTGATTCTTTCGAGTCCCATATCGTGATCTCTTCTTCATCGTCACCAATAGGAGCCACTAAAAGAACATCGATTTAAATATTGTGGATTGACTGCACGCGAGGGCACTCACCCAGAACAGATTTCTTGGCCGAACTACAGCGAGCCAAACTCAATTTTGATCTTCCGGTCTTGACCCTGCCTGTACATCTCCATCCTTCTTCACCTGAGCTTTCATCTGGAACCCAAAAGGCAAGCTCTCCGTCCTCCGAAACACTAAGGAGAACGTCATGTTCTACGCTACTTCGTGCTAAACCATAAGTCCCACTCCAAGCCATAGGATCTACTGGTAGAATCATCCTAGGGACTGAGTCAAGGGGAAGAGAAGTCCGTGAACGAACTGATAAAGGAGGTACACCACTGGGTTTAGCTGTTGATGGTAGAGAGAGGTCAAACAATATGACACTTTGTGTACGAGTCACTCCCACCAAGGTGGTACTACCAGTAGAGCGTAGCGCATAAACACTGGAGGGTAGAGAGAACAAAGCGTCGAGCGGCTCAACCGAGAGGGCATAAGGCGGCTCGGAATGCAGAGTCAAAAGCTGCGTGGAACTTGAATATGTTATGAATATGTCACCTGTGATGGGCATTAGAAACACAACAAAACTTAGTAGGAACCCTAGACTGTACTGACCTGCCTCCAGAACGACAAGATGATCGATCGCGGTTCCAGCTTCATCAAGCTTCCATCTACCCTTGCTAATAAGTCTTCGTGCATTTCTACCAACACTCCAAGTTTCGCCAGCACCGTCCATACGGATTGCACCAACACCTTCACCGTCCGCTGTCCGCTCAAACCGTACAATCTGACGTTGCTCAACACCAAGCTCTGCATCGCCTGGCCTCGGTAATTCTTCGCCGCGGGCAGCTACAACGAGGCCGTCGCTGTGAGCATCAAAGAAAGAAGATGGCGAAAGCGTATACGACGTTATGGGAGGCGATGTGATAAGTGTTAGTGTATGCGGTGTGGATGGATTAGAGAGGACATAGAGGTGTGACGGATTGCATGGTAATGATCTAGGAGGGGACTGCATAAGGGTAAATTGTTTCAATAGTGTAGGAGGCCTGCGATCTATATTCTAAAACGTAGGCAAGTTTCTGCAGATCAATACACACCCTAAGTTTTATGTCTTAGTTGTTCGACGTACAGCAACTGCTTGGACGACCAGAGAACCATCTGAAAGGACCCGTAAAAATAGGTCCCACCCTTCATCTTGTATTTCTTGTATCCGTCGTCGGCGAGATTCCTCACCACTGTCTATTGGCCTCTTCAAAGCCGCTGTTAGTACATTAGATATTACCTCTCTGTCTAACCAGAATACGCTGGATTCAGTTGCTTGCGATGCGACAGAGAAGGGTAGAGCTGAGTAGATATCTAGAGAAGCGTGGAGTTGAACATGCTGAGGAGCATCAATTACTGGAAGAAATATTCGAAGAGTTGCATCCATTGTGACTGTATATAAGATAGAATCGTCTCTATAGTTCGAAATGTTTAGATTAGTAGATAGACTCATTCATTAAATACTCACCGGCTGGTTGCCCCCGACATCCGCCAATTCATATCAGTGACTGGTCGAGGATGTGGGATGCGTTGAGTTTGTTTCCCGGATGTCGTGAGGTACACTTTGACATAGTTGTCATTCTAAGAGATCCTTTCAGGCTAGAATGATTGAAGCGATTTATCACTGCTTACTGTGGATGTACTAGCCATGTACATGAGAGATGGAGAAAAGCGAATGCGAGATAGATGGCCAACTCTGAATGAAATTTAGACACCTCTCGCCTCTCGGAAGGTATCGACTCACGGTAAAGTCCACTTCAGAGTCCAAGTTGGCAAATCGTTCTCCAGAACTAGGGTGTAGACAGAAAGGCTGAATAGGGTGCCAATAGCAAGTAATCCTGTAATGGATCAGGTCCTGTTATGTTTAGAAAATTAAAACATGAATACCGGATTTGCAGTCAATCGCTGTGACTTGGCGATTTTTAGGGAGGTTGAGGGAAGAATGGACTCTCCACGTATCGCTCTTCACACCGGACATGGCCCATGTTGCTACTCGAGAGCCCATGGAAGCAACAATCTGATTGTGAAAGTCTACAATAATTGCATTGCAGGTTATACATGGGACGTACAAGTTTCATATTAGGATCAATAGAGAGACGGTTTATAGATTCTTTAGAGTGCAGAGCACCAGGAAAGGCTTCCCAGAAAGCAAGAGCTCGAATGAAGGAGAGGCTGTGGGCATTGAGGATTATGATGCAGTCATTTGAGGGGTAGAGCTTATGCCGTTGTTACAACAAATTTTCAAGGATGAAAGAGAAAATTTGCTCACGAGAATGGTTTCATTGGGAAGGACGAGATGCTGCAACCCTGTGGTTGGGCATCCAGTGTAAGTTCGGAGCAGTTCGAGCATGATATTCTAAGCAGATGTTGTGCGTTCTACCTCCGTAACATGGTAAGAGGGAATGAGAAGGGTTGACCCTATTTGTGCTACGAGGGAGACTTAAGAGATGCTGGAGGTGGCTGAATCTGGCTAGTTGAGGCTCTTGTCAAGGTCTTAGTTCAAGAAAGTATGTGGGAATATATCACGTGTATCGTGTAATGAGTGCTGCGTCATTGGAAATCCAATGTCGGGTAACTCTTCTGCCTGCCTGCTGTTATCCTGCTTCCTTTCCTCTTCGCTTTGCCGTCTCACAGTCTGCAGCCTCTCCTCGACACTCTCTTCTCATTTCAAGCTGGATTTCACGCGTCGATATTATATTTATACCATCGAGAACTCGCCCTCTACGCTCTGCTGAGAGCTACAGCCTATTAGCTATGCACCTGCTTCGGAGCAGTCTTCCTCTCTCCTTATTCGCATTCGTTTCTTTCGTCGCGGCTGCCCAGGTTCCACTATCCCAGCAACCAACAATTACGTCTACAAATTTGGTGGATGCCTTGTCTGCTGATGAAGACTACACTAGTTTGCTTCGACTGCTGCAGACCGCTAAACTCATCCCGACTCTGAATAAACTTAATGGTAGCACCTTCTTCGCTCCCACAAACGATGCAATCAAACGACACGCTGCTTCTCGGCCTTTGTGGATGGATGCTTTGAAGGAGCAGTCTGAACTACGAGATAATGTTCAGGATAAACTGCGGCAGGAATTATTCTACCATCTGCTCAACTACACCCTAGAAGAACTTCCTTCATCTCAAACACCCCAAGTGCTTAAAACCTTGCACTATCCGAGGATTCCTGTGGAACCTCCATCCAACCAACCTCCCCCGTACCCTCCGTGGCTTCCAACTCCGGGAGGCTCGTTGGGAGGTGAGCCACAAAGACTGCGGATTTCAGCACGAGATGCAAATGCGTATGTCGGTGTAGACTCATTCGGAAATGGTGGTGCAGAAATTGTAAAGCCACTCGTCAATGCGTCGAATGGACTTCTATTCGGTATCGGAAATGTTTTGGACGTCCCTCAAGATCTAAGTAAGTAACACCACTACTCTAAAACCCACTGTATTTCTAATCTTCATTTAGCTACTGTTATATATAATCATCCTTCACTCACCTATTTATCTAGCTTATTGAACCCAGGCATTGCCAGCTTCCTTAATTCCACCCCTCAATTAACACTATTTCTCCCCGTGGACTCTGCATGGAATGATTTACCCGACTACGAGCGGCTTTATCTTGAGAGCGATCTAGCATCTGACGACCTCATCCGAATCGTCAATATGCACGCAGTCGCGCGGAAAGATGTTATATATTCAGAGTCTTTCAAAGATGGACTTAACTGTAAGTGACATATCGTTGAATGTGTTGGAAAGCTCTTCTAAATTGTCCTAGTAACAACTGTCGATGGGCCTGAGCTTCATATCGAATCCTCAGGAGAGAAGACCACTGTCTCTTCGGCCGAACTCGTTCAATCAGACATATATGCTTCGAATGGCGTTATACACACGGTGTCTTCCCTCCTGATTCCCCCGGGTACTTTACAACTTACGCCAGAGAAGTACCTGGTTTTGGCTAATTGCAGTTCTTTCGTATCCCTCATACGTTCCGTCAACCTCACACATCTCATCAATGATACGGAAACTCATTGGACCATTCTCGCTCCTCGAGATGATGTAATATCGATGTATGAAGATGGCGAGCTGCCAGAGCGTGGTAGCGATGAACTCAAGAGCTTCTTGCAATACCATTTCATACCTGGAAAGCATGCTGTAAAGAAGCTCCAGGATGGCCTGCTATTGGAGACTGCACTGGAGGAACCTGGTTTGAATGGAGGAAAGCAGGTTCTCAGTGTGGAAGTGAGCGAGCACAAGAAGAACAAAGACGATCTTACTGTAAGGTTCGGTGGGGCAGGCATCATTGGTGATCCAGGTGTGTATCCGTCGTTCTGCTATTGATCTCTTCTAATTGTAACTGAGTGAATTATAGTGGATATGAACACTACAATTATCTATCATATTTCTCGACCATTGGTACCGCCTGTTGACCCATTACAGACTGCCTTGCCTTCCTTGGATCTTTCCTCGTTCTTGGCCGCCGTATTCTCCACGAGCCTTGCTGAGAAATTGAAGATCGCACCGCGTACATCCTTCCTCATACCCCACAACAGTGCCTTCAAGCGGTTAGGCATGCTTGTAAGCTCACACCTCCTCTCTGCATCCTCGAAACCAGACTTGGAACGCGTCATTCAACACCATATACTTGATACCGTGGAGTATTCGCATTCTTTGCAGAATGGGTCGCAGCACACATTCAGTACCCTGGAAGGGTCGGACGTACAACTGAATCGTCATAACAATGGCACGATACTTCTGAAGGCTAGTGGTGGTTGGGCTGATATGCATTCGGAACTGTATACGAAGAATACTCTCACTCAGACTGGTGTCATACACGAAGTGTCGGATATTATGATTCCAAGGTCAGTGGAACTGACCGTTGGGAAGCTCGTCAAGGCTGCAAAAGCGACCACCATGACCACTATGGTCACCAAAGCTGGTTTGGACTGGATTTTGAATGGGACTGCTCCACCTGAAGGTTCTCCTTGGGCTGATCTGGGTCTAGATGGGATTGGATGGACACTCCTGTGCCCAACCGACGATGCGTTCAAGGAGATCAAACTGACCGAGCTATATGCAGATGAGGACAGGTTGCAAGCAATTGTTGCTCAACACCTCATTCCTATGCAGCGGTCGTCAGACAAGTTTTTCGACAACATGATCAACAATCGACCTCTGAACATTGAGGACGAGTCCTCGTATAGTACTTTGTTGACAAGTGCGTCCGAATCACTGTTCGGAGACGTTGTGTTCCGCCAATTGGAGGGCACCGAGCAGGTGTTAGTTGGAATCAAGGGCGCTCGTGGTGACAATGGACGACGGGATTGGGCTCGCGTTCTGTCATGGGGACGATCCACGACTGGAGGAGGCACAGGGGGTGTGATCGAGATCAGCCATGTCCTCTTTCCGTACGCGCCCTCCTGGTGGCACGAGTATGGTCCACCGTTGGGTGTCGGTGCGATAGGTGTGTTGCTGATCTGCTTATTTTTCTATGGAGTGCGGATAGTCTGGCGTCGAGACACAAGCGAGGCCACCTATGAACCGATTGGAGGATTTGGACGGAATGACGATGAATCGTGATAGACATTTTGCTTTGTAGAAACTAGAGCATACATTGTAAGATTAATGTTTGTTTTCATTGTATGGATTGGAAATATTTCTCCAAGCTGTGCTGGTCATATGTTGCCCAAGACTGGTCCGTTGAGATTCCGTTCAGCCCCCCGCACTTTCGTGAGTTGGCGGGCGGGGGAGGAGAGCCATGGAGAAGGAATTACCCCGCAAATACCATCAGATTAGATCTCGCAGCGTGTTTAGATCGCGAGTAACAAATCACAAGCTATCTTTTTCCCCTCACTTTTTCGACTAAATTCAAATGCACTATACCCGGTTCAAATGCTCGAAAACCGCCAAGCTTCGGACGACCACTCCTTGACTTCTACGACCACAATGGTGAGTCCATCGCCAGCACCGACATCCCCCACACGCTGACGACTTTGACTGCAGAGCGACGCTTCATCCGCAGAGGAGGCTACCATTGCACATTCCTCAAACACCGCCGAATCCGTCAAGTCGTTCGTAGCGGGCGGTGCCGGAGGTGTTGCTGCTGTTCTCGTTGGTCAGTTCTCTCATGTCGCGTGCCGTCGACTTGTAATTGACGTCCCTCCATAGGCCACCCCTTCGACTTGACCAAAACTCGTCTTCAGACTGCTGCTCCAGGTGCCTATACTGGTGCTATCGACGTCGTGAAGAAGACTTTGGTTCGGGATGGTCCTACTGGGTACGATTCCTCGTTTGTATCTGAACTTCCCCGTATCTCAATGCACTGGATAGTCTTTACCGTGGAGTCGTGCCACCTCTCCTTGGTGTCACCCCCATTTTCGCGGTTTCCTTCTGGGTGAAGTCTGCCATCTCTCGTTTCACCCAGCCAAGGTTTCTGATCTTTGCTTCATTATAGGCCTATGATATGTCTAAACTCCTGATCTATAAGGCCACACCAAACAGGACTAGCTCAGAGCTCTCAGTGACTGAGTACGCTGTTGCTGGTTTCTTATCTGCAATCCCCACTACACTGGTGACAGCTCCCGTGGAGCGAGCCAAGGTCCTTCTGCAGGTACGTGAAATGATTCTAGCATATTATAAACATCACTGAATTCCCGAATTCCCTCGCTCAGATTCAAGGTCAGGGTCAAGGCGGCCCACAGTATAACGGTGTGACAGATGTCGTCAAGCACCTTTACAAGGAGGGTGGTATTCGCAGCGTTTTCCGAGGCTCATTTGCTACAGTCATGCGAGACGGTCCTGGTAGCGCTGCGTGAGTCCTACGGATCTGAATTCCATTATTAGATACTAATTATTGAAACCTTCATAACTTCAGTTACTTTGCAGCTTACGAGGTCACGAAAAAGTTCCTCACTCCTGCAGGTGCTTCCGCCTCTGATTTGAACTTGGGTGCTGTCATCGTCGCCGGTGGAACTGCAGGTGTTGCTATGTGGTCAATTGCCATCCCACCTGATGTAAGTCTCAGGGCTTTTGAATGTCGATATTCATTACTCATGTATATGGTCATATCAATAGGTCATCAAGTCTCGCATTCAATCTGCGCCCACTGGAACCTACTCTGGTTTCCTCGACTGTGCCAAGAAAACGATCGCAGTCGATGGTGTTACCGCTTTATGGAAGGGTCTTGGACCTGCCATGGCAAGAGCATTCCCTGCCAATGCTGCTACCTTCGTTAGTATATTCTATCCATGATCTATCTGAACAGTCTACTGAAAATTTCTCGTTGCCCATACAGCTCGGAGTCGAAGCCACCAAGAAACTCTTGGACGACTTCTTATAACCTTCACGTCTCTTTTGATTCCTGTATACCATATGAACTCTGATGAATAGCTTTGCATGTCATGTCTCGATAGACGTTGGTCAAATTGCTTTGTTTCATATAGTTAACTTCGTTTCTCTCTTATTTTGGGTTTTTAGCTACATTGTAGACCTTAGAACCATGCCGTTTTCAGGTTAAAAAGCATCATTTTACCCTATGGATAGTAGAGGAAGCGTATCATATACCAAATACTCTTGGTGTCGTTGTAAGATTACTTCGACGTCAATTGAGAGCTTGTCCGCATATATAACTTGTTGTTTCGAGGCTCATGGTAGATGAACGGAACAATTTGTTATTGATATTCATTCATGAAACACTTGTCTATGTAATTGTAGTAAAGATACAAGCAAGAGAAATTGTCTTATGCACCATCGAAACCTTCCAGATAACAAAACATACAAAATTGCAATAAGAGAAAGAAAAAAGGAAAAGAAAATCCATTACGAAGTACCAAAGCTTCGTCTTTGTTTTGATAACTCGACTCCGAATAAATAAACACTACCCCGTCCGCCAAAGAAAACGTTGTTTTTAATTTCCCCAACTTGAAGGGATTTTGAAAACCACATCTGCCCAAGTCGAAAGACGACCATGTTCCCATTCTTCCAAATAAGATAACCCAATGCTTCCTTTCCTTCCCTCCTCAATCTTCAATCTAACTTCTGCATCGCACCAAAACAATACCCAATCACCCATACGTAAATGACCAGTACTTCTTTCGAAATACCACTTGTTGACTGGGTTGTTAGCACGACTGCGCCATACCAAATCACGACCTTCTCCTTTTCCTTCTTTTCCACCGTTAGGATTGGCAGAGAATGGAAGACCTAATCCATACGTCTCATCGTGTAAAGCGACCCAAAGGAAATCGACTGTACCGTCACCTTGATGACTTGGTAATACAGCGAATTTGTCGAGATAGGTGATGGGAGAGATGTTGGGCGAAGTGCTAGGAGAGCATGCTTCACGAGTGACGATTGCTGCTCCGGCGTAATCACCAGCTACAATAACGAAATCTAAAGATTCGTTCAATCGTTCCCAGAAAGGTTCTTCATCCAGCGTGCGTCTGAAGGATTGTTCAAGAAGATACTTCAGCTTGACCTTGTCGAGATCGTTGGTATTTCGAATGACTTGAATAGGAAGACCTCGACGCAGGAGCGTTGGGGTGTGAGGGGTGAGCTTTCGGTTACCTTGGAGAAGAGCGTGTGGCAAACTGGAGCTGACTGCTGGTTTGTTAGTGATGAGGTTGCCGATGAGATCACTAGGCGAACGATGAGAGACCATGACGGCTGATGAAGTGGGAGGCATGTACGCGAGACAAGTACGTGCAAGAGAGAGATTGGAAAGGGCTGTAGGATGAGAAGTTCGCCACTTCTGGTCGAATGTGTTCTTGATGTATGAGAACTCAGAAGTTAAGTTGACCAAAAGATGTGGCATGCCGTAACGAGCGTAAGAGGGTACACCTCCCTCCTTGTTGATGATCATTAAACGCAAAGGTGTGAGGTCGACTTCCGCCACGGGGTCGTCTTCGTGTCCCTCCTTGCGGTCTTGTTGCTCTTGACGAGCTTGTTTATCGAGCTCGGCAGCTTCTGTCATGCCCCGAGCGAGTGCAGCGATGACATCATTACTGTCCACACGAACAGAACGACAGAATGAATCCAGAGCGAATGGGGGGAGAACTGGGATTTCTCCGGCGCGCAAGGCAGAGCGAATATGGACGAGATCAGAAGGGAAGGTATGTGCCTCGGGGACAGTGTAATCCTGTGGCTCTGGAGCTTCTTCATCGCCTGGTTTGGGACCAAGACGGACAACGGCTCCGAGGATTGGACGGGCTTTCGCTCCTCCCTTCTCGAGAGCAGTAACAAAACGCATGGTCTCCTCGACGATAGCAGAGCGCTGTCCTTCTCGATCTTTGAAATCTTCGTTCTCAACAATAATAACAGAGAGAAGACCGAGCTTCTCCAAGTAGACCATGCCTCTGGCAATGCTTTCCAGCTGTCGATCTGTAAAAGGACCCTGAACTTTTACCAATGCCGTACGCCTGTAAATGGGGTTGAGAATAGAAGAGATGACAGGGCTTCGTGTTTGAGTAGTGATATCAGGAGGACGAGTTTCGGTGAGCGGAGCTATCTGTTCTGGAGTAGATTCTACTGTGGAGGATTTAGGTATCTTGGGAACTGCAACTGGTTGAGGACCAAACGATGCAAAGTAGGAACGGGTATCTCGTTGGGATGGGTAAGTACGAAGAAGGGACATGATGAAGTCCTGGAGAGTTGTTTGATTAGCACGGAGAGATATTTCGTGAAAAGGCTCCTACACTCACATTGTCAGCAGGATCTATGTCCTCCACTTCCGGGGTGGCATTGCTATTATTCTGACGCAAACTTCGGATGGTCTACAGTTGGCAATACGCCGGGGTTGAGTACAGATCAAGAGGTGGGAGAGGAAAGCACATACAGCATAGAAAGCTTTGAAGGTCTGCGCAGAGCGTGAATTGAGATTACTTTTAACCGCACAAGGAACATGGCGAGCAGTATAAGAGAGCATGGTGCAGGATGGGGGGTAGCGTAGAGAGAATTAGCCCGAGGATGGGGGGTTTTAATAGTACTGAGTCATGGAGAGGTAAGAGGTAAAGACGAAAACTGCATGCGCGCCAAGCGAGGATTTTGCAGTAATCTGAGATTGTAGCAATTCGGTATTCAGCGTGTCTCCACTTAGAGCCGGAACGCCAGAAACCGAGCTGTGACATACAGAGAACGCAGGGAACAGCACAGTCTCGTTCGTTCGGATCGTCGCAGCCATGATCAAGTTCAGCCAGTTGCATTATTCCCTTCGCTGAATGAGTTCAATGTGCTATTCATGCTCGTCGGTCGTATTTCAGAGCCCCGGGAAGCCTCGCTAGCTATACTCACGCAGAACTCAACCGTGACTTTCCTCGCAATCCATGGCATGGCAAAGTCCAAGGTTTGCGCCGCATCGGTTAGAGCACAAATAGCATAACTGCTTGATCTGTATTACATGCAGGTCCAGATACACATCCAATTACACCCTGCATGCAGGTGTACTCGTGATTCCGACCGAATATGACCGAAATCTTGCTCTTTGTGAATCGTCTGGAGGCGAATATCTTTTCTGCCTTATCGATGCACTCTGGCAGAATATTCCATCTTATCATATCTGATAACAAAAGATCAAACAATCTGCTTAATCTTATCACCAAACGTCCAAGATCTTTGAACAGGAACCTGCCACAGGCAACAGGAACATGGAATTAGTTTGAACAGAAAACAGTTGTACCCAGCTGAACGTACGACAATGTCCATCACAAACGTGCTGTGGGCATCGCGTTGCATCAGGTTACATCACTGCGGCCCCGGTTCCAGTGTCAATACGCGGTATTGTCGGATCCTAGGTTGCTGCAGGGAATGCACCTTGGCGTCAGTGGTCCTCTTCTCGGTGTATTTGCATAAGAGGGCACCTACCGAAGACACCATAATCACAGAATCTTCACTCAACATCACAGCAACGAAACGAGTGTCATCGACGGGGAACTTTTTCCACAAGAACGGTAATGTAGTGACTACTGGGTTGATGAACAGATTGGCGGCTGAAGGAAGGTGTGCAGGTTCATCGATGATCACAGTAGTAATCCTAGGGTCTTCTTCGTCTTCCTTGTAGTCGCCACCCTCTTTCAAATCGGCTCTAAATTTCTTGACTGCGAGAGGATTGAAGTCATATATTTGAAGGTACCGCTCGTCTCCGACCATCGGTGATCTCCATACCGATGCAAACGCCATGCCATGTACATAGCAGACCCATGTTGCAGAATGATTGAATGGAGCGGTGAGAAGTCGTGAGCCTGTTGGTCCCCATTCATCCCAATTTAGGCACCGACCCTTTTCTTCTGGAGTCAGCGCTTTTAAGTGCTTGAATATCGTTTGTGAGGGCAAGAATAAAACCAACGTCTTGACAGCGACTCCTTCTGCTATCCAGGCTGTGACCACATACAATCTATCTTCTCGAGCAACATGAAATGGGACCTGCAAATCTGGATGAGGTTTCCAACTTGGCGCAGGGTCAGAACGCAGATGTACAGCTAAGGGAGCCGCCCAACTACGCATGAGTGGGAAACGGAAGAGACAAAGGAAACCAATGTCCTTGATAGGCGTCCGAACGTTTGAAGCTTCTGTAAAGTCAATAACGCCCAGCACTGGTTCCACTTCTGAATCATCGTTCAAACCACCAAGGTGTGATACTAGGATCTGTGTATCCGACAAGAAGACGAATGCACCTATAGCTGCGCCGGTGATCACCTATGCATTGCAATTAGTGCATGCTTATTGGACAGAAGATTGGTCACACCAGTTCTAGTGCACCTGTTCGCCACTTCCATATCACCAACTCCTTGACGGTCTCATCTTCACTCAAAAATAAAACACCGAGGTGCTCGCCGCAAGTCTGGATCATATAACTGAAACTTTGGCCATCAGGACAATGACTAAGATATCCTTGTGTTGGAGCATTTTTATGGACTTTGCCTGTGTGTAGATCGAGTAAATGCACAAGATAAGTAGATGTATTACTAGATAATTGATTAGGGGAAGACCTCTATTACCATAGAACGGGACTGGCTTACATTTGACGTGGTTTTTCAATGACAACTAGTAGTTCTTGGGATGGATCAAGGCTGAAGTCGCGGATGCGCATTGGGAGATCTTCAAGGGTCCAGCCGACGTCGTCAATACCCCGTATGTCAGAAGGGAGCTGTCGGAAGGATAGTCCATGATCATCTCGGGATTGGGCAAGAACTCCACCGTAAAGCTCCCAAACCCCTCCTCTCCTCATAGGAACAGCAGTCTCAGACGTGAATCTCATTCTATTCCAAGCGTCCTGACGCAGTTTTAGTTTGTGCAGGCGTTCAACAACAAGCAAAGGACTAGATGAGCCATCCTCCATGCCGGCGACAGTCAATTCGATTTTATATTGTAAGGAGGCATCATTGCGCACAAGACCGTCTAGAAGACTGCAGACCTGAAAGGCTGGGATAATATCATAAGACTGAACGGGTCAGGGTGAACCAACAAACCTGGCGGCAACGTAGGAGAGACCGGAGATCGAGCACTGCAAGAATTTTGATTATTAGTTCAACAGGGAGGCTTAGCATTGTGTGTAATGTCAGTTTGGAAAGGCAGATTGTATGAGAATGAATGCAAGATGGAGGTTTGGCGAAGAGTCGGAGACCAGAGACAAGATAGTCAAAAATTGCGAAGAAATCTTGACCAAAACGTCATTTATAAGCGTCTAGGATTATCATGGATTTGAAGCAGAGTACTTACTTTCTAACAATCCCTCGTAAATATCGGTAGCTTCCTTTGAAACATTGAAACACTTACACTGACCCGTCAATTAACATATCAACTTCAGTATTGGAGTGATGGCGTTGAGTAGAAAAAAACTGAAACATCGACTAATGATTATATCCGTGTGACTGTGCAGCTGCGTCGTGAAGTCATCCGAATGTGAAATCACACTCTTACCCTCCTACTCTCGCATTTGTATACACCCTGTTTCACCCTTAATATCATAGCCATTGTTCTCCCAATCTTATCTCATTTCAACCTAACTTATTTGCATACATTCATTTCCTACCTACACAGACCACAGCTATTAGAGCACCAAGCTTTTACAGAAATACGCACCATCCATGGACCACAATCGTCCTCGGTTATCCGCCAAAGTAAGTTTCTTATGCCATCTTTCCCTGGGAAACTTTCGTCGAAGTGGCACACATCCTTTAGTTGTACCAGGAGGATATCGTTCGATCAATAGAGGAACCAAAGTTATATGGATTGGTTGTGGTAAGTGCTATCCCTCAGTATCCTCTATTTTCAAGGTGTTTTGACAGCCTTCAAGAGATGTTGGCACGACGCAGAAGATCTTCCAAATGTCCCTCCAGAAGTTATTGCAGCTGATCCTCTCATGCGACCTTTGGAGCAAGGTGAAGTGGGAGTCTCCTTCTACCCCAAAGGCGTTAGGGAGATACTCTCCGAGACCAAACTCACACTTGTCGACCGGACATATCAGCCTGGTGACCTTTTGAAACGGAATATAGATGACTTACAGGCTGGTATTGTTACAAGGTAGTAGCTATCTAGAATAACTTAAATGACTGCTGAACTCTTCTTATAGTATCGACGTCCAAGGTCGCCTTGAACATGCCATAACAGGGGAACAAATACCTGGTTGGATAAGCACTTCACAAACCGAATCAGCAGTTGAGGTCGACTTAGGAGACTATGTTGTGTGTAATGATTGGGTTGGACAGGTATGTACTCGCATCTAATGGTGCAATCGTATTAATCCTCTCGAAGATTGTTGAGGTACAGTGACTTCATGCGATAATGGAATTGCGGTTGAAATTGAATCATATTCTCCTTCAAGATGTTCGACGAGGCAGTCGTCGAAATGAGCGGAGGCAATCTTGTTCGATTACCAGAACTCAGTGCACGTCTGGCAGTCGGTCAAAGAGGTCCAGTGAGCGAAACTCAAGTGTTTAATCCCCCTGCATTCTCACAATAGAATGGATATCATAGAATATACTTCCCCCTCCTATGTCTGGTGTACAAGGACTATTTGGTTTCCTTATGGGTAGTACACGACCGAGTAATCAGGATACCGTATTATCTGTTAAACGCACCGTATTAGCCGTTGCCTGGCTTGCGATAAATCAATCTGTGCGTAGGAAATATTTATCTCTTCCATTCTGTAATCACTCATTTTTGTCTTTTAGCTGAGCCCTGCAGAAGCAGCAAGCCGCCAACGACCTCAACGTTTTTGGTACGGCCAAGACCTCTCAAACCTCACTCTAATTCGTCGAAGAGCAGAACAAGCAATCCGTGTTGGTGATCGTGTCTACCTCAAGGATAAAACTGCTGCGCCAGTCTCGAAACACGGTAAAGAAGACGAACCTCAAGGGTGTGTGCAAGTTCGAACGCTACTGGTGAAGGAAACGAGGACAACGGTCAACGTATTATGGCAAGATGGCACACGCGAAACACTGAATGCCAAGGATACCGTACCATATATCAACCCCGACGAATACGATTGCTGGTATGTTCCATTGTTCTTTTAACATACGGTGTTATGGTATTCATACACCTCTTACGAAGGCCGGGAGATCACGTTCTATGGAAAAACGAAGATGAGAAGATACCTGCCGTTGTACAGTCCGTCAATGCTGCCGAAAGAACGGCAAAGGTTCGATTCACAAATACAGGCGTAGTAGATTTGGTCTCAGTCCTTGAGCTCGACCCTCATGGTACCAACGATTGGGCAGCCAATACGTCAATGGAAGCACTCGGGTTACACCGTGGAGAGTTTGTGTTCATCCACAAGGAAGGAACAACAAATGGTGTGAAGTCACCCATGGTACCTCGCATTGGTGAATTAGAAGGATGGGTTCGAGAAGTTCCTGCACTGCAGACCGATGGACAAATTGGTGGGTGGAGGAAAGAGATGATCGAGATTGGTAATCGAATAGCTGAACGTCGCGGAAAGGATCCGACTGTCGAAGAAGGTATAATTAAGCGGCCGGGGCAGAATGATGTTCTGTTGGATTGGTTCGGCGAGGTAGTTGATGTAAGTGACGAAATACTTGGAATGTGGTATCGACTTGACTTTGATATTTTTGTTTAGCTCAAGCTTGACGGAACAGCAGAAGTCATACCGCCTGCAGGCTCCACAGTAACTCTTCCATTAGAGAGACTGACCCGACTTTATGACGGGTTGGAGCAACTAGAAGATATGTGGGATGAGAATGCGTCGGATGACTTAGGGGACCTTCTTGAAGATGAAGGCTACCAACAATTCATGGATGAAGATGGTCACTGGGTAGCCGATCACGACGACGAGGGTTGGTCAACGGACGAAGATGGGATGGATGTAGATGAAGAACCGTGGTCACCGTCTAGTCCAACAACTATCATCACCGATGCAATTCACCCTGTAGTGGAAATCATAATACCTCCGGATGAGACCTTGCCAGAAGACCCTCACCCTCAATTTTCCCCATCAATTGGGTATCAAACCCTTCCTGATACTTCAACTTCAAGTGAGGGTGAAGCAGATGACTCTCCACACGAAACACACAAGGAAGAAGATACTAATACACCTTGGAAACGATTCGACATGCTTCCAAACGCCCCTCCCGATCATGCATTCTTTAGCTCTCCTCCCGCTCAACCATCTCGATCCTTCCTTGCTCGCCTTTCAAAGGAATATCGCGCCCTTACAAATAGTCTTCCAGGTATGTTTATCCGACTTTCTAACAAATAAGTTAGTGTTTGATGATGTTCAATTATGTGCTAAAGATACAATCCTTGTTCGCGCGTATGAGGATCGGACAGATCTATTACGGTCACTCATCATCGGGCCTGAAAATACACCATATGAAAATGCACCTTTTGTTATTGACTGGCAGTTGGATTCGAACTTCCCGCAAACCCCTCCAATCGCACATTTTCTCAGTTGGACCAATGGAAACGGTAGAGGTATGCATATTCCTCAAATATTTTGTTCGTGTACTTGCTGATGCGTGTTTACCATCTAGTAAATCCGTATGTGTCAACAACCAGTGCAACATTGATTATATCCTGACTTTTCAATTTTTATAGTAACCTGTACGAAGAAGGAAAGGTTTGCCTATCTATCCTAGGTACTTGGGCCGGAGATAAGAACGAAACATGGAATCCTTCGAGATCATCACTTTTACAGGCACTGGTCTCAATACAAGGTCTTGTTCTTGTGAAAGAACCGTAAGTGCAATATCTGTGTCGATCTCAATGTCGTTTGATTAACATTATGATTAGATGGTTTTGTGAGCCTGCGTACGAGAAATTGAGAGGAACTGAAGAAGGAATCGTAAACAGGTAAGCGACAACAAATTCAAACTTTGAATCATTCTTATCATCCATTAATCATGTTTTCGCCACAGTCGTCTTTACAGTGAGAAGGCTTATGTTCTCTCAAGAGGCTTTGTTCGCCGGGCCTTGGAAATACCTCTCGGAGGACTCGAGGAAGAAATCAATTGGTTCTACTACACTAATGGCAAGCTTGCCAAAGTTGTCGAAGATGCTAATGCTCTTATTCAAAAGAGCAACACGCATGGAGATAATACTACTGAAGTGGATTCTGATGCAGCAGTTCCACGACTAACTAGTGGAGGTATCATTACCCTCCAACGGACGCTAACTAAACTTCAAACACTTCTCGATGCATCACATTCTACTCCTACCCCATCCTCCTCTTCTTTATAGAAATCATTATAACCTCCCAAGTGACAGCATTTGTCGGACATCGAGAATGCAGCAAATGTTTATTGTGTACACGTATTCACTTACATATCTTACCATCTTCAAGCTCGATTTGTTTGTTTGCATAATATCCTTTTCGACCTCAATCTTGCACCCTGTAACAATTACCTTATCACCAATAGAGTAAAAATTCAGTCCTGTTGTCCAAATGTCCATAATCGTATCACATACGAGTCAAGGTATGTTACATACGACCAACTAAATACGACAACCGACGTCCACAAATCCGGACTCTGGGAAAGATAGCGGAGATAATGAAATCATCGGTGCGATTGGAGGGATATGTATGGTACTGAAAAAGAAAAAAAAGATAAACATAAAACGAAAACGTGCAATTTGCGGGGGTACTGAGGACTCTAGAAGTCGAAAGACATGATGAAGAAATGGCCCCCACCCGACAAAAAATGTACACCAACAACACCTTGGAAAAGCTTCATAGCTATTGCAAGGACACACCATAACATCGGACACAGACCGGGTTCAGGGGTAGAAGAAATTGGAAAACGGAATTGAGGTGAATAAAAATGGGGGTAACGGCAATTATGAACAGCAGAAAAAAGAGCTTTGAGATGTACAGAGATTGGATGATTTGTCGTTATCCAGGATGATAGTAACGCAGCGAAATCGTCCAAGGGGAAGGAAGGGGGAATGTTGTTGACATGAAATCGTAAGATACAACAAACATTGAAATAACAAGCGGTTGTTACAGTCAGTGTCTTCAACACTCGCCAAGGAATTTATTCTTGGGGAATGGCTGTTTGAAGTCATCTCTCCAAGTAGTTAGGTTAGGATTTGTGTATGCTTCAAGGTATCTATACAACGATGGGTCAGATGGAGGGAAAATACTGGATCCGGATTACGCACTGTTCGATGTATGCAGCAGTAGGGAAGTCAGAGGGATCACATCCATAGTTGATATTATCGGGATCTTGATAAACTCGAATGTAGTCAACCTTCAATGTGGTGGGGAATGTTAAATGCTCGAAATCGACGAAACCACCGAAATTCAGCGAGATACCCAGATTGACAATGATATACTAAGAAAAAAGAAGATCAGGTTTCCCGTCAATGGTTGACCATCGTAAGATATTAGCATACCATGGGCTCTTGGGGAATGGGACGTGAACTAATCTCGACAGCAGTATCAGCGCCCATACCAGCCTGCCTTATGGTCCAAGCTGCTTTGCCGTTGGCAATCCAGGTAATGTACTGATAACTCAAGAGTCAATTATAGTATTTATCGTCTAAACAGGGGAAACTCACGGCTCCATCAAACCCAGGCTTGTACTGGAATCCATAGACGGCAAACTTATTATCGGTAAGCTCATAGGCGGATTCGTCTGTTGAATTCTCCCTTAAATACTCTGCGAGACTGTCAGCGAAAACGAACTAACCTGTCTCCGTAACACCGGATGTGGCCTGTTGGAAGACTCCTCCAATGTAAGGGTTCAAGTAAGTGGCAGAGGAATCATAGATTTGAAGGTTATCGGAAGTATTTTGCCAGATGTACGCTTCATTGAAAGGCTGGGAAAAAAGATGAGACGAAGTCTGAGCACTATATTAAAACACTTACAGCCCATTGAGCAGATTGTGATACTTGTCCACTGAGGGGGTCACCAGTGATCTAACCACGAATGAGTGCACTGTATACTGGTGACTTGATTTGCAACGTACCTGAGCTTCGAAGACATCAATCTCGGGAGCAGCACGACCAACGTAAGTGCCGTCAGAATGCATAGGACCGGGATGAGACTCCCCAGGACAGGTGCAGCGTGAAAGACGTTGTCCAGGAAGGAATGAGAGAACGCCATTCTCTGTAGGATCTCCATTCTCAGTGGCAGCAAGGGGCAGACCACTGTTCGTTTGGTTGGCTACGGTTCCAACATCACATGCGTCATAGGTATAAGGCCACTGTTGTGGATATGGTGAGTTTCATCAATAAATTACCAAAGGCTTGCTCTCACCATGCCCTCTAAACTAGCACCATAACCTGCACGTCCCAAATTACCCATGGTCCAAACCGCGGGCCAAAGACCAACAATATTGTTGATACCAGGTAAAACGACTGCTGTCTCAATCAAACCACCAGTGAAACAGAACTTGTTCCAACTCGACATCATTCCACCTTGGTAATTGAGATCGTGGGTCTCCTTCTTGCTGAGTGTAATTTGAAGAGATCCGTCCTTAGTGGTAATTGCTGCTGGATCATACCACTCCAAGTTATTGGTTTGCCAGTAGTGGAGGTCAGCGGCTTCCCAGTAGGGGTCATCACCAGGATAGAAGGTTCGCCCGTCAACATTGAATTCATCGCTGAAAATAAGCTGCCAATCCTTTCCATTCAGATAATCCGGTTTAGAATATGCACTGGTGGGTGTGTCGAGGTCAACAAGCCCCCAGTTTCCGGGCATGCTAGGAACCTACAAGATTCAAAATTCGTGACTGCATGCACAAATTTTACAAGTGGAATATTACGTACCTGACCAGAAGCATTGATTCCACCCAAATTGAAACCCCCAAGACTGGATTGATTGTGTTTAGTGAAGTGACTGATCAGGGGATATCCAGCACTACGAGAGCATACAAGTAAATGTAGGAAGCAAATTCAACAAGCAAGAGATACTCACAAAAGAGCAAGAATTCCAACAAGAAGCACGACGAGACATCCCAAGTTAGAGAGACCTCGATAGGTGAAGAGTTCCGACGAATGATCTTGCTTCATGTCCCGCCTGGGATCAGGATTGTGGAGGTAGTCATCGTGTTCAGGAAAATCTGGTGAAAGGTTTGCACCCCACATAGTAGGGTCAGGCGAAAGCGAGAACTAAATAACCGACGTTAACGACAATATAATTGGGTGGTCGCAGACGTGTTTACCTTGTCAGATATAGAAGGAGCCGCGGATACAGACTTGCTAGACGTGTAGCGAGAATCACTCTATGGAACGGTAATATGTCAATATGAAGCAACTGGGACGACTGGGTAGCAACGGACCAAGGAAGTATTGCTGGACATGGTACGGACTGAGCGGGGAGTCTGAGAGAACGCGGCCTGCACGCCTAGAGGACTCGGTTGAGGAGATTGAGGTGACAAGAGGGAGGCAGTGGAAGGAGAGTTGTTCTGAAAGTATCTCTTCTGAGCATTTGGACCTAGAGACGCCATGGCGGACGTCGAGTAATCGAAGGGAGAGCAGGGAGGAGGGCGTCGAGTACGACGATGGGACTGGTTACGAGGTGATAAACGAGAGACGAGGATATGCTACAGACCAATACAGACAGCGCAGAGAGAATGGAGAAGAAACAAGCGCAGTGCCGTGACAAAAGGGAGAGAACAAATGAAAAGACGCCCAAATCAGCATCAATCCAATCCCCCCACGCGAGTATTTTTAGTTGACTGTTTCCATCAACGTGCAGTCAATTGGCGAGGGTGGTTTGCTACTGAACGTTTGGGAATTTTAAACAGAGTCGAATATTTAATTTCGAGCATTGGTGGACAGTTCTGTCAAATATACACACTGCAAGTCATGTATTTGTGAAACAATATGTCTACTCAAAGACAGCGCTGATAGTCCAGGATCGTCCCGACTTGAATTGATTGTCGCCGTACTTTGCGAACACAAATTACTATCATTAGTATCATGGCAATGAGAGCCATACTTTTGTTTGATCGACTCAACCGTCGATATCCATCGGTCTGTCCTGACCGGATGGTCCTTGCCGCGCAGCCCTGACCTGTTCTTGCGCACTCCCAGTCCCAGCGCCCTCCAATAAGTTCAAAATCCCTCCTCGACTACTTCCCTCTTTCAGCGATTGAACCGCCTTTTCTACTCTTGCCAGGCCAGTCATCTCGCCGCATTCCCCACCGACTTCTAGACCTTTCTCCGCGGCCATCTCATCAATCTTTTGTAGACGTGTTAAAACAGCTTCGTTTGCTCGCTTCAGTGCATCCCCTCCCGGTATTGGGTTGACAACAGGAGCAATCAAGGTTCGCGGGTCCAACACTTCTAACAGCTGATTTTTCTGTAACATGTACGCATCCCTTGACGTACTCGGCGCATGAGCGATCAATGTATGGGTTGTCTCCATCATCGGAGACATTTCCACTGGACCTGGGATTCCTGGAATTGGGACCATATGTGTACTTGAAGTAGATACTTGTGGGTAGGTGTAGGTAACTTTGTCCAACCACTTGTCGAGCGCATTAACAGCGTCTCTTGTTCGTTTCGCCTTTTCACGTTTGCTTGGTCGGCCCTTTTTCTTGGTAGGTTTCGCTGTCTGTGTCGTAGTGTCTGCAATTGAATTACTGCCACTGGGAACAAGATTATCGATTACACCTGACCCTTCTGGCACAAATATTTCTCTCGGGAGGATGGCAGGGTTTTGAGCACGTAATTCTGAATGGGGGAGAATATGGAAACACTGAGAATCAAGGAGTTTCGAAAGAGTATATGTCGCATATGGTTGCAAAGGTTGAAGTTCCGGGGATGAAAGCAATGAAGGGATCTCGAGGATGCACTGGAAAGTATCTATATGTGGATTAGGAACGGAACCAATGTCCCGAATGGTTTATCACTCACCAATTGGAATCGGGATGTAGTTGCAAGAATAGAGTGAGGGCGCGGACGTCGAAGGTTGAGTAAAATAGAAAGTATACATTGCAAAAAGAGATACTGTTCTTGTGAGGATGTTCTCCGTGCCCTCCATGCGTTCTGCCAATAATACCTTGCTTAGATTGGTCGATACAGAAAATAAATCAAGACTAACCAGCAAGTAGTCTAGTAGTAATTTCTATGAAACGAGCTCGAGCTCTTCCGTCGAACACTTTCAAGTGCATCCAGGGCCAACCTTGCTCATTCCATATCTGCTTAAAGAGTGAAAAGGGTTGTTTCTTGTCGCTTTGATGATACCGATCAGTGAATGCTTGGATGAGGCGAGATATGTCTTCTTTGAGAGGGTATACAAAAAGAGAAGAAGTAAAAAAAGACGGTTGTAGGGTAATGTCGCCTCTTGTTACAGATGGAGTGGCCTTCGTAGACATGACTGCCGCTTCTCAACCCAAGGCTTAGTGGGTCGAGGTTTGGTCGAAAACTCGAAGTATTGAATTCGGCGCTTCAATGCACGTGATCGTGACTCCCACGTGGGTACCACTGAAAACACTCGTCAATTAACGAGTGCTCTAATGTAACGAACCACCATCTTGGACGCTCTGGTCTGACATTCTTACCTCTCAGATTCACATCTTTATACCCCTGTGTTATCATTAAACCTGTCTCATCACGATGTCCAAACTGTTTTCTACACGACGACCCTTACGAACGGAATGTTTCTTCTGTCAGTCAATTGTGGAACCCGAAGACCCTCGCAATTTCGAGTGCACTCGCTGCAAATGCTGGAACCGTTATGATTCCAACAATGAAATTATCTCTGATATGCCTGAAATGCACGATGAAACTCAGAACACTAAATCCTACGCACTACGAGGTGAATATCTTTCTCTATGTTGTTGTCTTTCCATTTGAACGGGTCAGCTATAGCTGGGTTTCGGATTTTGAGGTACTTCTAGGACGGACCGTCTTCCCCCTTCATTTGGGAAGGGCCAATTCTGCCACACATGCCAAACTAATCAAATGTTACTCGCCAATTTGCTCTCAAACTATCTACCGCCTCCAGAGGTATGTGAACTTACAGTTCCTCGGCTATATACAACTGTAACTTTCTTGTCGTACCAATTACAGGATCCCGAATATGCCAGCCGTCTTGAAACGTTTCCGACCTATCGTGAATCGGTAGAGATTCGCTATCCTCCTGTATGTCCACAATGCTTACCTGCCGTCGAAGACGAAATTCGGAAGCGGGACCAAATGGCCAAAACCACTGCATTAGGTGGATTCTTGAAGGATAGTAGAGGAAAAGGTCGCCAGAGACAAGTCTCACTAACTCATGCTCGGAAAGAGCAGTTGGAGAAGAGTTTATTAATGTGGAGAATACGAGGTGTCTTATATGCGCTAACGTTAGCCATTTCGCTCTCGACTTACACCTTTGGTACGTCGTTATTTGAATCCAAGAGTTTAAACTTTATTAAGATGATTGTTAAGTCCTCGCGGGATACCGAATACTACAAATACCCCCTGTTATACTTCCTACACTACCTATTTTCGCATTTATGTCCATTCTATGGACAGCTTGGAATCCCACGTATGCCACCGTACTTCGGGACCAACTACAGGGGCGAACAGTTCGACAAAAGGGCAAGAAAGAATATAATGTATGTCCTTTCTCGTCATTAGTTCGACTCTTATGATTTCTTTTCAGATCCTTCAAACCGTATCTTGGTTTTCCCGACTGGTGACATCGATCATCCTGTCAATACCATACTTCAAGCCTAAATGGCAAGACATAATTTTACACAATCCTCCGAATCAATCTGTCAAGATATATTGTTGTACTATCCTATTCCTTGAGTTATCTGTACGTCAGACTCCATCTTTTATATCCTACTCAATCCAACACATTGTTTCACAGGTCTTAATTTGCTCAATTTTCGTGCTTCGAATCAAACGACCTCCGCCGGTTCAACTGCTTGATACTCACTCTCGTATACCTTCACGTCTCTCCATTGGCCCACCATCAACCTCACGCGGGGCTACACCATTAACCGAACCCGAGCTATTGATGTCACTCAGCATATCTGGCCAGCCTGTTCAACCCAGTAAAGAACCTATAAACCCGATATTTGGAAAGCCTTCACTGCGCTCTGGAGTTGCGATGCCCACAACAGGATCCGATGGTCGAACATCTGCACAGCAAGATGTAGATGAAGACATGATGGACGAAGAAAAGGATCCCGATGCTATGGATTGGTCTCCTACAAGTTCACCTGTCAAACTTCCCAGTATAGACAGTTATCGTAAACGGCCTGCACCTCTAGCAGCTGAGGGATCTTGGATACGACAACAGACCTTTTTCGCTCCAGAAGAGCCAACTGGTCTGGAGAGTTTGTTTGCAAACACGATAAAATTGGCGGATGGAGATGATATATTCAAGAAAGATGGAAAACGAAGAGGTGCCTCTACGAAATCTTCTGGGACCACTGGTAGTAGGAATAGGTCTATGGTGAAGTGGCTGTTGTTGAGCTTTGTGGTGTTACTTCCTATAATTGGAGGTGTCGGGTATTTCTATTGGCGTCAACATAGGAAGATCGAAGTTCAGACAGGTGCTACGAGCAGTAATGTATCCCCAGAAATAAACCAATCATAACATTGTTCGGATGACATAGCTACATAGTGGCTCATGCACTTAATATGATAGCAGGATGTACGCAAGGGCCCGGGATGCATTGAAAAGTTTAATCAAGAGTGCTCGTGATCATACTCGTATAGTGTGTGTATCAATGTCTCGTCTGAATGACAAGTTTAGCGTATAATGCTTCATTATATGAAGAAATGACACTTACTTTCTCTGCCCCAAATGTTCTCATTAACCCCTCATAAACATAGTAGGCACAAGCATTACTTGGGAATGCTCGAAGCAAGCAAGGTGTCAAGCCAGCATAGAATCCTCTCATTCCTGCGCCTGCATAGATTGTTCTGACAGTGCCCATGAATGTTGGTTTAGGCCCCGTTACTTGGCATGCCATCATACGACTGTCAAAAAGAAAACCATAGTCAGTAAAACAAAAACAAGGCAGAAAAGGGAGAGGTACATGACAAACTTTTTAATGTTATCGGCAGGTATTCCCATTATCCAGAATGCGAACGATGCAAGGCCACCTGAAAGAAAATTTGCAGTTCCTGTTGTCATCTGTACAATTGGCATAATTATCGAAAGGTCAATCGATACACTTCTGAGCAGAGGAAGTTTGCTAACCTGATAGGGGGTACCATCTAACTTTGAAAATCCTCTCATAAAGGCCTGAAGTGGAAAAACTTGTAAGTAACAGTAATAGGATCACAGATCGTTTGACTTGAATTCAGATGGCGCCGTACCTCTATAGAACCAAACATCCACATAAAATTGGCTCTAAATGCAAGACTTCCAGTGAACCCAGTCCAGAGACCAAATAATCCTCTATTTTGTACGATCTGTTTCGCACAATCTATTGGGCCCTTGTATTGTCTATCTGCAACCAATCTTTGAGATTGCATTTGAAGCTTAACTACACCATTCATTCAATATGAGTACGATAAGCTACTGACAATCTATAAGCAAGATTTGACGTACTTTTTAGGTGTTCCATTGGCGTGGCAAGCAGTGCACTATAACGCATGTTGAGAAGAAAAGTGACAAAGAGAGAATACAAAAGAAGGTGCACCTTGTCAGACCTGCTCCGAAACCAGCGATACTATGGCCGACAAGAGTCAGTCTTTTTTTGTCAGTATAACCAGGGACAGGTTCGGTCAAATCGTGTCGAATGAGAAACAGTCGGTAGTTATGTAGAGATCCTAGCAGTAAAGAATCAATGGCTGCCCAACCAACTGCTGGAGGCGTTGCTCCTTTGTATAATGCAAGAATACCCTGTGGGAGAGGATTGAACCAAACGATTTGAATGAGGGAATCGACGTGTTAGGTACCTCATTCCGGATGATGGTCTTGAAACAACTTATCGCACTAGGATAAGTTCCTGGAGGAGAGCACTGTAGGCGAGTTTTGACAGTGTCAAATCTTGAAGTTTGAAGACGTTAGGCAGAGTTCAGTATGTTTCCTGGTAGTGGGTAGTTGAGAAGTGTGCATCAGTCAGATGAAGTAGGAAGAAAATAAAGAAATCCACAGTACTTACTCCCAGAATACAGCTCACCCATGCCCCACCGCAACCTGTGATATTGTTAGTATTGAAACATGCTAGAAAAATTCGTTGTATATTTTACCTTCGTTAGACCTGAATAAATGGGCGTCGGCGTTAGGTTAGATTTGCGGCAAAATTTTGAGAGCCGATAGCTTACCACTTCCAACGCCAGCGATTGCTCCGACGATTCTTACATGGCCGCTGTCCTTGACCTCCGACATGTCTTTTGAAACCAAATCTGTCGTGAGTGACCGCAGTGAAGCTCAATGCGTCGAGGAGCCGACCGACCACCTAAGCCTAACTTGACGAACTCAGCTTGAAGTTCTTGACTTTCCGCATTTGACTCACAACTCGATCGCGTGGAGCACGTGACAACATTGATCCGGGTGACGTGGTATCCAGACCGTCATCTGCTTCCGAGCTTTAGTACGACTTGACTTGCCTTCATACTGTCTACTACTTGCATGTAACATTATTTAATCTTTCGAGCAGTCCTCGAATACATACCCTTCCTCCCCAAATGGACGACGCTGAGCCGCATGTTCAAGAGGAACACAATTCTCATTCTGAAACCCAAGACAATGCTCCCGAGGAGAAACAATGTCGCATATGTCTGCAACTGGATGGGGAAGATCCATCGCTTGGACGGCTTATTCGTCCTTGCCTATGCAAAGGTTCGATGACTGTAGGTGTCATTAACCTGTATACGACGTGCATGTAACTCACGAACCCTTGCAACGTCAGTATGTTCATGTAAAGTGCCTGCAGACATGGCGAACTGCCTCTGCTTCAAAGAGTGCATTTTACAGTTGTCCACAATGTCACTATAACTATCACTTCGCTCGTACTCGTGCGGTTGGCATTGCAACAAACCCAGGTTTGAACCATATTCAAAAATATCATCATTACCGTACGTTCACTGATACAATCATGAACAGTTGTCGTGGGCGTGCTCTCAGCATTCCTATTCACCTTACTCGTATTCGCTGCCTCCTTCGTGACAACTTGGTTTACGAAAGAAGCAGGTTCAGACAATTATTACTATTTCACAACATTCGATCTATTCCGAAGTCTTGTCAGAACAGCCGTGAGATATCTGACAGAAGGTGACTTTGAGGATAGACTACTCACTTACACACAACGGAAAACTGTACCAACCGGCCCACCTGGTTTACTCAAGAGGCTACTCCATCGATTCCTCTTGGGCCTACCTGTTGTCGGTGCAGGTTCAGTGGTCCACATGCTCTTCTCCATCCCCATGCCGCTGTCGTGGATCCGGTATAGAGTGCGACGGATGAATAGAGACACAAGAGACATGGCGACTCTATTCCTCCTTGCTGTGGTGATTATCGGAGCATTAAGGTATAAATTTTCTGTTTCGGTTTCACAGGCCTCTATTCTCACTTTGTTTATCCAGAGCTCTGTGGAAAGTATATCAACTTACGGAGAAACTTGTACACAGGTTATTACTCCGTGCTGAAGAAGCTATAGTTGAGGTTGGTTGAGTTCACTTATACAGCCCCAGGTTAATCTTCGTTTCATCGGAGGCATACTATCTATTCACCCTCGTATCTCGAACTTGATTATGTAAATATTCAAGCACCACAATGTGCACTGTCGCAGTAGGCCATACAGCATCACTGGTCACGGTGACCAGAGCTTCCGAGTCGTAGCAAATTAAATTGAACAATATATACAAAACAGTACAGGTATACCACAGGTATCACACAACCAAGCCGTGAGGATAAAATCGACTGATTACCAGTTCCGCCTCAATTGGCGTTTTATATTTTCATACGATATCTTGGTCTCTTTCCTGCTGGGTTCAAGTTCTGCAAGATATTGATCAACTGCTTGGTCTATCCTGAACACGGGGAATTCTCCAAGTGATGCTGCTGACTGTGGCCGTTTGGCTTCCTCTATCCAGTCGGTAAGGAGAACAGCAATGTCAGATGATACAGCTTGGACATTGGCCTGGTCGTTGAACGGTGGAATCTAAAGTTGGTGTTGAGATACCATTTCTGTGTAGAAGTAGTGTGAGAGAAACTGACCTGGGACTCATACATCTCATGTAGAATGTCCCATACCTCAGGGAATGGAACACCACACTGTACAAGTATCCGAGGTGCCCAACCATAAGGTAGCAAACCTTTATTGGCTAGGCTAAAGCGGATGAGAAGAGAAGCAACATGTCCTAAGAAAAGGACGACATGAGTAATCAGATTCAGCTACATGCACTGTGGTTAACATACGCATTGGGAAGGCACAGTCGGACGGGAAGAATCGTTGTCCTAGAGGTATGACTTTTGCAGTTATTTGGTCGGCCGCAACTTGGGGTTCAACGTTGCCCACAGCTAGAGGAAATGTTATTTTCTTAGAACATAGGTCGATTGATGTAATTTACGTACCCTCTTCGAAGATTCTGTTCCATATTGGTCTGACAATGTTTTCATCACGATGTTGCGAAACATGCAGGATAAGTAGTTTCATCGTAGGTAGATCAAATGGTTCGGCGTATCCTTGGTAAAGCTGTCCAATAATTGTCAGCAGAGCATACATAGCTGAATTGTTTATGCCATCCTACCTCGGTGATGTTGAATAATCGTTTGGATAGTAGATGAATTTTGGCCTCAGCATCTCCTCCCAGTTCGCTCACACGAGGGAGTAACGTATGATAGGTCTCTAACTGAACCTGGGCAACTTCTAGTTTCTCTTCGAGATCTGTAAGGAAAGCAATGGCTGACTCGTGTCGACCACCAGCGGATACAGGATGTGACTTCGCGTTGCCAACTGCTAATGTCAGATACTCCAATCTGGTATCTAGAGATAAGTCAAAGCTGATTGTCATAGTCAGTCAGTGCAAACTCGATGATGAAACTTGAGATGCATACTCTGTAGACTCTGCAAGAGCATCAAGTACTTCAGCGGCCCGAAGAGGTTGGTTGTCTTTGACATAAAACTGCCACAATAATTGATACTTCTGTACTGTGACAGGTTCTCGTCCGAGATGTGCCTCCAGATAGATGGGTCTCATCTGCTTATCAAGTTAGAGAATGCCAAAAATTACAGCGAAATCCTTACCTCCAACAATTCATCAGCAAGACCTTTCTGGATTAACCAATCATAGAGGGTCGAATGCCACATTTCATCGGCACTGGCAAATGCTAGCTCATAGGCATGACTTCGAACGCTATCAGGATCCTCTCCAGGCAAAGAGCCCCCCTCGGAATGAGCAGCTTTCGAGCATCTTTCTTCGAAGACTAACAGTGAGTCTAAAACAAGGTCGTAGCAATTTGACCTTTGTTTCCAGAGCTCTGCACGACTATCGTTTGAAGGACATCCGGCAAACCAGTAATCTTGCCCTTGATGATCGGTATCATATACCTGAGCACAGTACAATGGAAGCTCAACAGCACCTGACGAGTCAACCGAATTAACACCGTACCGGATTAACAAGAGATTTGCATACCTTTGGCATAGTTCAGGTGCTGGTAATCCCCACAGATCTCGCGCAACTTCTCAAACTCTAATATGCGGGCACCCTTGATAAATAATCTAGAGCCAATGTGTTAAAAGTAAAACGAGACAAATAGGAGACAATACTATACTGACCTAAGTGACTCTGCCAGCCAATTTTGTCGTTCGGTAGGGTTCTTTGATTCTACAGCCCTTCTAACATTCTCTCTAGCCTACGAGAATTGACATGTTAATTGAGGCATCAAGGATACGGCATTGAAACTATACCTTGTACAACATGACATCATCGGTACTACAGAACGAACCGCAGCGTTGCTGCAGAACTTCGCTAATTGTGTCTACCTGTTGACAAACGTTAATCATTGTTACACAGAAATAAGATACTGCCTTACACTGATTTGTTGACCAATCTGTTGATTGATGATTACATTCACGAGGGAACGAGAAGCATGAACACCAGGTTGTTCAGTAATGAGCTGCTCAAATGTCAAAGTTGTCACGAGCTTTTGAACATCAGATTCACACCTAAATACTTCCAGTTGAATAGCTGTAACAGGAAAGGTGCAAATGAACTCAACTGAGCAATGAGTTCGCCAATATTATGGTCCGTGAGGAGAAGGATGAATGAAATAGCCTCGATTGTGCGCTTTAACAGATTCACAAGTTGGGCAACGGAACTTTGCTCTGCCTGGTTATATCATCATCGTCAATATGTTTATACAACTCGTCAAAGTTGTCTTCTCTTACTTTCCATGCTTCTTGTTCGCTGAGACCCGCTGCACGGACCCCAGCATGATCACCCGGAGTAGAATGGAATAGGTGTGGATTTCGGTCGAGTAAATCGTTCAGCGCGTGTAGGTTTTTTTGAATAGTAACAAGGACTTCGTCCCCAAAGTTTGGTTCTTGCAAGCCTTGCGCGCTGCGTCATCATTATGAGTGAACCAATCACTGTGACATATACATAGATTAGTACTGACCCTGCTTTAGTAATCTTCGCCTTCCAAATAGGCCTGACAAGTCGAGCGAAGTACAAAGCCAATCCTTCTCGTCGGCCACTGAATGTCACGGTTCCCGATTGTTCAGCTGTTGTGAATTAGTCACGTGAGTTATAAGGAAGTATCTTAACTTACCTGCGCCGTACGTTGTCCTTTCAGACCAGGAAGGGTGTCCTCCAACCTCATAAAATGCCGACTTCGCGATGGCCGCGAGCTCTGGATTGAGGCTTGCGATGGAGCCTAAGTGAGACTGATCTCCAATCTCCAAGAAAGTATTGCCACTTGCGAGTGCAAGGAGCATAGCACACGTTTGCTCGCGACCAAAGCTTAGGGAAAATGAGACTAAGTAGCCATGAACAGAGATAGACACCTACCTAGCCTGGAATTCTTGCAGAGGAAGAGTACTGTTCTCATTCTGTGCATCTTCAAGGCACTCCCTGAGATGATCGACTGCACGACGTTTTACCAGGAACGTCAATCCAGCATTTGTTAGCACCATGAACTGACGCGGGGGTTGCGAGAATTGAACCGCTAACTCGTTGGTCACCACAGGAGCAGGAGAATCTGGCGGGGTAGTTGCTGCCGCTGCCAAAGACGGCCGAGGAGCAGGCGCCATAGCCCAAGTTCGTCCAGATACAGGGATCAGCATCGCATACTCGGTCAATGGAGGTCGACTAGGTCCTTGACCCTGACTATAATATTGAGGCGACGGTTGAATCAGAGGTCCAATATTTTGACCAAGTGCCCCAATTCGGGTAAGATCCGGAGAGAGGACGAAGAGGAAGTCGTTGTCCTGGGAATCTGAGGATACTTGGGCAGTAACCGTCAAACCTGCGCTGTAACAAGCGTATTCGAGGTTATGGACAGGTACTGGTCGTGACGTCGGTTGGTGGGCATGTTGTCCGTACCCTATGGCAGTGGATCGGTGTGGGCGTTTTTGCTCATCTGGATGTACAAGATTTGAGGGGGGAAGTCGAACGTGAACAAGTTGTAGTTGACGAATTGGCAGACCAGAACCGCTGTATCCATAGCCGTAACCGAATCCAGCGGCGGAGGCAGAGAAAAATAAGCGAACACCATTGGTAGTAATGGCCATAAGTTGTATTCCATTCGCTACACGTCCTGGCTCTACTACATGGAGGGAAAGGATGACGAATGAACTCGGTGAAAGAGCTGCTGAGCCAGGAACCTTGTCTTGGGCCAATTTGTAGAGGTTAGAAAGTGTCTGAAGAAGTTGGACTGCTTTATCGCCATTTGTTTTGTAAACATGTATCGAATTGTTGGCTGTCAGAGCATAGAAGCACCCTCTGGTTTCATCAGAAACCAGGAGTGTAATGCGGTCTGGAGAAAATATTTATATTGCATTTCAACGCAGCGAGTATGTCGACTGCTCACCTTCAGCCCTTGTAGATCCCAACCTTGGTAGCAGACTCTGTACGCCACCTACTGAATGATTGATGAGCTGAACCTTCTTTCCAAACCAACCCTCCTTCTCTTGATAATGGAGCTCGTACAGATTTCCGTCTGAACCGCCGACCATGAATATGCGGCCTTCGCTTGTTCCGATAACTGAAGTCATCTCGACATCAGAGGAGACAGACATATCTGTAGCATATAATTTTATCTCTTTTCTCGTCTTCCCATTACGTCCAGGCGTGCTAGTAGAAGAAACGCCGAGTAATAGAACAGATAGAGGTGTGCAAATGACTAGCAGGGAAGTGATATCATCAATGAAGACGCCTGGCTTGGGCTTCACAATTTCAACATGCGTAATAACATCTGGTTGGTCAACGAAAGAGCTCAACTCTTCGCTGTTGTTGCATAAGAGACTGAGATGACGTGAATACAATTAAGGACTTACCCGTCCACATAATCCCACAAAAACAAATTATGGTCAATTGTGATCCACACTCTCTCAATTTCTGGCATGATCCCCATATGTGATGTTACATTCGCCACTTGATCGCAAGAAATGAGTTTTCGAAGGAAGGGGAAACGAGAGAACAAGAAGCGCACTATTGTAGTATTGGAATAAATTCTCTGGAATTCCGAGCAACCTCAGGGTTCGAAATGGTGGATTGTAGTCATCTGGATATACTGTGTATGAAGCCGAAGAGGGCATTCCGGCTGTAAAAGATGGCTTGAGGGTGGTTCAGACTGGAAGTATACAAGATGACATACGAATTGTTAACATTTCAGTCAAGTCTGGGATTGCTTGAGCATCTTTGAGATGCTGTTCGTGCAGTACCCTGCTTGCGGTTTGCAAAGCCGGTAAATCCAGTACTAGTGGTGCAGGTGCTTGGTGGGACTGTCCAATTCTAGTGTTCGCCGCATATCGGTGACCGCTTGTGGATGCAGCCGTTTGAGATATCATGGCCATGCTTTCGGGAGGGAAATAAGTGGTTGTGGAGAGGGTTGAGCTCTATGTCGAGCATAAGAATATAAAGACGCGTCTTTTTCTTGTTCTGCCTTGTCCTTCTTCGGGCGCCTATTCTATCACGCGTAAAGTATCGCTACAACGTGTTGATTATATAAGACATCACTCACACTGGCTTCCCAGATAATGGAACTGAAGTTGCAGATGAACCTATCCAACTACTGTATTCCATCTCCTCAACCAATCTCAACCTGAAGAATTCGTCTCCCATGCTCATCAGCAGGAACTGCATGACATCCCTCTAGCTCTAAACCCCTTCAATACTATACTCTCGGATGTCTCTTCATACAGCTATACAGACCGCCATCCTCGACGCCATAAAGGAACCCGGCTTCAATGCCGCACTGCCTCCCTTATCTGACCAGAAGTGGGCAGAAATACTTCACACATATCCTTCAGCAAAAGAAGAGAACGAGCGGCTGGAATTCGTAGGAGATGCTCTGATGTACGCGACCCTCGGTCGTCAACTTTATACTCAAATTCCGGTCGGCAGTGCACATCTATACACCGTACTACCTTCTTTGCTGTTCACTCAATCTTGGGACTCACTTGATGCATCTAGACTATCCGGGGTGCTCTTCACTCTAATGTTACCTTCTCGTGTCTTGCCGAGAAACTGGACATCCTTGCCGTCAGCGATACAATCATGAGAGCTTTGACTCGGAGGAAGTTTGGCGAAGGCATTTTTGAGGCTTCCAAGATCAAGAGGACCGCAAAACCTATTGCTGATCTTTTTGAAGTTATCATAGCTGCCTATTACTTCGAGCGCGGCTTTGAGCCACTGAATGCCTGGGTCAACGAGCTTTACAGACCCCTCATCGATATTGCCCATCGAGCATTCATACAGTAGTAAGTTATTAAATAGGAGGAAATATAGCCTAATCCCATTTCATCACGTATTCAGTAGAACACATCCGTCTAGCAATAAAATGAAGCGAAAGCTTGCAGTGACGGCGAGCGTCCCAGCTTCGAAGAAACCCAAGCTAATGTCAACGTCCAGTGGCGACCATGTCCTTCCGAAACGGCAGGTTTTACCTCTACCTCGACACATGTTAACAGGTAAGTCGGTATTCTCAATGCGATCCTTTCATAGGAGGCAGACATGTCCGAAACATAGATCCACGTGCTCGCGTTTCTCCTCGTCGCACTGTGAAGACACCTCGCGCACCATTATGGGACCGTCTAGCTACTCCTGCAGCGCCGAAGATTCTCGCTACTGTGTCCAGCTTCCGTTCCCAAGCAGATATCATAGACCTTACTGGAGAGGACGAAGACTCTGATCCTGATATTACGATTCAAGGTTCTGACGCCATCGGGAAAGCAGAAAGATCACTACCTCTGCCTCGAACTCGATTTCACAAACAGTTTACTTCTCCTATTGTTATTGATGATTCTTCTGGAAGTGAAAGTGATGGTGATGACGACGAGGTAGAGAGACAGCTGCAAACGGGTATAAGGAATCAGTCGGTCCACAATGACGAACAACAGATAATACGAACACCATGAATTATACCTCCTCTTTTCAATCCAGGATTAATTTATAATCGCATATTTATCACATCGCTATGTACAATACTATTAGAGTTTGCAAGGCTTGTTCATCACGAGAGTATTTGATCTTTTGCTGAACCTGAAGTTTCTTGAATTTGAAAGCTCCTCACGCGTGAAACGACGCGTTCAGCCTGGGCGCTTTTGAAGTAGTTCGACGTTCATCTCTTTCAAACCGCTGAGTACAACAGGAAGGCAGAACATCAACTTTTCCCATATAATAAGACTTCAAGATGGCCCCAACGAAACAAGCTCCGACTCGTCAGGCAATCACTCTCAAAGGATCGACTAACCTTGTCACAGAGTTCTTCAAATACGCTGCAAACACGTCCGTTCTATTATGCCACTACCTGATTGCAAGAACTGATATTGGAATTTAATTGTTTTATAGTATTCTCTTTCAGCGGGAGGTGTATCCGGCAGATGACTTCCATATGGTCAAGAAATATGGCCAGACAGTCTTGGTAACCCAGGATCTGGCATTAGAGAACTACCTTGACAAGTAAGGTTCAGTTTATTGTTCCGAGATTCTACTTAACCTATGTCTCAGAATACTCCAGCAGGTTAACAGTAAGTAGATAAAAACATATGATAGCCTGAAGTAGCTCAAATATGCATGTAGAGTGGTTGCTCACCGGCTCCATCACTCAACTGGTGCTGGCGATTATATCAAAGGATTCGAGGACTACCCTAGAACGATGGGTCTTTGACGTCAACATTGTTGAACAACAGCCAACAGACTCTTCAGAACCGTACGTGATTGTAACAATAGCTACTCGATATGTTGAACAGAAATTTCTTTCAGCCCACCCGCTAAACCTGAATCTGAAATTCAGGCGGAAATTCGGAACATTCTCAAGCAGATTGTTTCCACCGTCACGTTCCTCCCCGCGATTGACGAACCCACGGTCTTCAACATCCTCGCATATACTTCCCAGTCCGCCGACGTGCCCGTCGATGAATGGGTAGATACTGATCCCCACGCGATCGAAGCAAGCAAGAGTCAGCAAGTCAAGCTTCGCAGCTTTAGCACCGACGTTCATCGCATTGAGGCGATGGTTGCCTACCGCTATGAGGGTTGATGGATGATGCCCAAGTGTTCGACGATGACAATGTGATGGACACCGGATTGATATTGCAAGATGGATACTCGTGTACAGAACTGAACTTTTACAATTATCGTCAACCTACCGAGTAGTGTGCGACGTTATATATGGTATTGAAAGGGTGCCATGCCATCTTTCTATCAGATGATGGACTTGAACCATGTACCATTGCTGTGGGCCATTGAGATTTGGAGATTCAGACGCGTAACATACATTTGTTTGTTCGAGTCTGTAGTCAAAGTTCTCTGTCGGTTTACAGCTATTTTATTCTATGGAAGGGAATTCACAATGCCACATGCACATTTGTTTGACTCTTTGACCTTTGAGAGCTGGAATGGGCTGGTCAATGACTGGCTCTATTAATTCTCTGGCGCCTCTCTACCTCTCTTTGACGGATTGCCATGGCCACCGGGGAGCGGGGTGAAAGATTTGATGCACTAGCTCCCACGCCCGCTTTGTTATCTACCACTCCCTCACTCCATCCCCTCATTCTCCCTCTCCTTTTCCTCGCCCCCTCCTTCTCCTCTCTTTTTTACGTTCGTTTGTCTGGCCGGCACCGGACCCCGTTCTTTCAGTTCAGCATTTTTCAATCTCGTCGGTCATTAAACAAATAATTATGGGCGAAAGCTGGTTCCATCGCGAGATTCTTAGCCCTAGAAGGCTCATCTTCAATGTTCTGTTCTATGGCTTGCAGATTTTCTTTTTCGCTTATGGTTGGCACAGTCAAGTTCGTCAGAACATTTACCATGTCAGCCCTCTAATTTACTAATATCTCTTTCAGGCAACCAACCAGAAATTGGCTGCTTTGAATGCTCTTACCTGGTCCGTTTGGACCTCTCGAGGTGCTGGACTGGCTCTTGCATTTAACGGTGGTTTGATTCTTCTGCCTATGCTTCGCAACATCATCAGAGTCATCCGTCCTCGCTTGGCCTGGCTCTTCCCCGCCGACGAGAACATCTGGTTCCATAGACAAGTCGCTTATTCTATGGCCTTCTGGTCGATGGTTCATACAACCGCTCACTATGTCAACTTTTACAACGTCGAGCGCACCCGTATGTTTGATATATTTTTACTATTTGTGGTTCCCTTTTTCATCAATTATATTAGAGGTTCGCCCGGAAATAGCTCTGGATATTCATTACACTCAAGCAGGTGGCATTACTGGGCATTTCATGCTTTTCATTATGGTGCTTATGTACACCACCGCTCACCACAAGATCCGCAACCAATGTTTCGAAGCATTTTGGTACACACATCATCTTGCCTTCTTCTTCATGATCGGCTTGTACGCACATGCTACTGGATGTTTCGTTCGTGATTCACCGGATCCAGCTTACCAAGCTCAATTCCCATTCTATAACACCGATCATTGTCTGGGATATGAGAGCTGGCGCTTCACCATTTGGCCTGGTATCATCTACTTTGGAGAGCGTGTATGGCGAGAAATCCGTGCTAGAAGGGCCACTCGACTCTCCAAGGTACTTGTTCACCCATCTGGTAAGTTCAATACCCCAGTCGTTTCCAGCGCCTTTTGTTGACTTCAATGTGTAGGTGCAATGGAGCTTCGTATCATCAAGCCCAGCTTCAAATACGTCGCTGGCCAATGGCTGTTCATTCAAGTTCCTGACCTCTCTGGCTTCCAATGGCATCCCGTGAGTTAATATCTCAACGATACGCTTTTGAAGTGACTAAATTTTGTGACATTCAGTTCACAATCACATCTGCACCTGATGATCCTTACGTTTCCATCCACATTCGTCAGGTCGGCGATTGGACCCAAGCTCTTGGAGATCGGGTTGGTGCTGGACCCTCTGTAGTTGCTCAGTTGACCCAGGCTGCCATGAAGGGTACTGAAAAGGATGATTCTGTATATGGCACTCGTGGCGATTTTGTAGAGCTCGATACCAACGCCGCTTCCCGACCGCTTCCAGTTGTCAGGATCGATGGCCCTTACGGTGCACCAGCGGAGGATGTATTCAAAGTTGAGGTCGCTGTATTGATTGGTGCCGGTATTGGTGTTACGCCATTCGCATCCATCTTGAAGCATATCTGGTACCAACAAAGGAAAGGTCACCTTGGGTCTCTCAAACGGGTCGAGTTCTTTTGGGTCTGCCGTGATGCTCCCTCTTTCGGCTGGTTCCAAACACTACTCCAAGAAGTTGAAGCTGCACAAGCTGATCGTGAGTGTTTCGGCTTCACATTTTAATCAATCAACTTCTGACACTCCCAACAGCCAATTTCTTGCGTATCAACATCTACCTCACCCAGAAAATTGGTGAAGACATGCTCTGGAACATTGCTGTCAATGACGCCGGCGCCGAATACGACCCTCTCACCCTGCTTCGTACCAGGACAATGTTTGGTCGCCCCGATTGGAAAGCAATCTATGGACGCATGGGTCAAGCTATTGAAATGGGCCAATATTTGCCTGGTACTAACGCTCAGTTAAAGACCAAAGTCGGAGTAAGTGAACTCACATCTATGACGTGATTGTAGTTGTTTACAACGGTTGGCCACAGACCTACTTCTGCGGACCAAGCGTTCTTGCCAAAGCCATCAAGGAAGCATGTGTTGCAAATTGTTCCAAGAATGTTGAATTCTCATTCGCCAAGGTGTGTGATTCATAGTCCCATCGCGAGATTTATGACTGACATTAATATGTTTGTTAGGAACATTTCTAAACATTGGGAAAGGCATTGGGGAAGGAATACGTTGCTATCATTTGTCGTTCATTATCTGCATACTCACTGGATGGAATGGCCTTCGACTCTGGGAGCCAGTCATTCTCTGTTCTGTATTTTTGTTCGTGCTGACGATGTTTCAATCGATCTGATTGGTGTTTGTTATACATTAAGTTATACGATCTCGTAGAAAATTTGCATATTTTATAGACTACTTATCATATGCATGTCTGAGCTCAATGCAAGCTCATTGCGGGTGAGAGTTCGAGGCACCTGAGCGAGTTCGCTGAGCCTGAACTTACTGGAAGGGTTACGCGGTCACGCTTTTTGGGAGTCTCGCATAATTTATTCGCATTGGCGCATCCCTCTTTGAGCTATTTCCTCTACGCATCCAGATCGACACCAGCTCTTTGCTCAACGCTATCTCCATATATGCCGATTCGTTTGTGGCATCACTCATGGAGAAAGCATACGAGGTACTCAAGACCACCTTCAGGTTCGAATCTTTCCGGCCTGGCCAAGAAGCCGTCATTCATAGACTGCTTGTCGAGAACGACAACGCATTAGTCCTCTTTCCAACTGGAGGTGAGAATAGCTCGCTCATCTTATAAGGATGCTGAGACCTAAACAACGACGCGCTTTTAGCTGGTAAAAGTTTGACATATCAATTGCCAGCCCTTTGTCTCGATGTGAGCATTTAGGTTTTCTTCCCGCGTTATTTATACAAAATGAGACTCACAGTCAAATGAAAGGGTTTGACATTAGTCATTTCCCCTCTTTTGTCCCTCATGAAAGATCAAGTCGATGTCCTACTGAGTCGTGGGGTGAAAGCTGCTAATTTGGATAGCACGCTGAGTGTGGAACAATTCAATTGGGTCAAGTCGGAAGTGCTTGAGGGAAATATGAAGATTCTATTCGTTGCTCCGGAACGGTAAGTTCCATGCTATAGTATGTTCAATTCAATTCAATTTACACGAAAATTTTGTTGAATTCAGGCTAAACAACGAGGTATGGAGATCCTGCATATATGCGCTCGTTGAAGCCGCTTACCAGATGGATTTGATGTAGTCATTCATTGCAATGATGAAGAGGGCGACAATAGCTCTCTTAGCCGTCGACGAATCTCATTGTATTTCTCAGGTGCGCATTATTTCCCCCTTCATGACTTATTCTTCTTGCAATAACAAGTCACAGTGGGGAGCCAGTTTCCGTCCCGAATACCTCAAGATCGCTCGTTTTGCTGAAGAGCTTGACGTCCAACGAGTGCTTTGTTTGACTGCTACAGCTACCAAATCTGTAGCTGGAGATATTTGCAAGAGCTTCTTTATAGATCCCACAAAGGGTGTATTCCGAACACCGATTTATAGGCCAAAGTTAGTACTCATAGTATTGGCATTTTTCAGTCTACAACTGACTTCTACACACAGCCTACAATTCAAAGTGGAAGTGTCAAATAACATGGATGAGAAGCTCAACAAACTGATTCCTGTTCTTCAACGCCGAAATGGCCCTGCTATCGTCTATGTAACACTCCAGAAGCATGCCGATGAGATAGCTCAGAAACTTCGCACGCGTGGTCTTGATGCAATGATTTACCATGCTGGCTTGACTTCTGAACAGCGAGAGCAGGTTCAGGTTGACTTCATGACCTCGGACAACGGTATCGTTTGTGCTACTGTTGCGTTTGGTATGGGCATCGATAAAGGTTCGTAAATTCGCTTGCTTTTGCTTCTTCCTGGTCAACTCAATAATTCCTGCTTCAGCCAACATCCGTCAGGTCAGTGTGATATCCATATAAATGACTGACGTTCCTTCAATTACTCATACTCTTCCTAGGTTATCCACGTATATATGCCGAAGACTTTAGAGAACTACAGTCAAGAAGTTGGACGAGCAGGTCGAGACGGACAAGACTCTGAATGTATCATGTTTCTCTCTAACGAAGATATCCCCACACTAGAAGGTTTTGCCCGTGGTGATACGTGTAGTGAAAAGTCCATACAATCCTGGCTGCAGCAAGTCGCACTGGCAAGGTCTGCGATGGATGGAACCATCTCGTTCAATTTATACCAGCAATCGAAGGATCTAGACATCCGGGTAAGCCCCCCACCGTCGTTGAAGAGAACTCGCTCTGACTAATATTTCACCACATGCTCTAGGCCAATGTCCTTGGCTTGTGTTATGCACAACTTGAGTTAGACTATGCTTATATTCGAGCTGTAACACCTTTCTATTCCATCTATGAAATCACTCCTCGCGGAAACGGGTTGACGACGATCATGAAAGACGAGTCAGAGGCAGCGAAGGTTATCAGGCAATATTGGCAACCTAAATACCCGCATTATACTGTGAGTTCCTTGGACAATGGTTAGAATCTCTCAGACTAATCCGACTACATGTGTGTTAGATTGACGTCGCTCATGCTGCCGACAGTGCTGCAATAGAACGGAGCATTCTAGCAAGGAAAATCTCCGACTGGGAATTTGATGGTAATTCGATTCACTTACTCGCTGTGGATCACCACTAAGATCTGTTTAGGCCATGCTTCCACTAAGGCTTCACAAGTCCGCCATGTTCGTGTTTTTCGAGTGTACTTGAAGATGTCTGCTGACGAGATGACTCTAGAGATATACAATTCTGAAACAGATGCCCCTCGATCCAGCAGGTATCAAGAAACTTTCAGAAGAAATGTACCAAAGGATGCTGACAAGAGAAGAAGACTCGGTTCAAAAGATTCGAAAAGTAATTGAGTTTGCCACCAATGACGATTGTGAGCGTTGTTGTGTCTAATTCGCCTATAACTATAATTGAGCGTTGTATCCAGGTCTACCACATCAGTTGGCAACATACTTTGACGACCCGGAAGGCGTTCCAGATGGGATGTGTGGACGTTGCACATTCTGTACAACAGGTGCCGGTGTGGAGTTTAAAATCACGAAGACCTCAACCCCAGACTCGACCCGCATCAAAGCAATCTTGAATGCATGTCCAGAACGTGATGATCCCCGCTTGCTTGCGCGAATGGCATTTGGAATCACCTCTCCACGTCTGACTGCTGGAAAATGGTCGACATATCACCCATTGTTTGGAAGCATGGTCGATTGTGACTTCAATGCGTTAGTTGCAGCGTTTGATAAAGAATGCAAGAAAGCGGGATATAAAGCGGTTGCTGTTGCCAAGGCTCCTACATCGAGGAAGAGGTCGTACACGAACAATAACAATAACTATTCCTCAGGAAGTTCTCATAGAGGCGGGAGGGGAGGATATGCGAAACGGGGACGACGGTATTGAAACTAGAGCGTGGCTTGTTGGCTATTATTAGTTATTATATCACTGTACTGTAATGCTGTTTATTCCCTTTCTTCGATGCCTGTGCAATGCATTGCTTTTGTGTAAATTCATGTGGTATCAATTGCAACCACCTCAGCCTCGAGGATATTGTGCGCTTATTAATACCCGAGCTGGCGCTGCAATCACTTTAACACTTTGATTGTAACGTTGACCTTTACCGCGTAGTAACTGACAGAAACCATAGGAATATTTCTTTTACACAGTTCTCCCTCATTGTCTGCAATTTTTAGCATTTCCTCCCAGCTTAGACTATATATGTGCCGTCGATATTCATTAAAATTGCTGTGTGTCTCTCCTAGACACTATCGTCTGCTTTTTTCTGATATTTTGTCATAGTGTCACTTCTCTCAGATCGAGCTGCAACGTTCAATTTATACAATCTTCCATCGAAAATGTTCTCGTACTCACCGCAGAACAGTGAATATGAGTTTCCCAGATACGGTTTCGCTGAGACCAGATTCTGGATGCGCCACTTTCAGCCTTTCGGAACCCCCTGGATCGTCTCGATCCCCAATACTAAGCACTAAGTTCTAAGTTCTAACCCCTGTTCATACAACCATTCTCTTCTCAACTTCCATCCATAAACTTCATACTGTGCTTTAGAAAGGTGAACCAGAAAAAATAATTTGTCGAGTCCATGGAATCGGAGGATCCAATGCAGAAAGCGTATGAGCTTCTCAGAAATACTTACAAGTTTGAGTCCTTCCGGGCCAACCAGGAAGCCGCTATACAACGACTTCTTGTTGACGGCAAAAGTTCCCTCGTGCTCTTCCCAGCCGGATGTAAATAACTACTTGGTATCTTCTAGGATGTCTGCTCATATTCGTTATCTCAGCTGGTAAAAGTTTGCTTTACCAAATACCCGCATTTTGTCTTGATGTAGGTTGTCTGTCTCATTCATGCAGAGGGGGACTCAGGCTGACGTACAAAATTTCTAAGGGCTTGACTTTAGTCATTTGTCCCCTCCTTTCGTTGGTGAAAGATCAAATCGATGCTCTGACACGTCTTGGATTGAAAGCCTAGAGGTTGGATAGCACACTCTGCACGGAAGAATACAACAGAATAAAGGCGGAGATCTTAAATGGGGGGATACAACTTTTGTTTGTGTGCCCAGAGAGGTGAGTTTCGTAGTTGGATTTCGAGGCTTCTGTGATATAACTGGGTATTCCTTGGTTATCTCTGGGTAGGCTATGTAACGAGGTTTGTTCACCAACTTTCCCATCTCCATAGAGATAAAACACTCACCGTTTCGGACTTTTAGTCATTTGTTGAGATGATGAAACGCGTCCCGATATCTCTTCTCGCCATCGACGAAGCTCATTGTATCTCCCAGGTATGAAAAAATTCCTTGAGTTTCGTACCTTATCTTATAATCCCAACTGCAGTGGGGACAAACTTTCCATCCCGACTACCTCAAAATTGCGCGTTTCGCGGAGGAACTGAATGTTCAACGTTCAGCGGGTGCTCTGTCTCACCGCTACGGCGACAAGATCTGTGGTCGAAGACATCTGCAGTAGTTTTCATATTGATCACATCGAAGGAGTATCTCGAAGTCCAACTTACAGGCCAAAGTTGAACAGCTCTCTTTATCCTATCGATCATGACTCACGTCCTCGTTCTTAGTCTCCAATTCCGTATCGAACTAGCAAATAACTTTGATGAGAAGCTCGATAAATTGGTGCCCATGCTTCGAACCCGAAATGGACCTGCCATCATCTACGTAGCTCTTCAGAAACAAACCCATGAAGTAGCTGAGAAACTCTCCAAACGTGGTTTCACACCTTTGGTTTATCACGCTGGCTTGAACGATAAATAACGGGAAGACGTTCAAAATAAATTCATGCAATCGGACAACGGCATTATGTGCGCTACCATTGCGTTTGGTATGGGGATTGATAAAGGTTAGCTTCCCGGGCCTGTATTTTGTAACACGATCGCTGATTCATACCTCAGCTAATATTCGTCAGGTCAGTCAGTTAGTCGACCTTTCTTATGTACAATCAACTAACGCCGTGGTAGGTTGTCCATCTTTACATGACCAAGAGTCTTGAAAACTACAGCCAAGAAGTTGGGAGAGCAGGCAGATACGGAGAACCTTCTGAATGCGTCATGTTCCTTTGCGACGACGACATACCTATATTGAGGACCTTTGCCTCAGACGATACATGCCGCGAGGAGTCCATTAAATCTTGGTTGCATCAGGTCGCGCAGGCAGCACCTGCCGTGGATGGGACAATCTCATTCACAGGAACTCAATTCAAGGATCTCGGTATTCATGTAAGTCTTCATTCTCTGGGTCATAATTTCGAAATCTTCAGATTTCGGGAGTGACAACGTGGAATTTTTTAGGTGAACGTCGCTAGCGTCTCATTTGCCAAGCTTGAGTTATATTACGGGTATATTCGTGCTCAGACCCCTTTTTCTCGGTTTACGACATCACTCCCTTGCATAACGGATTAAGTGCTGTTAGGGCCGACTCGACGCGGGAGGCCATGATAGTGAGACGATGCTGGTATCTTCGCCCCATAGCTCACAGATACATTGTAGGTTGCTTGCACTATATGATATTCTCTTCACTTAAGCCAAAACGTCCCAGATTGATATCGCTCAAGCTGCTGCTGCATATGCAGTCGACCGGAATGATCTTGCGAAAAAGATATCCGAGTGGGAATTTTACGGTGCGTTCAGCTGACGAATTTTCATGGAGATATGTCAACGATCATCGACTACTTCTTAGGTTATATTTTGATCAAGGGTTCACAACTTCGCAATATGCGTGTTCGTGAATGGAAATAAATTTGTAACTCCTAACTCGATAATATTAGCGATACACTATCAATCGACCATTGCCGACAGGTTCAGAAGCTATAGATCAGTTAGCAGAAGATCTTCAAAGGATGGTGAAAAGGGAACATGATGCAGTCCGAGGAATTTGGAAAGTCATCAGGTTTGCTACGCACAGTGGCTGTAAGTGCTCATATACACCAGCGCTGAAATGAGAAATCAGGTCTACCACACTATTTATCTTCCTATTTCGACGAAGAACAATTCCTGACCAAGCTTGTGGATCATGTACATTTTGTACCACAGGAGCTGGCGTGGACTTCGAGACAACCGAAACGTCCCCGCTAGACCCCGTACGCATGGATGATATTCTCAAAGCATGTCCCGAACGTGATGAACCCTATTTGCTTGCTCAACTTGCCTTCGGTATCGAATCCACACAACTCGACGCTCGGAAATGGTCAAAATCCCACCCATTATTTGGAAGTATGATGGATTACGACTACGACGCGTTGGTTTCGGAGTTCACACAGAAATGCGAGAAAGCAGGATATAGGCCAGCTGCTGTTATCCAGGATGCCATATCGAGTGGAACATCGAGCACACGGAAGCGGTCACATAGTAGTTACAGTGACGAAGAAGACGAAGACTTCGATTCTTCTGACACCCCACACAGAGACCAGCCCAAACGAAGACGACTAGATGGAGATTGATTGAGTATTGTGTTGAATGGATGTTGTCAATGCTGAGACCCGTAATCTGTCAAGACTGTTTCGTCATCCTCTTTTTTCAAGAAAAGCTGTTAGATGTATCGTGTTGAGACTATAAGATATGCTCTTCGCCCGTCGCAGACTTCGTGGTATGTAGGTTATTCAGGTTTGGCTCATTATATTAATGTCATCCAAACTACTCCTCCGGGTTCTCTCAGGCTCCTCTTACACTGGTGGTGGTTTCTTGGCTAGTACTTGATCTCGCGATCTTGGCTTGATCAATCTTATAGGATCAATTGCATCACAATCTACTGGTCCCAGCCGAATAAAACCGTACGGACGGTCCAGGTGTATACCCCTCTACTAGAGCTCCTTATCCTGAACCCCTCCACTTCTCAGGCTTGCACCAATACTTACAGGAAATTTGCAGCCCCTTGAACTTCCGAGTCTACATACTCCTCCAGGTTTACATCTGCTAGCTGATACTGTCCACGATCACGTCTATTCCACTCCGAGTCGCGTCGCGTACCGTGGTGCAACACGTCTAACAGACGATTCGAACTCGCCTCCTTTGCTCGGATAGTAAGCTCCGAGTCGATGGAGAATGCATAGGATATCCTTGTACACACCTAGCTCAAGTCTTTCCGACCTTCCCAGGAAGCGGTTGTGCGTAGACTAAAGCTTGTTGACAACAAAAATGCTCCGGTGCTCTTTCCGTCAGGGGGTGAATAGTTTGCGCGCGTTTCAGATGTGTAAATCTAACTAACACTGTCCGTACAGCTGGAAAAAGCTTGACATATCAATTGAAGACGACTATGTTGAGGTGGATCTATCAAAGATTATCATACAAGTATTGCTATCTTGTTTATTGTATGTATCATATTATAATGATCATTTTTCTTTTCCTCGGCGTCTTTCAATATCATACAGCAGCGTGTGAGAATTTGCTTTTTGGCACGTCGTCCACGTGATGAAAACCCCAAGACTACTGACCAATGACTTAACTTGAACCAAACTTGAACACTCATTCCAACCATTTTGACTTCTTACTGCTTCAAGTCACCACACTTTCTGGATGATACTCGCATAATACCCACATCTATATATCACTTTTGATTTGAAGCCCTACTACAATGTCCACAGCAACACCCGCTGCGTCGACCCCGGACGCGACCTCGCCTGCCACAATACAACCTGCAGAACCAGTTCCCAACATAGCAGCTGTTGATAGATTGGTAGCTGAGTATCTAAGATCTAGAGGACACAAAAACGCAGAGCAAGCACTCTTGGAGAGCATTGAAGCCTCTACTCCTGCAGAGAAGACAGCCTCCGTTGTTTCTTCAGATGATCTTGTCAAACGGTTAGCAGTATATGCTCAGAAACCAACCAAACCTGGAGAAAATGTCTTGAAGGAATCTTCCTCTGTTCTTTCTGAGCTAGGCACGATGGGGAATCCAGTTACGATCCAAAATCTCCTGGCCAGTATTGGCCCTGTGGGAGCAGAGGATGTTTTATCTGTCGATCCTACAGACAAAGAAGAAGGGTTCAGGGAGCTGGAAAGTTGGGTGGACGGCTCACTTGACATGTATCGCGTGAGTGATTCTACGGGCTGTAGCACAATGATTTCTGGAACCGACTGTCCATTAGCCTGAATTCCGGCCCATTTTGTTTCCCATCTTTTGTCACTTCTATCTTGACCTAATCCAACAAGGATACAAGGAAGCAGGTATGCGTTTCTACTCTCGTGTTTTGTTGCAATGTCAACTCACCCGAAAACCTCTCATTAGCCTTACGATTTTTTAACGAATTCTCCTCATCTCTTTCCCCAGTGCACAATTCTACACTCCACCATCTATCTACTCTTCTTCTTCCAGCACACGTACAAAATGATGAACACGCTCAGCGTTTCCGCAATGAGAAGTACACCATACGAATGAGTCGTTCAGGGTTTGGATTACTCGTAGGATGGTTAACCGATGGCATGGGCGGTGAAGCAACTGGTGCCGGAGAAGGATTCTCAGGAGAGTTAGGGAAGAGAGGTCGAAATGCGGTGATGAAAGTGGTCAATAACCATCTTAAGTTCGATGGTAATCATAATGCACGTCTTTTCGTACTACACACCTTAATGGTTTACTTTCAATCTAGTAACAACCTCAAATACCAGTTCGGTATCTGCGAACGCATGGGAAGAGTCGACTGGACTACTTTCTTCCCTCATACCTCAAACAAATAGTGGCACGTCTACTACCTCAACGCCAATAATTACCGATCCACGATCCTTTAACGCATCCAAGGGAGAGTTAAAGCTAGGACCAGCACCTATATCGGAAGAACTGAGAACAGAAACCGAGCGTGTACTCAGAGAACAAGCTGTCCTTGATCGCGATCCAGGAGCGCAATACGACATGCATTACGCTCGTCCTCCAACAGTACCTGGTGTCGTCTCCCCTTCAATATCAGACCTTCCCCCTCATCCACCTAACTTTCAAACTGTTGATATCAAACGGGAAGTAGAGAAAATTCGGGATGCCAGGAAACGAATACGACTGGAACCTTCAGCACTGAATAATGTCAACATGAACACTCCTCAAGGAGCTACAGCGAGATCTCGCGCACTCCCTAGTGTTTGTGCATATACCCTGCATGATGTGGGAGAAGGGTAAGTTGCAAATCTTTTTTAATGGTGTAAAATATTCTATCCCTTTTAACATTGAACCCGATAGAGCACCATGTTGTAGCTTCTCCATGGATACCTCTCTAATGGCTGCTGGGTTCTCGGAAAGTTACATCCGACTGTGGAGCTTAAAGGGGGAGAAACTGAAAGGTTATCGGAGTGATTTCTCATCTAGTTCTATCAAAGATGGTAAGTTTATGTTGTTCAGTGTTCATGAGAGATACTTGAATATCATTATCCTTTTTGCATTATCCTAGTTTCCTCGCTGAAGAAGATCCGGGAGAAAGGTGGCTCAACGACGCGGAAACTCATCGGCCATAGTGGGCCTGTCTACTCCGTCGCTTTCGACCCTGTAGGTGGTTCTGCAGTACCCCCAAGGTACTTGTTATCCGCTTCAGCAGACGCTACAACAAGACTATGGTCTTTGGATACGATGACGAACGTTGTCGCATACCGGGGACACCAGAATCCTGTGTGGGATGTCCAATGGAGTCCTATGGGTATCTATTTCGCTACTGCGAGTAGAGATCGGACGGCGAGACTTTGGTCTACAGATCGAACGTCGACCTTAAGAGTTTATGCTGGACACTTGAGTGATGTTGACGTGAGTGAACACATACAAATTTTATTGTTTATGATTTCTCAATTTCTCCCCACATAACCTGCTTTGTTTGTTATTCAGTGCGTTCGATTCCACCCCAATTCCCTGTATCTCGCTACCGGATCTAGCGATTGGACAGCAAGGTTATGGGATGTTCAAAAAGGATCATGTGTGCGAGTGTTCATCGGACATCAGAACATTGTTTCTACTCTTGCCTTCAGTCCGGATGGTAAATATCTGGCAACTGCAGGTTAGTTTTTATTCTGTGTTAGCTTCCTATCATATTCTGAGAGCGACTACAGGCGAGGACTTAGCGATCAATCTGTGGGACCTTGGTTCAGGTCGTCGTATAAAGAAGATGACAGGTCACACAGCATCAGTATACTCTCTTGCTTTCAGCCAGGAATCAAGTATGCTAGTAAGTGGAGGTGCTGATTGGACAGTGAAGTGTTGGGATGTCAAGAGCTCTGGTGGCCCTAAACCGAAGATCAAGGAGAATGGCGTGAATGGAATCAACGGAAATTCCGATATTTTGAACGCAAAGGACGACGTTGAAGATACCAGCAATATCGAGACGTAAGTGTGTTGTATAAATATAGCAAAAAAGAAATAAGTCGTATTGAAACATCAAACTCCAACAGTACAGATTTATTAGCCACGTTCCCAACTAAACGGACACCCATCATCAACGTACAATTTACACCGCGAAACTTGTGCTTAGCAGCAGGCCCATATCTCGCACCTGAACAGAGATAAGAATGGAATCTATATGCCATCATCATGGCAACACATCATCCTTCAAGTTCTCCCATTCCTCCTCAATTGCTTCGTTGACATCGACACCCCTCCAACTATGCAACATCCTCTTCCGGTTCTGGATCATGAAATGGTTAATTACGGTGGCATCCTCCCAGTTGCAGCCGAAGAGAGATTCAATTTCCTGTACACGGTATGGATGATCGGGTTTGCCGTTAATCCGATCCTCGATGACTTTCGCTTGGAAGAATTGGAGAAGAGTGTCTCCGAAGTCACTCTTCAAAATGCATCGCGGTAATCTGTGGCGTCTTTGGTTTCCAAAGAGGTCTAAATCACCTGTATCTTCTGTGTCATCGCCTACGGTCCTACCGTGCATTCCATCCAAATCTGTATGGCACTCAATATCACATTCGTCATTCGACTCTTGAGAGCTCTGGGGGAATTGGGAAGGGTTGTAGTCGGGATCATCCTCATCTTGCTGCAGTGTATCGAACTAAGTATACAATATGAGAATGACCATTGACAGTCAGCGACTTGCCTCTTCTTCGATCTGTTTGATGACTCGATTGTCCTGTGAAAGGGCTCTCTCTTGGTGCGGCTTGTCCCCATCGGGCGTGCCTTCGAGAACCTGCTGCCGTGATTGAGAAAGAGTGAAAGGGGCAGTTTGGTTTGTGGTCATGACTGGAATTGTGTGGATGAGGTTTGAGGGCTCGTGAACCGAGGTTTAAGTATGTTCTGTCAGTCCTTTGAGAGAAAGAGAGCAGGTTGGCTCAAAGAGTTTCATTCTGCGGTGTCCCCTGATTATCATTCATTCTTCGAAAATGTATTCTTGCGTCTTTTAACAATGACTTTTATACTTGAAGATATGCAAAGGACGCGTCGCGACGCGTGGGGTTTTATAGAATTTCGTCACGTGAAACATTCCGGCGCCTGGTGCCAGCCTGTTCATTAGCGAGAATTAGCTCACTGTGCTGCTCAACCGTAAGGCGCATTCAACCCGCCGTCTCTTCACCGCCGACCGCCACCACCGATTTCCCGACATCTCCAGCACTTTCAGTTGCAACATAGCATATCAACAATGGACGCCGTATGTATTCTTTGCCACCTTGGCCTCACCTCCGCACTTCTAATCAACTCAAACTCGTTCTTGTTCCTAGGACATGAACATGGATTCAGATGGAACCACTTCTATGGAGATTCCAACCCAACCACAGGTAGCTACTTCAAACTTTGTCAACCAGCAACTCGTAGTAACAGGTGAGTTCAATTGTGTGCCTCTCACCCATTCCTCAAGTTTATCTCCATGTAGCTCCCACTCCAGATACCACTCCCTCTCACCCTCGAGACCAATTTCGAGAAATCTCCGTCAAAGTTCACATTCGAAGGCCTGACAAAGATAACTGGGCTTATCTGGGAAGGGGAATCGTTAGTCAGGAAACTGTCGGGCGTTCGAACAGGATAGGTTGGTCTTCCATTTTTGACTTGTCCTAACCTCTTCTCACTGCTCATATGTTCTTTCACCCTCGATACTCAGTTGTAAGATCTATATCTTCGCACAAGATATTAACTACGTTTGGAGAAGTAAATCATTTTGTGCTGCTTTTCGTCGTGTGACTCGCCACTAACCCTTGTGTGCACCAGGGTTCTCCACTCCAAGCAGAAAAACGCGGCAACTTCGTTGTCGTAGCGTGTGTTGAGGGTTCAAGGGTCGTGTCATGGTCGTTGAATGTCAGGAAGCCAATTCGTTATTTTCAGCATATCATTTACTAAATTTCCCTTCTACTCCGTTTCAGACCTTGAACAACTCAGAAACACTGAGACTACTTGCCATCATTGAACTTTCCTGTTACAGTTGCAAAGCTGCACTAAGCGACGCCGGTATTCAAGCTTCGTATCGCCGACGAATTGTTCGTGCTATCAAAGACGACCGAAGGAAACGGCACAAACGTCGCAAAGACCAAGACGCGATGGTAGCAGCTTTCGCAAAAACAGGTATCGATGATCAAACGCCACAACCACATCACAATCCAGCGGTACCATCTATTCAACAGTAGAAATCGGAGGACACCATAACTTTCAGAGGATTTGGGTATTATATCGCTATTAGCTGAATCCCCTCTCAAGCATGTTCTCATGGATGGCGGTGATGATGAAGAGAAGTCTAGAGGTGGCCGCTTTTGGTCCCACTACAAATGTATTCTAACTCAAACGACATGACGAATCACAACAACGACTGTCGCTCTCATTCCACCATGGCCATTTCTACCAGTCAGCTGGAAGCCATCGAAGTGTCTGACTTTCTTTCCCCTTCCCACAATTTATTCAATTCACTCTCTGTTTTCTCTCAACTGTGTCGCTATCGCGTTCTCGTACTTGTATCTCAAGACGAGCACTTAATTTCCTCCGTGCTCCTTTATATGTCCTCTATACTCATATCTCTATCCCTCTCCCTTTTCATCCAAATCCTCTGTCCCTCCCGCATCTTCAGTTCCCCAGTGTGTTCCATTGATTGAACTCATCTCATTTGGTTTGGTTTACTTATATTACTTAGCACCTCATCATATATTTCATCCTTCCTCACTATTCTTTTCAGTATATTTTCTTTTCTCCGTTCTGTTAGTATCTGCTGTCTCGTATAGCTCATGATCCTGTCTGTTGTATCAGTCTCATATAGAAACATTTTTATGGCATCGCTTTGAAGTGAAACTTGACCTTTGCCAGCGTAATTTCGAGTTGGTACTGAGGTACTTTAGTATCGTAGTTAGTTACAATTTTTGGCTAGCTAATATCTATCTACCCTGCTACAAAGATGACGATCAGAAAAAGAACGTGCACCAAGCCATAATAGGACCACAGCGAAAAGACCGTGACAAGAATGAATAGAACATTTGGGTTGTGAGCAGAAAGCAAAAAGAGTGTGGAGTAAAAATGAGAGGTCGTCCTGCATTGGTAGGAATTGTGTAATGTGGCTTCTTCTGAAAAATATTGAGCGGGCCCTGTCGTGAAGGAATCCAAGCCGACACTGTTAAAAGAAGAAAATTAAACAACGCAACGCTTAACCATGCACGAAAAAGACAGGTTAGCAAAATGTTCAGGGTCCGCTGAGAAAGGAATGCAAACAAGCAAGAAAGGGTATAAGTCAAAGAGATTATATGCAAACATTGGAAGTTATAGATAAGAGCGAGGCTGGAAGTGTCTGGGATAAATATGCAAAAAATAAGTTGAAGTTGAATTACAACGAGGTCTCTCGGACACACATGTCGCGAATAAAAAGCTTGCTGCTCAAACGCAAAGGCAAAAGAGCATGTGTGAGATTGTCTAAAGCAATCCGGCGTGTGCCGAGGGGAAGGGGACCGGTGATCAACTCCAGTAATTATCGATAGGGTAGATTGGCTTCACTTCGTGTCGGTGAGGGGGGAGGAGGGGGAATCGTTGGAACATTGGTACTCGGTGTGGCACTGGTACTGGCTGTGGGTGGCAGAAGGTCAGGAAGTGGTGCCCTTCTCTCACTATATTGTGGAGGTAATTCAACGACCTCTGCATGCTCATCGTCTGGGACAGCTTCTTCAAGATCAGTGTGGAGAATAAATCTCGTGGGTGCCTTGTAAGCCGTTTCGCCAGCCATTGCTGCTTTACGCCTTGCAGCGGAAGACATACTTGAATCTTGCAACGACGTAGATGCTGATTCTGTAGTCGACCTTCCTGTGAGCGAGGGAGGCATACCGAATGAATCATTGCGCGAATGTGTAGTTATTCCTCCATATGCAGTCACCCCTCCGTATACACTCTGTCCATCTAGACTCGGCTGATATGCGCTGTGCTGATAGTTTGAGCCCAAATCGAATTGGCTTCCTTGCCTTTGCAGAAGGTTCTGCTGCGATGGAGTATACGGATGAATTGTACTGATTGTTGATCCGGGACCTGGGCTATATGGGTATGGGTTGACTGCGGCTGGCGGTGGGAGGTCCTCTCCAGAAGGTGATGTGTCTTGGTTCAGGTCAACGTTGGTGAATTTGCCACGATGAGGGAACCCTTGTTCATCATAGAACAGGGCTCTCCTAGACCTTTGACCACGGCGTCTCCAGAAAAATAGGAATAGGACTCCGACAGCCAATAACCCAAAGAGGCCAGCCAGCACTCCCCCAACGATTGCGCCGACACTGGTCTTATGTGTGGGAGTCGTATCAGGTGCAGTGGTCTCCGAGGGGGTTCCCGTGGAAGAAGCTGAATTGCTTTTTGTCGCTGTAGCTTTTGTGGCAGAAGTCTTGGGTGCTGAAGTAGCAGAGGGAAATACAGCAACTGACTTCGGCGATTGAGCGTCGAGACAAGTAGCATCGTCCGATATACCGACTAATTTGACGTCCGAACTACCACCTTGGCGACCTCTTGCGTCAGTCATTATGAACAGAAGAGAGGTTTGCGCTGCAACATTTGCCGTCCAATCGTATGATGTTGGGCCCGTGGGAGGTTGTAATATAAACGACTGTCCCCCTGGTATAACAGCCTATATTATCATCAGTAGTGTTCATCTTGATTTCATGGCAATGCAGCACATACAGTGATAGTCACGGGTTGCACTGCTCCCACATAATTCCCGAAAGTATATGGCCTACAGAGCAAAATCAATGAGATATTGTGAAAGCGATAAGTCACATCATACTATCTTCACTAACCTGCATTGTGTAAGAGCCGTATTCAGCTCAAAAAAGAAATCGACGTCTGAAAATGAACAGAAGATATTTGAGTGATTAATCTACTTACAGAACCAAAACTAGAACTTACTGGAGTCTGTAGTATTACAATTCACGTTGCCCACAGCAGCACCCGCTGTTAGAACCCTCGATGTCCCCCCTGTTCCAAACCCTGCTGCATCAGACATTGTTGCCAAAAATGTATGACCTTTAGCAATGGTCAATGGTGTCTGAAAGGTGCCTTTTCCATTACTAAAACTCGCCGCGGGGATTGAGATAGTTCGGGGGTTGCCAAAAATCTATAGGCAGGTATCACCAAAGTTAATGAACCGTTTCTACCTCTAACGATGCAAAGTATGTTTACGCACAGGTGTCAACATGAGCTCGAAAGGTGGCGTACCACCTGTATTCATGTCTAACGGTCAGTACTGACACTATTGCTTTGATAGATAAGTTATCCCGACCTGTCCATGACACCTGGAAGTTATCGCATTGTGTCGGAGGGCTGAAGGTGAAAGTGAAGTTGGCAGCCTGAACTTGGGTAAAAATAGTGAGAAGAACAACCGTCGGCAGAAGCCCCAGGCGCATATGCATACTTCCAGAGTTTAAATACGTGAAAAGGGACAGTAGTGCCGGATCGCCAGACTTGAAAGGAGGGGAGAACGAAGGACAGTGGGGAGAACGACTGAAGCAGTGAGCAGGACGAGGGAGACTAGGGAAATATTGCAGCAACCCAGCAAGCTCGACGTCCAATCCACGCGAGCCTGTCACGACCATGTCACCCCTACCAATAATTACCCCTGTGACTTCCGTGACGGTCCGCTTCCCAACGACCAAGCGAAGAAACAAGGTCGTTTGATAAATTCTTCCCGGGTAATGATCGCATATCACTGCAATAATCTCTGATAATTACTTGGTACAAATCGAAGCTGTGCACATATCGACGACGCAACAGGAGAACAACATCACATGTTTACCGGTCGAATAGATTCAAATGCTTTCAACGCGAGCCTCCAGGGTTGCAGAAAAAGTCTAGTCATAGTTTGTGTGAAGATGAATATTGTCCTCATCAGTGCCGACTGTTGACGACGTTTGACAAGTATCTCGGGGCATTCCGACCCGACAACCCCGTCCACCAGCTGCATTTCAACATCGTCCGAAATTGCCTCATTATTGACAGAACGTGGTGACCTGCGTGACCACGACGAGAAGCGCGTCCACTTTTTACCTAACGGACGAAGCGCACAGTCGAGACACGATGAATGGTTAGAAGGTGATATAAGAGGTCATTCACTCACATCGCACTTTTTCGTCGCCAGCAACCAGAGAATGCTCTTGCAAGGTGCAAGGGCGGTTCTCGAAGAGCTGCGCGACGACCGCTGCTGCCGATTGCTCACTACGGCAGTGCTCTCGGGCAAGTTTTACGAGGTTCTCTTCGATGGATGCTGTGAACTGAGGTTGCAAAAGGGAATGGATACCTACAAGACTGGCTTTCAACGAAGACGAGGGAGTCAGTGAAGGAACGGTGGAAGAGTTGCGCCGGTAAAGCCATAGCTCGGGATTTGGAGAATCCACACTATTAGTGTTTCCGAATGTTGTGACATCAGCATTAGCAGTAGAGCGCGAAGTCGAGGGTCTTTCGCCCATGTCAGATGCAAGAGGCTCCGTCTCCATTAAACGACCTTGTTGAAGCAGAGAGGTGGACGCATTGGAGGGCATGTTCTCTTCAGAGACAGTAGTAGGTGATGTGCGGAGGGAAGATCTAGGATTTGGGGACTCTTCACAGGGTACAGTGGCTCGAGTAGTACCAGGATTCTTCTTCTTGAAGGAAAGAGGTGCAACGTTCGCGATCCCAAGGATAACAATTGGCTCAGCTTTGCGAGCTGACTCTCCGGATGCCTGTGCATGCGATTTCGACCAGATAGCTCGCGTTCGCGTTGCAGTGGAGATATGATCGACGCGAAGAAGTAAGTGCTCTTGCTTGACTGTATCTTCTCTATCAACATGCGTCGAATTAGGTACATCCTTCGACTGCAATCGCGATGCCTGACTACTCTTAGCGTCGGTCCTTGCCTTCTTCATAGGTTTGGATGGACATATGGACAGTACATTTTTGCTGACTTCGACGAACATGGTAATCTTTTCTTGTTTCTCGAGGTTGAGGAGGGATGGTACATCTTTGCTTTTGTCCTGAAATTCACTTGGTCCTCGATGATGAGATGGCTTCTTTTTGCGCGTCCTTCGTATCTTCTTCCCGGCGATTTCTCCAAAGGCTGGTTGGGAAGGACCGGATGGTCCTACGACACGATGAACGGGAGATGTGTCGAAAGTATTAGTTCCGGTTAGCTTATTCTCTTCATCTTTGTTCTGACTAGTAACGGTCGGGGGATTGCTCGACTTGGTCGCCGAGAGACGAACATCACCAGCTGAAGCAGAGTCTACAAGATCAAGATTTTCAGAGAATCCCACAGAGTGTACAGAAGCGGTAGACATCGCAGTAAGGTGATCTAGTGAAATCTTTTGCTGTAGAACTTGCTTCATTAGTCGTGTCCGTCTCTTCTCTCTTGCAGTTGTCTTGCTTGGCCAAAAGTCGTCGTCTTCAGAAGAGCTTGAAACTTCCCCTAAAAGCTCTCTTCTCTGGACACGTATGAGTTTTCTCTTAAGTTTAGCGTGTTGCGCAGCTACAGATCGTATTCTTTCTTTATAGTCGTTACAATTGGGATCCTGGCTGTCGTCTAATCTGTAGGAATGTATCAGTCGGACCACGAACTGAGTATAAACATGATCATATATTGACTGGTGGTGTAAAGTATGAGGACGCGGAGGTTCTTCTAATACAACATGGTCTTGGTTGTGATCCTCTACAAGATCGTATACGATGATCGGCTTGTTGCGACCACCTCTCTTGAACGATCGAGGTAAAAGACGTTCCTTAGGAGCAACATGCCGCCTTGATGTACGTGTACAATGTTTCCTCCTGGGATGCATTGAAGAAATAGAGTTGCTAGAAGACAGCGAAGAAGAAGAAGGGAAAGATGTTGCTTTGGTGGAGACATTGTGTTCTTGAGCGGTCGGTGTCTCGTTGGTAAGAGCAGCTTGTCGGTTCATGCGCTGCAAGTCTCGCATTTCCCTTCGGGTGAGAGGCCGCGGTTTCACATATTTGACCATGCTGGGCGAAGCACGGAAGGAGGGAAGTTTTCCGCCAGCGGAAAGGGATGGTGGTAGTAGTAGTGGTTCAAGTTGAAGAACTGCAAGAAGTGGCCGCGATCGAACTTAGATGGATACCACATTGGGGATAGTTTGTTTTGTGATGTTTGGGTTGTGGCTGAGATGCCGTATGATGGAAATGGTGAGACTTGGAAATTGCGATGAAGTCGAATCTCTGTTTCCTTCAATAATCTCCGTTTGTTCCCTCTACGCACTGGGTGTTTGCAATGGGTCTCCCGTCCCCCATCTTAACACGTGAACAAGTCGCGAACCGCATTCTGGCAGGCGATAATATTGTCATAATCCGGAACAAAGTTCTTCGTATTCCTCACTCATGGCTTAACGCGCATCCCGGTGGTGCCCTCTCAATTCTTCACTACATCGGACGAGACGCGACAGACGAAGTGGAGGCATACCACTCTGATGAGACTCTTGCCAAAATGAAGGGTTACATCGTCGGGTCCGTAGAGGATGGTTGGCAATCATTTGTACCTCCAGTTATGACAGGATGGGTCAGGCGTTTAGGTCCAAACGGTACCAAAGAATGGTACAATGAGGCAGAGCCTCTTAGGTCCTCTGTAGATATTCCGACATCTCCTGCGACTCAGATTTTACTCGTGAAGAGAAATGAGATCTCCACTGACTCTGGACCAACCCTCGCTTCTCTACAACCCTCAGTTTCACAACTTCTTCCACAGATGCAGGCTCAGCATTCGGCGGCATATAAAGTTTTACACCAGCGTGTCAAAGATGCAGGTCTATATAAGACACGTTACCTTACTGGCTATGGTCCAGAGGTTGTTCGTTATGTATCATTCGCTGTATTATCCACGATTGCATACAAGCACCAATGGTTCGCGACAAGCGCATTCTTCTTGGGACTTCTATGGCATCAACTTACCTTCTTTGTTCATGACCTGGGGCATGTCGGTGTAACACATAATTGGCACATTGATCGCATGATTGCTATATTCCTTGCCGACTTTGTGGGTGGGTTGAGTGTTGGCTGGTGGGTCGATGTGAGTCTTTGGATTCCCTGGTTTGCATAGTTACTCACATTTTGTATTAGAATCATAATATACATCATCGTAAGTTCAGATAAACGTGCTTTTATCTATCACCGCTAATTGCGCTCGTTAGTCGTTACGAATCATCCTACACAGTAAGTCAGGTTTCGTTTGACGAATAAGTTCAAATTTAACCGAAGCATTTCAGTGATCCCGATATCCAGCATCTACCGTTCTTTGCCATATCCCCCGTGTTTTTCTCCTCACTGTGGTCTTCTTACTACAAGCGGGTCATGAAGTTCGATGCGTTCGCAAGAATATTCATCCCTCTGCAACATAAACTCTTTTATGTGGTGATGGCTCTGGCTAGGTTCAATCTGTACTTCCTCTCTTGGACGTTCTTGGCCAAAGCAGCTTTCTCCCCCAAGAAAGCGAAGGGAGGACGCTGGTGGTGGTGGAGTGAGATCATATGCCTCGGACTTTACTTCACTTGGTACATCCCTGTGGTAAAAGGATGTGGAACATGGCAAAAGTCCTTGATATTCCTATTGATCTCCCATATTGTTGCAAGTCCTCTCCATGTGCAAGTATGTGATTATTGTTATTTTTTGGGCCACCTCGTTGCTAATCAAAACGCCGTTTCAGATCGTACTTTCACATTTCTCTCGTTCCACTGCAGACTTAGGACCCGTCGAATCATTCGCATCTCGCCAATTGCGTACCACTGCCGATGTGATTTGCTCTCCTACCATCGAGTTCATTCACGGTGGACTTCATCTGCAAGTCACTCACCACTTTTTCCCTCGACTCCCTCGACACAACTTACGTGCGGCCAGTCTGCTTGTCAAAGAATTTGCTAAAGAGCAAGGATTGGAGTACTATGAGTTCGGCTTTTTCGAGGGCAATCAGGAAGTGAGGAATGTTCTACAACAGGTTGCGGAACAAGTGAAGATTGTCGGAATGGTTGCTGACGCTAATATACGGGAGGCCTTGAGTAATGCTAAACAGCAGTAGAATAGGTTTCATGTTGTAATGACCAAAACGTTACTCTGCACTCAATCTGCACTGAATAGTTAGCTGAGGAGGAGACCCATGGTCTTTGTTTCAAGTCGCAACAGAAAGCACCAAACACTCATTAATTCTTCGATCTGTTCGTGGATAGATACTTAGATGAAATGTGACAGAAAATTTGATTCACTCACTACGTAGATGCTGCGACGCACCTTTCTGAAATCGCAGAGAAAATTGAATCAACACAATTCGTTCAGTGTTCAGTTATACAGGACGTAGTGAGATGCTCATATTCATCGCATAAAACATGGAATGCAATAAGGCTGGCTGTGCCCAAATTTTGAATACATGGAATGAGGTGCAAGAAGCATAATGAAGGAGAAAACAAAGCAACGCGAAGAACAGGATATAGATGGTTTACTTCTTCTTGTTGGCCTCCTCCTCGGCCTTCTACAATACAAAGGCACGGATTTAGAACAGACACGATGTAATGGCAACTGGACACTAACCTTGGCTTCCCGAACCTTGCGGGCGCCCTCGTGGCGAGCAATAGCACGTTCGTTGCGGAGAGTACGGTAAGCGTTGAATTCGCGCTCCTCGGCGGTGATTTTCCGTGGAGCTTCGTGAACGTAAGGATCGGGGAGGGGGACGTTGAGACGAGTAGTGGCGGCCTTGAGGTCGTCGCCCTGCATATATCTGTTTAGAAATGTTACAGAAAAATTGATTGGATAGACATACAGTAGAATCGCCCTTCTTGGGCTTGGTGGACTTGCGAGGGAAGACAATCAGACGAGCCTTGTATGCCTTGAGACGCTCAACGTTCAAAGCCTTGCCCTCCTCACTCAGGTTTCTCCTTCTGTGATCCACAACGATGCCAACTCCTCGTGCCTCCTTTCTTCCAATACCGGCCTCCTTGAGCTCACCAAGGGTGAAGCCACGACCCTCGCGAACCTTCCTGTTGTATCGTACAGTTTGTCCTCGAACAGCGGGACGGAGAAGAGTGAGGGGGCGGACACCGAGAGCAGCGGACTTGGCCTTGCGAGCTTGGCGGCGGCGGAGCTTGCGTCCTGGTTGGTCGAACCAGGTGCGGACACGGAGTTGCCAATCCTTGCGGAAATGGTTCTGGTGGAGGACTGTTTGCACATCGTAAATGAGAAAAATCTGCACGAATTTGCAAGCATATCGAACATACCGTTATTGTGCCCGAAACCCATCTTTTAGTCTGGATGAAAGAGGAGAGGTCAGAAAATGAGGAATTGGTACCAATGGCAAATAACAAGCGCCGCTACATCCAAAGTCCCAACGGACGATCCAGCTCAATTCCAACGGATCTCTTCCAAACCGACTGAATAATCCACCCCAATCATGACCGTAGATGCGCCTGGTAGCAATTTCAGGCCTGAAAACTGGCGTACTCACCTTGCGGAGGGTCTGTCTTGACGGTGTGGTTACCTCTTGCTCGTCGCTAGTGGCTTCCTTGCCGGTATGTTGAGGCGGAGTTTCAAGTATAAGGCGTCTATCACTTGAAAGTCTAGATTTGGCAATCACCTAACTAAGTTTCACCTTTCGTGAAAGTGTGCGGCCACTTTGCTCGACAACATTGAGTTTAAAATAAGCAAACCAGCCACATCCTTATTGTGGGTGTAACACTATGTCACTTATCATCTCTAACCCTACTGGCTTGCAGTCATCTCAAACAAACAGAGTCTGAAGGGAAAACTACCTCAATGGTATCACCAGCTGAGTGCCGACTTTTTCGCTAGCAAGTATGAACGATATCGAGTCGTGCGTCACGTGTGCATTATACTAATTGCGACCAGGTGCTCTTGACTTCCATAATACTGCAAAATACTCTCATGCTAGGCTTACATCGTTATCCTCGTCAATTAGACACCTGATTGCCGCGTCATATTAGCTGAACGCACCCGAGTGGGTCTCTGTAGGAACATAGAAAATGAAGACTTATAACTTGTTGGGACGTATCGTTTCCGTCGTTGCCCACACCGTGGTGATCGCAATATTGCCACAGGTGCATTCTAGATGGTACTCAGGGTGTGCTTCTTCTCACGAGAATACACTCTAATGTGCGTGTTTTCTTCTCTCACTATGTGAGTGGTGATAGTGCTCCGACTTAGAAGTCCATCCGTTTACATACTGCCTTCCGCCAACAGGACTTTTAGCGATCCCCGATGTCGGCATCAGATGCCTCTGTCGATACTGTGATCAGTGATATAAGAACAATGTCCCCCTACTCCTTCGACCCTTCACCCCTAGCACACCAAAATATCCTCTCCATCTGATCTGTGCAAGATGTCCCGCCCTGATTCGGAGAATCTCCATCTCTGTCCACCCTTTCGAGCAGAGCATGTTGGGTCTCTACTTCGACCTATCGAGCTTCTCGAGAAACGAGAACAATTTCGCAACAATCAATGCAGCGCACAAGAAGTGAAGGCTGCAGAAGATGCTGCTATTGTATCAGTTGTAAAGCTACAACAGGACGTTGGGATGAAGACTATTACAGACGGAGAATATCGAAGGTCATGCCTGTTCATCCTTGGGAGAAATCCTCTAACTTATTTTTTTGTTGTTCAACAGGCAATACTTCTTCGAAGGAATGTTTGAAAAACTTGAAGGGATGACCTTCGTTTCAAATCGTATGTGTTTCATAGCCTGGCGTTGAGGATGTCGCCTAACTTGAAGAACAACGTGCAGGCGATCTCAGCGAATTCAAGGTGCGAACAATCATTAAAAGTTAAACTTGTTGGATTAAACCTTTTAACAGTCCTATGTTCCTTATGTTCAATTGTATCATAAAATGGGCATGAAGGAAGCGCCATCCATTTTCTGCACGGTCAGTTTGGCTATCATTTTGTGTGATTTCATGTTCACAGAAAATTAGGGGAAAATCAAACGCACCGTAGGAATCCATACCGAAGACTTCAAATATTTGAGGTCCTTAGTCCCTGCAGATGTAAGACGTTTACTCTCTATCCTACTTCGTGGGGCTTATGTTGCTTGGCTCACAGCAAGTAGGGAACATCAAAATCACCATATGCTCCCCAATCTGGCTGTTCCTTCGACATGGCTCCAAACAGACGTACGACTTATCTGTCTATAAAGATGATGGTACGTACCATAATGTCTTGATGGGGATGTTTTTTTTTTATAAACTTCTGTCGCAGATGAATACTTTGCAGATCTCTTGAATGCATACCGAGAGGAGATCAATGAGCTCTACTCGCTTGGCTGCCGTCACATCCAAATCGATGACCCATCCTTCTCTTTCTTTTGTGATGAAAACATGGTTATTGGGATGAAAGAAGCGGGCGAAGATGGAGACGAACTCTTGGACATCTGCATCAAGCGTTACAATCAGCTGCTCCAAGGCCGTCCCCACGATTTGACGGTCTCAGTGCACACGTGCCGAGGGAACTTCAGGGTACAGTGTCATGTCTGCCTGCAATCACTTGGATCTACTAAATGACAGTGACGTCAGGGGATGCATTACAGCGAGGGTGGCTACGACCGCATTGCAACCAAGCTATTCACCAATCTAGAAGTTGACTGTTTCTACGTGAGAGTATAACATGTTCTTACTTCTGGATGCCACTGAGACCTTTTTTTTTCAGCTGGAATATGATAATGAGCGTGCAGGGACGTTGGATCCATTGCGTTCTCTTCCCCGTGGAAAAGTTGTGGTTCTTGGTTTGGTGACAACGAAAACGGGTCAAGTGAGTTTTGCAATCAATCTCCCGTCGATCCATGTCGATTGACGAAAAGACCATATGTTGATTTGAATTAGCTGGAGAGTGTGGGGGAGGTCAAATCTCGGGTAGATCAAGCAGTAACCATCATCTCCGAGGGAGCTCCGAAAAGGCCCAGGGCAGAAGCTCTTGCACAGTAAGGATGTGATTGGTACATATTCATGGAGCTCAACTGAACTATGTCGTTTTTGTGCGTTAGAATTTGTATCAGTCCCCAGTGTGGGTTCGCGAGCGTTGCAGAGGGTAATAGTATAAGCGAAGAGGTAAGCACAGGCACGGTAGACAAAGTCCGCATAACTGACAGTATTGGATCCGTTGTTCAGGAGCAGAAGGAAAAGCTCTCCCTCGTTGTGAAAGCTGCAGAGGAGATATGGCCGTGTTGATTTTAGTCTGAGTGTGCTGTAGGTCGAATAAGACCGTCGTGGCTGTGATTTCTTGAACATACCGCTGTACTAGTAGGCTAAGGTAGTACTTTTAGAATGAGAACACGTTATCGGACTGTTCCTGCAAGTGAGATGTTCCGGACTGGACTTGGACGTGCCGAGCTATTTTCGGCAGCGGTGAAGACTTCCAGATTGGGAATGCTTTGTCATCCTTGAGGTTGTGTTCGTTGGAGCTCAGGCTCTCCAGTTCAGACACTGCCCAGTCTTCTCCCAGTACGCAGGCTCGTGCTATCTCTTTCTCTCTCTCAAACCACCATCTTCTCCTGGACTCAATTTCTGAGTTCTCAACAACATTCCCCTCTTCTCCTACCTCCCCATCCCTCGCTTCACAGCATATCATTCACTTGGCGTGGGAACCCCAATCAGCCGAACAGACCACACCACCTGAACAGGCCCAAAAACCATGGCCGTCTCGAAGCAACATCACCGTCATAGATCCTCCTCTGATCCTTTTTCTGACCCAACAACCATTTCCTATTCCTCCTACGGTGTCCCAACCCTCGCAAAGAACGCTCATCAGTCCCATCGTCCCCCACCTCCCCCTCCAAAGGGTCCCCCGAAGACTGCCCCAGGCAGATATCAGTCGCAAATGGCTGCTCAGGTTGCTCGAGATACCCCTACCGATGCTTTGAGAGACATCGTTACCGTTCGACATGTAGAAAGTAACTCCACCAATCCCCGCGCTCATGTGTCCAGGAGTCAAACCCAAGTGCCTTCGTGAGTACTTTTCAAATATTTTCGCTGATAATCATCCTTATGTTCATTTCAGTGCATCCAACGTTCAGCGACCTGTCCCTGGGCCTACTCGTCGGACCATCTCCCAAGATGGTGCCACACGCCCTAACAACGCTGCAGATAAAGCGAAGGGCACTAGTCGCAAGCCCAAGAAAGGGTCCTCACACGCCGATGTGATTGATAGACTAGACTTTTCAGGTGTTGGTCCCAGTTGAGTTTTTTCTATAGAGTTCCCCTAGCTTTGCAGAAGCACTAACCCCACCCCGCCCCGTTCGTCATGCGTAGTGTTCCATCACGATGGTCCTTTTGATGCATGCGCACCATCTCGTAACCGTCATCGCGCTAAAGCACCCATGTTCGCGTGGAGTGCTGCTAATGATGAAGACAAGAATGCCCTTGCTCAAGCGAAAGAAATACCCTCTAATTCATACCAACAATCCCCTTATCCGTCAACCTCGGTATACGCACCGTACGAGCCACCCAAGAAGAAAGCTGATGCCATCGCTGAAGCATGGGGAGTTCACGAGCCAGAGCCTTTTGAAGATTTCTCTGCTGGCGGTGGAGGTTACGCCCCTAGTGGCGATTATGGCCATTCTGCTGCCTCATCTCGAAATGGTACTATTTCTAACGGTACTTCGCGCAGAGCTAAAGATGGTGCAAAAGAGAAGTACAGGGAATACTTAGATGATACCCAACCTTCCTCCGGTCGTCGAGGTCAAACTAGGCGCGCAGCACTTCCTCCCCCTCAGCCCATATTCGTCCCAGAATCCGATGTCGACGTCAATTCTCCGCCATCCCCTACTGGTGGCGCTCCCGCTTCACCCGGAGCACCGAAACGGACCAAGTCTTTGATGCACCGTATTCGAAAGATGCGTGATGCCCCTAATGTCCCCGTTGGATACGAAGACAGCCCCAATGAGCATGATACCTCTCCCACCTCCTCTGCTGAAAATTCAGGAGGCCCAAACGCGCACCCTTACGGTCACAGCACTTCTCGTCCAACCCATCGCTCCCAGAACTCCTTCCTTGGACGTCTTGGAAGAGGCAAGGAAGCCGGTTCGCCTACTTCCGAGAACTCTGATGCCTACGTTTACGTTGATGAGCCTGCAACTGTAGGCAGGAGAGATAAGTCACTTCCAGCAACACCTGCCAGGGATGCTGAGGGTTCCGGATATTTCGACTCCAACGCTGGTGGATATGTTGGCTCTCCAGGAGGTGGGCTCGGGCGCAAGACAAGTTTGCTCAGGAAGATGAAGGGAGTGGTTAAAGGTGCAAATGGGAGGTAAAGGCACCACGTGATGTTATAAGGATATTTTGACGTCTATTTATTAGCGTCTTGTTGACTTTTCATTTCCTTGTCTCATGCAAGAACTCGATATAGAGTTTTACAGTTCTTTTTTTGATCTTGTTTTGTTCTTTCCACTCGCCATCGTGCGGAATTATTGTGTACGCTTCATTCGCGACGCCTGTACTTTCCTTATGCCTTCCTTTCTCGTATACCTCTAGCCTGATTGCTTTCGTTTCGTGGACTTACCCTACTGACTTGTACTAGTCTTGTGGATGCGGTGAGAAAATTGTTTACTTTTGTATGTACTGTCGATCTGAATAACGAAACCCAATTCCAATGTGAATCCAGCATTTCTAATTTGTCTAACTAGTACGAGTACAACATGATTCTACATCCGCATATGATACAGTACAGTACATATACACTGTCGAATCTGTATATACTGCCATCTTTTATCTTCTCGCATTCAAACCTGCTACTGAAACTGCGTTCTTTATCTCGTCAATGCCCACCTCACCACGATGGAATATACCAGCAGCCAAAGCAGCTTCAACGCCCGTCTTTTGGAAAACTTCGACGAAATGTGCGGCAGTACCAGCCCCACTGCTCGCTATCATGGGTATTCGGACGTTGCGTCGCACAAGTTGGATGAGATCGATATCGAACCCTTTGCCTGTGCCATCTCGGTCGATACTGTTCAGCACAAGTTCTCCTGCACCAAGCTTCTCCACACCCTTCGCCAATTGAACCACAGAAAGATCGCGATTTTCTCGCCCGCCACTAGTGGTGCACTGATACCACCAAGCCTTTCCTTCTTCGTCCCCCTTTCCAAGAATGAGTTCATCCTTGTGTGGACCGTCATAGTTCGGATCGACATAGACTCTACGAGGATCTATCGAAACGACTACAGCTTGTCGACCGTATGCATGAGCAATAGTCTCAATCGCACTAGTGCCATCAGGCCCCCCGTTCTTCAGCATGCGTTCAACAGCATATACCGCCTCTGATGCAATGCTGACCTTGTCGGCTCCAGCACGGAAGTAAAGACTAGCAACGTCGAGAGCAGACCTACGAGTACCGTCGGGATCTGTAGTATCCTTGATTCCACCTCCAATCGTGAGGGGGACAAAGACTTCTTCTGCAGCAGCCCGCACAACCGCTAACATGGGTTGATCTCGGAGAGGCGAGTGACGGAAGGATGTGATGTTCATGAGACAGAGTTCATCGGCACCTGCAGCATAGTACTTCGCAGCCAGTGCAACAGGTTTTCCAAGATTTCGAACAGCGCCGCCGATTTCGGTTTTACCAGGTGCCGACGGTGTTTTCTCTCGAACATCGTACTGGTCACCTTTAGTGACAACCAAATCTCCCGCATCGTTGGATCTCACATCCATACAAGCGACAATACGCTTTGTTAAGCCATCTTTTGAACGAGGGGGACGTGAGACTCGGGGAGTTGGTGGTGCATTGGAACGAAGTGCCTCCGACTCGCCAAGCCAAGCAGCAATGATTTTCAATCCTGCTTCTCCAGATTTTTCGGGATGGAATTGAGCACCGAATACATTCCCCTTTCGAACGGATGCAATGAAAACTTCCTGACCATACTGAGTGACAGAGTGGGCCCATTCTGCAGTTGCGGGGTTATTGTCTGGGTCATATGGTGCACGATATGAATGAACGAAGTAGTAATCTGATGATGAATCCAATCCTTCGTCTGACTTGTCCGCGCTGTCTAGCAAGTCAACAGAGTTCCAGCCGATGTGTGGGACTGCTTTGTCGCTGTTATCGAATAGGTCGATCACGCAAGGGATGATACCCAAGCCTTTAACTTTTGGAGACTCGGTGGAAGCCTCAAAGAGGACTTGCATCCCAATACATATTCCGAAGTATGGTTTCCCGGACTTGATGTATTCGCGAAGAGGGTCGAGAAGGCCCCTGGACTCCAAAGCGACGATGGCACTTTCGAATGCTCCTACACCTGGAAATATGAGACTCTGGAATAGAACGTTCAGAGGTGTAATTGATATTTCTGATTGCGGGGTACTTACGGTAGCTTTATGAAAGTCATCAGGGGATGTGATCCATTCAAAGTCATAACCGAGTTTCTTGAGTGAGTTTGCTAAACTCTGCACATTGCCTGCGCCGTAGTCCAAGAAGAAGAGACCCATGTGTAAAGATGTCGGTCAACGTGGTGGTCGAGAAAGCTGAGGATGGCTGAGCATCAAGTATTATTGGCATTAGCATGTTTCATTCTTCGAGTCATATGCACTCACAAAAGATTCAGAAAAGAGGGCGGTGAAACGAGATGCGTTCATTCGCCATCGATTCGCAATTTTCATTACATACTTTCTATTCCGAATTCAAAAGCTACAAAATGCCGCTCTGACTAGCCTCAGTACATAACTCGTCTCGCCTCGACTAAACATCTCTTCTCCCAACCACCATGTCTGCACCAATCCGAATCCCTCACACAGGCTCTCCTAACGTTGTCGCCGCCTCCGTTTCTCCAACAACATCATCTCTTCATGACCGTTTCCGGAAAAACTCTACCCCTGCATTCGCCATTCGCCAACCAAAGGTTTTGCATCCGATAGACAACGAGGATCTCAAACTCCTCATCCTAGAAAACATTAGCCAGGAAGCCGTCAAAGCTTTCCAAGCACAGGGTTTCCATGTAGACCACTCAACAAAAGCTATGTCTGAGGACGAGCTCATCCAAAAAATCGGACAATACCATGCCATTGGTATTCGAAGCAAGACGAAGATCACTGAAAAAGTCCTGCAGGCAGCTTCGAAGGTCTGTAGCTTCATTCTGTTTCTGTGTTGTCCAAATGAACTCAATGTTTCCTTAGTTATTGGTCATCGGCTGTTTCTGCATCGGAACAAACCAAGTCGACCTCTTGACTGCTGCCAAAGCCGGAATCCCAGTTTTCAACTCCCCTTTCTCAAATTCGCGTTCAGTAGCTGAGCTTGTCCTCTCCGAAATTGTTGCGCTCTCCCGCCAGTACTTTGAGCGTAGTTTCGAGATGAAGCAAGGTATCTGGAACAAACAATCCAAGGGTTGTTGGGAGGTTCGTGGCAAGACACTAGGCATTGTTGGATGCGGACACATTGGTTCCCAACTTTCTGTTCTCGCTGAAGCGTTTGGTATGCGAGTATTATTCCATGATATTATCAACATCATGCCTCTCGGTTCAGCACGTCAGGTCGAGTCGCTGGATGCCCTCCTCACCGAGTCAGATTTCGTCACCCTCCATGTCCCAGAGCTTCCCGAGACTACCAACATGATCTCCACTCCCCAACTCGCTCTGATGAAGAAGGGTTCATACCTCATCAACAACGCTCGTGGCAAGGTTGTGGACATTCCCGCTCTCATTGAGGCTCTTCAGTCGAAACACCTGGCCGGTGCCGCCATCGACGTCTTCCCCGCTGAACCTGGCTCCAATGGTGCTCCATTCGATGACCAACTCAACGGGTGGTCTTCAGCTCTCCGTTCTATCCCAAATGTTATCCTCACTCCTCATATTGGTGGTTCCACCGAAGAAGCCCAACGGATGATTGGAGAAGAAGTCTCCAGTTCTCTTATCCGTTATCTCAACTATGGTTCTTCTGTTGGTTCCGTCAACTTCCCAGAAGTCGACTTACGGGCCATCACAGCAGAGCAGGGAAATCACATCCGTATCTGCCATGTACACAACAACATCCCTGGTGTCTTGCGCCAAGTCAACGACATCTTGTCACCATACAACGTCGAGAAGCAATACTCAGACTCAAAAGGCGACATCGCGTATCTCATGGCCGATATCGCAGATGTCAGTCTTCAAGATGTCAACAAGCTTCGGGAACTGATTAGCAAGACCAACGCTAACATCCTCACTCGGTTGTTAGTCTAGGATATTTTGTGACTGCTGTCATGACATCTGGTCGAAAAGACCGACATGGACGGTTTGATTGTAGAATGTTTATGTTCTGACCCTTCGAATTCCATCATCTCCCCCGCATTCTCCACTCAACTGGGGTTTCAATCCACCCATTCAACTGGAATCATGTTCGATCATCTAAATGTATAATAAATTGTTATATCAGTGTAAAAGTTTGTAGCTCTCCTCAGCCATCGTCTACTATTGCATATGTTCAACCAGTATATGTCATTCGGATTTATTGTTTCATGAATACACGAAGTGAAGGTAGCGTAATAGACCATATGGCATGTAAAGTATGGAAAATTGGCACGGATGTTGGTTGGATGACCATTATCAAAGATATCGAATAGAACATAGGTGGAATACGTATTGAGAACTATCACAAAATCAAAGAACTCATGTCTCTTCTTCTGGGTCTCCGATACCTGTCTGAAGGATGGCAAACATTGTTTCGGATTCTGGCAGACATGGCGAGTCGTAGATCTTCGCTTGACGAGTATTAGCTCTACCTTTCTTCAGTTGCACCCTTGAAAAAAATATTTGAGTTTCTCTATGATGTCAAGTGTCAGGAGGATAACTTACCTAGTCGTTGATGCATGTGCTAGGATATTACCTCCGACAGGTTTCTTCTCATTCGCTACATATGGTCCGGCGGACGCATCAGGATTCGACATGACCTGGTTGGTAATAACAACTGCGATGCCGAACTATGCAACGAAATGTGAGCAGATGGACGACTCAGTAAGTCATATGAGCTCGTACCTCATCGGCCAATCGTTGGAGTGTTCTAAGGAATTTGCCTAGATGAGTTTGTCTTGCGGACAACTCCCCACGTCCGTTGAAATCCGTTCGATAGAGGTTAGTCGCAGAATCGACAATCAGGAGGCAGAACCTGGATATATGCAGAGTCAACACCTCCGAAGAGCAAAGTCTAGATAGATAGATGCACACACCTTGACTCTGACATGAGTGCGCTGGCCGAAGTCAACAATTGGTTCTGATGATCAGCATTATATGCTCGAGCGTAGGCCACATTATCGAGAACCTCTTCGCCGTTCAATCCAAGCCTCTCTGCAACAGCAAGTAACCGAATGGGTCGGAATGTACCTTCAGTATCGATATACAAGCATTTGCCTTCTCCACCTCCCATATCAACTGGTAATTGGCAAGTCACAGCAAGGGTATGGCATATCTGCGACTTTCCAGTTCTGAATTCACCAAAAAGTTCGGTAATGGCACCAGTTTCAATGCCTCCACCTAGGAGCGCATCAAGGTTCTTAGAACCAGTCGTTATATGCACAAGTTCTGAGCGTCTTGCGTGCACTTCGGTTGCGCTTTGAAAGCCGAGAGGTATAATCTTATGAGCTGAGACCACTCTCAGCACTTTCGTCTTCATGCATCGCCAAAGTTCTCACCTTCAGCAAGGATCTTTTCAGCTTTCTGTTCTGAGATACCTTTGATCGCCATGAGGTTCTTCTTTGGGGTGTATGCGACAGCCTCCACAGTATGGAGACCATTGTCCGCCAGTTTCTTGATATCCTGTGGGTTTATGCCGGCTTCCTGAAGCTTTGAGACAAGGAGCGGACCAGACGCTTGAAACTCTTCCTCATCCTGTTGTGATTGTTGTGACATTTGCAGATTGGTTTCAGTGACAAGAGAAAGGCTAGTCTCAAGTTCAGATTCGTTCTTGTTCAAGGTTTGTGATTGAGTCAGAGGGCGAGAGCTGAGACCGAGCACGCGTTTTTAAATGATTCACACGTGATCGTGTTACAGACGCTCGAGTGTATTCACGAATAAGAAAAGCGAGGTACGAGATAATTATATTTCACGAAGATAGTAAGCTACATAGGTTGCGTCAAAGAGCAGTTATAACAGAGGTTTGCTATCAGCAAATGGGGAAAAGGCTTCAGCAATATTCCAATGAAAAAATGGATCCAACTGACCTCAACGATGGCCGGTTTGTCAAAGTCTCTTCAAAGAACTTGACTGCTGGGATATCTAGAATAACACGAGACCATTTGAGTGTGCTGTACACATTGAGCTCCTTCGCAGTGACAGTCTCCACGTGGGGTAGATTGGCCGATGCCCTCTTCAGGCCCTCTGGAACTGCCTCTTCACCAGTGACAAACAATGTCTTCTGCCAGCCCAATGCCTCCAGTCTCTGCGCCAACTCATTCGTCTTCGCTGTCGGCCATTGCAAGCTCTCAACAACACCGAGGCCCCGCTCCTTGACTTTTGCACTCAATGCCACCCGAAGACCCATTTGAATCACCTTGCGGGGAAGCTTCGTGCTGAAATCTCTGGGTTTGGGACCGAATGCAACACCTCCACCACGAAGCATAGGACTTTGAGCATCTCCCAAACGAGCCTTTCCACTTCCTTTCTGAGGACGAATCTTTCTTCCCGAACCTCTGACCTCTCCACGAGTCTTGGTAGACGCGGTACCCTGTCGAAGCGAATCCAAGTACTGGACGACACAGAGATGCAAGATATCTCGTCTAATGGGATGAGAGAATACAGAAGGATCGAGCTCCACGACATCTTGTGACTCAGTCCCTTCTTCCGCAGGACGGATCAAGGAAGACATTGAGAGATAGACAGGATTAGCGAGGGGAGATGGAGTGAAAGCTAGAGGCATGTCAGGCAAATATATTAATGCACGGTCCTCAGTTCTACGCACAAGAAGAAGATTCATCTCCAGCGACTTGTAATTGGGAGGAATGCCGAATGGTGAGTTGTGAGGTGCTGCGAATGAGCCTCTCTGTGCTGTTAGTTATTGACAAAGCTGGTCGACAGAGTTTTTGCTACGTTCGACGAATGTGAGCACATTAAGCTGGTATGATATTCAAGACCCTCTTACCTTGGACAGCGCATGCTTACAAGCTGAGAACATCCTACCAGATGATGTCGGACGAGGAGACAGCTGTTTTCACAGACGCCCACAAAAGCGAGCTCTGCACAATTACCATATCTAGCCTATTCTCCACGTGGTCATGCAAGCGCCCGACACCAACTGCTCACTGAATTTGCCGTCGTCAACACCGACCGACCTTCCAATCTCAAGAAGACCTCAAGAGGGGTGAGTCCATGCTCTTTTATCGTCCAAACAGCTTACAGGCATCCGTTCGGTCTTGTGCAATGTGATTCAATCGCGAAACTCTGTTGGAGCGGGATGGATCGGTATCTACACTTTCAGATGACAAGACCTTGACGCTGCTTGTCTTGCTCTTTTCCTACTTCCCACTCCCAAATTCTCATTTTCTGACTTGTAATCAATCCAGCCCACTACTAGCCGTTGCAAGCTCGGCACATTCCCTCACAAATACACCATGGCATCATCAGTGAAGGCCGTTCAGACTTTCGGTAAAAAGAAGGTATGTGTCTCATATTCTCTCCAAATTCTGAAGCTCTGATCGTGGAATTTTGAATATACCAGACCGCTACTGCGGTTGCCCACGCAAAGGAGGGTCGTGGCCTCATCCACATTAACGGCTCTCCCATCAACCTCCTTCAACCTGAGATCCTTCGTTTCAAGGTCTACGAACCTGTTCTTGTTGCGGGCGAGGATGCATTCTCTGCTGTTGATATCCGTGTCCGTGTAAAGGGTGGTGGACACACTTCCCAGGTTTATGCCATCCGTCAGGCCATCGCCAAGGCTGTCGTTGCATACTACGCCAAGTATATCGACGCTTACAGCGCTATGGAGTTGAAGAAGAAGATTGTTGCCTACGACCGATCCCTTCTTATCGCTGATCCCAGGAGGATGGAGCCCAAGAAGTTCGGTGGTGCTGGTGCCCGTGCTCGCAGACAAAAGAGGTGCGGTTTTTTATGTAGTACTTGTCATTCCAGTGCTGAATCTCCTCACATTATAGTTATCGGTAAAGGGTGGTTCAGAGTTGTTGTATTCGCTTTGCATTATCATGTTTCATTACTTTTTTCCATGTTATATGCCATGGTAGCATGCAATCTCCTATGACTTGCAAAATTATTGTGTTTGCGTGTGCGATAGTGAGACTGCAGAATTCATAAGACTGAAAGAAATCTTCGATTTTTAATCTGGAAATGTAACGATGTGACATTACGGAGTCCATGAAGATGATATTCCGCCCTTAATATTGGTGACATTGCTTGAATTGACTCTGTACTTGTAGACCAAGAAAACCGATTCTTGCAGACCCATATTCTTCAAATTGTGGCTATAAACGCCTGTAGATTAGGCGTCTAAATTTCAGGCCTTATGAGTGTCCCGGTCACAATCTAACTGTGGTACTCAATACCTCATGCTCTTCAACTATTCGAGATAGCCTCATTGCAACCTCGATCCTCAAACCTCCTCCATATTCTTCAGGACGTCAAAACCAATATTATGGCCACAAATAGCACTCAGGCAATATTTGTCGACAATGAAGGCAATCCTCTTCAAGTGCACGTTGATATAAGTGTCCCCTCGCGACATAGAACCATCCGTAGTTTGAAGGTCTGCTCAATCGCGTTGGATTACTTTTGACCAAATTAACCTCAAAAATCAACAGTCTATGGGTGCCGTAATGGCAGAGCCTGCACTTTCACACATCCTGTTGGTTGAACCAGATGCAACAGCCGCAATTGATAACTATGGTACCCAAAATGGCCCCGTTGTTTTGGATTACGGTTGGGTGAGCAATTCTATTGCAAAGGGAAAGGCCTCTCTATCTGCAGAAGATTGGGGAGGGTTTCGTCTATTTTCTCAGGATACGGGGGATGAAGCTGAGGCTGAGGTTGACGATGGAAATACAGCACAAAAACAGTAAGTTATTTGTGTTCAAAGTCCTGAGAACATGCTCATGACACTCTCAAGAAACTCTTTACCTACTCCGCGGCAAACACCTGTTGCAAATGGTGTCAGTGCCTCTGCAAGCTGTCCTACACCAAGAACAGAAAACCCAGCACCCACAACTCCCGCAGATAACTCACATCCTCCCCTCACCCCGAACATGCAGTTTGGCACTCAGACAAATATCCCAATGGCTTTCCCCTATAACATTCCTACAACCCCACAACCTCTTTGGGGATTGTCTCAGCCACCTCAACAGACACCTAAAGATGGTTTTACGAACATGACTGTCCCAAATTATATGCTTGATACATTCAAAGAAGTTTTATATCGCATACAACAACAAGCTGCATCGCAATCGCCACAAGGAGGTCCGTACGACTCCTTCGTTTCGCCATTCTCTCAGTCTTCCCCCAATTTTGCTGCATCTCAAGGTCAATATAACCCCTCTGCTCTTTCTCCGACACAATACGCACGTCCCGACCCTACTGCTCCTCACAATGATATTCTTCCACCTTCAGTCAAACGTCGCAAATCGGATTCATCTTTTCCAGGACCTTCAAGTACTCCAAATAGAATAGTGGACACCGGAGAGCGGCCTAGAAAACATCGCAGGACGAGGAGTGTCTCCCCTGAGTCCGATTATGCATCATCTTCAGACGAGTCCGATTCCGAGTCTTCCTCAAGACCCATCTTCTCAGATGAGAATTACGAACCACTGACTTTCGTCGTTCAAGTTGACCTCAAGCAACGAAAAGATATTGTCAGCGCGATAAGGGTGAGAAGTGCGTTCAAATGTTTCCAATCGGTCTGATCAGGTTTATATAGGCAAATGGAGGTCTCATATCTGGTGACCTAAATGAGGCTCATTATGTCGTTCTCAATCCGCATTCAAATTGCTATGCAGATTTGTCGAAGACTTCTAGAGAGCTGGATATACCCGCAGTCCAGGCTAATTTCATCCTCGACTCAGTAAAGGAAGGAGAACTCTTGGATGCTGATGATTATTCATTCGATGGTGTAAAGTATAAACATAAACGCGGACGGCCCTATAAGTCGATGGAGAAGGAACCCGCCAAGGTGGAGAAGAGGAAAAAGAAAAAGGAGAAGAAAAAGGGGAAAGAGAAACGACGACATTCAAGTCCTCAACATATGCATTCTCGATCCATGAACAGAACGACAACGCACCAAGCACAGTCTTCCCCGTCGAAGCCAAAGCCTTCGGGAGGTCCTTCACAAGAGGTCGATCTAGCCCTCATCCAAACCCTTCCAAACCCGCCACAAAAAGTGGTTGCGTATTCATTAGGCAGGAATCGCTATACGGAAGAAGAATACGATTATATATCAGATGTCCTGCCACTCATTTTGAGGTACAATCCTGAAGTTACTATTGGAAATCTCGCAGCGATAATGACGTATCAAGTGAGTTGACATCTTCTGGCAGGTTTTAGCTCGAATATTCATATTTCTTGCAGATGCCTCAACACACTTTCCTGTCATGGTCCGCTCAACTCGGGAAATGGAAAGACAGGGTGGAAGAAATGAGGAAGAAAATCATGATTACCTTGCGAAAAGAGTCCCGAAGCACTCACGGTAGTACTCCGTCGAATATCGCAAATAATGCTGTAAACCAGGAGACAAGAAATGAACCCTCTGGATCTCGTGTTTCGTTACCGGTCGAATCTCCCGCTGCACACAGTGCTAGTGAGGCTCCATCAGACGTCGGGAGAAATCCAGACATCAGGCAGACCAAAGAATTTCAAGCTATCACCCAATTTCTCGCGGGAGGTGGTGCTGACGACAAGACAGACGAAGAAGCCTATAACAATTTGTCCGCTTTGGTAAGAACATAGATTGCTTTCATCATATTCATTTCGTTAACAAAACGCTGTGACAGCATCCGTACTGGACTGGGGTGCAGTGGAAGGCCTACTGGAATGCTAACGGTGCGGTCCTCAGCGCAGAGGTCAATAGATTAATGCAGGAGAATGGGATGGCTGCAACACCGAAAGTCGAGCCCGCGCAGGATTGATCCCGGTCTTCACGTCGTCGATTCCGTCTCATGTAGCATACATTAATCCGTATCATATTCCCTGTTGTAATATGTAAAGAATGTCTGCGTTTGATGCGAGAAATCAGGTTGTATTACGAGAGGGTACAATCTATTCCGACGATTCCGTCGCCGATGCTGTAGTGAAAGGCGAAGGTGGTGGGTTCTTGAAAAATCGTTTTCGTTTCTCTTCCTTGGACTCTGCGTCTCCTGCGATATTCTTTCCCCCGTAATCGAAAGTACCTACAGCCGCACCAAGGACTGCACATGAAGCAATAGCCATAGGAAGCGACCGGGCTAGATAGAAAATCTCAGTGCTGTATTAGGAGCAATTAGGATATGAAACTTACCTCGGATACCAGCCAAGAATCCAGCAGCACAACCACCGGCAACACCATTGAGAGCATCATCCTTTTCCCTTGTGTTGGCTACCACTGATTCCGTCAAGGCAAAAGTTGCACCCATAGCAGCTATTGGGTAATGTCCGGTTTCAGTTCAAATGAAAATGAAGTACAATATTTGATGTACGCACCAAAGAAACCAATTGTTCCTCCTGTTCTAGTCAAGAAACCTGACGCACCCTTCGAATGCTGTCCTAAAGCATTTTGGACTGCACTGACGAAAGCACCGACGCCAGCAGCTTGCAGACCAACGGCGGACGCGTATCTGAGGGATGGTTTTGGGTCATAGGTTGGTGCGAAGGTGGAAGTACTCGATTCGCCCTCTTTAAATTCGGCCATTTGAGTGGTGGAACTCTGCGTTCAAGCAGAGGGAGGATGAAGGTTGCAGCAAATGGGAGTTGTTTCTGAGCTCGGTTTGAAGCGTTGAGAGAATCGGACTGACGGTGAGCGCCGGTTCCTGTTATGGCCGTAACCAATCACAACTCTCCTTTTGCTTCCTTTCCACTAAGTATGTCTCTTGTACTCTAAAGCTGAAATGGATCTCGATACAAACATTGTCTGGTACAGAGATTCGAAGGATATCCAGCCATTCAACCTCTCGAGGCTTGTGTCTGTCAGTCTACCAAACGACTTTCTAATTCTATTCTACTTAGCTCAATGACAGTCGCGTAATCCGGATGCTCATGCATTCTTTACTGCAGCTCCCTTTCCGTGGCATTACTCCTCTCTTGAGGATTTATGGGATGGTGCTCTCCTTCAACACTCTCCGGAGGAGAATACAGCCAAGTGGACCCAGCTAGTCGACCGATGGAAGGGCGTACTTTTGGTTGGCTCAGTCGGTCGTCTGCTTGCACTAAGTGTTCGCGGTAAAGCCGGTCCAAACCTATCTCTCAAAATATTGAATGTATGTTGCTACTTCCTTTTACAAGTTAATTTTACTTCAATTTGGAATATAGCCAGAAGGCAGCTTGCATACCGAATGGAACGTCCTGTGCACGGCTTGGGCTCTCAGTAGCATCAATCCATTTAATCCCCTTGCCATTGTTGCCGTGTCCAATGTTATATTCATATTCGATTTGAACTCTCAGAAAGTCATTGGATCTATCCGTGGTCATGGATTGGTAAAGTTTCAAAATTGCACATTCACACTTGTCATTCAACACTCTAATGATTATTATCGTCCACATATATAGCCAATCACGTCTATTTCTGTTCATCCTCGTCACCCAGAGATCTTCTGCTCAAGTTCCAAAGACTTGACGACGCGTTTTTACAATGTATCAGAATATACTCGACAAAGACCGAATAATCCTCATTGGCCTCCATCGAAAGAACCAAGTCTTGCAGGTGCTGCTTTTGGGTTACAAATGAGTACCTCAGAAGGACAAGGTGTTGGTCGTTGTGTCGCTGTTCTTGCAGGTGGTAGATCAGGAGGACATGAAGCAGCCGTACTCTGCGCCGTACGTATGCAATAATCACAAGGAAGTTACTAAGTTATTCATTCATCTATTACAGGCTCTGCATCCTTACTCTCCATTAATCGCTACGTGCGGTGTGAGTATATTTTCATGCTTCGTTTTTGTTTCGTTGCGACTTACCTGAAATGGTTCATTCTCTAAGAGAGACCGTGCTGTAAAAATTTGGGCTCTGCCAGCCTTTCAAGATGAGGCCTTAGTACGGGAGGATAAGCCTCTCTTTAGCACACGGTTCATTCATAAAGGAGCCGTGTTGTCTATTTCATGGCAAGTTCACCCATCTTTTTTAGCGTGTTATATTTGTTTTAACTCTTTAAATAGGCTAAGTCAGGATATCCTCATTTCCCATAGTGCGCCTGCGATTATGAGAAAAGATCCAGACGGTGACGATATTTATTATGAGGAAGGGACAAGTTAGGTCTTATTCTTTGTGGTTCTCTCTTTCCTTCGCTCATTGGGATCTTTTTGTAGTCGTCATCTGGAGATGGCTCGGATTTGAAAGATTCTTTCCACCTGATAAACCCCCACAACCAAATTTGAGAGGTTGTGCTAGCGTAAGTGACATAGCAATGTTTATCTGAATCTAACTAAATTATTTATATTGTCTTTATAGGATTATACTAACAGTGGTATGTACTATGTTACTGTAACACTCTGAAAATTTTCGTCCCATATCGTTGTATCATTGAATCTTTCCTTCTACTTTCCCAGAATCATTCAAGATCATTTCTTGTTACTCCCTACCAATGACAACGCGAAAACTCCATGTCTATCGACCGAATAATGGAGATCCACTCCTACTCATCCCAATGGGAAAGAAGATCCGTATATTCAACATCACTAATTTCAAACCTCGCGAACGTCCACCTTTTCCACTCACTATACCACCTCAAAAATACACCAAAGGAAAACACAGTAAAAGAGATGAAGATTCTGATGAAGAGGACTCTGATCCCGAATCCGATGAAGAACGAGATGGAGATTTAGATTCTGAAGAACGAAACGATGAAGTCTCATTTAGACCAAGTCATTTACCAAAGATTCTATTTGAATCTGTTGATAGTTGGGAAATTGGAGCGGATAATGAAGCTACTGATGTTGCGGATATTGCTGCGTGTGGGATTGGTTTTGGAGGTGAGATGATATGGGGTGTTGGTGAGAAGAGTACATTGGCTATTTGGAAGCTGAATAAGGGTACCAGTACTGGTGCTGATTGTACTTATTCTTGGGATTGATCCTTGATCCACGTTGTATTTATTCTATGTATACATAGCTGTACTATGTCCACGACAGTAATTCTGTGTTTCGTTACAATGACTGCGGGGGTAGGGTCAGCTTTGACAGTTGATTTGAAGCTGATGGAGACTTGCACACAAGTGAAAAATTCCCAATCTCGAACCCATTGTATTGTGAATATGTGCGAGCAACGAATGACAAAAAGTAGCCACAGAATGATACTACTAGAGTATAAAGATGAAGCTACCAAAGGGACGGTGAAACAATAAGGAATGCGCAAAACTAAAAAGAAAAAATCAACAGAAAATGTAGCTAGTGAAAATGTCGTTAACACACCAGTGCATCAAGCACAAATTCAAGATTTTGTGGTAGCCAGAGCGACGGACTATTACTGATGAATTTTTTTCTCTTTCCCGAAATCCGTGCAACGAACTTGCGAACAACACAAAATGGTTTCTCGATCTTGATGTGATAGGGACGCTACCACATCCGTCTTCTTCTCGCAACTATCAGGTGGGTCATGTCAAAAAAGTAGATCATTTAGATTATGGATAGATGACAACTTACCTGTACTCATACACCGCCTCCAACCAACGAGTGACATCCTTCAATACTCCTCAATAGTGCCTTGAGGAGACTTGGTAGCGACCTCAGCGGGAATAGTGTTGACATCAGCGCGCTTGTACTTCTCGAGAGTACCCTGAGGAGATTTGGTTGCGACCTCAGCGGGGATGGTGTTAACATCCCGCTTGTACTTCTCGAGGGTACCTTGAGGCGATTTCGTAGCAACCTCAGCGGGGATAGTATTGACGTCTCTCTTGTACTTCTCGAGAGTACCTTGAGGTGACTTGGTGGCAACTTCAGCAGGAATGGTATTAACGTCTCTCTTTCGGTATTCTTCAATAGTACCTTGAGGCGACTTGGTTGCTACTTCGGCAGGAATAGTGTTCACATCCGCTCGCTTGTACTCCTCAATAGTACCCTGAGGAGATTTTGTTGCAACCTCAGCGGGAATTGTGTTCACATCCGCGCGCCTGTACTTTTCAAGAGTGCCTTGCGGTGATTTAGTAGCGACCTCTGCAGGGATAGTGTTGACATCACGTTTGCGGTACTTCTCGAGGGTACCTTGTGGTGACTTAGTAGCAACTTCTGCAGGGATGGTGTTCACATCTCGTTTGTACTTCTCAAGAGTTCCTTGAGGTGATTTCGTAGCAACCTCGGCAGGAATGGTGTTGACATCTCTCTTGGCGTATATAGGAATCGTGTCAAGAGGAGCAGGCTCTCGGCGTGCAATAGATGACTGTTTACGGATGAGTTTAGACAAAGCGGGGAAAGAACTGGAGGTAAAGAGACTCACTTGGAAAGGCAAAGGCACGGCCAAAGCAGGGCCGAAGATAGAGAGAACTATGGCAGCGAAGAAAAAGTTGCGAGAGAACATTGTGAGGTAGATTGACCGAAAACGAGTTGAAAATTGTGTTGTGGTGGAAGGGAATGTTTGCGATCGGTTCAACCGAAAACGAAGGGACGCACAGCGACCTGGTGCGAGAGTCGAAAAAATCTAGAGAAAACAGAGCAGAAAGTCAGTGAATTATGTGGCAGGAGATGGAGAGGGGAGGTACATACGGGTGGAGGGCGAGAAGGGAGTGTGGGTGAAAAAGAAAGAACGGAGAGGGTATATATAAAGACGGTGGTGACATCGACACGGTATCAAATGATATCTCGGCTTTCCTGGGGTGGAGAGAAAGGGGGTTGCCCAGGAAACGTTCAGAGCGTGTGGCAGATTTGTCGGATGGAGGGTGAGTACACCTCTTCCAGTCCCTCGTCCAATCAAATGCAGATCTGAGTATCCAGGCGACATTCTTACATTAACATACTCAAGTATTGGGCAGGACTCTAAGCTCTATGTTTCTCTCGCAGCAAAATGAAATGGTAGAGCGAGCAGCCAGGCTCGGTGGACTGTGAATGAAATTCAACAGGAAGCGTCCAAGTGAAAAGTGCAAAACATTCAACCAAGAAGATTAATTTTAGGTTCCAGCATCAGAGATCTGCTGACAAAGACGAAAACAGTCTTTGATTGGCTGCTTGTCTTCTTTCGCGGTCATTGGTTTTCACTGTTTAGGATCTCTACACTTTGACTTGCATTCTTCACCATGTCTGACCCTCGTTTTGCAAGATTAAAAACTGACCCCCGGTTCCGCAAAATCAAAAAACATGAATCGAAGGTAGTCGTCGATGAACGTTTCAAAAGTGTTTTCGACAAGGGCAAAAAGAAAAAGGACAAGGGGAAAGGTATGCTCAATCCAATTCAATCTCGAAACGACAAAATAACTAAAAATCTGCTTTAGTTCGTGTTGACAAGTACGGTAGAAAGTTAACAGAAACTCACGAAGAAGATACCCTTCGCCGTTTCTATCGACTCGAAAATGAAGATGAAGAGAACGAAGAGGCGGAAGCTAAACCTATTGATTATGCTCGTGGTGAAGTCCTCCTGGAATCCTCCGATGAAGAGGACGAAGCAGACGAGGAAAGCGATGACGGAGGCGTAATTACCCTTGGACGAGATGTATCGAAACCTATACCGATACCTGAAGATGAATTCGAAATCGACCTTGACGAGGATATCATTGCCAATCTTGATGCACAAGCTGCCGCTTATGAGAAGGAAAACCCTCAGACAGCAGAACTTATCCCTGAAGCAGATCGTACACGAAGAATCGCTGTAGTTAACCTCGACTGGGATCATGTACGCGCCAGTCATCTCTATAAAATTTTCTCCTCTCTTGTATCCCCTTCTGCTCCTCCGAAATCGAAAGCGAAAAAGGACTCTGGCACAAAAGTTGTTCGTGGAAAGGTTCTCAATGTTCGTGTTTACCCGAGTCAGTTTGGAAAGGAACGCATGGCTAGGGAGGAGAAAGAAGGTCCGCCTGCTGAAGTATTCAAGAAGAAGGAATTGGACGAAGACGAAATCAATGAGAAAACTATCTATGAGACTGGTGACGGTGAAGATTATGACGAAGATGCTCTCAGGAAATATCAGTTAGAACGATTGCGGTATGTACTTCAGACGTACACTACTTGTTTGATTTCTTATGAATTCTTCTATAGATATTACTATGCGATCGTCGAATGTGACACCATTGAGGCTGCTTCACACATATACACGGAATTGGAAGGCACAGAACTCGAACGTTCCGCAAATGTTTTCGACTTGAGCTTTGTACCAGAGGACATGACGTTTGATGATGAATTCCGGTCAGCAATTTATATCCTTCGTCGTTAGATATTTCTAATCCCTGGCTCAGAGATGAAGCAACAGATGACCTGAATGTACCCTACAAAGGACTGGAATTCGTCACCGACGTTGGTTCTCCTCTTGTTGTCTCTTAATTCATGGTGCTAATAGGTCTCTGAACTTTTAGGCCCTTCGACATTCTAAAGTCAAGTTGACTTGGGACGAAGACGATCCCGAACGTAATCAGCTAACTCGTCGTACTCTCTCCAAAAAAGAAATCGAAGAGAACGATTTCAAAGCGTATATCGCTTCCTCAGGTTCTGAAGATGAAGACGAAGATGTTCCACAGTCCAAAGCATCTCGTGATAAACTGAGAGCCCTACTCTTGTCAGGAGGAGACGATGCCTTACCTGAAGGTTGGGGGAAAGGCGAAGATGATGAGAGGGATGTTGATATGCAGATCACGTTTACGCCTGGGTTGAGTAAACTCAAGGATGATCAAGATGAGACGACGTTGGAAAAGTATCAGAGGAAAATGAAGGAGAAGAAGAAGAAGCGAAAGGACGAGCTGAAGGAGAAACACATTGAAAAGGAGCAGGACGAAGATGATGTTGAAGGGATTCAGGACGATTTCTTCGCTGCAGGGAGTGATGAGGATTCAGATGGTGCTGTTGAAGAAACAGATGCCAAGAAGTCGAAGAAGGCGAAGAAAGAGCAGAAAAAGGTTGACGATCCTTCTCGCAAGAAAGCAACCGCGGAGGAACTCCAGTTGTTGGTTGGATCAGATAATTCTGATGACGAACATAAACACTTCGATATGAAGGCTGTAATCAAGTCGGAGAAGCTCAAGGGAAAGAAGAAACGTCGTAAAGGTCGTAAGGCAGCGGAAATGGAGAACGAGCTTCAAGAGGACTTCAAAATTGATGTTCAAGACGATCGTTTCAAGGCCATTCATGAGGACTATTCCTTCGCCATTGATCCTAGTAATCCTCAGTGAGTCTGACTTCTTATTTATCAAGTTTGTCTCATCTCTTCTTGACTAAACTCCCTCCCTTCACAGTTTCAAGAAAACCAAGAGCATGTCTGCTCTTTTGGAGGAACGAGCACGTAGGCGCAAGGATGAACCAGCATCGAGAGAGGATAGAACATCGTCCAAGACTGAAAGCGAGCCAACTGGTGCAAGTAGTCTTCAGAGTCTGGTGGAGCGAGTGAAAAGAAAATCCGCTGCTGCGGCCGAGGATGGTGGTGTCGGTAAACGACGCAGACTTTAAACATGCCATGAATATTAGGCTACAGATATGGAACCTTGGTATACATTTGGATTTGCTATTCTTTCCTTCATTGAGATTGTGACTAAAGATACAGTGAACATATTCGTGAGTACAGTAAAGACTTCGGAGCCTATGCAATCTTGGCGTTGGAGAAATCTAGTTCTGGATGGGCAGCTTTGAATTTCTCAAGGGCCTAATTGCGAGATTTAATAACGTCGGGCCAGATGGAATCATTAAAAGCATACCTCGATCTTCTTGAGTTCATCGGACGTGGGTTTACCCATTTGCTGTCAAGGAAAGTGAGGTTCACGACATCGTACAATTTCATAGCATTCCGTACCTTCTGTTGGTTATCGAACTGTGCCGAGATGTCAGTATTCTCAGAGACAGACAGTCTGGGACCCAGACTCACCATCATTTTCTCAACCATGCCTCTACACAAATAGCTCGTGTTCAGTAAAGTTAGCACAGGACATGTGCAAAGCTACTTACCTCGTTTCACCATCCAAATCGCTAAGTTTACTGTTCTCTGGTACTATCTTGGTGGTATCGATTTTTGGATGATGTGTGAGCACATGTGCCCACCACTGTTGCTGATTAACTTTCTCAAGGTGAATATATACGAGTTTCTGGTCCTCTGAGATTTGAAAACATTCAGCATGCAATATCATATCCACCTGTCAGAAACTCACCAAGTGACCAAGTACTATCGTCGATTTTGATATCGTGAGGTAACTCGCCATCCATAATCTTCTCTTTGCCTTTCAGTCCGACACTGAGCTTCTTCTTCTGGATGACGATATTGAGGTCTCGAGCACGAGTGCCCGGTGGTACAGGGACGGTGATATCGATTTCACCAAGCTCTTGCTTCCATTGATATGGCAATTCTAATAAAAACATCATGGTAGGAGCACTCGTTCGTTTAACATGAGGAGAGGAGTCTACCTGCTTGCTCTCGTGCTTCACGCTCGCGATCAGCTTTGTCTTTAGCCTCACGCTCTTCTTTCGACAGTTTGTCGTAATCGTCGTTGGAGGACATAGCGAGATTGAATTTGTAAAGCTGAAAGCAGGTTTCCTCAAAGTTCGAAGTCAAGTTACCGCAAGTACTTCAGTAAATGTGGCGATCGAGATCAAGAGTTATAGAGCCACGTGATAAGTCGTCAGTCCAAATCTGGGGCGTGTTCTTCCCACGCATTACCTCAGTCACACAGGGAATAGGCGCCGTTCTCTTCTGTCCTCTTACCCACTGCTCGATCCAGCTTCAGTTTCTCTCTCCTCTCAGGAGACCCCCTTTTTCGTTCGCGCAGGGCATTTTGCATGAATTTATGGCCAGTCAAGAAGTTTGGTCCGATTTTGAGGTACGCTTCATTCAACCAGCCCGCGTCGTCCGGTCGTCCAAAACTGTTCAACCGGCCACATTCATTTCAGACTGTTCGACATTCTGTATATTCGCACACCGTAGACCGCCTGAAGGTGGTACTCAGCGCATTCAACGATGAATGCGGCACAAATCTCGTCAAATCAGGCAAGAAACAGGACATTATTGACAGGATCATAAGGGAATTGGAGGGATGGAGGCGTTCTAATAGTGTTGATAAGTTTCTCAAAGCTAAGAATATTCTTAGCCAAATGAAAGCCAACGGATGGTGTGTGTTTGATTCAACTATCACCTGATCCATGAAGGCTGATCTCGAACGGGTGCACTTCAAGTTATTCCAGAGCTGATCTATATGCTGCTATCCAAAAACCCTATGCAGGCCCAAGTACAAGTGGGCACGCTACCGGTGGACGAAACATTCCTCCATTCAACCCATATGCGCCTCCTCAAAGGCCATTCGCTGTTGGTTCTTCCGCATCTTCATCCTCGCACGCCCCGAGTAAGTCGAGACGATCATCGACATTTCGGGTTACTGATTTTGTATTCAGATATCCGGTTTAAACCTTCTCCGTTCTACCGAGTAGAACAAGCCGTTTCTACTGTCGTCGAATGTCCAGGTCAGTGTTACCTGACGCTCATCTAGCGCTACCTACCATTGAAGCTTTTACAACAGAATCTTCCAGTCAAATGGATCGACGACAACAGACCCTCACCTTTACGATCACAAACGATATTCTTCAGAAGTTGACGTCCCAGAGGTAAATACTCGTTCATATTCATCGCAAAACACGGTTAAATGCTTGTATGCTCTAGCCCTAAATACCAGCTTCGGTTGTATTGCACATCCTCCTTATTCTACACCCCACAGTCTACTTTCCGCCAGAACCCACATGGACTTTGCCCTATTGAATTTCCTCCGACGTGTGAAGTTCGCGTCAATACCATACAATTGACTGCAAACTTGAAAGGTATGAAGAAGAAACCTGGAACAGCCCCACCACCGGACCTTGGAAAGGCTGTGAGATTGACCAATGGCGCGGTTAATCGAGTGGAGATGGTCTATGTTAACAGCCAACAACCGTCACTCGGAAAGGCATGCTTTCAAGGTATTGATATTCATGTGATACACTTACTTACCTGTGTCCTTGCAGAAATACTACCTGGTTGTAATGCTCGTGGAGGTTACTTCGGTCGATCAGCTGATCGACCGACTGAAAAAAGGCAAATACAAGACCAGCAACGAGATTTTAACAAAGAGTAAGTATCTCATATTACTTTTGACGCGGCACGCGATAACTCAGTTATTCTGCAGTGCTTCAGAATCAAAACGAAGAGGATGATATCGTTGCTGGCCATCAGAAGATGTCTTTGAAGTGCCCTGTAAGTGTGTGAGCTTCTACTAGCTGCTTCAGGATCATTCACGCCTGTGATAGTTAAGCTATGTTCGGATTGCCATCCCTTGTAGATCGTCACTATGCGTACATTCGCAGTGCTTTGATGCGTTCTCTTGGTACTCTGTGATGGAACAGACTACCACCTGGATGTGTCCAGTCTGCGAAAAGGTGTTGAACGTTGATGATCTCATCATTGATGGGTGAGTACTGCAATCACTCAGTTGCATGCGACCCATCTCACAGGCTATGATCAGATTTTTTGACGAGATTCTCAAAGCTACTCCAGAGGATATTGAAGATGTGATCGTCGAGGCTGATGGTCTCTGGCATACCTCAGACAATTTATACGGTTCTGTTGCATGGAAAGATGCACACCCGCCTATCAGCGACAAAGATCCTACACAACCCCGTGTCAAGGAACGATCCCCTACTCCTGTTAAAGCTCCTTCCCAGGACATAAATGGGAAGGGAAAATCTTTACCGAGCAATGCTGAGATTGTTATCTTAGATTCGGATGACGAGGATGAGGAGGAAGGTCAGGTTAAGAGAGAACTATCCCCCACAACAGACGGGTCGCAACGCACTGGACGCATGTCTGGAAATCCTTCATTCAACAGCATTGCAACAGGCCCGGCGCGCACGCAAGAGTCGGACGTGATTGATTTGACATTGGATTCTGACGATGAAGAGCCGCCCTCTCAATCCCGGCCACGACTTCCACCAACCACTCTGCCATTAACAAAGAAACGTAAATCTGATGAACACGATGTCCCCTCTCCAACTGAACAGATTTGGAAGAAATCTCGCGTCGATTCAACGGTATCCTCGCCTGCTGCAGCGCCAGCGCGTATGCCGTCCTCGCCTCAACCGCCCCCCATAGCGGAAAACCAGACTGGTTCTTTTACATCTCGTTCGTCGCTACCCATTATCCTTCCTCCTCCTTCACCTAATCGTTATGGAACATACGGTTCCTCCAGCACAGGATACATTACCCCGTACCCCCCACCGTCTGGTATAGCGTCGTTACCTCCACGTCCGACTCCAGCAACTATCATGAATGGACGTTATTCTAGCTCTTACTCTCCCCGACCAAATGGATCAGCTTCGTCGTCGTCGAACGGATGGCGAAGACTATCATAATTAGAATGTACTGCGTGGTGATTGTGGGAGGTTTCGTATTGTCTTCCTTTGTATCAATGGGCAATTTTGTGTTCGCTATTATCTTATTTCTTGGTGTAATGACACGTAGCATACTCACCCTATCACGCCAAACGATGTCCGGAAAACATATGCATTTTAATGACCGACGAAAATTGAGTGAAAAGGATGTTGCCGTTGGGTAACCGAAGAGATGGAATATGTATTCCGCTTGGCCGCATGTCAAACACGTCGGACTCCCAGCCAGTCGCCTTGCAAGGATTGTGGGCACGCGAGCTTTTACGGGACTGTCGGCGATTCGCTTTTCCGGGCCGAATCGGTGACGGTCGGAGTTAGGAAATTTCCGGAGTGCATAAGTGTGCGCGAAAACTTCTTAACTGGCTCTTCTCCATCTTGACTCTCAACCACTCCTCCCTCTCTCCTCCACCTTTGGTTATCCTACCGTCAAAATGGCCGACGTAAAGAAGGTCAAGACTCCCAAGGAGTTCGCTAGTGAGTATGCTGTCCGCACTGGCTTGCTCGTTGTTGCGCGTGGTGCTGTCGTTTGACGCGACTTTTTGCTGACCTGGCACTTTTTCTTAGTCGACTTTTTGATGGGTGGTGTTTCAGCTGTAAGTACATTTAGCACAATAGTCCTCTGAATCTCCCTCTCAAAGTTTGGTGTTTGTAGGCTGTCGCCAAGACCTCTGCTGCCCCCATCGAGCGTATCAAGCTCTTGGTCCAGAACCAAGATGAGATGATCAAGCAAGGCCGTCTCGCTGCCCCTTACAAGGGTGTCGGTGACTGCTTTGCCAGGACCTATAAGGAGGAGGGTCTTGTTTCCTTGTGGCGTGGAAACACCGCGAACGTTATCCGGTACTTCCCCACTCAAGCCTTGAACTTCGCTTTCAGTAAGTGACTATCCAGTCGTATGTAGAATCTGATTTTGACATAGTCCCGTCTTTCAGAGGATTACTTCAAGTCCCTCTTCGGTTTCAAGAAGAACGAGGGTTACTGGAAGTGGTTTGCTGGCAACGTCGCTTCTGGTGGTGCTGCTGGTGCCTCTTCTTTGCTCTTTGTCTACTCCCTTGATTATGCCCGTACTCGTCTTGCCAACGATGCCAAGTCTGCCAAGGGTGGAGGAGCTCGTCAATTCAACGGTTTGGTTGATGTTTACAAGAAGACCCTCGCCTCCGACGGTCTTGCCGGTCTCTACCGTGGTTTCGTTCCCTCGGTTGTTGGTATCATTGTTTACCGTGGTCTCTACTTTGGTGTCTATGACTCTCTTAGTAAGTTATCTTTGCATTTCACCTCATTGATGTTGCTGAATTTGTATCGCAGAGCCCGTTGTCCTCGTTGGCGCTCTTGAGGGTTCATTCATGGCTTCCTTCTTGCTCGGTTGGGGTGTCACCATTGGTGCTGGTCTTGCTTCATATCCTCTCGACACTATCCGGTAAGTTTCTGCCTTCTTCTATTGAAGGATCTGTTCTAACATCCATTGTTTCAGTCGTCGTATGATGATGACTTCCGGATCTACTACCCACTACAAGTCCATGTTCGATGCTGGTTCCCAGATCGTTGCCAAGGAGGGTGCCAAGTCGCTCTTCAAGGGTGCTGGTGCCAACATCCTCCGTGGTGTTGCCGGTGCTGGTGTCTTGTCTCTCTACGACAAGCTCCAACAAGTGATGTTCGGCAAGGTCTACTCCGGTGGATCTGGCTAAACGGTCTTGACGCCTTTTGCATGGACTCCTGGGTATTGCGTATCAGCCTCTTAGTACTATTGTTTATATTCCACTTTTTACGATTCTCCACAATAGACTACGTGGTTGCCTCTCCTTTACAGGTTTATTCGGTGACCGGGATACCGCCTTATAAATTCACGCTTAGTAGATACGGAAATAAAAGCATCCTGCACTTAATCCCCAAACATTTGTGTGATTTCGAGTGATGGAACAATGTCTCAGCATCACATCTTGTCGCAATAATAAGGGTTTTTTCAATAAGGCCTCCCTTGTTCTCTTTCCTCCATGCGATGTGCTCTCAGTCGCGTCGTTCGCAGTAGGCTCACCCGCGGATATGCTACTACTAAGGACATTGTGCTCAGGCCATACCAGGAGTCTTGCCTCGAAGCTTGCACAGATGCCTTGAACTCTGGTGCTACACGAATTGGCGTTTCGCTACCTACAGGATCAGGGAAAACAACTGTGTTTATCTCTCTACTTTCTAGAATCCTACCTCCCAAACAATACCCTAAAGCCAAGCAATCTTTGGTGATTGTAAATAGCGTCGAGCTTGCTCTTCAGGCAGCATCACAGGCCGAACGATTGTGCCCTGACTGGAGAGTTGAAGTTGAACAAGGAGCCAAACACAAAGCGAGTGGAACAGCAGACGTGTATGTATCCACCGTTAACGACTGTTCTATCAAGTGCTCATCTTGCATGTTGATCAGGACTGTTGCTACATACCAGACCTTACTGCAAGAGAACCGTCTGGCGAAATTTGACCCGAAATCGTTGAAAACAATAATTGTAGATGAAGCACACCACGCTGCTGCTCCTTCGTATGTGAAGGATCCTCTCCCCCTTGTCACGGTATCGTTTCTCAATTGACATAGACATATAGCTATAGGCGAATTCTCTCTCATTTCCATAGTGCAGTAAAGAATCCCGACCCAACATTTGTACCTCCAGCAATCGATCACCAAATACCCATCTTTGGTTTCTCAGCGACGTTCAGCAGACATGACGGGATGGCCCTTGGGTCTGTATTCGAGCGCATCGTCTATCATCGCGACTTCTTAGAAATGATTAAAGAAGAATGGTGAATATAGGAGTCAATCAACTCTCTCCAATTCACTAATGTATACACATAGGTTGTGCAATGTGCGATTTACATCTGTAAAAGCCAACATCGATTTGAGTCAAGTCACTGTCAGTTCCCGTACTGGCGATTTCAATCCTACAAGCCTCGCCCACATTATCAACACTAGTATGATCAATCAATTGGTGGTACAGACTTGGCTGGATCGTACCGGTAGGTGAATTTCTAGATTTGTGGATTATCTCCTCAATACTGACACGGCCAAAATCATCTCTCAGCTGATAGAAAGACCACGCTTGTGTTTTGTGTCAACCTTGCACATGTTCGCGAGCTCACGAATGCATTTCGAGCTGCTGGCGTCGATGCACGATACATTCACTCTGGAACCCTAATGAAGGAAAGGACTGCTCTTGTATCCGAATTCAGAGCAGGAACATTCCCTGTACTGGTTAACTGTGGTAAGGTTTAGTCGTTCTACTGAATATTTTCACTAAGTGTTGCGATCAGCTATCTTGACAGAGGGAGCCGACATTCCTAACATTGATTGTGTCGTTGTTGCAAGACCTACACGTTCAAGAAATGTATTCGCACAAATGGTATGCTTCCTCCAATGCAGTTGATGATACCTACGCTAATAAAATCCATAGATTGGACGAGGGATGAGACTTTCACCTGGAACGGGAAAAACAGATTGTCGTATAATCGACTTCGTTGACTCACTCTCTCGTGTTCCTGGCGTGGTTTCAACACCTACATTGTTCGGTCTTGATCCATCTGAAATTGTCGATGGTACAGTACACCTCATGAATAATTATGAATGTCCTTTTCTCAATTCTGGTAATCTAATAACAGATCAAACCACGGAAGAACTGGAACAACGTGCCGACGCACTCTACGACGCAGATCTGTCTTCAGCATCGGGCTCAGATACCAAAGACAACATCCCAGAGCCTAAAACAGTGACATACACAGATCATGAAGACCCATTCGCTCTCGTACATGAAGCGTCTGGAGCGCCACATATCCAACAAATGAGCAAGAATGCTTGGGTTGGATGTGGGGGTGATGTATATGTGCTTGAGTGTCTTGGAAAAGGTTACATCAGGATAGAGCCTGTTTCAGACAAAAAATCCAGTGGTACGTTTCGTGCGCCCATTTCGATGTGCACACTCCATTCAAATTATTTCCACCATCAGGCAAGCAGGATACCGAAGCAAATGAGGACGGGAATTTTGTTGCACACTACACACCTGCAACTTTACCAGCCATGACAGCCTTCACATTGAAGGTATCCCCTTATCAACGAAGTCGCAAGGTTTTGACGGCAACTACACTGGTAGAGGCGGTCCGAGGATGTGATACCTATGCAACAAAGAAAGTCATTCCGGGGACACTTGCACTAGGGTGAGTTCATACATTCCGCATCCATTCAGGAAATATCAATTTACGTGTATAACTCGTTCTCAGCTTATTGAGATCTGCAAAGTGGAGACGTACTCCGGCTACAGATAGTCAAAAGGCATTTGTAAAGAAACGATGGAAACTCGTAGACGTTGAAGATACTCCGAACGACAAGTTTTCACGCCTGACCAAAGAGGAAGCAGCCAACATTATCACTCGTTTGAAACATGGTGCACATTCTCGTTACCAGGCCAAGAGTAAGGCTACAAAAAGAGAAGCGGAACAACGGGCTAAGGAGAGTCGAAGACGTGCCAGAGAACATGTTCAAGTTGGACCTTTACCATCGTAGAATGATAAGCTCATCATAATTTGAATGTTTGCATTACTATTAATATTGAGCAGCTACATGATATACTCATTCATTCTATTTGTGAAAGCTTGGGAGAAACTGCTAACGAACTCCGCAATGTCGCAGTAGCAACCTATTTTAATCGTCGTCAATGCATATAATCAAGCTTAAAATGTGTCGGAACCTACTGTCTGCGCCTTCTCAATCAAGGTATCCAATGTTTGTGGATACTCGAAAGCTCCAGGTGTTACGACCAGTGAAGATAATACAGAACCTACAAAGGAGTCTCCGGCACCTGTCACACTGACAATCTCTCCAGCATCCAGCACCTTCGCAGGAAAATGCTTCAGGACGACCGTGCCTCCAGATTGACTGTTGTTAACTACTTGTCTAGCTGCAATGTTCGAGTGTTCATGATGCCATGCAGACGGTGTATCATGAGGGACCCAAAAAACAGCAACAATACCAAGTTCGCCGCATTTAATCAAGAGATGTTGGAAGAATGGCAATAGCTTGACTGCCATCTGGGCAATACCATATTCGAGGATGAATGACAATGTTCCCTTTTCAGGGTTCTGATCGCAAGCATTACTTCTTGCTAAAATATCCAAACTCATACGGAACTCGGTTCCCAAAGTAAGGCCATCGATAACCTGCCACCATGCATCTGATGAGGTGAGTTCCAGGTCTGTGGAGGTTACAGCCTGATATATGCTGGTTAGTTCCAATGTGTTCGGGGAGGCAAACGCGATGGGTGATTGGATGGGTTTCGAGCGACCGAGGGTAGCTGCTATGGCTGGGAGAATTCGGGTAGATTTGACTATGGATGTCGGTTCACTAGAGCATTTCGTTGGCATGTTGTGTACAAGATAGCGTAGCAGGATAGACTTACAAGAATACTGTCGAACGGTGATTGATTCAAACTGTATGATAGAGAAAAAAGGGAATGAACTCACGCTTAATATTGTGATCCACACAATGAGATGCAATACTCTTTAAAGCGTTCTCCGACAAATTTCCATCAATAGCAAGTAGTTCTGGTTGAAATTTCTTCAACGCGTCCAATACCTGCGATACATAAGTATATATCTAGAATTGAGATTTGTAGGCATGCACTGACCGACTTTGCATCCAAATCGTGAACAAGATCCATGTCTGCAACTCCGCTAACGAGATTACCATTGGTATCGAGTACCATATTACACACAGCAGTCCTTCCTGACTTTTCTTGTATTAAACCATCGGTGCGTAGACCTGAATGCTTCATTTCATCCACAAGCAACCGTCCAAAAGGGTCATCGCCTATTGGAGCAACCAAGACAGTTGAATTGGCATATTGCTTTGATTTAGACAGGAGTTGATGCGCAGCTTCCGCGATGTTTCTTCCAACACCACCAAGTGATAAACTTACACTACCCGGGACCGTGGATTGAGATGCCAAAGATGGGTCTGATATCAAAGCTTGTGCAGTGACGTCCACTGCGGCAGATCCAACTACCATGAGTTTGCAGGGTGTTGTTGCCTACATCGAGCGTCATTACTGCTTCAAGAAGTATACAGAAACCGATCACTTACGTCGGGGTTTGGAGGAGATTCTACTGAAGACTTTGTAGAGGTATTTCCAGTTGCAGAGTCCGGTAAATTGACACTACCAAAATACAAATAGGTGAGCGAACGGGAGATACTCTGAAATCATTATCGACTCACTGCTTGAAGGGTTTAATATGACCTTGTGCTTCTCTCAACTTTGCGTATTCTGCTGCTATCTTACCCCCTAACAAAGAATCATCAGCTACCGATGAAAGTAAACGTTGAGCTACTCACCAACCATAGCAGTGTTCTCAATCAAAGCCACATCTGGAAGTGCTGGTGAGCCATTGAGAGAATACAGTGAACATCAAGTAGACTCACTGCTGGCAAGGGATTTCCCCTTGGTGAGTTCACCGACACGTTTCAGAAGCCAGGGTGTCACAAGCTTTCCAAGTTTACTGACCCCGTTCTCGTCAGCTTCGTGAACAGCGGTTTCAACGGCACGTTGTAGCTCTTGTCCAATTGCTTCATATTGTTCTGGAATGGGTACTCCAAATAATACACCATTCGACATTTTCAGCTGATGTTGTGAATCTACAGCAGGTTCAGAACATTAGATGACGATTAATGTGAAAGGAGCTGCTCACGGAGAATCTGAGCAGCATCAACTGGATTGTCTACGCGCCAAGGGCTCTGAATTATGACCTTCAGTAAGAACAACTTTATGAATCGGGTGGACTTACTCTAAAACCACTTTGTCTACTGTAGAAAGCAGGGAAATCATCAGTCTCACCATAAGAGACAACAGGAACACCAAGTGTTTCCTGAAAGCTGTTAATAATTAATATCGAAGTTCAATCAGAGCTCGAAACTTACAAGGAATTCCAATGTCCTGTCAATGATATCAGGAGGGGAATATACACATTGATAATAATCGAAGAGCGGACCTTCCTATGTCCAATATGGATTTCACTCCTGCGGATACGAGTCCGACAGGGCATCGAGTGAGCTCCTGTAAATCAGCGGAAACATCCATAGCTAAAAACGATTGAGGCACTGGCAAAACATTAACGTTACTCAAGAATGCTCACAATTCTCTCCTCCTCGGTGAACACCCCCAAGACTGTTTGGGGGATGGTCAATAATAAATATCTAAGTCAAAGGTAGCATATTCACTCACCCTCCCGTTGCGAAGACCTATATGGTTTGTTCTGTATTCAAAGGCATTCTGTATAACTTTGGCATAGAATACGTACCTTTATGCCTGCCAGTGCTGCAAATATGAGCGTAGTACTGCATGTTGTACCACCATCTTTCTTCAAACTGATAACTGGACCTATATCTCTTCGAGAAACCTTCACTACGGATGGATTCTTCTCTATATCTGCCAGATATTCCAGCTCATGTGGCTCCAATCCAATCTTCACTCTTCCTTTAATCAAACCGATAGTAGCTGGAATAGCACCATTCTCTCGAACAATACTCTCCACAGACCGAGCAGTGTAGAGGTTTGTGGGATAGGGCATTCCATGGGTCACTATAGTTGTCTCCAATGCAACGACAGGTCTGTTGTATGCAAGTGCTTCTTCTACTTCAGGATGAACGTCAATAGGAGCACCTCTATGAATCACATCTTTCAGAGATGAAGCTATTCCTCGAGAGAGTACTTTGGTCTTGACAGAACGATTCGCTGCTCCTCGGAGCATCTTGGGGGATTCAAGATTTCACCTTCACCTGCGACCAGAGTTTAGATAGAGTCTGACAAAGTACACAAGTATGTAAGGGGCAGAGCCTCAGAGGAAACCCGCGAATGACCTTGATCGGCTATATAATAGATATGACAATGCGTTCATACTTATCATCATTGATACCCCTTCCCTCGTAAAGGATTTATGTCCACCGTAAGCTGGCCGAATGCATCTACCGAGGCTAAAGAAGAGATAACGGAGGGTGTAGCGGTGTTGACATACGAGGAGTTGGATACGGAGAAGATAATAGCATCGGTTGCAGATGATAGAGCAGGAGCAACTGCAGTATTCATTGGAACAACTCGTAATTCATTCAAAGGTCAGTATAATATCATCTTTGCTCACAGAATACCTCAAATATTGATCTCATTCTGTGTTCAAAACAAAGGCAAGGTCGTTACACGCCTGGACTACCAAGCGTACAGTAAACTTGCTATCAAAACGATTTTGAACATTATCCGTACTGCACACAAACAACATTCGCGATCACAACACCACGCTGAGGGTCAAATAGCATCCTCTTTGATCAAATGTGCAGTTCATCATCGACTGGGGACAGTCCCAGTAGGAAAACCATCCATCGTGATCGCGGTCTCTTCACCACATCGCAAGGAACCTTTCCAAGCATGCGAGTTCATTCTGGAGGAAGTCAAAATGAAGGCGCAGATTTGGAAACGAGAGTTCTATGAAGGCGAAAGGGAGGATGAGGCGAAGTGGAAAGCCAATGTGACAACATGAGACCATGAGGGGGAGCACGGTTTTCTCGTTACAGCCAAATGTCCATTTTCCCGATTAATGCGTGAAGGTAATACAAGCAATGAGTAGTAGATGATCTACACTTGATGGAATCAGTATTTGAAAGTACAATACGGGGACTAATATGCGCCAGATAATACCTCTTCAATACAGAACGAGGTAATTGACGGGTTCTTCCCTACTTTCCTAGTCGCATTTCAGCGGCGGAGAATTCGTCCAAGGCTCTCCGGAAGTCGACCTCTTGCAAAGGAAATGGAGGTGATGTAACGCGTCCAAAAGCGCTATTCCACCACGATAACCTTGGATTATTATAGCTGGTATAGTCGTAAGCAAAGAAAAATGAGCGAGGAAACAAATCGTTCAATTACCATATCTCTGTTAGTCGCATTTGCCATGGTGGAAAGCCTTCCAGCTCTAATGTTTTGGGGACCGGAGAAGGGGTTAAGTTGTGTACGATCATCAAGTCCGGAGACGAGAACCCATGTTCTCCTGTAACCAGGGGAAAGATGGATGAGAACAAATAACATAACAAAGTGGAAGAGATGAACCTTCAAGCGTCCGCGTTAGATCAGATACAGTGCACTGAACGTCTTCCCTCTTGTTTTGTTGTTGGCCATGGAATAAACGATTCGCGAATTCTGCAATTGCGGGCTTTCCCGACTTCCGAGAAATGAGATGAACTGTCAGAAGTGGTGGTTGCTCCTTTGCTATTCAAACTCTTTAGTAGACCAATGTCGTACGTCGCTCAATAGTACGTACCCTGTATACGCCTTCGTTTCAGAACATTGCGTCCGCTACTTCGCCTCCTCTTCAAAGGATTAGTTTCTCCGGGTATGTCTAACGTGATAACATGAATGTTAGGGCCCTCCTTTCCCGAAGGCACCTGTCGGTCGTCCGAGTCGTCAGACAGTGGAGGGGTGAGCGGATATTCAATCTCTGAGTCGGCTTCAGAAGGGGGCTCTTGCACGGTCTGAAATTCCTTCAGTAAATGCTGGCGGATTTCATTGGGAAAAGATGATAAAACCCCTACGATACTTTCCATTAAAATTACGTGTTTAAGATGATTTATGAATCAACTCACCATTACGGTCGTAAACTGTAAGTTTAGGTATGCCTGTTTCTCTACACCAATGAGCGACTTGTTCCACGTTCTCCAAAACCTCCTGCTCAAAGCTATCTACCGACAAAGAGTTGTCTGAAGCTAATACTAACGCTAGATGTTTGGGAATTTGTTTTCGCTGAGCAGAGAGAGGTAGCGGCGAAGAGGCAATGGACTGTTTGAGGTGGGAGAGCGCGTCGATCCATCTGTAGAGGAGATGAATTAAATAGAGAGCGATAGATGTCAACCAGGACATTGTCCGAAGATACCAGCGCGTTAGGAAACGCGGTCTGAGCAAAGGTGAAATGAGGAGAGGAAAGTGTGATTTGTTCTTGAATTCGTGGTGAACGAAGTTGTTGGCATTGTTTTGACGCCCATCTCTACGCAGCCGCAACGGCGGACGTGTCATTTTAGATTTAGTTACCAACCCGACGTGTTGTAAATAAAGAGGTCTCGACATATTGAAGATGTGAAATAAGACTAGTGAAATTGTATATAATGGTATGCAGAAAAGTGTGGCTAGTTGGTACAACGATGTATGAATTATCTGAGAACTGGTTCGTCTTGGATTCCTCTTTTGATCTTCAAAAGAATATTAGTCTTCCAGTTATCCAACTTCGTGACCTGATCAAACTCGAAAACAGCACCAGTGAATGCCTCCTCGTCACCTGCTTCTATTGCATCAATGAGGATATTGACAAATTTAGCCTCTCGGGTACTCGAGAATGTGGTGTCCAGGGAGGAATACTTGTTGAGGTTACGTTTCGCAGTGATAGGATCCTGTACGCAATAATGAGCATGACAGCGAGCCACGTATGAACATGAGATTGCTTACCCCCATAGCAAGTGCACACAGACTTGCTCGGAGCCAGTACTCCTTGACGCTGTATCTAGTGAGGGGAGAATTCAATGAACTATCTGCCACCTGCTCATAACGGGCAATGGCTTGAGGATATTCTTCTATTTCGGCGTGAAGATCTGCGGCATCTTTATAGCACGCACTGGCAGTTCTATAGAGCAACAGATTAAACTCGTATAAAGAAAGAATGAAAATGTAACCTACGCAGCAGCATCTTCTTGGGCGTACCATTCAGCAGCTCTTTCAAAGCTTTCACAAGCCTTTCGTAAATCTTGAAGTTCTTGGAGATATATTTGACCAATCTCTTTCTCGCGATCAGCAGCTTGACGGAACCGACCACCTTGAGTTAGGTGAGTAATTGTTTGTGATAAAGCCTGGATAGCCACTGAGCTCAGGTTAGTATCGAAACGGTGTCACTTAGGGACTGGGAGGGTACACACAATCTGGATTGGTCCGTTTGTAAGCTTTGGCAGCATTCCACCAAGCTTGAGCAGCTTCGTTGGGCTCGTTGGACTTCTCTCGACATTCTGCCTCCCTTGCATGTGCATCGCCAGCCTCTTTGAACTGCTTGTCAATCTTGAAAGCGTTCGCAGCCTGCTGATAGAGATCACCAGCCTCCTCAAACTTTGTGCTAGCAGAAGAGAACCATCCCGTAGACGAGTTGGCCTTCTTATCGGCCTTCTCTAACAGAGTCTGAGCTGGTGATTTGGCCGGCATATCAATCGGTCAAGTGGAATAGAGGTAATGTAGTTGGATGGAGAACTGAGATTGGTAGTAGCACCAGGCCAAGTATAGAAGTTAGTAAGCGCTCATCATTCCAGTGCTAGGCGATGAGTCGATGACGGAACGCTTTCTATCTAGGGGAAATTGCCACGTGTTTGCACCCAGTCGCGACTCGCGATCGACTGGACATGTTTTGAGAAGCGCTCATGTAACCGACTTTCATGACCCTACCAGACACAGACAACAACCATCTCTTCACTCCTTCCCCTCCTCCTACTAGCAAGGTCAGAATCTCGCCCATATTTCGAAGTTTTTATCTGGAGTATTCTGATCTGTCTGAATCGCAGTAAATAACTCTTATTTCACTATCTCAGAATGTCACTTCCAGTCGATACAATCAGAATTTTGGCTGATCGCCACCCCAAGCCTGCAAATATCCGTTTCACCTATGGTACTGCAGGTTTCAGAACGTTGTATGTGTCCAAGTTCTCGGGTTTCTTCTATGTAAAAGTTGATCTGTTCGCTCTCTAGAGGGAGCACCCTCGACTCCGTTATGTTTCGGGTCGGGATCCTCGCAGGATTGAGGAGCAAGAAACTAGACGGCAAGACCATCGGAGTCATGGTCACTGCATCTCACAACCCAGAGCCGGTATGCACCTACACATAACTTGAGATAACATCTATTCAATGTTGGACATGTCCGCAATATTATCTAGGATAACGGCGTCAAGTTAGTAGATCCACGGGGAGAAATGTTAGAATCCGCTTGGGAAGCGCATGCTACAAACCTTGCCAATGCGCCTACCACCGATGCATTCATAGAGGCGTTAGAGAACTTGGTCAAGATTGCAAAGATTGATTTATCAAAACCATCTCGGATAGTTTACGGACGCGACACTCGTCCTTCTGGCCCTAGCCTCGTTGCAGCACTCGAAGACGGCTTCCAAGCTATCGGTGCTAGCGTACGAAATGCTGGTGTGACAACAACCCCGATTCTGCATTATCTTGTCCGTTCAATCAACACCAAGGGTACAAAAGATGAATATGGCATTGATTCTGAAGAAGGTTATATGCAGAAGCTCAGTACGGCTTTCAAGAAACTAGTAGTAGGTATTTGAATTTGTGTTTCAAATATTCTTGCTTACCATATGTTAGGCCGGGAAACCAGCTTCCCCTCCCCTTATTGTGGACTGCGCCAATGGTGTTGGGGCTCAGGCAGTTGACGAAATCATAAAGTATCTCGGAGACAGTCTTCAACTCATCCCACACAACACTGCCACGACAACCCCAGGTGCCCTAAACAATGCTTGTGGGGCGGACTTTGTGAAGACAACCCAGAAGCTGCCTCCATCTCTCGCGCAATTCCTCAAGCCAGGCCAGCGAGCTTGTAGCTTTGACGGTGATGCAGACCGTCTCATGTATTTCTATCTCGATGAACGCGGACAATTCCGTATGTTAGATGGAGATAAGATTGCAGCCCTCGTTGCAGCGTTTATAGTTGACTTGGTCAAAGCAGCTGGGCTGGAAGAAGAAATCAAAGTGGGAATCGTTCAGACCGCTTACGCAAACGGTGGTTCTACCAAATATCTCTCAGATGTAAGATTTCATATGGTATATTTTCTACATAGTTGGCTAATTAAGTCGCAAGCGTCTTCCTGTCAAATGTGTTCCTACTGGTGTGAAACATCTTCACCATGCAGCAGAACATTACGATGTTGGTGTCTATTTCGAAGCTAATGGCCACGGCACGGTCTTGTTCTCTCCAGATACTCAAGAAACGCTTGCCGCACATCAACCCTCGACTCCTGCCCAATCCACTGCCCTGAATCACCTTGTCAACCTCACACAATTGATTAACCAGACAGTTGGTGATGCGTTGTCAGACATGTTACTAGTCGAGGTTGTGTTGGCGCACAAGTCGTACAGTGGGGCCGAGTGGGATTCACTTTATGTTGACCTCCCCAACCGTTTGGTTAAAGTCGTTGTTTCCGATATTCATATTTTCAAAACAGAGGATGCTGAACGCCGTCTTGTGAGCCCTCCTGGACTACAGGCAAAGATCGATGAGTTGGTGCGAAGATACGAGGCCGGTCGTGCATTTGTGCGACCTAGCGGTACAGAAGCTGTGGTTCGGGTTTACGCTGAGGCCATGGTGAGAGCCCAAGCAGACGGTGCGTATTTTCGTCGCTATTATTTGTTTCCCGAACAGACATTGACAGCTTGGGTTTACTTAGAGCTTGCCTTCCGGGTTGCTGGGCTTGTCTACGATGAGACTGGTGGGGATCCAGCTCGTCGTCCGGCTGAATTTTTGTGATGAGGATCAAACTCCCCAACCAGTCCTGGAGACTATATTGCACAGTGTGTGTGTCGTGGTGAGAAAGAAGTTGGACATTGCCGTGTTGTATTTGTAAATTCTCTGAATCCAGCTAGTGACTAGTGACTCAGCATGTTTGTTATAAAAGTACATTGAGCGCATCATGTGCGGTGTGTGAAGTAACGAAGGATTTGATGAGAGCAACGAATGTTAGACATCGTTCCCGAAGGTTGCAGACACAACTTGGAATGTAACAATTCGGGGTGAAGCTCGGAGCACTCGCGAAGACGCGGAAAGTAGCAAACATTGCGACACTCGCCGTCTCCGCACTGCCCTTTCTCGGCACGCGTCATGACTTGACTCAATAAAAAGCATTTGCAAAGCATGCCTGGTGACCATTACTTGTGTGTGCTCGTGTCTACCTCCGCTGCTTAGACTCCCCTTCCACCTCGACAGCAGATGTGTCGCTTCGTGATCTACAAGGGTACTTCACCTGTTCAGCTCTCTCATCTCTTGACTAGACCATGCCACTCCATCATCAACCAGGCATTTGACTCCAGATTGCGGTTAGATCGTCGGAGGCCTATTAACGGAGATGGATTTGGTGTTGGTACGTTTCACTATATGTTCTCTGAGTGTAATATGTTGACGAATATGAATAGGATGGTACGATTGTACCTACGACGAGGAACTCGGATGCCAACCTTGCATATTTACTTCAGTGACTCCCGTATGTTATATGATTTGTCAAAGCACGATCTGGTCATTTACTGTGTCTTCAGGCTTGGAACAATGTCAATCTCGTCCGACTAGCTGAGAAGATCAAGTCACCATTGGTCTTGTGAGCATTCATGTCTCCTAATTCCGCACACTTCACTCATAATATCAACTATAAGTGCACATGTCCGTGCAACAACTGCAGGATCACTGTCGTTGGATAATTGTCACCCTTGGCAGTTTGGAAAGCTCATGGTACGCACGATGCTAAAATCTGTCATTAGAACAAATTTTGAACTTGTATACAGTTCATGCACAACGGTGGAATCGCGGAATTCCCTAAGATCAAGAGAAAACTGCAGACGTATCTGTCCGACGAACTCTTCAACATGGTTACAGGGAACACAGACTCTCAATGGGCCTTTGCCTTGTTCTTGTCAAAGGTAAGCGTTAGCTTGCTAGTCTCAAATGATTGAAACTCACTTCCTCCCAAGTTGCCTGACCCTCACGCCACAAAATTCTCACCTGAAACACTTCGTCAAGCCATGCTGGAAACCATTGCTTGCATCAATGAAATGACCGAGGCTGTTAATGCTACGGAAGTGAGTTGCTGTTCCCCAATCGTTCAATATTCGTATTGACATATTTCACAGCCAAGTTTGATGAACTTCTGCGTAACAGACGGTGAAAGCGTTATTGCAACTCGTTACATCAACTCAAGGACAGATGAGGCGGCATCCCTGGTAATGCTGATTTTATTCTCAAGGAAAATTACAGTTCTAACAACTATTCACAGTGGTTCTCGTCGGGTACTACTTTCAGCGAGTATGCGGATGGTGGACATTACAAGATGTCGAAGATGGATAAGCGGGAAAATATCATCATGGTGAGTTCAATAGATTCACGTGATCGACATTTATGCGAAACTAATGTTCTTTTCTCTCCTTCAGATTGCCAGTGAACCTTTGACGTTCGAAAAAGGTTTGTGCCTGTACAATCATTGTGAATGCTGTTTGACTGATCTGTTAATTTTAGCGGACTGGATGGAGATTCGAACAAACCATATGATTGTGATAACCCCCAAGATGAACCTTCTTCAAATCCCAATCATCGACAAGTATTATGTTCAACCATCCGATCCTGCTTCCAAGGAACGTGCGACAGAATTTGCTGCTGCGAAAGGTTTATTCAGTACCAGACCGTCGGAGTGTCCTGTCGTGGAACATGCACCATTGCCAGAGCATTCCAAACTTCCGGAGCACCCCAAGCTTGCAGACCTCCCTGAAAGTACTAGCTTCACTGAACGCCTGAGCAAACCTGTCCTCGCTGGTGTCTAGTTTGCTACGGTCCACTTTCGTTCTGTGTTTCGTTTTTGCTGTGCATATTGTTCTCGTTTCTTGTTCGTTCAAGTTATTCACTTCGCGCTTTGTTTTTGATACCTCCATGGATTTGTATGTACCATAGTCTCCCTTAGATCTAAATAATGTAATCTCACTACGTGTCGAAAGGACTGTCGTCCTTCCACAGGTGCAACGTGTGCGACTGTCGATTGTCCAACTCATGCAGAATACCAATAATCGATCGAACCGGAAGTTCTTTTTGCTACTACCCATCTCCTAACTCACCTAATGAACCATTTATTGTTCTCTCTCATGATAAGACCCTTCAAGTCCTACAAATCCTTCACGACACTGGTCTTCTGGTTTGGGACGGTCGTGCAATGTAAGATCTGATGACATTTGAGTTAGGGGATTTACACTGACGGTATGTAGTTTGTATGTAGTGGCCATACTGTACATTGTAGCACTGCCAACTTTGCCTTGCCGCGGTCCGCCAAAATTATTACTCCGTTTCCTACTTGAGGTCATATTTCACTCGCTCCTCCAACGATTGAATATACTGCCGCAATACTCGACTTCTTATCACTGAACGAGGACCATGCAATTACCGGACACCGGAAATCCTGACATTCTACCGCGAATTGCTCGGTGTTTGCTACTTGCAAGTCTATGGTGAAGTATTATTTCCAGATTCCCTTTGGTTTATTTCCCGATTTTATTGACACGGAAATCCACCTCCAGGTGCTAAGGTGAGCATTTTGTCATCAAATAATCCATTCCGAAACACGGGACATAGAGATAGCAAATTCTTCTACGCCAAACATGATCGGTATACAGGGTTTTGAGCCCTCCAATGTTGGTATGGGGAAACATATATAAGGACCGCAGTACTTTGTCGCTGTTCAACCCACAACCTCGTATTCATTCGCCTCAGAGTAACATCACATACGTCCTCAATCCTCAAATAATGTCTTTCATTGAACGTCCTCCCGCTCCCAAGACCAAGCTTGGTATCCACCGTAAGCTTGCGCCCAACGCAGGGTTGCATGTGTCCCCTATTCAGCTCGGTGCTATGAGCATCGGTGATAAGTGGGAGGCTCATGGAATGGGTGCGATGAACAAGGAAAATAGTTGCAAACTTCTCGATGCTTTCTATGATGCTGGTGGTAATTTTATCGACACCGCTAATGGCTAGTACGTCTCACAACCGTCGCAAATTTCTCCCATAATCTAAATTCTATTTGGTCATTTCAGTCAGGACGGAACTTCCGAGCAATTCATCGGCGAGTGGATGGAGCAGAGGGGCATCCGTGACCAATTAGTCATTGCTACAAAGGTAGGGAATATGCACAATCAGTGAAGGATGAATAACAGCTGACACGGTTTTATGGCGCAGTACACCACTAACTATAAGCGTGGCAACAAATCTGTCCATCAACAAACCACTTATGTCGGAAATAATACCAAGAGCTTGCATCTCTCAGTGGAAGAATCGCTGAAAAACCTTCGCACCGACTATATTGATATCTTGTATCTTCACTGGTGGGACTATGATACCCCCGTTGAGGAGGTTATGAACGCTTTGCATAATCTCGTCGCTTCTGGCAAAGTGCTCTACTTGGTGAGATTCCATCTTGCATCTGTACCTTCTATCAGCAGTCTAACCGTACCGTTCTATTTCTCAGGGTGTTTCTGATACCCCCGCCTGGATTGTTTCCCAAGCAAATACCTACGCTAAATTGACTGGAAAGACCCCTTTCGTCATTTACCAAGGTGCATGGAATGTCATTTTCCGAGATTTCGAACGTGAGATCCTCCCTATGGCTAAGGCCTTTGGTACGTTCTGTCTTTGGCTCATCTAAAGACCTTGGCTAACATCTGGGCCGTTAGGTATGGCACTTGCTCCTTGGAACGTTCTTGCGGCAGGTAAACTCCGTACTGATGCCGAAGAACAGAGGAGACGGGAGACGGGAGAAAAAGGTTCGCCTTTATGCCTCTTGAAAGGACATCAAAAATATTGACTTGAGTCTTGTTCTTTCTTTCGTAGGCCGAATGTTGCTAGCCTCGAACTGGGAAAGAACGCCCATGGAAGTTGAAGCATCGCATGCCTTGGAGAAAGTTGCCAAAGAAATCGGTGCCAAGTCTATCCATGCAGTCGCTATAGCCTATGTCATGCAGAAGACTCCATACGTCTTCCCCATCATCGGTGGCCGCAAAGTCGAGCATCTCCACTCCAATCTTGAAGCCTTGGAGATAACCTTAGAGAAGAAGCATATCGACTACTTGGAGAGCGTCGTGCCATTGGATCTCGGTTTCCCTTACAACTTCTTCGTGAGTACTGTGTGGTTGTTTTCAAGATAGGCTATTGATTTTTCTTTCGTGATAGGGTGACGGAAAAGATTATAATGCATCCTTCAATACTGCTGGATATTTCCAAAAGTGGCCTGTCCAGGAGGCTATAAAGCCGGCGGCTAACTAGACTGTAATAGCTGTGTTATATAGACGGCGTTGTGGTATTTTCTCTTGCACTCTTGAATCTTGTCACAGTTCCATCTGGATTTTGAATACATGATCGGGTAAATAATTTTCAAAGTTGTGTACGCACAGAGTGATATATGCATGTTTGAGCGCTTCAACGTGGTGTGCTAAAACTGTAATGCACCTTTTGTTTCCGCGCCTGCAGACTCTTGAACAATGCCATTGCTTGCACACGACAGTGCATAAATTGCTCTTCTCACCGCAGAACTTGGAAGAGAGATTCCTGAGTTCGAGAAGAGTTTTGACATGGCTCCGTGGTTCGTTTGGAGTGCTCTAACCAGTACTGCAAAGTATGTTTTCAAAACACTTCACGCATAATTCAACGTTCATCGTTTTCATTCATACAGGCTGTCTACTGTTCTCCAAATCCTTATATATCTTCCCTTGACGTTATCGACACTATCTACTTCAGCTTTCCTTCTGCTATCATTACTGCTGTTCCTGCATTCACTCATTCACGGCACTCTTGCACTACTATGGGGCTCTTCAGCGTTATCAGTCATGCAGGTGCCAATGCACCCGTTCCTACTACTAGTTTGCTTTAACGCATTCTCTCAAGCGATCAACCCTTGGCTCGCTTTTGGTGCTTCATGGTGGGGCAAAATTTTGAAATGGTCAAGTCCAGGGTTCATTGTTATGGAAGGCATGTCGAGTTTGTTGGTGGCCCAAAAACTTGGACAAGTCGGGAAAGAGTTGGTTGGAGAAGGTGAAAGTTATCAATTTGGGCTGCTTATTGGTGCGGCGGCGGCGTATGTTACGTCTGCTTGGTGGGTTATTGTAGTAAGTAGAATTTCAGTGATATTTGGTGGTGTGCACACGAGCTGAAATGTTTGCTGTGTATAGGCTTTTCCAGCAGCGGCATCATCTCCTTTAACGTCTACTCTGTTGGGAGCTGCGCTCACTGCTTTCATATTCTTGACTTGCATTGGATTTGTTATGAGAAGGACAAATGTGATCGAGTCTGCGTGTCTTGCGCTCTTTCTGTCCTACAATATCTGGTTATGCGGAGTTGATCAGAAATCCTATGTTGACCCGGCTTATTCTTAGTGAGTTTTCACTCAAATCCGTCAAATTCCAATGCTAACAGCAGAATCACAGTGTCCCGCTGTTACCCAATATCATCCCTCATCTTCAAACACTCGTAGTTTTCATAACAAACACGCTGCCGAAACCTGTCTTGATAGCATTGTTATATCGTTTGGTGGTCTTGCATTTCGCATCGCACATTCTACCCACTATTGGTGCTGACAGCTGGGAAGCAGAGGCCGGAGTTGATGACGGTTGGGATGAACGACCGGTAAGTTCCATTTACGAGGAGATGTTCAACAAGAGCTAAATTTATGTTAGACTTCGAAGCTGACCCATATCTTGTTGACTTACCGTCAATCAATTTTTGTCACGGTATATTCACACCTTCTGTGTAAGCAGTCTGTTCAAATCTGCTGGTCCATCTATTGATATTGTTTGTATTCCAGTATTGGATCATCCTTCTCAGATTTGGTGGCGATGGATGAACATATTTTTCACCCTTGTCATCTGGTCCATAGAGTTGTTGGTTAGCAGTGATGAAGATGCGGTCACGAAAGAGTGGAAAGTGGAGTAGTCGAAGCAGCTTGTTCACATATGTTGATTCAGAGTTCTCAGGTTTGCATTCCCTCCATGTTTTATACCACTCCCTTTGTGACATTTTCTCATGGATTCATTCATCATCAGTCATCCAGTGTATATACAACATCTTCTATACTGTACTAGTATCCATAGGTAGATATATCTCACATCCTTTTTCTTCCCTGTTACCCGTTGGAAATCAATCCAGACACTGATACATATCTATCATGTTCTGAAAATAGAACACCGATCGCGAATGATGACCCTTCCTCAGATGTCTACATTATAATAATAATGCTATACATCCATGATCCTCCCAATATGCCGGCTTTGTGTTTTCTCCGCCTAGGACTCAGTCATATTCCCTGTGTAACGCGTAGACAATGGCCCATCATGCATCAGATTCCATGCGTCTTGGAGTATAAATACTAAAGCTTATTAGCTCAGGTACAAGTACAACCCGACATCCCCTTCAACCACTTCACTCTCCAGCGATGTACAACGGAACCTCAAATACTGATAATGTTGTTGTACCAGATGTTGACCCACGCCGGCGAGTGGACCAACCTGCTGCTGAAGGCAGGTATCGTTTAAAGAAGAGAATCATTGTTTGCTGCGATGGGTATGTCATTAGTTGTTTTGTATCTATTTCTGACGAATTAATGCTTTCAATCTTTCAGTACCTGGCAGGATGGGTTAATTGTGAGCCAACGATGGAAGTATACAAACGTCCTGGTTAGTGACACGAGTCGCTATCTCCGTGAACATTCAATTTACTTTTCTTACAGAAACTCGCTCGGGCTATTAACCATCTGGATGAACGAACGTGAATGCATGATTTAATCTGCATCGACCTTGCCTCAACTGACATTGTGTTGATTCTGATTTAAAAACTAGCAATCCACCCATACATCAAATTGTATTCTACCAGTCTGGAATTGCAACAGAAGATTATGCAGTCCTTCGTGCCCTTGACGGTTAGTCTCTCGTCCTTGTCTCTGTCCTCCTACTCAAATGTATCTAAAAACAACAACATCGATAGGCGTCGTTGGAGCTACTCTTGGTATGCGAATTTTTCTCCGCGTCCCGATCACAGATTCTCGTTAACTTTAACAATTATGGGCGTAACTCGCAGCTGACAAAGTTCAAGAAGCATATGCATTTTTGGCACAGTATGTTTTGTTTTGTTTTCATGCATCTGATATTTAGCTGATTCTGGAGCAGCAATTACTTGCCAGGGGATGAGGTGAATCATACAATCGAATAATATACACAACTTTTTTGTCGAACTTAGACCTCGATTCAGATATTTCTTTTTGGATTCTCTAGGGTATGTATATCATGATCCCTCGAAACATGTGTGTATCTGAAGCTTGAAATCTTTCCTTAGGGTGCATATACGGCGCGTATGGTCGCTGAGCTCATTGTAGGAACGCTGGTTCTTAAATCATTGGCCACAAATCTTATTCCCCTTCTTACCTCTAGGGCGGGATTGGCGTGCTCAGTCGAACAGATATGGACCATTTCGCAGATATATTTGTAGCCTACCAGAAAAGAGGCAAAACTACCGACGAAAAAGGTTGGCAAACATCTTATTGTTCATTCAGTGAAGGAAGCTACTCACGGATGAATTAAAGAAAAACGAGAATTGGACGAGAAACTTCGACCTTGGACACACCCGCAATCTGTAGGAAAAGTGAGAGCAACCATGGATGGACATGGCTATTCAATCCGGTACGATTCTGATTAAGATTGGAACGATTCAAGATATTGATAGTTCCGTAAGATGCGTAGGTGTCTTCGAAACTGTTGGCCAGTTAGGTTTGCCAGAGGAATTGACCCTACACAAAGAAGCTATGAAGACCTTGTTTGGTTTCCCCGACAAGCATCTTGGTCTTCATATTGGGCGTGCTTATCAGGCTTTAGGCATTGATGAGCATAGAAAAGATTTCGTATGTCTGTCCGTTTGTTCATCTGGGGACAATTGGTAACTCATCTTCGTCTTGGGATAGGATTGTGCGAAGTTTGAACAAATGGAAGAGGGAAGGGCGAAAGGCCAGATATTAAAGCAGGTAAGTCAAGTTCGTTGCTGCTACACCCCTTGATTAATCTGACTGTTTTTCTGCGTATGATCACGCCAGTGTTGGTTCACAGGTGCGAACATTTTGAATAACGACCCAGGAAATACATAGAGCTCTAATCCAAACAATCGGTTGGGCCATAGGATGTCATTCAGATGTGAACGATTTTTGTATGCCGGTGTTTGGCATATGAGTACTAAAGTGATTCTCTCTTCATAGATTGGTGGAGGCTATGAAGAACACGACCTTTCTGATATCGCTCTTGGGTGGTTAGCGGTGCGTTTGGAATTTAGTCCAAAACGCCGAGCGTACTGTGCTTAAAGTCTTCAAGGCTAACCTCTTAGATATACTGTCTCTGGACCTGGATTACTTACTATCTTTACCGGATCCCGTTGCTCCATGGGGAGAACAATCCGCCCATAAGTAAGTCGACACAGTCATATTTTGATCATGGAGGTAAAATTCACCTCATATACATAGCTCTATGACTGGTGTTTACACTATCGCGGATAAAATTCAACGAACCCTTCCCACCGTTACCGACGACGTAACACACGAGACTGTACACGCTTCCGTTTTGCAACAGCCTCAATTGAATCCAACGCTTCAAGATAACATCAAGAAAAATCCGCTCCTGGTAACACCTCTTTTACCGTTGGAAGAGGAGATTCGGAATAGATGGAAAGTGAACCCCGCTAAGGCTCAAAAAAGTCAGAAAGAGTCGGAAGTTAGCCAACAGAGTAGGAAGGATGACTTCTTGGCTCAAGCGAAGGGTGTACTGGGGAAGGGGGAACAGGTCATTCAGCGGTTTTCGAGTTCTCATACTGAGATTCAATCCCAAACCACCTCTGACGGACACTGGATAGGTAGAGTTGCCGAAGAACATCATGTCGGTGTTGTTGTGAAGGAGCTCCTCCATGGATTCAGACATTGAGATGGGAGGAGAACAAGAATATAATATTTATGTAACTTATCGTTCCAAGCACTACGCCTGCTTTATATAGGCTCCATTGCGAACCGAACGTTAGATACACACGTGTGTCACTTAATTATTTAGACGCCATGTATCTAGTCCCATAACAGTTATGAGAAGCTCCGAACAGTTGCTGCACAACTCTACTCACGGCTCCTGACATGCTCCTCGTTCACTGACCTCTTGGACGTCCTCTGCTGCTTGCAACCATCTGGATACCCACTTTGCTAGTTTGCAGGCATGCCTGTGAAGGATCTCGTCCGTGCATTTGAAGCTCGCTCGGTTCTTTCTACTGAACCCACTTCTCCTGGGAGTAGACGTCAGTCCAGCGGAGGGAGTCCAGTACTACCAATACCCAGTGGATCTCCTCATTACGTGCCATTGTCCCCAGTCCCAGCGAGGTTTCCACGGCATCCTCTGTTAACAGATACCCCAAGCCATCCTATTGACGGTCTCCCTCTCACCGAAGTTCGTAGCCCTTTCACCAATCAGTTCACGACATCCACAACATCATTCAATGATAGCACCACTCTGCATGATAACGATCCCCTGGATAGCAAACCGGAAAGCTCTACATCATCTACTTTGTCCGCACGCAATGTTTCGAGTAAAGCTTCAGGGTCTGACGATGTCCGGGAACAGGATGAAGCCTTCGAGTTAGATAAACTATTGCCTACCGCGTATGCCTCTGGTACAGACAGAAAGTCGGGACCCTTTCGGTCCCGTTCCCCGTTTACAACTGAAGCCAAATCCGTCTCTGGTGCATCTACTTCTACTGCAGTGGATATACCAAGAGCTACCCCATCCTCAGCTTCTCTTGGTCCCCATCAACCTGTCCCTGCTTCAGTCGTATTCTCTAGAGAAGCTGCTCCCTTGTCGCTCCCTCACCTTGACGACTACGTTTCAACTATCCCTGCACCCTCTTTTCCTATTGTATCTTCTCAAGATAAAAGCAAGACCCCAGGTGAAGGCATGTTTCCTCCGATGGATCGTTTGGAGGCCTCCGGAAGGTCATTGGAAGATTTGGAAGTGAATGCTCAAATTCCTTCATTTTGGCGTAATCGGAATTTCATTTTCAGTGCTTTAGTGTCTGGTGCTCTCGGTGTGACGGTACGTTCACGTATATTATCTTGCAGCGTATGCTCGATACTGAGTTTCATAGTAGGGTTCAAGTGCCTTAGCTCCTTTCTATAGTCTACACGGTCTATTTGATACTATACAAATATTTGCTCTGCTCTTGAATACTATCGGTATGCATAAAATGATGCGTGAAAGTCTCCCTTTCCATACTGACGTTCCAATTAACATGCACAGCACCGCATGGAGGAAAAGACATCGCAGACAAATGGCGAAAACTGATTTTAGGAACGATGTACGTTCACTACATATTTTTGTTTCGAGTAATCATAATGAATAAACTCTTTAGACCCAATGTGCTTGCTTTAAATCTCGCCACCTCCACAGTAGTATCTCTCATACTTCTACTCGTATTCATGGTGGTATGCGGAATCTTGTTGTACTTCTTCTATCGTGCAACTTCGGTATGCTGTCAACTGGGCAATCCGGAAGGTCTCCAGGAACCTGGTTATATGAAGAATACCTGGACCATTGTCATCATAAGCTTTGTGCTTACGGTCTTATACCTCCCAATCAGTACAATGGCGATGCATGTTCTTGTTTGGTCTGAAGACCTCTGGGTCGTGCCAAATCCATATGTCAACGCAACAACATTTCCTCCCTCTTTACCTCCTCTCGGTCCTGCTGATGAATTCCGTGACCCGCTGGACTTTTGTTGGACAACAACCATGAAACGAAATGAGATTAATTTTGCCCCAATCGTGGTCATTATTGCACTCACTTGTGTTGTCGGAGTAAGTGGGAGAGTTTTTGGAATATGTTGCGAGACATTGTCATTGATGGTGCATTTAGCTCACTGTCTGGTTTCCCATCCATCTCCGCAAAGCCATCGGAGTCGTGTGTCCTAAAGTCGACAAGTTCACAGAGCTTGGAGCACCTAGGAGTCAAAGCGATATGGATCGGGAATATCAAAGATTATTGGATCGTGACCGCAACCCCCTAGCATTCCTCTACGGAGGTAAGCAATTATCCTGCTGCTAGTATACTCATACTCGTATTCATACTCATACTCAACTCAGGATTCCGTAGAGGATGGGCTGCCTATGAATCAATGACCCTGTTTGCCAAATTGACTACCCTCCTGCTCACAGCAATTATCGACCCTGACAATTGCTTATTTCGTTCCTTATCCCGCACCACAGTTCCTATTGCTCGACAGATTCTTCTTCTTATATCAATGCTAGGTTTCTTCCTTATTCAATGTTTCCTTGCTCCTTTCTTGGATCCAGTTAACAATGCTAGCGAATGGACATCTCGACTTAATTTCGTCCTTACTTCTGCTGTTTCTTTGGCTGTTGCGTTGAATATACCCGGGAAATCTTTCTTCAATGGGGCTCTTTTATACGTGTGAGTGACTCAACTTCATATGAATCCATAACGTCTGTGTTGACCTCTGTTCTGGCAGAATATATATCATAACTTATGGACTGAGTTTTTGTGAGTTTATGATGGTTCTGCGCACAATCGTTTGACGTATTAACTGATCTCTCATAGATTTTACTTTAATAAATACTACCATCATGCGCCGGGTAGTAAAAAGTGCGTTTATGACACCAATCACATATCCTTTCTGTACTGACTCTTCACAATAAGGACTTGCACGACGCATTGACTTCAGTACGTCCATGCCTACGAAAACAAAATGTGATGCTGATCTTTTCCTCCAGGCATTGATATATTCTCCCCTCGGTGCGTCCTCTGATTCAGCAGTGATGTCTCGAATATTAATTGACCCATTTCCGTAGAATTGACTTGACACCATCTTCCTTACATCCAAAACGAAGAATTTGGCAGGAAGCTATTACCACGTTATTTTTGACAAGTCCAGAATGTGGAATACCCAAGGAACAAAAAATGAATTTTGCGCAAGCAAGAGATTCCGAATACCCTCCTTACCTACTGGACTTTGCTGGATCACCGGGAGAAAGGCATGTTGAGAACCTGAAAGTGTGTATTCAATCTTTTCCTCTGCGAAAGGTTGATTTGTTACTGAATACTTACAACATTCGCAAATTAGATTCTCAGAGAAGTTGGGGGTTTGTCATACAAGCAAGGAGTCGCACTATTAAATGGTCCTGACAGTGCCTGGTTTCAACATGTACAAGAGAAGATTCAAACCAAGCACATTGGTCCTGACTCTTACTGGAAGGACCCTAAGAATGTCAATGTACCTGGCTGTACTAGGTTCTTTGGGAATGCTTGGTTCATCCCTTTCCCTCCTACCGTAGTAAGTTCAACCTATTCGATTCATGGACATTGCCTTCATTTATATTGTAAATGCTTTAGGTGATGCGATACGATGACGGTCCAATAGCTGTCATACGCGAAGTTACGGATCTACAGCACTATATCGACCAGAATGCCAGTCCTGATATTCAGCGTAGACGGGAGATCCGTTTGGCATTACGAGCTCTAGATGGCAAGGTGGTGAAATGGCCTTATGAACATACTGAAGTGATTACCATTGTTCCCGTTTCAGCATCGACAATTTTGATAACGGCTAACCCTTTCATCTATAGTTTATCGGTTCTCGCAGACCATTATGGTCCGGTACTCGTTACAGAGCGCAGAAGACCATATTCTTTAACTCGGGCGTATTTCGTCTCAAACGTCGAGGACGTCTGCTTTTCGAAGATGTGGATTTGGGCAGCGGCTTCGAGGTCGAAATCACTTATTCGAAAGACGTGGTCGTTGGGGGGTCAGTCATTGGCCTCAACGATGATTACGACCTCACCAAGCCATTGGCTCGATTCCTAACACTCAATGAAGAGCTTATACCCAATACCATCTCGCACTACGAAGATGTTCTTAGTCGTTATCGTCGTCAGTGCAAGAGAGAATGCTCTTGGAAAAAAAACACCTTGACATACAAGTTTCTCACTGCGGTATATGATCAACCTCGAGAACCGGATGGCTTGACGGAAAGTTCAATCGAGATTGAAAGAGATGCAAGGGTGAAAGAGCTCATGGCAGGAAGTGAAGCTATTTTTGATGTCACCTATGCTCGTCTTTCTACTGTGACTAAATCTGAACTTGCTACTTGGTGGTATATCTTCTGGGTAAGCGTTCATCATATACACGAAATACATTTAACTGGATTGGCGTCTCTAGGATGATCTGTGGCGGCGGAACCATGATACAATCGGTGCTATGGAGAAATATGCCAAGGATTTCAACCCTCACTATCCTACTTCAATTGCATATACCCCATTGCCCAGGGCGGCACTTGAAGCCTTCTTGACTCAACGTGGGTTGCTGAACAAGAAACCGAAATTCTTTGACTTCTTTCATGCGGGCTTTCTCAACAAGATGTACGTTCGTATGAACGACATCCTATTCCGTGGATCGATTGATGTCAGTTTTTCTTTTCTGTGTGATTAGCGTATTCTAACGACTGATTGGCTAGGCTGATATACTCCATGTTGGAGAAGGAATCTCAGAATTCGACATGGAGGAAGTAGATCAAATGACTCAAGCACAACCTTCCACCTTAGGAACTGGTGGTGGAACGGATCATGATGATTCTTCCATTCGTGCTCGACCTTATTATCGTTGGGAAGGTTTGCTCACAGACAAAGTCAGCAAGAATGCCAAGCATCATCGTAGTCTTCTCGCCAAAATTGGGGTTTGGTTTGGTGTTACTCCTCTTTGGAGGTCAGGAGTACCTTCAAGAGGACTAGCGTTGGATGTACGGTTAGTTGATGGAAGATATGTGCTGTTGCGAGAACATCAGAGGTTGAAGACGGTTCGGAGGACTGCGAACGGAAGTACTATTACAATATCTAAAATCGCGTGATGTACTTATATATACAAGTAATAATCGTACAGATGACCTCCTCTCTAACATCACTGTCCGTTAGCATTCTCTTCAATAACTCTGAGCAATTCCTCCGTGGCTTGAGTAACAGGTGCATGATATGGATATAAGAAAGATGGGTAAGGACCTTGACGCGGTACAGTGTGCTTTCCTCCAGAGTATTCCTTAGGAAGATGGATTTGAATCGCGTTTTCCAATACCTTCATCCTAAGATTTGTAAGAATACTATGCAATTGAGATGCACATCTCTTTCCTCCACCTCCACCATACGTAATCAATACCACTGGTTTACCTCTCCATTCCCAGAACAAATGATCAAGTGTATTCTTTAATTCTCCAGGATATCCTCCATTGTATTCTGGTGAGAGAACGATGAAACCAGAACAGGAGCGTACGAATGTACTCCATTCTGATATAGTAGGTGAAGGGTATTGACCGTTACGAATATCGGAAGGAATATATGAACCATCTGTTAGAGGTCCCAGAGGAAATGAAACTAATGTTTCAGCGAGGACTAGTTCGGGGGGATTGTTATTTGAAGGCGAGTTCTTTGGAGGGTGTTGGATAATGGAGGATAACCAAGTTGCTAATCCTGCACCGTTCCCATTTTGACGGGAACTGCCTGTGATTAGGCCAATTCTTCTTGATATGTTGATCATGATGATAGTCACTGATAGAGTAAACTTGGTCATAAGATTCTTATACAGGAATTTTCCTACTCACCTTGAGTTTGGGTTTATAAGCCAGGAGGGGGGTATACGTTGTGGTGTTGAAGATAAGTAGCTGTGATAGTATTAATGCTCGTCACTGTCAGAATTGAACCTTACGCTAGTGCTCATTCGCACGCCAAATTTCGTAAGAGTGCAGAAGCAAAGGAGTGCTGCGAAGTTTGAACTCTACACTGGTATTCTTCGCCTTGAGGAGGAAGTCCATTGGCCAAAGCGCATACACGATGGGTAGAACGCGGTGTATTTAGTACTACGAGAGTAAGTTGCTACCAGAACTTGTCCAAGGAATCGGAACTCGACAGTCCCAATGAAGTACTCAGTAATCCAGGCGAGAGATGGTCAAAAGCAGCTTTTAGTAGGTTTCTTGGTAGTCCACACAAGTTTAGAGGCAAGAATGAATATGGATTTCGTGACGAACAACCTCGGAAACAATTCGAAGTGGCCTGAGGAGGCCTAGAAGACGACAACAATGAGCGCTACAATATACTGTACTCATAATTTTGCCTTTCAATTGAATCAAATCTATTCTCACAAACCTCGTCTCTACACTGTACTGCTCTGATGCCTCGACGACCTCGCCCTGTTGGAAGAAGACCTCCTACACATGGAGAAACTCAAGTTTTCTCGGCTCCTGTCTCGAAGAGCACATCACAAAAAATGCACACAATCCCACCAAAGTCAAAGCAACAACAACTTGGCAAGAGGAAATTAAATTACGAAGAAGAGGAAGCGGATGAAGAGAGTGAAGAATCTGAACTTGACGAAAACTCTGATGACGAAGAGGGGGAAGATAGTGAGGAAGATGAAGTTGATTTGGATGCACCAAGAGTTGCTCAATGGGTTGACGATGAAGAATTGGAATTGAGCGAGGGGGAAATGGATTCACAGAGCAGTGAAGATGAGGCTTCTGATTTCATGGAGGGACCTAGTGATATTTCTAAATTGGTATGTTCTTTGCTTATGTTCCATACTATATTGGTTCTCATTGCAGACTTAGAAAACTTTAGAAGATGGTGCGTTATGCATGCACTTTTAGTGACATATCCGGGCTCTGAACTATTTTGCTAGACCTTTCATCTTTACCACTGGGGACATTACGAAAAGCACAGAGTGCATTGTCGAAAGCAAAGGCATTCAGCGATTCCGAAGAAGAGGAAGAGGAGGATGAAGATGAAGCACCTGAAGTCTTTCCCAACAAATCAGATTTGAAAGGAAAGGGCAAAGAAAAGGCCAAACAAGAGATTCAGCACCGGAAAAATAAGCATGCGTGAGTTTTGGGTGATTGTTACCTTTCCTGCCAGTTTATTCACTCATTCCTGTTCAGACCTATGGAAGTCACATCGAAGAAACCAGTACCGAGGAAGAAAGTTGAGATAACAGAAAAACAAGCGGTAACAACTTGGCACTATTCGCAAAGGGGTCAATATTAATTGGCTTGTAATACAGGTACCTCGGGATCCTCGTTTTCTTCCCTTAGCAGGAGAGTTCTCTGCGCAGAAGTTCCAGTCGCAATATGGGTTTCTTGCAGATATGCATCAGAGCGAGCTGAAGACGTTGAGAGATAATCTAAAACGTGCGCGAAAGTTATTGTTAACATCACCTCGCGACTTGCGCGAAGCACGGGAAGAAGAAGTCGACCGATTAGAGAGGGCTGTGAAGAGGGCTGAAAGCATGGTCAACAAAGATAGACGGGAGAAGATAGAACAAACCGCATTGGCTAAGGTGGCGCAGGAAGAGCGCGAGAAACGTAAGCAAGGAAAGGGGGCTTGGTATATGAAAGAGTGTATGTGCAATTTACTTGTCCTACCTTGCGTTGTACTGATTCTCCATGTCGTGGATAGCGGACAAGAAGGAACTACTTACACGGGCGAAATTCGATGCCCTGGCTGCGAGTGGTGGTCGTGGGGCTGTGAAGAAAGCGATAGAGAAGAAACAGAAGAAGATAAGTCAAAAGGAGAAGAAGAAAAGACCTTTCCCCGCGAGCAGCCAAGGATCGTCTGGGCAGCGTTCTTGGGGTGCTGGGCACGACGCTGAGAGACCAAGGGCCAATAAACGACAACGATTCGGATGATGTACTAGTAGCCTCATGTTTTCTATCATAAATTGGGTGATGAGTGCATTGCTGCAAACACTTTCCCCGCTGTTCTTTCGACGCTACCATGCTTGTCCTATTTTCTGTGCAACGTTCGGTAAAGCAGTATGCATCGGCCAATAGGAAGCCGAGGAAAAGACTAAAGGGACGGATTGGATCTGGAGTGGAGGAAACTGCATCCTTTTATGAATTTCGTGTCGCCTCTTTTTCTGAACCACAACCAGCTTCACATCCCATGGAAGGTTAAGTCTTTGCAAGGCTGTATTGCCGTTGGCCAGGCAGTACTAGTCGTCCCAACCACACATTCTCCAACATGGCTCAGGTCGATCCTCCTCCCGCAGTTCATTTCTTGAATGACCCCACAACTCATCTGTCCCTCGAAATTGTCGACAACGATGAAGGCGATATCTATCGCGGTGCACCACCCTCGCCTCCTCGAACTCCTCGCCCCGAATCTGTATCGTCCAGCAGTAGCTCGTCGTCATCCAGCTCCAGTTCCTTTGTCTTTGCAGGTCGACTTGGCGCGATCTCTGACCTTGTCGAGCATGCTATATCCCACTGGGCTCGAGCTTGGGTCTCAACATCCTCTCTAGACACTTCATCCATCTCTTCAGCTACTTCTACGTCCACGACCAACTCGATAACGACCAAGTCCAGGACACGTAGAAGACGGCGTCGTTCTAGCATAGCTAATCTACACAATGCAAGATCTGAACGAGAAGTTGCTGCTCGTATCAGAGCTCGTGAACGGGCCAGGCATATCCCTCGCGAATTCGTGTTGTATACTCCGACCTATCCTACTCCCTCTTCGAAGACAAGTGTACCTCCTGACCAACAAGAAGGCGTTCTCCGCACATCATCTCTTCCTATTATAATTACCAAACTCAGTGCCGCTATGAAAGATAATCTCAAATTTCGGCGTGCTAGAGGGATAGTTAGTGGGAGACCGTCTCGGCAACCTACCTGGCCTCACAGTGTGTCAGAAACTCCCCCTTTGCTCCACCATGATTATATGCTCCCCGACGAGATATCCTCTTCGGCTTCAAGTTCTCAAGCGAGTGGCAACCTCCCTGATCGTGGCCGACGGAGAATGCGCAAAGGGAAGCAACGAGCAGAGACTACTATCCCTTCTACTTCTCATCATCCGTCTGGATTTTGGTCAGAGCGATTGCTGGACAGAGCTTGGTGGCTTGATGTTTCTAGTCCGACATGGGAAGACATGCGAGCCATCGGCAAGGTATGTCAAATGAGTATGGTTTCGCGCACTGAAATGAGTCTGACTTTCGGTATGCAGCTGCTTCATCTTCATCCCCTCACTCTAGAAGATATCCTTCAGCAAGATCCCCGAGAGAAGTTAGAATTATTTCCCAAGCTGGGATATTACTTCATCGCTTTCCGCGCGATTGAAAGTAAGAAGACCCGTGCATTGGCTTCCACCGATATCCTGATTCCAGATGAGGGTATTGTTGGTGAAGTTAACGTATATCTGGTGGTTTTCAGGGAAGGAATCTGTTCTGTGAGTCACTGAAATTCGCGTCTCACAGTGCTGTTAGCTGAATGCCTTCTAGTTCCATTTTGCTGACATTTCTGGTGCGTGAAACCACGTTTGTTTCCTCTCTCTATTTTCTGAACGACTGGATATAGAGCATGCTGATGCCGTCAGGAACAAAGTATTAATGCTTGATCAGACAGCAACTATGTCGTCCGGTCGGTATCTCACACTCAATTAGCATGCTCATTGACATCTGAATGTGTTCATAGACTGGATAGCTCACGGTATCATTGACTCTATCGTAGACGCCTACTTCCCCTTCCTTGACGAAATTGAGAAGGAAGTCTCACAGATCGAATCCGTCGTCTTCTCCTCCTCAGAAACTGAGAATGGTACCCAACCGTATAATAGTCGAGACAGTTCTGTCACAGTTTTCGCAGACGAAAAGACACCTACCTCTTCCGAGACGCAAGATTCTCCGACAAAAGAGAAACATGATCTCCTTTCACCAGGGATCGCAGTCAAAACCCGTTTCACGACTCCAAGGCAATCTAGATTCTCGTGGTGTCGCATGAAATTCCTGATCGGGAATTGGAGAGCTTTGCTCGTGAAGAAACCAGCAGAAAGCAACTTATCTAAACCTGCTGCGGCTACTGTCCATCGAATGTCGAGCACTCGCAGGCTGGTCACATCATTGACTCGATTTTTAGCTTCAAAATCGGAAGTAGTCGCTCAGATAAAAAAGCGTATGCTGAAGACTGGGGAGTTTGGGTTAGGCAATGGGACAGGTGACGATAAAGATGTTTTCATGTATATGGGTGATGTTCAAGGTGAGTTTTTGCTTATGTTCCCCTTTCTATCGGTAGTGATGATTGTGCTGACTATCTTCATTTTCGTTTCAATCCAGATCACATATTGACTTTACAACAAGCTCTTGCTCATTACGAGCGTATGCTCAGTCAATCACATCCAATCTATCTTTCTCAACTTCGTATCTCGGCTTCTCAGTCAAAGTCAGGGACGGATAAAGCCATCGTATTCTTGACAATTGTCAGTCTAGGTGTTCTTTGTGTTCAGACGTTGATCGGTGAGTAGATTTCACTATCTTCTGCCTATGAAGGATATGAATTGCAATTTCTAATTCACGTCGTAGGGTTGAACTCCATGAACATCCACATTCTAACTAATGAGCATGTACGTGGTGGGCACTTCTATGTATTCGGGATCGTTATCTCTCTTGCCTTCATCATTGTGGTGCTATATGCAATCATTGTCAGGTGGTGGTGGGTGTTGGCGAAGAGGAAGAGAGGTCGTTGGTGATTTGTTTGCATTCACTTTGTAATACTGCTCATGATGAGTTTGAGATATCCCTTCGTTGCTTTCGATACCAGATTCTAGTGGTGTGCTGTGTCAAATCCTACAATCAATGATTGAACGTGATTCGCTCGTTTTCCCTCTTGATTCACTATAATTTATTCTGTGCGAGCAGCTGCTATCAGTTGGAATTTACAAAACTGCAATGAGTATATATTCTCTCAACTGAGAATTACAATAAAACAGAGAGGGGGTTATTGGTGAGTACCAATTTACACACAACACGGTTATTTTAAAAGTGTGTACAACGAAAATAAACAAAAGTAAAAAATGATACAGAGTGAAGTAAGAAAAGGCATACCCTTGAGTCCACATTGGATATAAGCAAAACATGGTATCCAAGATAAGATGAAACATACAATCACAACAATACTTAGTTTAACAACATAGTTGTATATTCTTAAAGGTTATGCAAAGAGCTGGTAGTTCCATGGCCTAAGAGTCCCGTTGATCCCTCTTCTTGTCACATAGTTGGACGACGCGTTTCGTCTCTTCCATAACAGCAAGGACTAGATTCCCCAAGTCAGATTAATGGATTGGATGTGATAGAATGGTGATCGTGACGAACCTTTTGCACGATAATAAGATTCTTTGGACTCCATCAGTTGACCACTCTCTGCAAGTTTCGCTTCTTGTTCTCCTATAGCGAAACTTGAGCTGCCTAAAGCTTCAGCACGTTCAGCTTCATCGACGATATGACGACACAGCCGTTTCATGTCAAAGACATCTTTGTAGAAGACCTCTCGGACTTCATCCAATTCTCGAGCTATCCCACGAAACAAGTTAGATGGAGATATACAGAAGACGTCAGATAGGAAACCTCACCAGCTAGTTCAGCTTCGTTTGTAACCTTGTCATATCTACCCATTTGATCCTCCCAATCTCTATCCATAGCCCAAGTAACCGATTTAGCTTGACTGACGATACTCAACCTACTCATACTTCCAACCTTCTTCAGACTACTCCGACGACGAGGCAACGTTGGCCGTGGTATAGGTTCCGAATGATCAGGTTTCTCGTGAATAGTCTCCAAAGGTTCCTTACTAGGAAAGGGTATCTGTTCTTGAGAAGGGTTGTTGACAAGAGTATCGACAGGACTAGGTTCCCGAGGAAGTTCTTCAGCATAGGATAGAGGGGAAGCTGTGAAAGCGCGTGCTTCGCCGTGGTCATCTAGATCTCGTGATCTGAAAGGTATGGGTATTGGGTCTGGTGAAATGACATTAGACCGTACGGGATGAGGTGATTCCAGTCGGGGTTCGTGAGACGGAGTTACGGGTCGACTCTTCTCAGAGCACGGTGGGGGACGAACTGTACGCAGTGGTTCCGAATGCCGAGGTATTCGTACCTTAACTTCGGATGGTCTATGAGGAACAGGTATTGGTTTTGTCTTATCGTCATTCCTGCTTGTATTTGCCATTGTATGACTTGATGTTGAGGGCCGTCGTTGAAGATGAACACGTTCAGTAGTTGCCTTGACATGAACTTGGCGATGAGAACTTGCAGATGGTCGTCGAACATGATGGGTATGCTGTTGAGCACTCTGCGCTTGAAGCTGGGCCGCACATTGTGAACAACTATATGGGAGAGGTGTGGATGGAGGCGGAGGAGAGGGGGCATCAGGTTCAGGTTCAGGGAATATTGATCCTTGACTACGGAACCATCTTTCCATCTCCTTCAACCTGAAGTCTGGAGGCGCATGAACGGTGAAGAACAATGTTCTGGACGTGTTCTTGTCCCTGGTCGTCGAAGTTCGTGCGATTCGTTGGCATTTACGTATCATCCTGTCCTTCAGGTGCCGTATCTGCATAATCCTGTCCCATGATGCTGCCTTGTCCTTTGCCAGCTCTACCGTCTCTGCCTTGAGAAGTTGACTGTAGATGAGTGCAGTGCGAGGAGGAAGTAACACCTAGAGCCATTTGGAGCTAAGTAAGGTGTGAATTCAAGCATCGTAGGAAGACAGCACCCACCCTTAGCTCGTTAGGTGTATCAGTACACTGGAGATATCTCCAGCCAGACTTCGAGAAACCATCGCTAGGTTCCAGCTGCCCTCTAACAGGGCTTTGCTGGAAATAATTGAGATGTTGCTGCTGCTGCCGAGCAGCAGCGTGCTTGCTAGAGTACATCTTGATCGACCAACACCTTCCTGAACGCTAAGTGTACAGGAAGGATATGGAGGATAGATGAGAGGAGATGAGGGAGAAAAGAGAGATATAACCGAGAAGGCACGAGCCATGGCGGATGTGTGCCAGGCAGAACAAAAATTGGACGTCAAACAGCCGCCAATTTGTTCGTTTGTTCACCACGTGTAAGTATCTAAACATGTTTGGATTTGCCTCGAGAAGACATTGTGTCTATTTCTGATTCAATAAACACAGCCGTTGGACCTGGTTTGCAGAGGTTTGCAGGGGGGACGAGTCTTCCGTCGACTGGAACGGAAAGTTGAATGAGATCAGCTTGATTGGCACCGGTTTTCCTCAACTGTGCTGCTCAACGCTGCGACTGTGTATTCGATAATCGATAATAAGCTGGGTTTGCAACTTTCCATAATGTCGGTAATGCATATGTTTAGGAATAAACGAGAGTATTTTCGGGTATGTGGAAAGGGAGACCGGCGTGAAATTCACACCAGCAGCTGTAAGTAGCAAAGCCTGTTTCAGCAGCGCTCACAGCAAAGCTCTCTCTCCTCTCACCAGCCCCGCATTTGTCTGGGGGCGTGCGGCCGTTTTGCGATTTCTTGCTCTTCCGCCATCTTCATGTCGTCTGCTCTCGCTCATTACGAGTCTTTTCTTCTCAATAATGTACAAACAATCTCCACCCTAGAGTCCTCCTTGAGGTCCATCACATGGATCCTGCCGGGCAGGTTCAAGGATGCTGAGCTTGCCTCTGAAGCTCGTCAGTGCAATGTCTATCTTGTCCTGACCCTCTGATTCACTTACGTCTCTCCTCGTTTTGATATGTACAGTGTCTGCCTCCCTCAATGTGATGAGCATGTATCATGACACCCTCCTTTCAAAGATCATGCACTCCGAGCCGAAATATAAACCGCTTATTCCTTCGTCGTTGCATACACGCTACACAAGAGCATGGTCGGAAAAGAGTTTCACCTACAAATGGGCTTCTCGCGTGTTGGAGTTAATTCGTTTCGTTGAGTTGCTTGTCGAGATGGGTTTGCGGAGGAAGGCATCCCCAAAGGCAAGATGGAGAGGTATCGTTTTCATTGAAGTGATCAAGTACGTGAACACTCCACTTCATCAAGTTCGGTAGTGTGATTGCTGACCATCTCTTACTATATACAACAGAGCGGTCTTGCGCCTCATTTTGTTGAAGATAACCCGAAGACCTCTTGTAACACCACCCATCCCAGAACGTGAATTTGATCCTTCAGTGTTACCCGCTCTTTCAGAGCCTTCCTCTTCCCCCACCCTTGCTCCATCATCGCCCCCTTCTTCCATTCCCTCCACCCCAGAGCATTTGAGAAACAATCATGTTCCCCTACCACCTCATCCCCTGCTAACCCCACCACCCCCTACGCAATCCGCTCTTCCTGTAGAGGATTTCCTTCTACCGAAGGCGTTAACGACAAATTCTGTGAGATCACCAATAGCATTGATCAAGAGGTTAGCATCTCCTAGGGAATGGGCCGGTGAGATCATATACATCCTGCGTCCTCTAGTATATGGTAGGTTATTCCTCCGCTCTTCTTCTTCAATATGTATTGATTTTAACCTTCAATAGCATCCATGCTTGCATACGATCGTAAGACCAACAGACCCCTCATCACAGCCCTTGTCTTGGAATTCCTCTCACGAAACATTCGCCGCGTCCCATCTTCATCCGCTTCACTTGAACGGGCTGAATATGCTCAACGCGATAAAGAGATCATCTGGTACTTGTTGAGAGGTTCCATCTGGGAGACTTGGACTCGGTAAGTTCTATTGACCAGCGATTTGAACCAACCTCTGCTCACTAACAATATCATCAGCCCTAAGTTGGAAGCTTTCACCAACTCGACTGCTCATACTCCTTTGATCGGTATCTTCAGCACATTCATGAAGGAATGGATCCCATTGATTGACGAGTATTATTATTGTACGTCCGTTATCGCCGTTCATTCCCGCTCAAACTCACAGCTTCTCTTATACAGATACCGCTCCTTAGGCTTTTTAGTTGTCGGGTGGACTGTGCTGCGTCTTTTTACTCACTCTACTTTTTCTTGCTGTCTGTTATTACAGTATATTGACTTGGCCATATATTTCTCGCTCAATTTCTGTCTATCTTGTGCAATGATTGCGATTTTTATCAGCTCCGCCGAACAAACCCTAGTGACTTCTGATCCAGCTTGGAGATCAGTGAATTGTACCATGCAAAAGGATCTCCGAATTCCGTCTCGATTTCCCTTTCATCTCCTCATGACCTCTTCAATCCCCACGCAATCTTCATGATGGGCTCCGGTCGGGCCGCTCCAGCGAATTATGGTTCAAGACATCGAAGATGATAAAATCTCATTGGGTTCATTCACAAAAGCAGACTATACATTGAATTTTCTCGCTCATTTTGACTTGAAAATGAACTCAGATTTAGGACCATTGAGGAGATTGGTGACTACTCATGATGCCACAGGGAAAGCTATCCTCAAGAGCGACGACTTCTTGAATGGTCAGGTACGTATTCTAAAAGGGCTTGAGATCTCATACTCCTGGTATCGTTGAAATTCATTTTCCCCCAGGTCACAGATCAAGGACTTGAAGCAGCACCAATATGGGTTACGGAAAGTGTTCCCTCGAAAGATAATAATCTCGAGTCAGTCACATCGGATTCAGAGACACGCTACGCACAGTGCAATGCTAACAGAGGTGCTTGTATATTCATTATCCAGTGTTGATGGTGCTGAACGTCCAACTCCTGGAGAATTCGGAATAATATCACCCAATGGAACTAACTGTATGTTTACGGATTTGGCTCCAGGCCAGACAACATATTGGGTGAGAGCTTCGCTTACATCTGTTCTTGAGTATGCTCATATAGTGTGCTGATGGCTCTGTAGCATAGAACGAGTTCTGTGGATCACAACATTCTGAGTGAGTGACACTCTGCTCTTCGTTTGGGAGGATATGTTCAATTGACTGACTGAAATTCGCAGTACACGGTAAACTGGCATTGATGTTGGAAGATGGAATCGAGACGTTATTGGAAAATCCAGGAGACGTTGTTATACAAAGAGGAACAATGCATGCATGGAGGAATCCGGGAGAACGATGGACTAGGTGGGTGACTGTTTTGGTTGATGCTGAGCCTGCAAAGGCAGCCTTGAAAGCGGGTTCAGAAGATGATGAAAAGAAAGAAGAATGAGACGATTGTATGCTCGAGTACTAGTGCTCCAGAAATGATTACATCTATTGAAGGTTGACAAATAGGCCTCCATCAACCAGTAAAGATGCACCAGTCACATACTTTGCCAAGTCACTGGCAAGGAAAACGACTGGGCCTGCAATATCATCGGGGGCTGCAAACCCCAGAAATCAATGATTCTACTGGAAATTTCAGTAGAGAATGTACGTACCTCCAAGTCTACCTAAAGCAGTTCTTTGAACCATATAATCTCGTTTCTTCTCGTCTGCAAGGTCTTCTTTGTTGATGTCCGTGGCAATTGTGCCGGGCAGTACAGCATTCGCTCGGATGTTATACTTTCCAAGGGCAACCGCGCACGATTGCATGAGAGAAAGAATACCGGCCTTTGTTGGTGTATAATGACTACGTTCCGGAGTGAGCTCACAAGAACACATAGAAGAGAAGATGCTGGATTGGGACACACCATTGCAATTCACCGCCGACAAGTGCTGAAATGGATGAAATTCCGATGATGGAACCACCTTGGGGAGATTGGTTCTTCATTTGATTCGCAACAGCTGCTCTAGATCAGTAAAATCCATACTGAAGAGAGAAAGATAGGAATTGAAACACACCTTGAACAACGTAGAAGGAACCATCAAGATTGACTTGCCTCGTACGCTCCCATGTTGCGTGAGGCATGGTGAGAAATTCAGCAAATGGGCATATCCCAGCGTTGCTCACTAAAACATCTAACCAAACCATAGAACAATTAGTGGACGATATATGGATAACAAATGTGGTGAAGGTACCTATGCGACCAAAACCCTCTACACCCGTCTGGACTATTTTTGTCGAGGTTGCGGGGTCGGCGATATCACCATGAATAGTGATGACCTTTGCAGAGGGGTAATTAGCCTCTATCTCAGTCTTCAGGGTGTTGACTTCATCCTCTGGGACAAAATAATGCAGAATGAGTCCAGTTGCTCCGTGTTTGGCACATTCCAGTGCAGTCGCTCTGCCAATTCCTCTCGAAGAGCCAGTGATAGCGACTACTTTGTCCAGTAGGAGAGACATCGCAATACTTGGGGACTATGGCTTTATGGCGAATCATATCGAGACGGTTGTTTGTTATGTACTTTGGGAGGGTCAAAGAACCCATGGCCACAAGTTGAAGTTTCCAACTTTCTGTAACGGATGCACGGGCCGTCGGTGGGAATAATGGGCCGGATGTTGCCGCAGACAGAAGGTGATAGTCAAAATCACAGAAACTCTGTGACTCTATTCTCTCGCCAACCACAACCTCGTAGTGTCATAAGACACGGAAAGCGGACACTTCCTATCCGAAATGGCTCTCCCAAAAGTTCCTGCGGTCGTATATAAGCTTGAGCTAGGAGAGATGCCTTCGACATTATTCTTCGAAGTCTTTTGATTCTCGTTCTCGACATGCCATCTGCAAAGATGTGAGTTTTTAACTGCATTTTGTAAAATGATTTCTCTGATTTTTTTAAATCTTAGCTACTACGACTCCGACGCTGATCTTGACCTTCTCAAGGGCAAGACGATCGTCTTCCTTGGCTTTGGTAACCAGGGAGCAGCTCAGGCTCAAAATCTTCGAGATTCTGGGATCCCTAACGAGAGTATCATTGTTGCAAATCGACAGGACTCTTACGCAGAGGATGCAAAGTCGAGGGGCTTCAACGTCGAGCACGATTTTCCTAAGGCCGCTAAAGTCGCTGATGGTATGAATATTTTGCTCAGGCTTTCTCGTATCATTCATTATTCTACGATGCTCAAAAATAATTGGATTGTATAGTTCTTTTCCTTTTGATACCTGATCAAGTACAACCCCGTGTCTTCAATGAACAGTTCGCACCTCATATCAAGGATGATGCCGTTATTGTTATTGCTAGTGGCTACAACGTATTCTACAAACTCCTCAATTTCAAACCTACACAAGACGTCGTTATGGTTGCTCCTCGGTATGTGTACCTTAACCGATTTCTTCTAATTTTTTTGTTTACCGATCTCCCTAGAATGATTGGGTCGTCGGTTCGTAGTCTCTACGAGAAGGGCAAAGGCTTCCCTTGTTTTGTCTCTGTTGAACAAGATGGTACCGGCAAAGGTCTTTCAATTGCACTGGCACTTTCTCGTGCTATCGGTGCAACCAAGGCCGGTGCCATTGCATCTTCCGCTCGAGAAGAAACAGCCATGGACCTCTTCGCAGAGCAAGCACTTTGGCCAAACATCATCATGCTGTTCAGGGAGGCGTTCCAGGTTTTGCAAGAGGCAGGTTGCTCAGACGAGGCGCTTTGCTACGAGATGTATGTGATTCTGGCATTATCTGATTCTTTGAGCTTGATATCTCATATCTCATTTCTACTCAGGTGGATGTCTAAGGAGCCCGCTGAAATTTTCGAAAGAGCGGCAGAGGAGGGGTTCATTCAACAAGTAAATTCACCGATGCTGGGATTTTGACTTACTGCTCACGTATACCTTTGTCAGCTCAAACATCATTCGTCTGTCTCACAATTTGGTCAGCTCAATGGGGCTTTGAAACTTGATGGTTCAGCAATTCGCAACCATTTCTTGGAGATCCTTCATAACCAAGTTTTGAATGGAAAATTCTGCCAGGAGTTCAGCAAAATTGAGTCGGATTTAGAGAAAGAGGGTGATGAGAATCCACTGAACGATCTCTACAAAAGATCGGAAGCGTCAGAATTGGGTCAGGCTGAGAAGAGAGTTCGTGCAAGACTCGCTGGACTCCTCTAGACAAGATCAAATATTTTCGAGAATTGTGTATGCGCTGTATCTTCATTGTACAATTTAAACATAGACATTCAGCCGCAGGTTGAGAGAGGTCACATGTGACAGAGGATGTTACGCTAGTTACTGATCGGTGACATAGGCTGCGTCACGCGTCACGTCTTGCCAATTTTGCAAGCGCCGGACGGCTTCATCTTTGAATGTGCATTTACCAAACGTTCACTCAACCCTCTACCATGTCATCTACCAACGGCAAAATGGATGTCGATCCTGTCTCTCCTGACAGACGATCTAAGTCGTATGTTACTTTGTCTCATTCTGATATCTCCTACATAAGAATTGACATTGTTGAATGTTGGCATTCCAATGTTTTCCCCATTTCACAGCTCGCGTAACCTCTCAACTGAAACGCATCGTACCAGGCGCTCTCACAGATCTAGGTCACCTCGAGGGGATAGACGTGACAAAGACAGAGATAGGGAAAGACGAAGAGAAAGAGACGACTTGGACGATCGTCGTTCGAAAAGGAGCAGAAGCAGAGATAGACCTCCTAGGGACGACCGTGACCGTGAACGTCGACACAGAGTAGAGAGAGAAAGAGGTGAAAGTCGACACAGCCATCGAGACCGCGAACGTGACGAGCGAGACTACAGAGACAGGGATAGGGAACGAAGAAGAAAGAGAGACGATGAAGAAGTTTATGACGGAAGGAATGGGGATGACAGAAAGAGAAGGCGAGATGAAGGTAGTGTACCACCTCCCGACGATGCAATGTCCGGCTTACCTCCCCCGCCACCTTCTGCGGGATTACCCCCTGTGCCGCCACCTTTGTCAGACAGTCCTCGTCGACGAAGGGAGCGCTCTAGGGATATTGACAGGGACAGACGTTATGGGGAAAGAGAAAGGGAGCGTCCACCAAGGTCCAAGGATCCTCGAGACGAGTTCGACGACTTGCCTCCGAGGTACAGGAGAGATAAGCGACGCTCCCCTCCCCCGCCTCCTCCAGATGAATATCGCAAAACAAGCACACCTCCAGTCAGGTATGTTTCCAATATTTTTCATGTCTGTTCGGTATCCTTCATTTCATCCTCTAGACGTCCATCTCCTACATACGAGGCCCCTGCCGAAGAACCATTCAACCCTGATGACCCGCGAGAGGATGACTCTGAGGCTCGTTCAGTGTTTGTTTCGCAACTTGCAGCACGTCTCACTGCTCGTGACTTGGGCTATTTCTTCGAGGATAAACTAGGCGAAAACACAGTTATGGACTCCAGGATTGTAACCGATAGGATCTCACGACGTTCCAAAGGGTAGGTTTTGGCTGATAATTCCTTGCTTCACTTACTAACAAAAACACAATGTTTCCTCAGTATCGGATATGTTGAATTCCGAACAGTCGAACTTGTAGACAGAGCAATTGCTTTAAGTGGTACTATTGTGATGGGTTTGCCTATTCACATCCAACATACTGAAGCTGAACGGAACAGACTGCATGCGGGAGACAGGTATTTACTTTCATCTACCTATTGTTGTATCTTGAAACTGAACACTTTGTCAGCAATCTGAATTTACCTCCTGGGGTCAGCGCTCCTCATGGAGGAATGCAGTTATATGTCGGTTCTCTCCATTTCAACCTTACCGAGTCGGATATCAAACAGGTCTTTGAGCCATTTGGTGAACTTGAATTTGTTGATCTTCACAGAGATCCTATGACAGGTCGCAGTAAAGGCTACGCGTTTGTACAGTGAGTCTTTAACTGTTTATACCATCATGGATAGTTTAACAAATATATGTCTGTAGATACAAACGTGCTGAAGACGCCAAAATGGCTCTCGAACAGATGGAAGGTTTCGAACTGGCAGGCCGTACTGTAAGTTTTTCGTATCATATATAGCACATATTCTCACCCTCTATACCTCTCCTTCAGCTTCGCGTTAACACCGTGCATGAGAAGGGTTCTGTCAAATATGCCCAGCAGGACTCCTTGGATGAAGTAGGCGGTACGTCTTCTGATTTACATTTTTTGACGATGGACTGATCACAATTGTCTATCAAGGTGGCAATCTGAATGCTGCTTCTCGTCAGGCTCTTATGCAAAAATTAGCGAGGATTGATCAACCAGCTCCTCAACCAGTGGCTATGTGGGCGGATTCATTGCTGTCACCACCACCTGTCTACTGACCTTTGAGTTACAACAGTGCTAAACCAAACATCCCTGTCTCTATGCAGTCCAAGTCGGTCTTGTTAAAGAACATGTTCAATCCCGAAGAGTACGTATTGACGTTGAATGATTATGATAGTTGAGCTAATCCTTTGATATAGAGAAACTGAAAAGGATTGGGATAAAGATCTTGCAGATGACGTTAGGTCCGAAGTAGAATCCAAATATGGTCGTGTCGAATTTATCAAGGTGGAGAAGGAATCCCAGGTAAGCTTCCAACATTTATGGTTACAGATCATACTCAAGTTTCCTTTGCCTAGGGCGAGATTTACATCAAATTCGATACCATGGAGTCCGCAAAGGCAGCCGTCGAAGGCCTGAATGGACGATGGTTCGGGGGCAATCAAGTTTCAGGTGCTCTTATCTCAGACGCTATAATGGCTGCTCACCAGTAAAAAAACAGGGTGTAGTCACTAATTGCGCACGATGAGATGTTTTTCTAGGAATTTGTTCTATCTTATAGGTTGCTTCAAGAAAAAACCACTTGAAGCTATGCAATGCAGGTTTGCCAGTGATTGTTCTTCTTTCTAACACTGTTGCATGTGTCCTTCTTACGCTTTCTTTTAACATATTTTCTGTCTTACAGTAGATTCATTGTGGGTGATGACTATTGCAAGACCCTCATGGTAGTATGTATAGAAATTATTATCTGACTGTATTTCATATGTGAGCAGGTTGAACAAGCCCCATTATTCACCCAGGATTATCCGTTCAGCTACGGCCTGACTGCTCCTTGATAGATTCTGGGGTGCCAGGTGATGTTTCGCCTTTCATTATTATTCTGTTCAGTGACTCTTAAGGATAGGCAACTGTGAACGAGGAAACTGGATATAAATCTCCCAAAATATTTTCTTTACCTCTAACACTACAGGTATTGGACCCTTGCGTTTGAGTGAAATAGGACAGATAGTGGCCTGTATATTTTCGATCGTTCAGTATACCACTGAAAGCGGCGATTCATATAAAGCACGCAAGAATTGTTCAACGAACCACTCTTTCTGGCTGCATAGTGAGTTCTGATTCATGCCAATCGATCGTTGTCTACAATCGAAGGAACATGTATCTGTGTCCAATAATTCGAATGGTGCAGATCGATTCATCCATATTTACGACAGAGAATTATGATGACGAAGTCATACACGCAAGTCATATGCACGATTTAACCCACAGTGATTTATCAAATGGTGAGAACTTGAGCAACTTTTCCACAACCACCATGTCGACTGTTCAAAAAATCAACAGTGATGAGAACCCTAAGTTCACCCATATCCTTTGTGAGTAATTTGCATGGTCTGTGAACATTGAGGCTTATGTTTGAACATAGCTCACGCAACCAAGGTCCCTGGTCTGATTTTCCTCAGTGGTCAGACACCTGTCGGAAGTGACGGCAAAGTCGTCGCTGGGGGTATTAAGGAGCATACTGTGTGTGATACCTCACTTCCATTTGACTTTCCCTCTCAGACAAGCGTCGACAATACAGGAGCAATGCCTGAAGAACTTGGGTAACGTTCTAATAGCTGCAGGATCGACTTGGGAACAGGTTGTCAAAGTCAATGTTTATCTCAAGAATATGGACGACTTTGGTTCAATGAACGAGGTGTACGAGAAGTGTGAGTTCGCATGTTCACAAATCGATGCTTCGATCTTTTCCTGACTCTGTGCTACTATACAGTTCTTCCAAACCCTAAGCCGGCCCGAACCTGTATTCAAGCCGCAAAACTGCCAAACGATGTTGATATCGAAATCGAGGCTATTGCGTCTGCATGAATGTATTTTACTGTAGTAGTATCCTGTACACAACGATGGACGGGCTTTCCTGAACAATTTAAATGGAAAGAATATGATTGTATATTTACAGATTGGATGGGTATAAGAATTGGGGACTATAAAGTGCCAAAAGCCTTCCCTAATGCTTCGACAGCATCTGTTACCAATTGCCTGCCGACTTCAAGTGCGCTAAAAGATAATCTACGTGAGCAAGTTACCTACGGCACAATGGAATGTGACTCACCCTGAGTGAACATAGCACGATTGTTAAAAAGATGCAGCCATGATAAGCAAGAATTTACACATGATGCTGAATTAAATTTACAAAACATACCATCTTGAGCCATGATAGGATGAGGTGCGCCCTTATACACCTTGACTTCTACAGGGACGCCTGCGTTCTTCAGTTTCTCGCCATATGCCAGACCTTCATCTCTTAAGATATCTAATTCAGCCACTCCAATCCATGCCGGTGGTGATTTCTTGAAGAGCTCTTCCGGTGCAAAGATAGGCGAATTATCCCATTTAGTCCAGTCTTCCTTGTTCGGTGTATAATTTTCTCTGAACCACAACATTCTCGCTGGAGTGAGGGCCGGTGTGTTGGCGTTTTCCAACCATGACTTGTGTGGTTCGCCAGACGTAGAAGCTGTGTTATCTGTAACTGGTACCACTAACAGTTGAAATACCAAAGATATTGGTGGGTTTGCTAAGGCTGCTTTATGCGTCGCGATAGCAGCGAGATTTCCACCGCTATCGTCGCGTTTTTCAATCATTGAACACAATTTCATTCTTAAGATACCTTACCTTGATGATCCTCCAACAGCGATCTTGTTGATGTTGATACCAATTTCCTCTTTACCTTTGTTGAAGACCCAGTACAACGCGTCTTCCGTATCTTCCACGGCAGCGGGATACTTGTTCTCTGGGCCTAGCCTATAATCGACGGAAACAACAACACAATTTGCGCCTAAAGATCAATCAATACATGAATAGATAGGAATAGAACACAAACGAAATCAGAACCTACGTTTGCACATGTTGGTGGAGAACGAATTCTCTGAATCAATGGTTCCTAAGCACCAGCCACCTGTGATCTAGTCACATTTCGAGATCTTTCATTATTATTACTGATATTGATCGCACCTCCATGGAAGAAAATGAATACAGGCCAACCTTCAGACGGTGCTGTTCCTTCAGGTGTGAAAACTCGAATCATACAATTCTTGAGTTGAATGTCCCGTATACTACCAACTTGAAGAGGAGGGGAACCTCCTGCTACAGCAGGTCTGTTGCGGATGGAGGGATGCCATGGGATCTCGTGGATTCCAGGAGTCCAAAGAGTTGTATTGTTGTGGTGAGCGATGTACTCGGGAAGTAGTTTGGGAAGGAATTCAGGGTGAATAGGTTGCCATTCCTTTCTCTCGACATCGGCAGTCATGTTGGAGTGCTGTCAGGAATATGAAGACCTGGACGATGGAAAGAGGTTGATTGAATGACCAGCTGTATTGAGTGAGAGTGAGGATGCCCTAAATATAGCGGATACTGGCGCAATTCTCCGGTGACCTAGACGGGCCGTCAATTCCGTCAATGACGATAAGAGAGTTAGAGGAAACGGAGGGATCGATCACTGGCTGTATTCGACCCCAGTACTGTCTTTCATCATCTTAAACCTTCCACATTCAAGGTACCTTCTGCATCCTTGGCCATGGCACAAACAGTTACCCAAACCACAACACCCATATCATTCGCTACGAAACCGTCGAAGGCGACATTAGTACAAGAATTTCGAGGAAAACACATACATGCCTTGAGAACCCCAGCCGTAGTAATTGACAAAGCTGTCGTTGCTAGCAATTGTGCAAAGATGCATGAAAACGCTAAACAATGGGGAGCGAGCTTTAGAGCCCATGTAAAGACCCATAAGGTTCGTCTAGTCATCGATTATTATCTTTGGGGGCCACCACACGGCTTTACAGACCTCCGAAGGAGTCAGAATGCAGCTAGTGTCCTCTGCAAATACAACACATGCTATTGTTGTGTCGACGTTGATGGAAGCACATGAAGTAGTCAACGCCGGACTCGTGGAGGAAGGAATAGTAAAAGATGTAAGTTCAGAACATACCACAGTCCCGAATGTTCATAATAAGGCTTCCAATAGATCTTGTATGGTTTGCCAATACCTGTCAATAAGATCCTCGACTTGTCCGCGTTGTGGGATACGATGCTACCTTTCGGAGGAACTGTCCGAATACTAGTTGATCATCCCGACCAAATCAAGCACATCGAGGAATTTGAACTAGCTAGACCTTTTACAAGAAAGTGGTCAGCTTTTATCAAGATAGATGCAGGCGGCAAGTAAGTGACATTCAGTCTCACCATTCTAGTCGTAGAAGCTAATTTTTTGTAGACGAGCAGGGTTGACCCCTGAAGCGTCGGCCCTCAAAGATCTCATTACAAGAGCACTGGGTTCTCCTGCAGTATCTGTTTACGGCTTCTACTGTCATGCGGGTCAATCATATGCGTCGACATCCCTTGAAGCTGCTTCACAATTCCTTTCCGTCGAAGTCGATGCAGTCAACAGAGCCGCAGGAGTCGCTTTCTCCATTCTAAAAAATGAGCCTCCGACAGATCCATTTGTATTGTCCGTAGGCTCGACACCGACTGCACATGCAGCCACTGCAGGCTCGAAGGCAAAACTTGCATCTCTGTTGAATGGAACATTAGAATTACACGCAGGTACGCCAAATCACTGAATAAGTATCAATGCTGACTGCTATACTCACCTCATTACTTGCAGGAAATTATCCGTTGCTAGACCTACAACAGCTCCATACTACACTAGTTGACAAGCCTCGTATCGCACAAAAAGTGTTAGCAACAGTGATATCTTACTATCCAGGACGCGGTGTTGGTGGAAGCGATGAAGCGTTGTGCGATGCAGGAGCTATTGCTATGAGCAAAGACACAGGACCCAGCGGAACATTTGGAGAGGTCATAGGCACCTCGTGGAAGTTGGGCAGACTGTCACAAGAGCATGGTATCCTTACTAGAGATCCTAACATACCTCCCGAGAATCTTGAGTTGGGTCAAATTGTCCATATCATTGGACAACATGCATGTTTAATCCTCGCTGCACATCCATGGTATTATATTGTGGATTCGGATAAAGACAAAGATATTGTAGACGATGTGTGGGTGCCATGGAAAGGTTGGTAGGAGGTCACAGCAGTAGTAATCAGTGTATATTGGTGTTTGAATTTCTGAGTGTCGAATAATGCCTTGCATAAGTTGTGTATAAAGTGGAACAAGGATGTGAAATCTCGAGAAGGTACTGTAGTTGACTCGAAAAGCTCTGGTCAACCTCTTTAGACGCTGCCCAGAGTCTTTGCAAGTCACTTTCGGCACGTGCGGACAATCAACTAGAACTGGAATGGTTATCTGGGCTGCGCTACTCTCAACTTTCATCTTGTTCAGCAACTTGTCACTAGAGCAACCTTTTTAGACCACTCTATTCTTTAACGCAAACCCCATGGTTGGGACAGATGACTACGATGCAGGCGCGACAGAATTGTTGGAGACATATGGTGAGCCTTCTCCCAGTTCTAACCCTCCTATTGACACCTGACTTTCGACAGATTTTCTAATGAAGTATATCATCATTGGTATGATATGGAGGTTCAAGATTTATGAATCATGCTCATTTCTTTGCAGGCGAAGCAGGCACTGGCAAATCTTGTCTTTTGCACCAATTCGTTCACAATTCTTGTGCGTAGTGTGTATATCCACCTTTACCCACCCATTCGAACAGTCTTTTCACAGACAAGGAACATTCACAGCACACAATTGGTGTTGAATTCTCCAGTCGGACCGTAAAGCTGGGAGAGAAACGGATTAAACTGCAGGTATGTGGTTCGCCATCGTCAGTTGTAAGCCAGACAGCCTCATAAACGTTGATAGCTATGGGACACAGCAGGGCAAGAAAGATTTCGGTGAGCTCTCGAAGTTCTCGGGTGCTACTTGTACTTATACTGCTCACCTCTAGATCCGTGACCCGAAGTTATTATCGAGGTGCTGCTGGTGCAATCTTGGTATATGACATCACAAGGTATGTCTCTTTCTTATACATGATGGAAGCGGCACAAACTGACAAGTTATTCCAGTCGAGCGTCATTTTCGAATTTATCTCGGTGGTTGGCTGATGCAAGAGCCCTTGCGAGTCCTCAATTGGTAGTGGTCCTTGTCGGCAATAAGTCGGATCGAGAGGAGGACAGAGAGGTAGAGTGGTCTGAAGCCAGTCGGTGGGCAGCTGAGAATGGTGCGTTGCTCGTCTCTATATGTGGGGTTTTTGGTTTGACGACTTGCCACCAGATGTACATTTCCTAGAGGCTTCTTCACTATCGGGAGAGAATGTCGAAGCACCATTCCTGTTGTGCGCAAGGTCTATATTATTGGCCATAGAATCCGGTGCACTGGATCCCGAGAAAGCTGGTAGCGGTGTCAGTTATGGAGATCGTGCCCTTAGACGGGTGAACAGTTCGAGTAGACTCAGTTTTGGAAGTCTCAGTGGTGGCCGCAAGAAGGGTACAGTCAAACTAAGGCTACCATTACCCGGTCGGGGCACTTGTTGCTAGCCTATCATGAAACCTCCGGTCTCTCGTTTCCTTCTGGTCACATTCTAGCGATCTTTCGTGAGTACACTGCTGCGCTTGAAGTGTTCATGATTGATTCAATATTCCAGGCAGTGCTCTTTTCTGGTTCACTGTGAACAACTTGGCGCCACCTTTCACATACACTTGCTTGATTCACTCTTTCATCCGGTTCCTTTGCATACCCAATGTACGCTATACCGCTTCTCATCGTTTTCTCTCAGCACACGCACTCCACTATCTACTTATACGGCTCTCACGATATTCTCTTCAATTTTCACGCATTCAGCAGCACATCATTACTATTCACATGCACTCCGATAGGACTATTTTGTATCATTTGTCTTAATTTTCTCCATTTCCCACTTCTTGTATCTTCATCATCTGCACATCTTACGTGTCTATTCCTTGTCCACATGAAGTATCTCGACGGCCATGTCTTAGGTGGGGCTTGAAGACCACCGTGTGATCAACAAGGTTTGTGTCTCATCTGCAGCTTGTCCAGACACTCAATTACAGACTACGATGAAATTGTATACACATGAAGACACATCCCATCCATCTTATGACCGCGCCTCTACTCGTGGTATGACCAAGGCGATCTCTTCAAAGAAGCAGGCCCCATGTGTGCTCCCCAAATTAGGTGAACTAGGTTCAACTTCGTACTTATCGTCCGCATTAACTGTCTCTCAGATACTGCCATCAGACACGGGAGATGTCCTTACCAAAGACTTCCCCACTTCATCAGCACTGTGCTGGCGAATCCACCGCGTGGAAAGAAGGTCACTGCTATTGCTCACTGTCGTGATAAAGTCATTTGACAATGTGAGAAGCATGAATATCGGTGTATTTCGGTACAGTGACCATTCTCTCTCGAGATTTACCCGTTCTCATGCACTAGCGCTCACTCAATATTGCTACTTCTCCAAGATGTTCATATACAGTCCCATCGTTGAGATATTCCGGATTCCTCCCGCTTTGCCCTCAGTGTTCTTGCTGGCCGTATCTCGAGGGACGTTCGACACAACACGACTAGCGTCATTGGGCGGAGGATGCCTAGCTCCTTCGTAACGAACTCCTCAGGTAAGCATCTCATTCCATTCGTCTTGGTTTCAATAAGCTACGACAAATGGCTATAATTTCTGTCTTTTTTCTCCTCATAACGTGAATGTGCTAGTTGTCGTGCTGATGCTGGCTTGTTTTCGTCTCATGCGAATGTCACTGCGGTGATTATACAGCAACCAGCTTGCCGCTGTCAAGTGGACAGAGTGCGGTCTCTCAGGTTGCGTCTTCTCGAAACAAGGTAGCATCTGGTACAGATGTTCCAGAGCCCCCTCTGTCTGCGGAGACTTCTGTTTCATCTGTCGGGACTGCCACGGCACCTGAAAATGGGAGTAGTATAGATAATGCCAGCTCGGTGGTAGCATCTGTGCAGACTTCGGTTTCGCTGCCAACCCATGGCACGATAACTAGCACTGTTGAGGTGTCGAGCTCAATCATTGCTACACCAACTGCCATTTCATCATCTTCTGTGTCTGCAGAGCGGCCAGTTACGCATACTGGTGGTGAGGGTTCTCCGACGATTATCTCAAATTCGAGTGCGTCGTCTGTCGTAGAGCCTTCAAGTGAATCCCACACAGAGCCTTTGCGTTCTCAATCATCCGCACCGGTCTCAAGTCCTATCCCTACAGTATTCTCATCAAGTTCGATCCCTCCTCAGGTTTCTGCATCTGGAATTGAATCTTCGACGGCTCTTCCCACTTCTTCCACTGTTTCATCTCCCTCTGGCCACATTTTAACGACACAGAAAAGACCTGCGCAGACACCGCCCAGGTGGGTTCTATATCCTATGATTTTCAAACAATGATTTGTGAAATCTAAAACTGGTTTTAGTGACGACTCCCAATCAGATACAATGCCTTCATCCACCGCTCATGCTACTGAATCTTCAACGTCACAGCCGAGTCATTCAACCGGTCCGGCTTCTGGTTCATCAGAAACTCTACCATTGACTGACTCTACTTCAGTTGCTCAACAAACTTCAGGTTCAGCGCCTACACAACCAGGCAAAGCACCAGTTGTACCCACACCCAGCACAACATCGTCATCACATGTATCTGCATCCTCTCATTCACAGTCTGCTGCACCTCGTTCTTCTTCTCCTCCTCCCTCTTCTCCCAGTGTGGGTCCAAGCTCGGCGCCGAAGCCATCGATTACTTCTCCGGCTGGTGGAGTATTAAAAGGCTCGACAACGCCAGTGGTTAGTTCTCATAGTCCTTCTCTCCCCTCTACGAGTACCCCAGATCGTGGAGATGATAACGATGAAGTCTCGAGCCCGCCCCCCACTCCTGCTCCTCAGCCTGTGACATCGGCAGCGCCTACTGAGGCAGGTCAAGGAGCCGGGCAAGCAGTGTCTATAACTCCTGCTTCGAGATTACCATTTAGTGAAGTGGAACCGTCGCAGCCTACTGCAATTGTAGTAGGATTATCTTCCTCTGCAAACTCGATTCCTTCTCTTTCTTCTTTATCTGTAGTTTCTGAAAAACCTGCTTTCCGTGGACAGGCTAATGCTCAGACTCCTACCACTACAAGTACCGTCACAGATCATCCAGATACTACACTCACAAGTCCTGTTTTCTTTTCCACTACAAACGCACTCGGCCGCGTTTCACTTTCTGAACCTCCCATATTCACGAGCATCGGTGTTACGACACTTAGTAATGGTGAATTGATCAGTGTCACCCATATTGTTGCTAACCCTACTGGGGTTTGGGGGGTCAATGATAGCAATGCAGTTTCAAAGGGGTGAGAATTACTCTTCTCTATATTACCGCTTCCTCACTCTGTCGTCAGTTTTTTCAATAATACAGGAGCAGTAGCAGGTGTCTTTTTGGCTGTTGGTATCATCACCGCAATTATCGGTGCAGCTGCCTGTTACATCATATCAAGGAATCGCCGACGTCGTCGAATTCGCCAGAGTATCTCTCGACCCATGCCCCAACTTCCATTCCCTGACAATCCATTCCAAGATCCTCGCGATGCACCTTCCCCGACTCAAATGCGCTATGCTTCTGACTCGTCTCATAGAAATCTTGTTGGAACTGGACTCGGCGTTAACTCCTCCCGCAATCGAGATCAACCACAAAGAAACCTACTCGACGATGAATTCAGTGACGAAAGTGGATCAAGTCCCAGTGCAACGATATACACAACACCCCCTCATGCCCGCGAACTCGACGACAATATGCCAGGAAGTCTTAGGCTTCACAATATCAATGGAACTGATGCTCTCGGTCTCGCTGGTGTTGGAGCAAACGGCAAGTCTTCTGGAAAATCAGCTTATAATGGACCTTTCAGTGACCTGAGTACGATTCCTGTTCGCGCTCCCGTCAACGTTCACGGTCGCAAGAAAAGTTTGGGAGGGGTGAACATCGCAATTACTACTGAAGAGAAGAGAGACAGTTTCCGAGTTCCAGCTCCCATCTTCCACCCCACACCTATCTCTGTCAGCACTCATCCAACTCCAGTCCATGAAAGGCGAGAGTCTTTGCAGTCAGACCGATCAAGCCCTTCAATATATCCGGCGTCGGAACTGCCTCCCGTTGCAGAGGACGACTTACCGCCTACACCTCCCAGCCCACCTCCGTCTCTTCCTGCTCCCATAATGCCTACTCCGAGAATCCCAATGCTGAGACGTCCTCTAGCGTCCAGTGTTCCACCTGTATCCCCTCAAGACGCTTCTGCTCCATTTAGTCTGCCACCACCACCTCGACCCCCAAAATCTCCACCTGTGCCTCCACGCAATCCCCTTCGAGCTTCAAATAGTCTAAAAGTAAAAACCCAGGTGTCATCGTATGAACCTTTGACTCCACCTGCATCCTCTATTTCTTCTTCGTCAAACAATGACCATCCATCTCCATCAACGTCGATAGAAGACAATAGATTATCTAACCCTTTTAGTGATCTTGCCCAGATCCACCCAGTGGATATTTTGAAGCCTAACATCGGGAGAGGAGATGGGGATGGCGTTAGGCCTACTAATATTGCTGGAGTCGGAGCCGGCGGTGGCGCTCGCTCACCTTCAGGAAATGTGTTAGAGAGACCTGTGAAGGCGAAGGACACTTTCTACACCAGGAGAAAAGGATTAGAGGTAAGTTCCAACATTTTTTAAAGTTAAACGAATCGATTTGACCTCGAATCGGTAGCTCCGACCCAGTGCGAGCGTTGAATGGAAGAATTAGACTCTATTTCTCTTGCATTTTTCCTTTTTCTTCTTCTCATCGCTGGACTTTCAGACCAGTTCGACCAGTGGAAATGCCTTCTTTGACTTCATTATACATTCTTATTCACCGGTGTCAATGCTGAAGAGTTGTAGGTTGTAGGATTTTTTGACTCCGTTATCTGTAACATTAGCTATCTCTGCGCGACCCCCACTATTGTCTCACTACTCTCTATATCTCGCCTTTCATACGCGCTTTTCCGATTGCATCGTGCGTTGCACCTCTATGTAGCCTTCAGAGATCTCATCCCTACGATCCTCATTCTAACGTTCTCAGACTTTGCATGTCTATGCCCTTCCTGAACCCAAATGTAGATAGTTCATTGTCGAATATACTTGCTCTACAAGATGGTTTGTAGAACATATTGTACTAAACTTGTGTATCCTCGAATTCGGGTTGCTCTATGAGGGCTAAGGCTAAAGCCTAAATATAAACGATATATAAACCTTCACTTTTAAGTTATATAGTTTATCATAGGCTCAAGATGAAGCTACTCAACCTCTGGAAATAAACGACTAGTCACGGTGTTGCTAAACTTGAACGAATGCTAAATCTAGAATGTGTATGATCAGCATCTCGGCTAATTTCGCTTAGATCTAAGATGACTTCACGAAACCAGGTTTGAAGCTTTCGGTCCTCACTCTGCACCATCACCCACCGCTCCTCGACCTGTATTTTACTTTCTTACGACCTTCTTTCACACTTGTCTCTCGGCCGATAGTATCTGGCAGATTATCCAGCGTTGCCTGGGGCACGTAATTGAAGCCTAGTCTCATTCCACAGACCCTTCACTTCATCATCGAACACTAGAATGAAAGCGGGCTTTGTATAAAGCAGTTATCAGATACTCGAGACGATCTCCAAATTCTCTCATTTTCTTCTCGCATAATAACACAGGATCTCTTCGACGCAATGGTCTCAGAAACCAGGCAGTTGCGTTTCGTCTACTACTGTTCCGGTCATGGTGAGTTTCTCCCCGAGCCGACCTCCCAGATCTAACACTCTCCAGGTTACGGACATGCTACTCGCGTTTCTGCATTTGCATCTCATTTACTCCGTCTAAATCCTCAGCCAATTGTTCACATTGTATCCTCTGCACCCAAGCACGTATTTGCAGACAGTCTTGCCTCAGGAGGTACGCACATTTTTCATGGACTCGACATTGAATATATCCGCTCAATCCGGGCTTAAAGCTCTATACCGGCATGCAGATATAGACCCTATCATCGTGCAACCTCTTGCGTTCGTACATCCATATTCACCTGTTGTTTCATTACTGAGATCATCTCAAATGTAGCTATCGTGTCGACCGAAAGCGAAGTGTCGAAGTTCTCAAATCATTTCTCGGTAAACGCGACCTCAAGACTATTGAGGAGAGCGAATGGCTTCGCAACATTAACGCCGACTGTGTTCTCAGCGATGCAGCATTTCTAGGATGGTATGACTAGGATTTCTTCGCTTCCCTTATTTTATACTAATGCCCTTCACAGCTGCGCTGCGAATACCGCCGGTATTCCTTCAGTGCTGATCACGAATTTTTCTTTCGATTCTGTGTATAGCTACCTATCCACATCATTCGTTGATCAAGATGATTCTCCACCTCAAAATCCCGAATTGCTACAGGTTACGAACACTCAAGAGGCCTTGGCACCCGATACTCCAATTCCATGGGATGAACTTCGGCCTCTAGTTGAACAAATTCTTTCCGGCTACCGTTGCGCAGATTTGCTAGTCAGACTTCCTGGAGCAATCCCAATCCCATCATTTGCCGTGACACCATCTCTTCCTTCCCCTCGTTGGGTGGACTTACAAAGAAGAACATTTATCCCCACTGTCGAAGGTCATCTTACCGAGCCTCCTTCTGTATACGAACTCCATCCTCCGATCCCCTTTCCCCCCAATCACGGTCCGAAAGTCTTACCTCGAAGTGTTCTGCCTGCGCCCCTTCTAGTCAGATCTCCAGACCCCTCTGTTTACACTGAAGAAGGACGGCGTCGGCTGCTAAACTCAATAGGTGTCCCCCATAGTATCCAGACCGATCGAAACACCAAAATACTTCTCGTTTCCTTCGGAGGACAAATCTTCCATAAACCTCATAGTCATTCCCGTACACCGTCTCAAACTGGAACACCTGTTAGGACGGGATCTGCTACCAATATCAAAGAGGATAAGCGAGTCCCGTTGCATGAAACTACCAATGACTCGCAATTGACAGAGGAAGTTCAAGCAGACGCGTTATCCGATGCGCTTCGTTCAACCATTTTGAATAACTCAACCAAGGGTCGCATTTCTGAGATCTGGCCCAATTCATCAGCAGTCAAATCTTCAACATTGTCAAGAATGTCTTCTCTTAGAACGAGATCAAGGTTGATGGTAGCAGGTGCACCTCCGGCTGCAGTACCCAATTCCCCGTCATTACCTGTATTTTCTTCTATCATCCCACCAACTCCCTCTCCTAACACAGATGGAAAGTTTGAATTTCCTATGACTCCCAAGACCCCCATTGCTACTGGAATAGTAGAAGATACACCTCTTCTTCAAGATGAACCTCAATTATTCCCGGATGATTCTTGGATCGCTATCATTTGTGGTGTTTCGAAGGATTGGGGATCTGAAGATGGAGAAGAAATGCCGGAGAGGTTTTTTGTCGCTCCGAAGGATGTTTATATGCCTGATTTGACGGCTGTTGCAGATGTTTTGCTCGGGAAGTTGGTAAGTGCAGTCAAATATAATGCTTATGTATGCACAGAAACTCAATCGTATCGCAAACATATCAGGGTTATGGAACAGTTTCAGAATGCGTGGATTCTTGCACTCCATTCGTCTTCGGTAAGTCTTCTCTTTCTCATCATTATCGTTATAGTTGCTGATATTTATCTCTGTTTTTATTTATTTTCTTCCACAGTTCCACGTCCTCTGTTCATAGAGGAATACGGACTCCGAATGTTACTTCACCAAGAAGGTGTAGGTGTTGAACTATCAAGACAATCTTACGAATCAGGGGAATGGGCAGTCGCGGTCGAAGAAGCTTGGAATAAAGGTAGAGAAGCTAAAGAGAAGAAAAGATTGGAAGGGGAGAATGGGAAACGAAAAGAGGAAGGGTTGGAGATGGCTAAGAAGGTTGTCGGATGGGTTGAGGAATGGAAAGTCAACATGTCTATAGCTCAAGAGATTACCTCGATCGGTGTTTCTGAGGAGGAGAGGCTTGATGGCGGAGATTTTGGATCGACTACAACTTTGAGAGGTGAAAGAGATGCGATTTTGAATTGAGTTTGCGAGGAAGGTTGTTTCTTCATCTCATCCTATGTTACTCGAGTAATCTCCCTCATTCTTCATCGACTCTTTGGGGTTGAATTAGCAGCGGACATTTTTGCATTTCATTTCGTTTGTTTCTCAAGCATGCATTATCATTATAGACAACGTTTCACTTATATACCCCTTCAATATACGCAGTATACACAATAGATCATTCAGTGTATGTATACGAACTTGCAAGGATCCAGCCACGGACCGGCACCTACCGGTGAACAGACTGGAAACGATGTTCATTCATTCATGCATTCATGTCCATAGAAGACTAAGGATGAGAATGAGGTCAGGTGATTAGGATTCTAAATCCGCAGATGATTGACATGGGTACATACGTGTAGATTTCATATGCAAACATGAGAAAAGAATATCATTCGTAAGAGATAACAAAAATATACAAGCCTTTTCGTAAATGCATGCGCATAAAATGTTTAATCCTTGCGCCTTCTTTCGTCGACTGCGAGATGTCGATGAAATCATGATGCATGAAAGTGTATGAGATGGTCTCCGTGTGCGTCGTTTCGCAATGGTTCTGTCGATTGCATGATATTCCAATTTTCCTACTTCGTACAGGAGTATAGTTCTATTCGTACATTTGGTTGGACCGCTATCATTCCGAAGCAATGAGCGGAATTCTTAGAAGGTGGGGTATTCTTGAGGTTCTTGATGAGTACTTCTACCATTGAGCTAGACATGTTCGTACCGTTTGCGACTTTGCAGCAGGTTGCAAAGTGTTACGTGCAAATGCAAGCTGACTTTTGCGATGTAGCAGGTATAATCTTTGTCGTATCTGTTACAAATCCATAAGACTGAAAGGAAGGACAATGTCATCGAGATGTGGAAAACATCAGCAAACCGATCCAAGAGAAAAGCGGTAGGCAAAAGAACGTACGTTCGCAGAATTATATAACACATTTTCTAATCCACCCTCTGGAGAAGTAGTTGCGATTCCATCTCGTACGACTATACAATCGTATCCTCGGAAGTACGAGTCGACAAGAGTCCCTAACACACACTGTGATGCATGGAACGAAATTCATTAGTAAAGGGAAGGAAGAGAACAGTGAGGGGAATATAGATGGACCTGATCAGCGTTGACACCTGCGAAAAACAATGTTGTGATTCCGTTCTCTTGAAGGTATAAATCCAAAGCGGTTTGCGGACCCCACAATCCGCTCATCCTTTTCAAAAAACTGTTAATTTCGATTCTAGATCCTTTCCATTGAACTGAGGACGAACCTATTCTTATGAATCCAAACATCCGTTCCTTTCTCTTTCCCTTCTTCATAAAGTCCTTGAAGTGGACCATACAAAGCAGAGTTCAATTCATCTCTCATAAGTAATCTACCAAAATCTCCTGGAAGTTTAGATCCGAACCCTCCTCGACCATTCTTTTGGAATCCTCGAACGAGAGATGGAGGGATTGTTTGGAGTTCAGGATCTGTGAGACCCCAGTTTCTGATTGAATGAAATTTTGAGAGAGTTAGATTTACGAGCACGAGGAATGGAGCAAGGGGAAGACTTACACCCATAGAATCTTTGATCCTAAGGAACGAAGAGCAGGGACTGCTTTCATGAGTGGATCAACACATGCTAAACCAGTAGGATGTGCACGAAGATCCGGATGAAGGAAGAAGCTAATGAAAGAAATGAAACTTGAATCATCAAGTCGTGTTGTATAACAGTAGTCCTACTTTTGCATGTCGATAATGACAATAGCACTTTTACTCTTATCAATCCTCAAGATTCTATCACCGTCCACTTGAAGTTCCCATTGAGTCTCGTTATTCAATGGAGGCGGGTTGCCAGGTTCATTGAGATGATTTGTTCGCGTGAGATCAAGTAAACCAGAAGGATATTCAACCCAGAATGAACCTGGGTTACCGTATTCCGTTGGAACTGGAACTGGAGGACGAGTAGACATGCCTAAGATGGGGGTATCGTATTTAGGTGACATGGGGGATATATACAAGCTGAAGGAGATACTCACCTAGGTATATGTGTATAACGGTATGAGAAAAGAGGAAAGGTGTCGCGTTGAACTCTTGGAGATATCTCACATGTCGAGTGTGGATGTGAGATAAGTGAAGTGTATCTAAGTTTACACTAGAATAGATAGATGCCGGACTGATGAATCAAAAGAGATCATGCTAGTAAACATGTTTGTATTCATTCATTTGGAGATATTACTGCAGATCAGAAGTATGTAAGTTATGAGCTGAAGAGTGCGGCAACAGGGATGAATGGATGAAGCTGATTTAGGGAGTGGGCGGGGTAGCGGATAAGAAAGCCCGTCAAGTGTTTAATCGAACGAGAGGCTGTGATTTTGGCTGCTAAGAGACATCGAGTGCTGATCGGGAAGAATTATCGAATTCGAGGACTCGGAGGGCGTTTGGTAGTCTGGAGACTGGCAGAGGGCACCAACGGGTAGGAGAAGAAAAGAACACTAAGTGGAGCCTCGAGGCGTGGCTGGATCAGGGACTATGCATGCCACCCGTACACCGCGCCGAACAAGCTAGGACGCCGAGTGGCTAGTTGTCGTTGTGTGGGACGTGGAGAGAAAGCCAAAATACGATGAGCAGAGTACGAAAGACAGCGAGCACCGCATGAGGGCAAGCGGACATCTGAGATCTCACGACGCGTCGGGGTCACGTGAGGTAGTCGGGGGTCAATGACGTGCAGGGATTTTGAAGTCGGCGGCAGTGCACTGGCTCTCGCCTTTTCTTTCACACTCCGGCAATTGGCCAACGCCCTCTCCTCGATGCCTCTCACTTTCAGTTTTAGCCCGACTCCTCCTGCCTTTCCTTCCTCGTGCTAATCTTTACAACTTAAAGTATGTTCTCCTTTTCCCTCTCATTCATCCCGACACTCATCTCCATCAATGGAGTCTTCGAGATTAGACAAAAGGCAGCTTTCTAGCTCAGTCATCGGTCAGTACTCCCCTATTGTCCTTCCCCTTTTTCTGCCGCCCTCTCATGTGTTTCACCTAATTGCTTTTCCATTACCATCTCATTTTCTATGCTTTCTAACCGTTCAATGTCTTCTATCACGACAGACCCGTCCATTCCCTCCACAACACCTGTCACTGACTCGTCGACTCCAATTTCTGCGTCTACTGCTACTGATCCACCAACTACATCACCTACAGACTCGCCGACGCCCTCTGCCACCACCCAGGAGTCCACACCACCACCGACTTCATCACCTTCACCAACCATTGCTTCAACAACCGTGGCGTCTTCATCAATAGAACCACCGCTAACGTCCTCTGACTCTCCTCCTTCATCTTCTCCGCAACCCACCTCAACTTCTCCTCTTCCCGAATCGACGACGTCTACACCTCCTCCCAGTTCTGCCCAGTTACCTACGTCTGATTCATCTTCTTCAAATTCGCCAACTTCCATGTCCACTCCCACAAGTGATCCTTCTTCGGGAGATGTAACGTGCGTACTTTGTTTGTACATCATACATTCACATCAATTTTTTCACACATACTCTGAATAGCTCCGCACCTCCAACATCTGACCCTTCTTCACCTACCTCACCGACTATGCCTCCAACTTCAGATGTGACCACAACACCTACCACAACTCCCACTACGACCCCTACCACGACCCCGACTACGACCCCTACAACAACTCCCACAACAACACCTACAACAACACCAACTACAACGCCTACCACAACTCCCACTACAACTCCTACCACAACTCCTACGACGACTCCTACCACAACCCCCACTACAACCCCCACTACAACACCGACCACAACACCGACCACAACGCCTACTACGACACCCATATCTACGCCTGCTACAACACCCAGTGACACACCAACTCCCACATCATCATCTTCACCTCCAGATTTGGGAAGTACTTCCGACCCACCGCGATCCACAGCTACATCAGATGAAGCACCATTGTATGTTCACTTACAACTTTCAGTACTAATTATCATTCTGATCGTCATGATGCAAACAGAACCACTTTCGCGTCGGTCGTTAGTGTCACCGTTACAAGCTCTGGGCAAGTATTCACTACCGCGCCTTCATTGGTGACGCAAACCGTTACCACAACTGGTTCCAATGGTGCACCAAGTGTAGTTACAATTATCGGAAATAATCCTACACCGATCAGCTCAGGTGGAGGTACGGGATCACAATCTCAGTGAGCACATTGTTACTGCTATTTAAATTTACTGGTGTATTGATTTTCCCGATTTCTCCTAGATTTTTCCGTAATAAGGGCGCAGTTGCAGGTGTCTTCCTCATCGTCGGTCTTTCAGCGGCCTCAATAATACTGTTCTTGTTCTTCTTCATTCGTCGCAGAAGACGTCAAAGGAGACAAGAACATGATTCGGCGGTTGCTTCGACATTAGCAGCAGCTGGATTTGGGAGAAAACCTGTCGATGGTGATGATGATGAAGCAGGTCGTCTTGGCATGAGACAAAGGACAACTTCATCAAGTCCATTTGGTTTGGCTACTGTAAGTTCACTACCCAGTACAACCCATGGCGGTAGCGGGAGACCACCCTCTGGATACTTGGACGATCCTTCCGGTACACCACATAATGGAGAATTCGATCCGTACGCTGCGTTTGGTGCCATTCATCCACCCGCAGCAGCCGTCACCGGTAGGAAAGATGGGTATATGCTCGCTCGGACCAGTAGTCCTCCTCCACCTGGTGCTGCGGCTCCCATTCACAGTCGCAGTTCGAGCTCTATAAGCCATGGAGTGGGTCATGTGCCGAGGGAGAGTGCAGGAAGTTTCGAGCCGCTTTTAGCTGGGTACCGGTCAGGTTCTGCATTGGGAGGAGATAGTCAGCCTCCTACGCCAGGCCCGAGTGCTGTGCAGAATGTCCCTCCGCCTGCGTACGTGTCTCCTAGCGTTAGTGGAGGATCCAATAGTGTTGGTAGCGGAAGCGGGGCCCCAGTCATTCCACCCAAAAATCCAGCAAGGGCAGGTGGGTCAGCGAGTGCAAGTGCTGAAGGAGGTGAAGCGGCAGGACCAATAAGAGACTCTGCTAGTTCAGTATATTCAAACCAGGATGAGGAAGGAGACTTGTTGATTGATTTGACGGAGCAATTTAAACCAGCTCTGGAGGTATGCATGCATATCCTTCCATACGAAAGTCACATTTGACTGACATAGGCGTGTAGGTTCGAAATTTACCTGACGGCGTCAAACCTGGATCAGATATTTCTCGAGAGCCTTCTCGGAGGAAGTAAATCGAAGATTTAAGGAATGTTGTCCTTTTCACTACTTTTTATGCTCTCAAAATTAGACAACCCTCCTTTTTCGCTTCATTCCTGCATGGCCGGCTCCCTGGGTTTGGTGAAGCTTCGTGGTTGGTACCTCATCCTAGATCTATGTTTATTTTACCCTTGCATCTTCGCTTACCGAACATCTGAACCTTGCCATTCATACCTTCCATACTTTCCTCCCAACTCTTGCCATTCCTTCACGAATCACGCACCCGACACGAACATGTTCATCCGCTTTGCTCTCTGTAGTATACAATTTACCCTCACGTAGTATCACGCATTTTCACACTTGCATTTCCTGCATCGACACACACGGACTTTCATTTTTTCCTGTTACTTACTTGCTCAGCTTAGCTACCTATTGCTAGTGTAGTTTCTGCATTTTTCTCTTTCCATATCTTAGTTGCTCTATTTGTCAGGTTATATCTTTTTTCATATTTGTGCTTGCTGGCTGCTGTTCGTTCGAGTTCGTTTCTGAATGTAAGGACGTTAGTATGGACACTTTTCCAGTTTTCTGAATTTATGATTTCCTGGTTGTTTTTCCTGGGATAAATCGATAGAGCCCAATGCTGCGATCTGCTGCGTCCACTGCGCTCCGCGAAATCGGAGTGTGGTAGCCTCGTGTTCCTATTTCACTGAACTGACATAACTGTGCGATGACAACACTGCCTCGAACACGTCTCGCTACTATCTTTGACCCTTGAGTCCTTTCTAACACGTTCTCTACTATCTACCACTACCACTCTTGCTTTCCATGATCCTAGATTCCAAGAAACCACTTGTCGACTTGACACAGCCTGAGGCGAATCAGTCAACAACAAGCTATGGAACGAGTTCAACTACTGGGTTATCCTCTGTCACATCCTCTCAACCGTCCGAGAATCCTTTCTTTTCGCCTTCTGACGATGCAGGAATATTAGGAAGTACAGGACTGTTAGGGTCTTCTCCTATATCAACAGAACCTCCGCCATCGTTTGAAGCAAGTGCAGCGGATAAAGTTCTAGCTGGGTTTCCTGATGTTTTCGTTCCTCCGGGTGGAGAAGAACCTCCTCCTGAGTTTACACCTTATAATGCCGAGTATTTCGTGAATGGAAGGGGGAATATCGTTTCTCATGATAAACATTTGAATGAAGATGGTGAGTTCATGACCTTTCTGTGTTTGCATTGTCTCATTGTATTCATGTCTGTTCTTTGCACTGTCATATAGGTGAAGCACTTTACAGATTCATACTCTCTCATTCACAAACATCCTACCCGAAATACGTCATTGATATCTCTGGTTCACATTCCGAACAACGATTCCGAACGGTTTCGTATAAAGACAATCAAGGTCACCTACGAACTCGAACGGAATCATACACTGAAACCATCATCGATTTTGCTTTCAAAATCGACTTGACTCAACATTTACATGGGGGACCTATCATTCATTGGAGTTTACCAGATGAAGAACCTGCTTACAGAGGAAAAATGTACAAAGAGGTTGATGGATTCTTTGCTGAATCTCATCATCCTACCAATGGGGGAACTGATGTGGAAAGTGGGCTTGGATCTGGAGCTATTCGTCTGGGTGGTGGGAATAGTGTTGAAGTTAGAAAGAGAAGAAAAGCGACTAAGAAAGAGTTGAAATGTGCAAAGGATTGGGAGAAGGATAGGGTTCAAAGAGGGTATCCCCCTTGGGTTTCTCCGACTGTTATGGGAAGTCAATTGGATGGAACTAGTGGTGTTACTAGGGACGTTGTTAAGAACGGCGTTTTGAGGTCTAGTAAGACATTGAGAGAATGGGCTGATGAGTATTGTGCGAGTGAGAAGAGATTCAAAGAATTTACGTATGAGAAAGTGCGTTGGCTGTTGTTTTGTGGCATTCGGAGAATTCATTTGACCGTTGATTTCGACAGGTCGTATACGGATGGAATATCGCCGCCCTGGAAGCTGCTATTACAGCAGCTGTTAAGTCGACGTACTACGAAGGCGACCCCACCGTTGAGTTCAAAATTTCACATAACAAGATTCACGTTCGACCCGACTCCAGGGTAGCTCGTATGCTCTCAATCACCTGGGTCAAAGTGATTCTATGGATTCTATTCATTTATCCATTCATCTGGCTCTATAAACGATTTGCTCGTCGAGGCGGAGGAAGATGGGAAGTCTGTGGAGGAGCTTATCCTCTGAAAGCTTGGCAATTCTCTGGACCTTCCTCGACGGCTGGTATGAGCATCGCTCAAGACATTTACTCAAACGCAACTTTGATCGGAATGAGAGAAGGAGAATGGTTCCAGAAATGGGAAGGTACGATAAAGAGAGCAGTGACTGGAAGGTTGAGAACTGGGGAAACTTTAGTGGAACCCGATGAATTTCAACCAAATACAGCTGCACTGCTGCTCGATGGATATCACCCTTGATTTCTTCTATTCTTCTTTGTATCTTTTGAATGAACTCTCTTTCCAATTATACCAGGCATTTCTATTTTTTCCGTGGAGTTGACCGACGATGGCTTAGTGGATTTGAAAGAACGGTTTTTGTACGTGGTATCTATCTTTGTCTTGGGTTAATCGCTATTTGAATGCATATGACTTTGCCACACACTTCTAGTTCTATTGAATCCAGAAACTAGCAGAAGACCGCGTTTTCCTCTGAATTGCTGCAACCTGCTCTTCTTAGTCTGAAGAGGATATTGATTCGTCAATATTGGTCGATTAATCACTACCGTCCGTACACGGTTAGATTGAATGACTTGAGCTAGGTCAAGGATGACGGCTTTTGGCGTTTTTGTTAAGTATATGCATCTGTGAACCATTCCCTCCATATTTCCATCTACACTCGTTGTATTTGCTTTCTACCCATGGATATCACTGAGGACAAGGAACAATTCATGGTGTGTCTTTCTACCACTCCTTCGGTTCTGAATGATTCTAATATTCTATCGCAGCTTTCATACTATGGTAGGCCACTTACTTGGCTTCCTACAGTCGTACACTCAACGAAAGAACATTTAGAACATCTGGTATGTGTTTCATACGAGGTTGTGACAATATTTCATGATATATTAATAGGGGTTTGCTTGTATATTAGGGCTTCGATGAGCGAGCGGTAGAAGCACGACTTCCCTGCGAGCTTGACTCTTGTGACAATATCAATCCCAACGATGATACGCACAGTATCATCGAAATCTCTTCGGATTCTGAAGAAGACGAAGAAAAAGACGACACTTCTGGTGCTCAGTGTGTCCGAAGATCCGCAAGACTTAGGCATCCAAGACCTACTAGGATACACAAGAATGCGGTGCGCGTTTTCTGTTTTATATCTACTCTCGCCGTCTCGTTGACGAGCCTTTTGGATATCTTGACTGCAGCAACTTGAGAAATACTCGGTTTCACGTAACAACCGTCGTAAACCACGAAAAAGAAATACAAGGAGGAAACGTTCTGCCGGTGTAGCAGAACCTATGGTGAGCGAAATTGTGATGGTTTTCAAGTATCTATGTATGTGTTTATTTAAACAAGTTGAATGGTATTCAGGGGTCGACAAGCAGGACTTCAAACTCGACGCCTTCGATGAGTGTGAACATTTGCCTTAATACCAATCCAGCTTCATCATCTTCAACTCTACCCCTCCCGAACACAGCTCTCGAAAATGATCCTATGACCGTTGCAGGATTTCTGATCTCTCTCAAATTAGGCCATCTGACGACACTCTTTGCACGACGTGGATTCTCTTCCGCTGACGATTTGAAACTTTTGATATCATATCCCGACCGGACGAAGGAGATCGTACTAAAATCAATGTTGGATGACAATGGAGTTGGCGGGTGTAGCGCGATGTCGCTGAAGGACTTCGGGACCCTTCACGCTGCTTTACTCACTTCTACTTCTTGGAAATGATAGAGTTATTAGGTTTGTTTGCTCCATAGTACAAGTACTTCTTGAATATCTGATATATATTGTTCGAAATTCAAATCGGATGCTTGGATGTGTGCAGAGAAGGTGTGTATCGATTCTTTCAATAGTGATGATAAATGTGGACTCAATGATTGGTAGAATCATTCGCGGTGCTGGTCGGAGCAACGCACTAATGCCATCGTTGAACATTTATAATTGGGGGTTTGACTCAAGGTGAGTACATCCACATTCACATCGTCCTGTCATTGCGTTATTCAGCGGAAGATCGCGATACTTCTCTAACAATGGTCTCGTCTTCTTTCTGTGTAGGAAGTTGGCCTGCCAAATTATCCAACGACTCTGTCTCCTCCTACGGGCTAAATAGAGAGACGGCGTTTTGGGATTCGTATAAACGGTCTGTATAATAAAGCAGGGATTAAGACAAAGGACACCTCACTCACTCGCCATCCCTACCACCCTCCACCCCCACACGACCGGAAACTGGCTTCCCAAACATGACGAAGGCAAAGGTATGTGTCGAGACCGCATCTGCAATTATAGATAATGTTCACCCTCTAGTTCACCCAATCACAGTTAAATGATATTCAAGCACAACGCTGTCTTGGTGCCGTCATGGGGTATACCACCCGGGAACAATGGAAAAAGTATGAAAAATTCGCGAGGCAATTCGGCTGTTCTGCTCAAACAGTTTACCGTGCCGTTCTTCGTGCCAACAATGGCAAACATCCCAGGGAGGGATTTGATGACACCAACGGCGACGGTGACAATGATGTCGATAATATTGATGGAGAGTCTGACGATGAGTATATTCCCCAATGCGCTTCGCAGAAGTGCTCCAAGGTACATCCTTCTAAGGTGAGCAATCAGTGCGAGTCTTAGACCTCATCTATAGTCCAAGATTGTTTTTCTGGTTCTGATCCATTGACATTCAATATAGACTCAGACTTCATCTGCTTCTGCTTCGAGGGACATGAATAAATGCCGCCACACCAGTTCTCACCACCGTCAATCACATTCACAAAGATTCGCTCCGTATCCGACGAGATGTTCTTCGTCGTCCAAACCCTCTAGTTCTTCTCTCTCACCTCCGCCAATGTCATCGACATCATCTGCTTCCTCCAGACTCGCACAGTCTCAAGTTGGTACTCAGGATGTTGCACAGTTTCTACGGTCACTTGGACTTGCTCATTTGCAGAAAGTCTTCTCTACCTATGGGTTTACCACACCCAATGACCTAACAAACCTTAAGTCTCATTCTGCTCGAACAAAGGAGATTGTTTTAAGATCTATTTTGGATGATGGGTCAAATTTCTTTGAAAGAGTTGGCAGTTATTCACTCAGCTTTGATTTCCTAAAACTCTGGTATATGTTGGATTTCCTGTACTATGTTCTCTGGTGTATGCAACATAGAATGTATGATAACAATGTTTCACTATTATTTCATTTCCTCTTTCATACTGGTCATGATATAACAGGCATAAAGAACAACAAGCCTTAGTCTAGTCAAACATCAACATTCCTCCTGACCAGCTTCACACTAACAGGTCCAATACCAAGAGAGATTGCAGGCAAACCTGTGGAATCTTGAACAATAACCCTTTCTTCATATTCCTTCAATGTCTCCCCTCCTTCAAGAACGGGGTAAACCTTCCATTCATGCAATATAGTGACTAAGAAGGTAACAGTCTCAACAAGACTGAACTTCTTTCCTATGCATGAACGAGGTCCAATTCCAAACATCGATATTTCATGATCTGGAACATCATACCAACGTGAAGGAATCCAACTTTCGGGATCATGGAAGACGTATGGATCATGATCTAAGAAGAGAAATTCATTCCAATGATCAGTTTTTGTTTTGTCGAGAAGGAAAGCAACCAGGGTTTCGAACGGCGATAGAGTTGTATTGACTTACGGACTGCGACCATATCTCCAGCAATACAAGTGCCTTTCTTGATACAGATTGTTTGTTCTTTAGGACGGGTAACTTGAATGAATATATCTTCTGTAGTCTCACGGACGACTATAAAACCAGCGGCTAGAAAACGAAACCAAGAGACCAAAATCGTGAAGTTGAAACATGTGGTAGAATATAGAAATTGTACGCACGGAAAATTCGGAGTGTTTCGTAAATACATGCCAGCAAGTGTTTAAACCGAGGAAAATCTTCATACACCTGAAGTTACGAGATGTCAATTTATTGAATTAGAAGTTTGAATTCAAAAGGCTCAATTTATAGTCACATACAAAATCACGTCCTCCACTCAGAATGTGGTCGATTTCACTGAGGACTTTGTCCTGTTCACCTTGGTGGATCGAGAGGAAAGCAAAAAGTGCTGCGATCGTTGACCCAGTAGTCTCTGTGAGTATAATACATGAGTTAATGATAGCAACATGATTCTCGTGAAAGTGACTACTTGCCATGACCCGCGAATAAAAAAGCGAAGGTGTTGCCAATCTAAAAATACAGTCAGACACATACCCAGACGTACAGTGATGAGAGGAATGATAGGAGACAAGCGTACCACTTCTTTCTTAGTAAGTCCAATTTTTCCGTCTTTATCTAGAGAAGATACCAAGCAGGTGAACAAGTCACAATCAAGTTGGTCCGATTCCGTGTTGTTCACGATTTCCTGACGTTCAGCAATAGCCCGATCCATATAGTTTGCTAACCAAGGATAGATGATGTCCATACGTCGGAGCCTAATGCCATATAGTTCGATGGTTAAGTACGACGAGACTGAAGAAACTGGGACAATAAAGTCTGAATCTGACTTACAATTTAATCGGAAGCTTGTACATCCACCTCGGGGCTGCAAGTCTTAAGATCAAAGTTGCAGATACCGTCTGCAATGCCCTTCCAGCAGTGACTTCTTCACTGTCAATATCCGTCCATTTCGTTGGAAAGTTGAAGCCGCAACGCGCAATAATAACCAAAGCCAGCTGTAACCACAGGATTGAACTTCAGATTATTGAATCACGTATGAAGAACGATACTCAGAAACTTGCCTTACGAGTGATGTTGTGAATGTCTTTCACTGACAGTTCTTGTTGGTCATTCCATCCTTCTGCTTCTTGTAGCTCCTTGCAAGTTGCCAACGTCTCATTGACTACGAGCTCGTAGCTACAAATTATTGGTTGAGTGCTTACTTACATGTACCATACGTACTTACGTTCTATTTGAGATGGCGGGACTGACGATCTTTCTATGTCTCTTCCAAAGCTGGTTATCCGAGGCAATGAGATTATCTCCCCATAGCCTACAGAAATAAGGTCCGTGGTAAACATGCAGAATGACAACACTCACATGAAAGCCGCCGACAGGTATCTCGGTTTATTCAATCCAATCTTCTGTTCTTGCCCAAAGACTTGTTTCATAACGCTCAATGATGATATATATACTACGCTTCTTCCTAAAAGCAGAGGTATCACCGAGATAACTTCATGAGTACGATTGAAGTAGGCTAAACACACAAACAGAGAGTAATGTTAGTCGTTGAAGGAACAATAAGATGTCTTCGACCAGTAAATCAACTCACCAGTCTTTCTCCACTTCCAATGCCAACCAATCCCAGGGTTCCATCTCGTAGTTGGAAGAAGAACACTTATAGGAATTAAAGGAGTGAACAACGGTCGCATTCCGGGTAAAAAGTTGACATGCTACCGTTGACCAAATTGAGAAAATCGTTTCTGGAATTTGGATTTTTGAAACTAAATTGTGCTCACCTTTAGAGCCTCCCAGAATTTGTGTACCCGATAGACTGCAATGAGAAGGAAGACAGTAACGACAAAGTCTTTCGTGGTCGGTGTTAGCATGGTGAAACTGTGTAAAGTAAACGTCTGCGAATGAAAGTAGGAAAGAGGGGGTGGGGCATGCATACTACGTTTATGTAGTAGCACACTAAACCGAATTGAATGACAGTGCACTACTCTGCTGGGTCCGCGTGCACATGTCAAAAGAGCGGTATTCGGTACACTCTATAAATGACATTATGAAATCCCCAATCAATGGGCCGTAGTTCCTTCGCGTCCATTTTACGAATTCCAAGTTGGTGCTGCTTCGTACTGTCCAAAATTACAAGTTGTTTTCATCTCAACAAGGAATCAGCCCTTGGCATTTCTCATTTTATCGTAAATGAAAGCCCCTGTATATTGCAGAGACTCAATAAAATAAAATGTAGATGAAGATATATGAAAGAAAAAACTCAACGTCCTCAACCTAAAATATCGTTATATCAATGACTCCTTCTAACCAACTTAACACTAACCGGCCCTACACCGAGTGAAACAGCCGGAAGATCTTTGGGATCCTGAGCCATTATTCTCTCTTCATATTCTTTCAATGACTCTCCCTCCTTCAAAACGGGTTCAAGTTTCCAATCTCGCAACATAGCAACTAGAAAGGTGACTGTTTCCACGAGGCTAAATTTCTTTCCTATGCAAGAACGAGGACCAACTCCGAACATTGAGATGGCGTGTTCAGGGACGTCGTACCAACGCGAGGGTATCCAACTTTCGGGATCGTGGAAGGTATAGGGATCGTGATCTAAAGGTGAGGGTTGATCAGAGTTTTATAAATATTACTATGGAAATCAGCGATATTCGATCTGCTACTCACGAACTGCAACCATATCTCCGACTATACAACTTCCTTTCTTGATACAGATCATTTGTTCTTTAGGACGTGTGACATGAACGAACATGTCCTGTGGAACTTCGCGAATAATCAAGAATCCAGCCGCTGTAAAAGTATAGATAATTGATGTATAAGCTGTGAGACTAGAGTAGGATATGCATGTGCGTACGGAAAATTCGAAGGGTTTCGTATATGCACGCAAGGAGATGTTTGAATCGAGAGAAATCTTCGTACGTCTTCATATTTATTTTACTTAGTTTCGAGTATCATCCGAGAAGATTTTCGAAAAATCACTGACAACGTCACGACCTCCCTCGAGGATGTTGTTCATTTCTGCAACGGCTTTGTCCTGTTCATCTTGATGAATCGAGAGGAACCCGAAGAGTGCTGCGAGGGATTTTGCGGTAGTTTCTGACAAATGGCATCGAATTAAATTACGTGTATTCTCAACGATAAACCGATGGCAACTTACCATGACCTGCGAACATGAAAGCGAAAGTATTGCCAATCTATGCATCACAATTAGGTTCGTATCTGACGATACTATATCCGAGAAGAGCTTACCACTTCTTCCTTCGTGAGCCCATCTTGACCATCTTCGTCTAAAGAAGAGACTAGGCGAGTGAACAAATCACCATCAAGATGATCCGGTTCTGTGTTGTTAACAATCTCCTGACGTTCAGCGATCGCCCTTTCCATATAGTCTGCTAACCAAGGATACATTATGTCCATACGACGGAGTCTGCAATATAAAAGATATATGTTTCAGTAGATGAACGGGTAGGACGAAGGAAAGCGAAGAGACAAACTTACGATTTGATTGGTAGTTTGTACATCCATCTCGGAACTGCGAGTCTCAAAATTACAGTTGTAGATACTGTTTGTAATGCTCTTCCTGCTGTGACTTCTTCACTATCGATATCCGTCCATTTCGTTGGAAAATTGAAAGCACAACGCGCGATGACGACTAATGCTAGCTAGATCATGGGGAGATTCGGCATGATCAGAAAAATTGTACAATAAGTGAGAAGACAGTCGAATAAGAGCTTACTTTTCGAGTGATATGATTGATATCATTCACTACCAACTCTTGTTTGTCGCCCCAGCCTTCTTGTGCTTGCATTTCCCTGCATACATCCAGAGTCTCCCTGACCACGAGCTCGTATCTACATTTCACAATTATGAGTGAACTAGGCATACCATAATGAATAGCATACACTCACGTTTTATTGGAGATAGCAGGACTCACGACTTTTCGTTGTCTCTTCCATGAATGCACATCGGCTGCGAGGAGATTATTTCCCCATAACCTAACGAAGTACACCTATTAGAAACTCATCACAGAAGATGGAATACGGTACTACTCACAATATCCCTTCTGACATGTATCGTGGTTTGTCCAATCCATACTTCCGTTCATGCTCGAAGATTTGTTTCAATACATTTAGCGAAGATATATATATCAGACTATAGCCCGAAAGCAGCGGTACCGCTGAAATAACCTCATGAGTGCGATTAAAGTAACCTTTCAACACAATTCACTTCTTTAGCTGATAGGGCCCATATACAGACTTCAGAGGTAACTCACCTGTTTGTCTCCATTTCCAATGCCAACCTAACCCCGGATTCCACCAAGTAGTTGGAAGAAGAGCTCCAAATGCACCCAAGGGCGAGAACAGTGGTCGCATTCCCGGTAGATAGTCAACATTCTAAACATTCACTCTTCAGCTATTTCAACAGTGATCTCTCTGGGAACGAAAGGACTTACCTTGAGAGCTTGCCAGACCTGATATACTCGATAAGTTACCAAGAAAATGAAGACAGTGATAAGTGTTTCTGTCAATGTTGGGATATACTGTAACATGATGCACTGAACGAAGTAATAAAGATCAACTGGAGTTATATATTATAGTAAAGACATGAGGATCCACGGAGGAAAGGGGTGGCTCATTGTTCCCGTTCACTGGAGTCGTAAATGATGGACTTGGTACTACACAACGTGTCATCGTGATCATTTTCCATCGAGTACATCGCGCAGCTCCCAGCTCGTGTTATTGCAATTGGCTCGAAATTGAAATACATAGTGATATCATACATTCATTATTCATTCTCGAAATACTGCACAGTCAAATCTACAAATAAATTCTACTCAACAACTTGTCACCGTCTTTCTAAATGCTTCAGAATATTGCTCTAGCACATAGCGTTGAATTCGAATGGCAGCCCACCGTACTACAAACTGGCATTGAAATGGACAGTATATATTCAAATTTCCAGATTCAATAAACGTTAAATGGACACAGATGGAAGAAACAATATATCGCAAATGTAAGGATAAAGTTACGGCGAAACGTAAGCTTAAATGGTTATGTCGATTTATATGCAACGGTCGCAAATATGAGTTGTACAAAGAACAATGTGGTATGGGTACTGCACGGCAAAGCATTGTAAACGAGAGAGATAGTCAAGGTTATAGAGGGAGCAGGAGGAATATCAGTCAAGGCTAATGTGGTCGATGATTCTTCGACACGATGACTGACGATGATGATGATGATACAATATGCGGTTTGCCTGTTGAATGATCCAGTCGTCGATGTGTACTTGTAGGCCTTGAAAGCTCCTCTGCAGCTATCCTTTCCGCATCAGTTACATCTACGCCTTCTAGAAGTGCTAGGGCTGCTTCAAGGAACCATAAGTTCTTCTTGATGAAATGTACCACCACCGTTCCACCGATACGTTTGCCATCGTATCGTTTGTGCCTTCCTTCCCGATACCGCCAAGCATAGTCGGCAGCTCCAGGTGCGCCTGTAGATTTCGTTAGAATGGGGCAAAATATTTACGAAGATTGACATACCATCTCGTAACCGCGACATTTCACTACCCTCCACGAGTGCCTCTATGCTCTGACCCGCTGTCAAATCCGATGTAGGTGAGGAATATCTCACACCAAATGTCGAAACCGTTGAACGTGACCACGAGGCGGGCGGTGTCCCGTATGGGCCAAAAGGTGTTATGTGTTGGAAACCCGATAACGATGAATCTGTATTCATAACGTGTTGGGACTGCGACGCATGATGCTCAAGGTCGAACTTGATATCCCTTTGCACCCGCTTTACTTCTGAGGGAAACAAAAAACCATGCGAATACCTGAAGATGCGCGATTCCATGAGCTCAGAGTATTGAAAAGTATGAGGAGAAGCAACACGTACACTGTGCCAGCTCTAGGATGATCGTATATCCAACACCTCTCGCTAGCCCACCGCACTTCTGATGCCCGAGGATGTATTCTAATCCACTTTGAAGTTTGTTTATCTTCTGCCCCACGAGTCATAGTCTTCACCTGAGGATCCTTGGCAAGCCAGTCCACGATACTAAAGCTCAACGCGTATAACTCCCCCGCCATGAAGCGATTCTTAACAAGGTATCCCCAGTATATGAGAGGGTCATTGCTAATCATGTCCCCCGATGATCTTGACGGGATACCAGTAGAAGCAGGTATAATCACATTTCCTGCTGAAGAAATTGGAGATCGTCTCGCAAGCACAGAACTCTCCGGCCCATCTACCGTCGACTGCCTTGTAATTCCGGAGTCATTGACCGCTTTATGAAGCTCTAGTCGAAGTCTCGCCTCCAGCTCTGCCAACATCACAAAGGCATCATCATCTGCCTTCACAACAAAATCCGGTCGGACCCATCGTCGGGGCTGCTCAGTCGCCGAATCCTGCTGAGCAAAAGCGGGATCATGGGAAGCCAGAATGGGTGCAGGAATGGTAACGTTGGAATAAGAAAATGTGGGATGTTGCATGTCATCAAAATACAGCGGTGGAACCCAAGCATCCGAGGCAGCCCAAGTGAAGAATGCGTGTGTTTTGCCGTCGTTCATTTTCTCTGCTATTGGCAGTATCACCATATCCTTGTATGCTGTCAAATAGAGTCCATCAGAACCGCCCTGTGAGACTGACAGGTAATGTAACTTACTTTCCATTTCCAGGCGAATCCTGCGCTCCCAATCTCTCCGTGGTTGACCAAGAATAAATCGTACAACGGTCCGAGATGTTCCAACACCATCGTCGCCTTCACCGGCACCATTTCTACTTCTTGCATGACTTGCCCACATCGAACGAATCATCATCCTCCGTTCGACAGCAGTATCCACTGAGAACACACCTACAAACACTCCGGCGGGAGGTATTGAATCAAAGTTTTCAGGGGGGAAAGATGGGGGGCCGAAATCCTGCGGTGGTATATGAGGGAATGATGCTGTCGGGGGAAGAGTCGAAGGAGGAGGAGAGTATGACATAGAAGGTATTGTGCAATACCCTCTCCAAGGTAATGGCTCCTTGTCTGGATTGAGGATATATATCAACAGGAATGTAAGGGAGACTCCGAACGCAGTCAAAAGCAGAAGTGTCAAAATCTGTAAAATGTAAAATATTAAGTGAACAATTATTCAAACATCGAGGAAATGAACGCACTATAGTTAAGGGTGTTTTTGGAACGAACGGATGTCGAATTAATTTTCTCAGCATCCTTTTCCCTGCACGAAACCATGAAAAAGATTCCCTTCTCCTCCGCCTCCGTGAACCACCGACCTGCCACCATCTCGGGGTTTGTCTCCATGTTGAAGATGTATCACGTCTTAGCGAATCCGAAAGTAACAACGGTGATTCGGGTTCACTATCACTTCCTGAAGAGCATGAAGAAGAATGAACATAGAGTGGTATTGGTGATGCTGAACGTGATGGAAGTGGAGTCACAGATGCAGTTGAGCAGGAACTATGGGAAAGCGCGTAATTCGTGTTATGGGGATAGAGCAAGTTGTGATTGGATATACGCTCTGCAACTTGAAAGCCAAGATTAGGGGAAGTAGACGGGGACGCTACAAAAGGAGTCCGAGTCGCGAGGTGTTGGTGGTTCAATGGTAGAGGTTCTTCTGGGTCGGATGCAGAGGATTCATCGAACTCGTCGTGAATGTGAATTGGAGGGCCTGCAAGTGGGATATGGACAGATGAAGAATTATGGTCTGAATAGGGCATAGTACGATAGGAAGGAGCGTCGGGTGCTTGCTTTTACAGCAAGTTTGAAGTGAGTGCAGGATATTGTAGCCAGGCAAGAAATCGTCTTTGAGAGAATCCAGGGAACACCAAGAGTTGCACCAGCGAGCAAGGAGGAGGTAAGCGTGCAGCCGGTCTGACGAAATGCGAAGGGAAAATATGGAAAATATGGATAAGGTAGAGAGCAAGCTTGGTTAAGCTCTTCAGCGCTGCAGTGGTGGTCGTGCGCAGTGCCCCGGTTGGAGAGGCGCTGAAACGATCCAATTTGCTCTTGCGGTAATGAAACCGGAAAATGTTTTCAGCCTGCAGACTGTGACTGGGCAACCTCGAACGTTTACAGTAAGTTTTAAGGTGAAGACAAGCTGAAGAGCGTAGGGATTACTTCAAGTATCATATTTGTATCATATCCTTCATGGTACAAGATCCCTGAATCAGTTGACAATATGTATCCGCCGCAGCTTCCCTCAGTGCAATCGGGGATCGGTTTGCCGGTTTCTCGAGCTCGAGGTGAACGAATGTTACTGCCAGTGGCAGTGACACTCATCAAAAGGCCATTAGGTTCATCCAGGATGTTTGTTGAATCTTGCGTTTGTAATCTAATAAAAACAGGATATCATACGGTACACTAAACACGACTACTACTGCCTAACAACAGCACTTGAAATACTCCCTCGGGTAAGGCTACAACAAGTTAAGTCAGGTCGACACCACTTACAACGGTTTATATTCATATTACCGGCCAGAATCAGTGAAGCCCATCGGCGTAGACCTTCTTCCAGCTCGGTCTCTCCTTCATTGCATCCCAGAACGCTGCGAGTCGATTCTGGCGGTCGGTAGGTTGTACATTGCCAGGAGGGAGACCTGCTCGGCGACGAGCTTCAGCAACAGAAAATTCCTTAGGCAATTTGAACCCATTGCCAATGTGAACCTCGATCTTATCGGTGACCGTATTCCCATCATCAGCTCCTGTTGCTCCAGACAACTTTGCAAGACGGGCAAGCCACGCAGCGAGATGAAGATCAGCGAGTGACAGTTGATCACCTGTGATACAGAAAGCTAAGTATAGCTGGATATTTTCAGGGCTAGATTGAAATTGACGAACCGAGTGCATAAGGTCCGATTATCTCTTGGTGAAGCTGAAGTAATACCTCCTTCAGTGCATTCCATGCTGCATTTGCCGCAGCAAAATATTCTGATCTCGCTTTCTGAGCAGTTGCGTCCAATTCATCGGCATTCTTGGAGGCGTTCTGAAGGATGGAAATGATGCCATCGCTAGCAATACGTTTGACCTCCCAAAACTTCTGAGTCTTCTCCGAGACACGTATATGTGCAGTTTCGTTATCATGGATGAGCTTGGTCAAAGTCTCCCTCTTTGCCGTGAGCTTCGGGAGCACATCATGAGCTAACTGCTTAAGCGATTTGTCATCCCTCGCATTGAAGTATACCAGAGCATTTGGATCAGCAGGCTCGGAATGTAAAAGATCGATAATCTTGTTTGAGGTAGCGGAAAAGGCGATCGTCGCTGGGGTCAGCGCTGGAGCTGGAGCCATGGAAGTGGTATGTGTGCGTGATTGTGAAGAGCGAGATTTATCCAAGAATTCCACGATAGCCTAGAATAGTGATCGTCAGTATGTATGTCATTGTGGAACTGTCAAGTACAGACATACTCTTGAATCCTGGATAGCTTTGTAGCGGCTTTCGATCTCAGCTTGGAGAGTATTCTGGAGAGGCACGACAAGGGTAGGAACAGTAGCTGACAAGTATTAAAATTAGTTATATGCGTTTATTATTGGCGAGGGCAGCATTACCATGCGGGTTTATCCTGAGGTAAGAGGGTGCGAAATTCTCTCCAGTGGCTGTTGACATGTTCAGATAAAAATACGAGCGGAGAACCTGCAGGAGTGCTAACATAGATCCACCTCCTTGAGATCAACTTCATCTGGTCCGTAACCCTTCTCTTCTCTGAGAAAAGAAAGGTGTATCGTTAATTTGACTGATCTTGATCAACCATGTTGGAAACTTACAATGCTAGAAGAGCTACAGTTTTATGTCAGTTTCGTGTAGGCTGAATAAGATAGAAGAGTGAACGACTTACGAACGGAGGCCCAAATTGAAAGCTTGGAATAATAAAGAGCAGCCTTCGGAATGGGAGCAGCCATGAGATGGTGGTGGTCGATAACGAAAGAAGATGAGTTGTGGCTCCGAATAAGTACAACCGGGAGTTGTTGGTTGAGGAGAAGGCCGCGCCAGGGTTAGCCACACTGTGACTATGTCCCTGGCATTGTCAAATGCGAGTCCAGTCTAACAGCCAGTCGCTGTAACAGACTATGACGACACCTGTCACAAAATCTCAACTATTGTCACACCTCAGATCGGACGCTCAGTCAACGCGTATTTCCACGTGACCGTCTAGAAGCTTCCTTGTAGTTGGACATAGCCCACTCTTTAAATTGACGGCGGTGGGATGAGACCTCTCCTAAACTCTTTCTACACCCACACTTCTCGTTTTCACTCACCTCATCGATGTCTGTGACACCAAGGTAATCAATGCCTTTCGGTAGATCTCTTTTTCGCCCTCAGAATCACCTGTCTCACCCGCCACCCTTGTTCTAGAAACGAGTTCTACGAAACGGAAGAGAAACTCACTCTCTCCGTGTTTGATAAAGGAGCTGACCCAGAAAAAGTCCTAGTAAAGTTTGGCCCACGGAGTGTCAGTTCAGCTTGCTGCATCCAAATTGTCGCGTTGCTGATTTTTGTGGCGTAACATAGCTCCTTTACTCCCATGAAGACAAAGTCCTGAGCTTGGAGCCTTTGAAGGGTCAGATTGATACGGAAAAAAGCGATTATAGCGTAGGCAAGGTCAAAGTTGAGATTCGCCTTGTCAAATCGGTCCAGGGAAGATGGGGATCACTTGTCGGGGATGCACCAGATCGTGAGTGGATCCAAATGATATGATTGTACCAGAAATTTGAGCAATTTCTCCATCAGCTCTTGCTGCCTCTGTGAAGTGGCCGGCTCCGCCAGCTGCAGACGTCCCTTCGCAGCCAAAGAAGGATCGCAAGAACTGGGATGGTATCACTGAAGCCATCCTAAGCACCGAAAAGCCTCTTACTTCCGACCAAGATCCTAACGTCGGTGGAGATGCTACCGTCAACGAGTTCTTCCAAAAGCTCTTCGCTGATGCGGATGAAGATACCAAGCGTGCAATGATGAAGAGTTACTCAGAGAGTGGTGGTACGACTCTGAGCACCAACTGGGACGAAGTCTCCAAGTCAAAGGTTGAAGTAAAACCTCCGGAGGGAAGCGAGTGGAAGAAATGGGGGCTATAGATTGAGTTTCACGAAGAAGCTGATTTGGGTTTGTACGATTGTATCGAAGTTTCAACATGTCATTGTGCTACGCTTGAGATTAACGCATTTGTTTTCTTGGAATATTCAACTGTGTGATAAAAATATCCACATCGCTACGCATCAATGCTCGTTCCCCTATATTCAAGCTGCGGTCCTGGCCGTATATAGCTTCAGAACGAAAACATTGTTGCCTGCTGCGTGCCCGAGTCGAGAGGCGTCTGACCGAGATAGTGTTCAAACCTCCAGGCTCGAAAGTTGAAACGCTGAATTATGAATGTTTGTAGTTCAAACACATGCATCTTCATGCAATTTTGTGGCAACATGCTTGATGTTTGCATTAACATCTAACGTTCTAGGTTTTATTGCCATTGACAAGAGTGGCTGGAATACTGTAATTCAGGTAAGTTTTCTCTGGATGAGGTTACAGTTGTTCACCCTTCCAATTCAAATTCAGCATTCGACTGAAGACCACAAGCACGCCGGGACCAATCAATGTCGTTGAAATGCTATGCAAACACGAACCCATGCTCGGCGAAGAATAATTCCTTGGCGGACACCTTGTTGTTCATGTCCGGCCATGTACTCTTGTTACCATGAACTAATTACGGTTGTTCCATCGACCACACCAGCAGGCAATCTCTTCCTTCAAATGATCAGGGTTTATTCTGATGTACTGCATTTGGTTTGACCGATTCGGAGCTGATTGGTCATTAGCACCGCGGGGTTGGACCCTCCATTGTAGCCTTTGATTTACTGCACATGCACTTCATCTTTTATCAGCAAGCTGTTGGTAAGGAATAGAACCCTTCAATAGCTGTTCATGATTACTAACGTTGTTATTGGATACAGGATGGCATTGCGTTAGTAAGCTATCGGCGAGGCGTCTGCCTTCATTTCTCTTTCGGTGGACCACAAAGACGACTCCAGGTTGTAACATTCCAATGCCAGATGAGTGTGAGACATGGTTCGACCTGATCTTAGGGAGTTTCACGACGGTAAGCGGCCATCATTACAAGAAGGGTCACTTTGCTGAACCATGATTTCTCTGACCTTGTCAGGTATCGTAACTTTAGCAACGACAGGATCCACTGATTTCGCGGATCATCCTCAGGCTATACCAGTGCCCAGCTAGTGTACTTATGGCAAACTTCATTTCAGGAAAGCAAGGGCAGAATGATGATTGGATTCTGTGTGAGTTGCAGTCTTGCTCTCTATCACTCTAAATCTTGGTGAGTGAATTGGTTTATAATTAGGCTTCACAGATCTATTGACCGAACCGATTAGGATTTATCGTGAATCCGAAACTTACCCCAACTATTCGGTGTGTTTCTCGTCTAGAATAATTCCATCATGATGTGCCTTCAACCAAGGAATGGATGCATGTTCCAACAATCACATCTTGAAGTGCACTTTGGTAAGCTGGTATTTTCTTGTCTCAGGACCACTGGCGTCATGAGGACTCTTCAACAGTGCCGTGAACGTAACGTGTACTTCACGGTCCGATACTGTGTCGCACAGTGGCGAGCCGTAGGCGTCATAGGTGCCGTGGACGACAATGGTTTTAGTGGCTGTTCACACAAACGTCTTTTGAATAGCTTCCAGTTTCTAATACCGCTTTTACCGTCGCATTTGACGGATTCGTTCATGTTATTCAGAGAAGAAAGCTCTGGAATTCTCAGCCAGCTGAAATGCTGAGTCTACTGGTGCTTTTCTGGTATTCACGACGGTGTGTAGAATCTTATTCAGCAGAGCGCCCATATTTCTCGATCGTTTTCTTCCACAAATTTCTCACATCTTGACATTCACGCAAACCTATTCTCCCGACATGTCGTTCATGTGCATATTCCCTTATCCGATTACGATAGCACTGAAGTGAATTTTACTTTTTCACAAGGCCGATTATGTATAAATAGACACCGTTGGGTGGCTGCCAGCGGGGGAAAGTGCATATGTTGACAACGACAACCTCGGTGAACGGCCTTCTATGTCTTGAAAACGTTGATTTGCATGGAAAAGCAATATTGAGACCCTGACATATGAGCGTTTCGAATAGGACAGGAGGCGAAGTGCAGGGAAATGTCGAACTAGGACACCTTCCATGTTGGGACAGACGTTCCTAAATTTGATTGCCGCGATGGCGGATCACTGCTTTTGTTTCCCTTTGGACGAACTCAAGTCGGATTTGCAATTCTTTGTTCCAAACCTGCCGCACGCAACCATCCTCGGTGACCAAAAACAGTCTTACCGGCAGAAATCGTAAAACGAGTTCGTCATGGCTCCGGTATTCCGAGTACATATGTATATTTGCACGCCGCAGTTTTTCATTTCACTCACTTACCAGCCTCTCTTCCCTCGCGGCAGGCGGTACTTGACTCGCCTTGTCCTCCCCACTACCCTCCTCTACACCCCCCTCTTCTCCGCCTCTCTTTGTATTCAGTTTCTCGACAAAAATATAACTTGTCAGAAGCCCCGAGCACTAGTATGGAGTTCGAAGTTTTCGCTCGCGCAGGAGGTATGTATCCCGATTGTTTCGGAGTGGAAGGTCTTGTGAGGTACCAAATTCTTGAAACAGGCGACGATACTCATGCACACACAAGTCCTTATGGATACACACCGACTCTGTGGATTTGCGCTATCTTCATTGCGCTCTTCTCTTTGTCAACCTGTGAGTTGTTTTTCTTAGTGGCGTATGAAATAATGAGCTTAGCATTCTCTAACTACTTTCAGTGATCCACATCGGTCAGGCTACGTACTTCAGGATGTGGTGGTTGTTCCCTACGGCATGCCTTGCGGGTCTGATTGAGATCATTGGATGGAGTGGACGAATATGGTCTAGTAAGAATGTGCTCTTGTTGGATCCATTCTTGATGCAGTACGTCTTGAACCGTTCATACCGGATTCCACTCATTTACCTTTTTCCAGGATCACTACCACCATTATCGCACCGACCCCGCTTGTAGCCGCTAATTTTGTTATCCTGGGAAGACTTATTCAACGGTTAGGTCCAAGCTACAGCCGTCTTAGTGGAAAGTGGTGTACGCCCTCGTCTGTTCATTTTTTACTTTATTTTTGCTAAATCTATGTGCATGAAATAGACCTCATCGTGTTCACTTCTGCGGTATGTCCACAGTCTCATTCAATATTTCTGCGTTTTAGCTCAATTCGAATTCAGGATATCATCGCTTTGATTATTCAAGCCGTCGGTGGTGCCAATGCTTCAGAAGCTGTCCAAGATGGCCGCGATCCTGCCAAAGTGCGCTTTCTTCATTCCTCGTGATATATCAATTTTTAAGTTTGTTTTTTGTAGGGTGGTCGCATCATGTTGGGTGGTATTGCCTTCCAATTAGGCGAGTGGCTTTTGATGTTGTTATTCGTTCATATTCTCATTCTGCCCATCTAGCCGCAATTTCCATTTATTCCATCCTTGCCACGGAGTTCCTTATTAGATTCCTTTACGATCGACCCGTTCGTCGGAAAAATGTGGAATCTTCGAAAGGGAATCAGCTTGACAGGAAGACAGAACTTATGTTCACGGGCCTCGCATTCAGTAGCGTCTTGCTTTTCATTCGGTACGTTGTTCAAGTCTTATACTCGACAGTAATAGCAATGTTAACGGTGATATCTTCTAGATCCGTGTATCGTACCATCGTATGTATCTTCACTACTATCGTTTGGCTTTCAGTGAGCTAAACTCCCTCATAGGAATTGGCTGATGGTTGGGATGGACGTATCATCACTACTCAAGTCTACTTCAGTAAGCCCTCATTTCTCTAATCTTTCCATAGCGTTCCACTGATGCTTATTCGCGTGTGTCATCATAGACGTCTTGGATGGTGCAATGATTACATTAGCTATGTTCTGTTTGAATATTTTCCATCCCGGATGGTTCCTGCTGGAAGCTCCTCGCACTGGCGGGTCAGACGATGACCTCTCAACAAAACAAGAAGTAAAAGCCGGAATTTCGGACGTTTAAACATCACTTTTCTTTGACACAAACTGACATTCATTTGGAGTCCCTCCGTTCACATTTTTTTCTTTTATTCTTTTCGCTTCTTTCGGCTTGTTTGTTTCCTTCTTCGATCTTCGAGCACCTATTCTGATTCAACTGTATTGAATTATCCTCTATAGTGGTAGACATCGTACAAGCTTCTGTATAATCATCACCATGCTCCATTTATTTGGATTCACGAACCAAAAGTTTCTTTCAAACCACCCCTGAAAATGCTCTTGCGTATGAAATTTTGCCAAGGGATTCTCGAGTGAACTTCGTGGAAGCGCCAGGGCCGCAACCCCAAATCTGGATTGGTGATCCATGTGTGTGCTCGGCCTCCAGATCAGATCTAGATCACATGTTGTTGCTCGTGCCTCACACTACTAGTTTGAACCCGGGATAGCCCTCCAACACATGTGCGTCTTCGAGGTCGACTTTGCAAGGCTGCGTTCGTGACATCTGTTCTGAGGACAAATGCAGAGTCTCGCAGTCGAGTGATTCCTGCGCGGAGGAGAGAAATTTATGGCTCAATCCCAACCATGCAGGAGTCGTTTATCAAGTGTCTTTCAATTTACCTGGTGAAGCTACAAGTTTAACGTACACGAAGATACCAAATGGCAAGGTTAGAGTCGAGCGAGGTCTACGTTGGCCGATACCGATTATCTATTTTCCCGCTCCCCCCCCCCCCCCTTTCATTTCCGTGGATAGTCCGCTTGTAGATCGCCTCCATTCTCGAGACCTGTCGTCGTCCAACTCTGGAACCTCCCTAATTAAGATTCATTGCTTTCATGAAATGACTCTGCAGTACCTACCACTGCGCTATGGCGATTCACTGCAGACTATATAGGCCCACAATCTTCACGCGTTCCGTTTTTTCTTTTCAAAAGACTGCCAAGTCGTACACCATCTTACACTCAAGTATTTCATCTCTGAATCAACATCCACCACCACTCTATGGTGTACATCCCAGAGATTCTTCTTCACGCCGGTCAGTCAATTTCGTCGCTTTCGTGTTCAACAAATTCCTCATAGACTGATTGAATTGTCTTATTCAAAGCGAGAGGTCAACCTACGTATATCCAACATCCATATAATTACACTCCTACAGAATGGATATGCGCTCTCTTCGTCGCGCTCTACTCTTTGTCTACAAGTGAGCATCTTTGGTTGCCCCGCATTATTCAGTTTTTTCTCTGACAATGTCGACACAGTCCTTCATCTGATACAAGCAATATATTACCGTCTATGGTTCCTTCTTCCAACAGCCGTTTTGGCTGGCATTGGTGAAATCATAGGATGGAGTGCTCGATTGTGGTCAAGTAAATCCCCTTCGTTAATAAAACCATTTATCATACAGTACGTCATTCCCTTCAAGTGGCTTAGAAGGTTTCCAGCGGTAACAATTCGACTCACAGAATCACGACTACTATTATTGCTCCTACACCACTTGTTGCTGCCAACTTCGTGATTCTCGGTCAAGTCATCGTTCGTGTCGGTCCCAAATACAGTCGTTTAAGCCCTCTGTGGTGTAAGCTTTTCATCAGGACTGCCATTTAACCGTCCATCTCACGTCCAATGTATCTCAATCTGTCTAGATACGATTATTTTTGTTAGCGCGGTAAGCCTCGCAAAATATACTGTTCTTTGCCGTCATAACTCACTGAAACTGTAGGACTTAATTGCATTAGTTATCCAAGCCGTAGGTGGTGCTGAAGCATCGAATGCGGTATATGATAACAGAAATCCCGATCCTGTGCGTGCCTTCATCAGAAACCCGAACAAGAAATTTTTACTGAACACTTCGGACAGGGAGCGAACATCATGTTGGCTGGTATTGTCTTCCAAATGGGTCAGTACATCCTAAGCTCTCTTCTCTGATTGATACTTACCACTCACTTGAATCTCATCAGTGTCAATCACCGTCTACATAACCTTTGCCTTGGAATTCGTTATGCGCTACTGGTATGACCGGCCAATACATTCTAAGAAGGGTACCACCCATGAAGCCCACTACTTGGACCGCAACATAAAGCAGATGTTGTTTGGGCTGGGATTCAGCAGTACCACGATCTTCATTCGGTGAGTTTCTACGTTCTTTCTTCCCGTAGCTGTTGCCCTAATATCATATGGATAGGTCCGTTTATCGTACCATTGTATGCAGTATTTCATTCTTATTCGCGTTGCAGTAAACTCAGCGATTTTGTTGAAGGAATTAGCTGGCGGGTGGGATGGGGATGTCATCGCTACGCAAAATCTATTCAGTCAGTACCCGCCTCTGTTTTTACCCATAATTCGAGAGGCTGACCGTTTCTTTTAGACGTGTGTGATGGTGCGATGATTGTAGTCGCATTCTACACCTTGAACATTTTCCATCCTGGTCGTCTTCTGGGACCAGGACCATCATGGGAACCTGAGATGAGATCGTCTAAGAAACAGACACAAAGTAATGACAGCGAAAAGGGAGAAGGAAAGGACACCTTGATTACTTCGGAGGGTGCTAGTCCAAGTTTACCCCGCGTTGGCAGTACTACCGGTACTTCACAGCGTTCATCTGCGCATGAACATGGACATTGGCACTTCTGAGAAATAGAACGAAACTCGTTCTGTTTCATGTTCTGATAGGAAAGATCTGTAGTGTAATATTTCTGTTGTATTATTATTAGTTTTCTGCGGAGGTCTTCCTCAAAAATCATCGCATATGGATCCGTGTGTTTTTAGTACATATTTTCAATATCACTTTGTATTTCAAGGTCTTGCCGTTCGATCCGTTCGATCCGGATCACTCAGACTGGTAGCCTATTAGAATTAGTGATTACTGGGTCTGTCACCGGCCCCGGAGACGGCGCGAATGTAACAATTATCTAGATATTCGGATCTCCGGCATGAGAATACAGACTCCGCGATTATTGAGATCACATCCGAGTCCGAATCCGAACGGGCTTGGCGTCCAACAATATCATCAACCTTGCCTCCTGCTTGCACTGCAGTGTCGCTGCTCTCTAACCTATACCACACCTTCAATCAATAATGATAGTGCTGCGACTTGGATGCGAGTCTGAAGCAAGTTTACAATTATCGGAAGTTATTCATGGCCGCAGCGAATGTCGAACTTGAAGCCACACATGACAACCACTGTGGCCGTGTCTAAAAGTAAGTAAGAGATAAATCATCCCCTAACCTTTTTTTCGACGCCGATGATGATGGGTTGCTCCGTAGCCATATTTCGCGTAAGATTGCACAGTAGCTGTAAGGAACTGCGAACATTTAATGCTGTGTAGAATTTAAGGATGATCGTGGTCTCGACAACACACCTAATAGTGATCTAGGAGAGAAGTTCATATGTCGTCCAATGAACTGCGCAATAGCATTTGTATCTGAAAGGAGGCCTGCCATCACGGCCAGAGATTACCGCTACCGCAGGTGAACTTCCTGACGTTGTTTCTTCATCGGAGAGAACACAGATGATGATATTGCACGTATGTAAGTTTTTAGGATTCAGGACAGTTTCAAGCTCATCTAATAGGACCCCGATATTTTTCAAGATCCATGCAACTGCTCATATCCGCGGAGAAAACACACACGATAGATTTGGGATAGGTCAACTTTCGTGTTTGATTAGGAAGCCCCATCGCAAACACGTTTATCAAATGCATTCTCTTGGTTTTGACAGATTGGGAAGGCCAAAAACTAATCTGAAAATGCGCAGGTCCTACCTCAAATTTAGTAACTTCGGCCTGCACTGCCTATTGTTACTGCCTCATCGCATCTCTCCCATGGTTCAACCTTCATTTCGCAATACACGCCGGGATGCTCGATTACACAGAGCACTTACCATCATGTATAAAAAGTGTTCGAACTCATTCAAGAATCTCACAGAACTCAACCACTCTACGATAATACCCCGCACTTTAATCCTTTTCAGCTTTTGTCAACCATGAGTCCTGTCAACGAGAGCTTGTGTACGTCCGGTTCGAATATGCTTGACGGATTCGATACTGACAATTCCCTTTCAAAATTCGTTCAGATCCTGCGGGAACTTTTTCACCTACGGGAGAGGTTATCATATCCCCTGACTATGGATACATGCCCTCAAAACATATTGCTACTCTTTTTCTTGTTCTTTTCAGTATCTCTGCAGGTTAGCCCATATTCCCTGATACTTACCACATAGAGGTCGTGAAGAATACTCATTGTGCCTCTACAGTATTGCACCTTGCTGAAGCCATCTATTTCCGCATGTGGTACTTGATTCCTACCGCGGTTCTGGGAGCAACTGGAGAAATCATCGGTTGGGCTGGTCGGTTCTGGTCTAGCGTTAGTCCACTCTTGGATGACCCGTTCACGATGCAGTGAGTACTTGCACGAAAATTATCGGTGACTCAACAGCCATTTTAACGATGTTTAGGATTGTCTGTACCATCATTGCACCGACTCCATTCCTCGCCGCTGTGTTCATCATCTTTGCTCGCATCACTGAGCGATTGGGTGTGCAATACAGTCGTTTACCGCCCCGTTGGTGTGAGTGTAGTCTCATGGCCAGTGCTCTATAACTGCATAGCTAACATTCATGATTGAATTCAGACTCACGTTTCTTCCTTACATGCGTGCGTTTCATTGTTTTCTCTTGCCATCGCAACGTTGTAACTAACATATTGCGTGCGTCTTACAGGACATTATTTCGCTTGTCGTACAAGCCGCTGGTGGTGGGATAGCTTCATCTGCATCTGACACATCCGGAAGTAATTTGGTAAGTTGTTTTATCTCTATCACGCCTTACCAGCCGCTTACACAGGATAATAACAGGGTGGTAACATCATGCTTGGTGGCATTGTCTTCCAATTGAGTGAGTGTCATAGTTTTCCCCTCGGCGAGTTACTTGGACTCACAATCTCTTTCGTTGTACAGTTTCTTTAATTATTTTCATCTTCTGTGCATCTGAAACTCTCTATCGATTCTGGAAAGACGCTCCTGTCCGTCGACTCGACAATGACGATCGTACTATGGTCACAAAGCCCAAACTAGAACACAAATTGAGACTTCTCATTGAAGCACTTGCACTGATCACCGTTCTCATATTCATCCGGTATGTGCCTGAACATCTTCTGTATAGATATGAATTTTCTGAACTAACGGTGGCTTTAGTTCTATTTACCGTACAATCGAACTCGCCGATGGATGGAATGGAAGGATCATCGGAACCCAGGTGTACTTCAGTAAGTCTTCTACATTGGCTCTTGGATCTCAGGAGAGCAGAGGACTAATGTGATATCGTGATTTAGATGTCCTTGACGGTGGCATGGTTGCAGCTGCAATGCTGATTTTGAACATCTTCCACCCTGGCATGTTGTTGACACCGTTGGCTCCCAAGGGTGTTCCATTGGGAAGCAACTATTCCCTTTCACCGATGGAAAAGTGATCGTCTTCTCAATTTTTTCCTACATATACTTTCACGATTGTTTCATGAGTTGTCTCTTCTGGTCTGGATGAGCTGGAGAGATAGATGCATTTTTAAAAGGACTCTTTTTCTTTCTCGTTTTCCTGGACATTTACTGTTTCTAAAACAACCTTTGGATCTGTCGAATGCTTCACTCTTTTAAGTAACCGCTGTTTGATAAATTCTTTGTATGGTTTGCCGTTTGGCATCTGAACGAACTTTGAATACATACTAAATCCGTGGTACGGTGCCTTTAAACCTAGTTTTGAGCAGATCTGATCGGGACTTCAATTTACTTGCCTCTTGCGCTCACTCAACACCCTCAAACATGTCGCGACTCACGCTCATCGTTGCTGCTACTGTCAATAATGGCATTGGACAGAATGCTGGCTTACCGTGGAGACTTCCACAAGAAATGTCTTATTTTGCTCATACGACATCAAAGGCACCTGAAGGCAGCAAGAATGTGGTGATAATGGGTAGAAACACTTGGGAGAGTATACCGAAGAAGTTCAGACCACTCAAAGAACGAGTGAATTTAGTAGTTAGTAGGAATCCAGAATATGAACTGTGAGTGACTTCAATATGGTGCTTAGACAAAGCTAAAAGGTGTCAACTCGTTCTTTTTTCAAGCTCGCAAACAGAATCCTCTCCGACAAGACTCTTTCCTGATCTTTCACAAGCACTGAACGAGATATCAACTAGGAATATTGGCGGAAACACCATTCATCGATCGTTCATAATTGGAGGAGCATCATTATACAAAGACTCTCTATTATTATCTCCCAATGAGACAGCCTATGTGGACAGGATCCTTCTAACACGAATTCTTGCGCCCTCCTTCGACGACTGCGATGTATATATGCCGGACTTCCAATCGGAAGGACAGGCTTGGACTCGAGCATCTCATGGAGAATTGCAGGAGTGGGTTGGATTTGAAGTATCGGAAGGTATCCAGGAGGAGAATGGGATTAAGTATGAATTTCAGATGTGGACACGGACAACGTAGAGATGTTATAGTATTGTTTTATCCCTGACGCTGAAAGAATAATGATGGATTTTTATAAGCTTGTATACTTTTGAAGAGATTGTGTGCATACCTGTTTGTGCCTTGGGTTTTTGGAACAAATGATATATACCCTCCCTTTCCTCCTGACCACACTGCAACCATCGCACATAACCTTGACCGAAGAGCGAACCTTCATCCCGCGTGACAAGATAGGCGTGGCATTTTGAAGAGGGTGTGGGATGTGAGAGTGAGTATGAGGCAAAGATGCAGCTCTGAACCGCGCGAGCAAAGGCCGGGAAGTGGTGAGGAATGCTCGAAGCATGGTGGTTGCTGTCGAAGGCGTAGACTTTTGACGAGGTAAATTCCGGGCGAGTGTGCCCACGTGGCGTAGACGCCTGGATAATTGGCGCATGAAATCAGAGCGAGAGTAATTCCCCAGGTTTACTTTACGGTCCGTTCCTACTTCATTTTTTATTCCAACTATATATTTCTTGCTCGGTTGCTCCTGCTCGTCCTTTCGATAACCGCAGTGCACCCCTCGCACTCTCCTTACGCTTAGACCATAGACCATAATGTCGAGAAATGACGGTACCCCTGGAGTAAACTTGGGCGGAGTAACTGCAATCATCCTCTTCTGTTTAGTCCTCCTCGGATTTGTCATTGAGACACAATTGACCCAGGTATGTTCAATTGTATCAGTATCTCATCACCAGATCTAACGTCCCCCTCAGTATGTTCAAACTAGTCTAGAGTTTAGACAACCGTACTTTATCTTGTACGTCTTCCAGAAGATGTTTCATCTTTAGTAACTGGTCTTCATATTTTCTTGTCTTAGCTATGTCGTACATTCTTTTTTCACGATAATGTTCCCGACTCACTTCCTCTACCTCACCCTTACATCCAAATATTCCCCACGCGCGATCTGGAACGGCCTTATGTACGCTTTGAGGATTCATTTCCCTTCTGCTTCACATGGACCCTTGCACGCAGCTTTCCCGAGGTGGAAGCTTCTCCGATTAGTGTTGTTCCTTACTGCTGGAATGACTGTTCCTAGTGTATGTTGGTTCTCTGCTGTTTCACTTTCCCCGTACGTGCAACTTTCTCAGGTTCAACTGCCCCCTTTCTTGTGAGCTAATTCCCGCTTCATAGCTTAACAGATGTTACCGCTCTCTGGAACACCAATGCATTTTTCACATACGTCGTTGCAGTGAAAATGTTTAAGCTTGAATGGGAAAAACGAAGATTAGCAGCTGTAATCCTAGCAACCGCAGGCGCGATGGCGGTAGTTTACGGTGGAAGCACTTCCCCTGATGCTTCAGAGCCAAGTCATACTACCACCACATCCACTCATCTGCCAAAAATAACAGCAGGTCATAGTAAAGCACTGTTGGGCGACATCTTGACTCTCATAGCAGCGATCTTGTATGGAGTATATCAAGTACTGTACAAGGTGCATGCGTCATTACCAACTGATCCAGATGCCGACCTCGAAGGTATTGACGCTCCTGTAAGCGCATTATATGAGCCGATAGCAGACGAGGTTTCAGATGAAGACGTACATGTACGAACTTCTTCGATTTCAGAGGATGACATGGTTTATCCTCCTCCCTTCGCTTTATACCCCAACATGTTAACATCGGCGATCGGAATTTGCACTCTTCTCATCTTATGGATTCCGATCCCTATATTGCATGCTACGGGAGTCCGAGAGTTCCACTTACCTTCAGATCCAAGGGCTATCGGAGCGATTTTGGGTATTGCACTTAGCGGTGTAATGTTCAACGCTGGTTTCATGGTAAGAGTACTATCTAGATCTGCTCCAGAGTCACTTTCGCTGAAGTGATACTATCAATAGATATTGCTTGGTGTTTGGGGGCCAATTTTAACATCTATCGGTGGCCTTCTAACTATTGTTCTCGTATTCTTGTCCGACATCATTTTCGGTGGTGCTGTTGAGACCATCACAATATGGAGTCTCATAGGTTGTGGATCCATAGTCGTTGCATTTGGAATTCTGGTGTATGATATGTCAAAGAGAAGTTAGAGAGAATTCAATATTACTTGTATCTTTAGGTTTTCATGTGTACCTAATGCCTTCTTATACTTACGCAGGATAATGATGTTGCTTGTTATGATTCTCATCACACAACCAGAGAATAGTGAGCTCGCAAGCAGTGCAATGGAAGGTGGAAGAAATGGCATTTGAGATGAGAAAAGAGACTAAGTGAGTGGGATATCTGTAGTACGCGCGTCAGCCAAATGAGAATGAGATGAAGAAATGACCAGTATTTGCACAAGTGTATGTAGTCATAGCACAAACAAAAGGAGAAGAGATCACTGAATAGAATAAGACAGAAGAGAGCGACCCACGAGAGAATGATGCAGGTGATGACCGAGAGATGAAAGAAGACTTGAGAAGAAAAGAAATCGTGGACATCGTTGCTGCAAGAAAATAAAGGAAGAGAATTCCAGTTTGAATGTTGAATGATGGATGCAGCAGCAGCAGTACGTGAGCTAGACATTAGAGAGAAAACCGACAAGAGAATATTAAAACGAATGACACCAATAATGGTTCGACTCAGCAGAGTCGTGGAATCATGTCAAATTGGTCCGCCTCGAACCTCGGGATAACCACCTACTATCGACGCTCGTGGCTCTCGGTATGTGCATCAAGGCACAATGAAATGTAGCAAGGAATAAGAATAGCAACTGCCAATCTCTGCAACTTGATCATGTGGCAGACATCATGCTATAAGAAAACAAAATCAGTTGGGATAGAGAAGACTCAGGCAAAACGATGCAAACCTTTTCCGCTTAGCTTTCGTCATCTCCTTCCGCAGTGCAGGCCCGTCTAGAGGTTTCAAAAGCTCGAATGCACATAGAAGCTCCTCCGAAACGCTAAAAATGCATATTAGACGGATATTAACGATCAATGAGGAAAAATCAAACCTCATGCAGGCTCCGTAGTTGTCAAATTCTAGAACAGACGTCAGTATGAATTATACGCGAAGGATAGAATTCACTAACCTCCACAGTAGTTCGGCGCACTGAAGACTGTCACCAATGTCCGGTCATTCCAAAATTCATAACCATCTTCCACCACCATGTGTGCTCGACAAATAAGGTCCATGTCGTAACGAATCAAGAAATCATTGATGATTGCCTTTCCAAAGCAATAACTGACCCCACGTTCGTTGTCCTCCCAGTCTGCAGCAGTGTCCGAAGGATCTGACCAGAGGAGATCATTGAGGAGGCCGTAGTCTGGCACATCTGTCGGTCTCTGAATGCGCTTGATGTCATCCATTGAATGTAACGAAGGGGACAGTCCACCATGAACACAGAAAATCTTGGAAGCCACTATTGCCGCAATTGGTAAACAATTGAAAACATCTATAAACGTCTTCCAGGTCTTGATGTTACACCGCCTTTTGCATTCGTCGTAGAAACCATAAACTGATGATGTACTCAGCGGAGAAAGAGCGAAATAAGATGATACTGACTCACCTCTTGTGACATTTGCACATTCGTGATTTCCCCGTAACAAGAAGAAATTCTCTGGATACTTGATTTTGTAGCACAACAAGAGCAGAATTGTCTCTAAACTCTGCTTCCCTCGGTCTACATAGTCTCCAAGGAAGAGGTAGTTGGCGGCCGGAGGAAAGCCGCACATCTCAAACAAACGGATGAGGTCCGAATATTGCCCGTGAACGTCTCCGACAATCTTCACCGGCGGCGACAATTCAATGAGGGTTGGCTGGCTGAGAAACACGTCTCGAGCGGCTTGACAAATCGCTACAATCTCAGTGTTTTTCAAACACAACGACTTGCTAACCTTGCCCGTGTAACCAACGTCCAACAGTCTATTAATCATATCATCGATGTCTAACTGAATTGTTTTCTTTGCGTTGGTTCCATTGGGGAAACTGTTAGATTCACCAGGTACACTGGTATTGGAGCCGGCTGGAAAACTACTGGATGATGTTGAATTGGACAGAATCGTCTGAGTGGGAATATCGACTGGTGCTGCCTTGTTGCCCACTAGAGGCGACGAGGAAGGTGACGGGAGATTGTTGGTAGGCTGCTTAGGGGAGGCGGTGGGAGTTCGAGAAGGATCCCCAGGGGGGCGTGAACCACTTCCTGCGACAGGAATTGAACCTCCCTCTGGATTTGAGACATTAATTGAAGGCGTTCCGTTCTCTGCACCATTCACAGGTTTGGAATCTGACTGAGCTCCTGCACGAGACAGGTTACCGTGCGGGGTAGCATCGTTGGTATCCACGTTGTTGGATTCAGAAGATAGCGTTGGATCAGCGGCCGCATCTTTGTCCTTGTCCTTGCCATTCTTCTTAGACTTTTTGGACTGCTGTTGGCCCATGGGCAGGGCCTGAGGAGAGGATGACGGTGAGCCTGGTTGAGGTGACTGTGGTCTGGACCTCGAAAGGCGGGAGGCGAATACTGAGAGAAGTGTAGGCGCCAGCTTGGTTGAATATGGAACGTCGCAAACCCTGTCGTCGTCGTCGTCTAAAGGTCGTTAGTCGTCGCAGAAAGCGACAAAAGAATAATGATACAGCAGGAAGATAGACGACGTTCTGCGGCAGCGAGGGAGAGCAGCAAAGCCTTGTTTGGCTGATGTTTGCATCCTTGGCCTTGAAACGCCTGATGCTTACTCCAAATTCAATCACGTTCGGCTACACCATTCAAGACGCCCCTCATTGATCAGCGGACAAACTGATTTACACTCTTATTTCACAATAAACTCGATAAATATGCAGCTCAAGGGGCATAGCATTTTAATGCACTCATAACATGACATGGGGGGAGAAAGCAGTAACCATACAGCGCAGCGTCATCCAACATACATCGCTCAGAACTTGCCAAATGTCTTGGCCGCGGCCTTGCTCTTCGACACCCGCAACACATTGAAGCGGACGGTTTTTGACAATGGCCTGCATTGACCTGAGAATTTCATGAATAATCTGTACACGTTCCTCACACAGAGCTGCACTTACCAACAGTAACAATATCACCGACGTCGACACGGAAAGCTGGTGAAACATGGGCAGCCAAGTTTTTGTGTCTCTTCTCATAACGATCTGCAAAAGTGTCAATACACCACACCAAAGGAACCAAACTATGAATGATACGCACTGTACTTGGGGATGTAGTGGAGGTAGTCTCGTCGGATAATGAGAGTGCGGGTCATCTTTGTTGAAACCACTCGCCCGGTCAAGATACGGCCACGGATGGAAACATCACCAGTGAAAGGGCACTTCTTGTCTATATTCGACAACCTGTTCAATCGCAACTCGACCACCCGTGCAAATTACAGGACGTACCAATGTAAGTGCCATTGATCGCATCTGAAGGAGTCTTGAATCCAAGACCAACATCCTTATACCACCGCTTCTCCTTCGTTGAGACCTTCTTTCCACCTATGAATCATGAAAACACCAAAGAGTCCACTTGTTAATTAGGCGAGTTCCATATATTCTGCGGCCAAACAAGACGTACCGCGAGCCTTCGCGTTTTGGAAAAGGTGTTGCTTCTGGTATGCCTTCTCGATCTATCGATACGCACGTAAGGAGGTCAGTCATAATACCGGCAGCATAACAGTACACACTTGTTCGGCCATTCTTGATCTTGACGAGGGTGAGTTTAGCGGGACGGAGGGCTTGACCTTGCTGAACTTTCGGTATGAGTCTGGTACCCTCGGAGACTGGGAACAAGCCACCTTTGTCGGAAACTATACAGTATCGGAGATAACCGAAGCAGGTCAGATTGATGATTGATCTGTCCCAGTCCCACACGAAGCGCCAATCACATAGGCGCCCAATGTTTGATCTACAACTCAATAAGTCAGACTCATTGTTCAAAACGGTTTTCAAGAAAAATAATATAAATCATAAAGATACATTTTCAGAGACGTAGCTATGATAATTCACATTTCAAATCACCTTCCGAAGGTTCGCGATGATTGTCCCGTACCAGGACGCCCAATAGTTGACCCTGTTCCAGGTCTTAGAATGTAAGTGCGCTGCAACTCCATTTCTCCTGCCACTGGTCTTCCTCGTCCGGATCCTTCCCCATGAGTGTCCAACTCGTCTCCGAAGTCAGAATCAGAATCAGGCCTTCCTTTCTGTCCAACAGGGGATCCCTGTAGAACTGTAAGAGATTCTGTGGAATTGTTTCGACCAAACGCGGTTAGCGATGGTAAATTCCATAATGGTGGTTGGCTCGAAGTTGTCGAAGCTGGTTCATCAGTAGAATGGTCTTGAACACTTCTCAAAGTGTGTGTGTCATCGCTTATACTACTTGGATAAGCAGAACGAGGTGGGGGAGGTAAACTAGTTGCGTCGGAAATGGAAGAAGTTGCTTGAAGTTGGTTAGAATAACGCCTGATGGGTTTTAGCAAGATGCCTTTGGGTGGAGGAGGGATTGATCTGGCAAGACGTTCAATGCGATCGGGTTCCGAATTGTACAACTGCCTCTCTTGGACTGCTGGCTCAGCAAAGGTCACTTCGGAGCCTCGACCAGACTGCGTACTGACAGAATTCGTCAGTGCATGTATGGCTTTAGAATCGTCAACATAGCTCGGCTGGGGAATAATATGAAGTTGGCTCTGATGCGAACTCCGAGGAACCATTTTTGTGTATGCATCGTCGAAACCATCCGACTCTGAACTTGTTTCCCATTTGGTGGAAAATATGTTGCGAAAATGTCGCCACCATGACCTCCACACTGCGAAGACTTCTTCCTGGGCTCCAAAGATACCAAACATAAGTATCGGCGTGATTGCTAGAAAATTAGTGATGAGTTATGTAGTAGCTAGCGGCTAGTAGATTTCGTTCACATACCTTCCCAAAATGTGCTTATCATGAAGAGAGTGGACATAGGGATGGGTTTATATGGATTGACCTGGACGCGCACCCAAGTGGCCATCACGATGGTGTACACGATAGCTGAAATAACAAAGATGAAGAGCAATGCGCCGAATCTCAGCATCCGAGTTACGTCGAGGACTCCCAGGGTCTGACTTCTCAAAGGCAATTTTACATATCCATGTCGCCACATTATCCCAACGAAAATCAACGACGCTACACTGGCAACCACCAGAGGAATGACCATAAGCGTCAAGGAGACAATGTGATAAGGAACGTCGGTGATTGTGCAGACAGCCTAGAAAAGCTTCAACACCAAAAATATACGGGGAGTATTTGTAAAGAAGCATACGACATAAAACGTTGGTTGTAGTGAATCGAAATGATGCATAGCGGTCGGAATCGGTATGAATACCGCTGGAATTGCCCAAACTAGTGTGAACTGAGGATTAGTACTGGTCTGTCTTTTGGATTCTTGTAAGGCTCACGAAACGGCGCGATGCAAAACGCAATGATTGCACGTCCAGGAAACGTACACCCTTCCCAGTCCTTGCACCATATGTGTTTCATTGCAAGATAAAGCATCGGCTGTAAAAAAAAATAAGAAAGGTAGCTAAGCTTTGTGTCGTAATCATCGCATACCATTGTAAAGCTAATGGAAAAAGCTGCCTTTACGACGGTCAAGTATCTCAAGCTGTGTTACCAAGGACCGTTCAAAATCTCGTGATGAAATGGTTGAAGACAAACGTAGCTTACATTATTGAGACTACTAAGCAGAAGTCACGTATTCTGTGGTGTGATGATATATGATCGAATTGTGTTGACAATGCTTCGTAGGCCAATGGAGGCAGGATAGCGCAGATGGAACGTAAGATCGATGCAACGATCAATGCGTTGACGATGCCATGCTTCGGTGCGGGAGTCGCAAGTAATGCAGCAAGGAGGATGATTCCGGTCAACTAGTAGATAGAGCACAGTGATCAGTATCTTGAGACTCGGTTAGATCTAATACCGTCATGAAATGCTCACTTCCAAAACAACGATAGCCAGGCGCTCCGCACTAGCAGACATAGGAAAAGTGAAGGGTAAATGTATACCCTAGGTCGTGAAGTCGTGAGCAAGATTCGGGCGTGGAGATGGGGACAAAGAGGAAGCAGGAGGACTCACAGCAGATGGAGATATGTATCATCTCAGAGAGTTTGGAAGAGCAACGAGAAAGTATCGGACAGCCCTAGATCTGCTGTTGAAGAAGTCGAAATGATGTGGCTATGTGCTTAGTGTTGGGCCACGAGTAGGATTCTAGGAAATAAAAACTATACTCAAATTCGCACATCAAATTCCACTTCGGGCGGTGGGCAACAGGCCGTACCGTCGCCAGTCGTGGGATCTGACCGCAGGCATGCCTCTGTGAACGACTGGCACTGAATAAATAATTGACATCGTTGTGAAAGCGGAGGTCGACACTGTGTCTCTACTGAAGCTTGGTGGTCAATACGCCCCCAAGTACCGGTCGGTGCCTTATGAGAGGAAGAAAGTCAGAGGAAAGTCAAACTATACATAGCAGCTGTAATTCTGCCGGTAATACTACGGCAGTATACAGATACACACTCACAGAGACATGGGACACATGAGCTGTGATAGATGATCATGCTTGGTGCTACATGCGGAGAGCAATTGCTATAGTGGACAGCAATAGTTGCCTCAATAAGGCTCAATCAACGTTTTCTTGACAATATTTTTTACCATGGTCGTGTGTGCAGCAATGACTCCTATAACTGAGTCGGAACTCCGCAAACTAATTGGAGAAGTTGCACAGAATCTAAGTATAAAGGACGTGATGGGTGATGGCCTGCTAGAATACAAGTTTCAGCGGTGAATGGCAGGTATCTGCGTCAACTGTGAGAGGAATGTTTGGCAGATGCGCTGACCTTCCAACTTCAACCAAGGTGATCATTGTTCAAGGAGTTAAGCAGGGTTGCGACCCGCCGGAATCGCCGAACGGCAACTTCCGTCCATAGGAACGTGGTGGCGTGTCCAGAAAAAGAAAACACGCGCCCATAGGAAGACGCGCTCCGTCACGCGAATTTGCATAGGCGCGACTCCTGTATGTTCGTGACTGTCACGATACGCGTCGCAAGATTGCCATTACTGTCGCGTCCAACTCGTCGTATGGGAAGGCAGCTCACTCTTGGTATTCTATCTTATGGTCTCACCCCTAAAGTGCAACTGAAACTGAACCGCATCTGCAGGCAAATACTTCGAGATGCCCAAAGGATCCAAAGCCCCTGCTCAGCAGTCGAAACTCGAAGAGATGTGGGGAGGGAAAAGGAAAAAGGATACAGACAATGCAGGGAAACAGAAAGAGGTTGCAGATAGCTCTGACAAGCAAGGCGCGTTGCCGAAATACCCTTCTACTCGCTACTAATTCCAGGGACGACAACAGAGGGAACCAAACGCAAACAGGTAGCCTCAAGCACAGATAGTCAGTATTTTCCTTACATTGGACGCGTTTCGACACGGTGTTCATTCCTTTTGACATCAGATACGACTTCTAGAGTAAAGAAGCGTCGAATCCTTGACTCAGACGATGAAGAGGCCCAACCGACTGCACCCTCATCGTCAGCTCCCGAGAAGCCCAAGGCTTCAATATCTAAACCATCCTCCTCCAAGCGTCAACGAGTCAAAGAAGAAAATCGCTCGCCAGAAACATCATCACCACAGTCGTCTCAAACAGATAAGAAACCAGTGAAGCCAGAGAAAAAGATCAAACCTGTGAAGGATGAAGACGCGGAAATGGAAGAGGCTGAAGATGATACGAAAGTGCCTCCGTCAGACACAGACCCTGAGCCGGGAGAAGATGACCCAGACGAAGGCGAGGAAGAGCTCGAGGAGGAGGAAGAAGAAGTCGCATCAAAAAAGTGAATTCGCTGAATTTGTGACATTCAGTCATTTCATACTTATTTCATTCGTAGCGCCGAAGCAGCTCTTTCGAGAACGAAAGAAGTAGACATCAAGGGTGGTTGGAAAGTTGGCGATCCGTGGGTCTTTCAGAAATACATATTGACGTAGAAATTGCTGACAATCCGAACAGTGTTCCCTACGCAGCATTGGCGCAAGCATTCTCGTTAATTGAGGCCACCACCAAGCGTATCGAGAAAACTGCCTTATTGACATCGCTTTTCCTTTTAGTCATTCAACGAAGTAAACCGGGAGATTTCAAGTCTCTTCTGGAAACTGTCTATCTATGTATCAATCGGGTGGGTCCCCAATGGCATTCTAAGCTCAACTGTCAATATTGAAGATATCCATTTATCCAGCTCAGTCCAGATTATATCGGGATAGAGTTGGGTATTGGTGAAAGTCTTCTTGTTAAGGCCATAGGAGAATCCACAGGACGTAGTCAAGGTGTCGTGAAGGCTGATCTCAAGAAAGAAGGTGACCTCGGTCTTGTGGCAATGGCAGGTATTCTCCTATATTCAATCGGATTCTACTAATCACACATTTACACTTAGAACTCGAAAAATAGTCAAAAGACCTTGTTCAAACCTAAAGCCCTCACTGTCCCATTCGTATTCACTAATCTGAAAGAGATTGCATTGAGTACTGGCCACTCTGTTCGTCCTACCCCTTTATTCTCCCTACCACATCACCATTGACACAAGGTTTAGTCACAAAACAAGAAGGTGTCTATCATCACGAAACTTCTCGCTGCATGTCAAGGTTCTGAGGCGAAGTATATCATTCGTAGTTTAGAAGGAAAACTACGAATAGGTAACGCCGAGAGAACTGTTTTAGTTGCTCTGGCTCATGCGACAGTACTCGTTGACCAAGAAAGAGGTGATATTCGTATCCTTTTTCGTTGTGCCTTCCGACTCATTCTTGAGTCACGCAGCAAATAAGCGGATAAACAAGGAAAAACTGACCGTCCGTCTGGAAGCCGCAGCAGAAATTATCAAGTCTGTCTACAGTGAATTGCCCTCATATGATGAAGTCATCCCAGCATTATTGGAAGTAGGGATCGAGAAGTTGAAGGACAAATGCAAACTTACACCTGGGATTCCTCTCAAACCTATGTTGGCCAAACCGACGAAAGCTATCGGTGAAGTCTTGGATAGGTTTGAAGGAAAACGGTTTACTTGTGAATACAAGTATGATGGTGAACGTGCTCAGGTACGAATAATCTTCATTTACTCTGACACACATTCTAACGCGTTCATCGTGTCACTAGGTACATAAGCTGGAAGATGGTACATTCGGTATTTTCAGTCGCAATTCGGAAGATATGAGCAAGAAATACCCTGACCTCATGGAGCAGCTTCCCAAGGTAAAGCTTCTTGAATACCTAACTCTATCATTACGCAGCAGTATCTGACAACCTTGTTTTTATTCCATCTCTAGTGCATCAAAGATGGAACAAAGTCTTTCGTCTTTGACGCAGAAGCTGTTGCTATTGACCGGACAACAGGCAAGTTGATGCCTTTCCAAGAGCTGAGTAAGCGTAAACGGAAAGATGTCAAAGTTGAAGACATTCAAGTCAAAGTTTGCTTGTTCGCTTTCGACTTGTTATATCTGAATGGCGAGGTATGTTTTGTCCACCTTCATCCTTTGAAATACTCTAGGAAAGGGGAAGCTCATTTGAATATCATAGCCATTACTTCACAAACCACTTCTGGAACGAAGACAACTTCTTCGGGAACATTTCCAACAAATTGACGGGGAATTTGATTTTGCAAAGTCATCAGATGGCGAGACCACTGAAGAGATTCAAAGTTTCCTTGAAGAAAGTGTCAAGGATGGATGTGAAGGTCTGATGGTGAAGATGTTAGAAACTGATGCTAGTTTCTATGAACCCAGTCGACGCAGTGTTAATTGGCTGAAGGTAAAGAACTCTATTCACGTATAAACACCGCTGTTCAACTAATCACACGACATCATAGCTAAAGAAAGACTACCTGGCTGGTGTTGGTGATTCACTAGATCTTGTCGTTGTTGGCGGTTATTATGGCAAGGGTAAACGAACCAACGTCTACGGTGCATTCCTTTTGGCGTGCTACGATGCAGATGCCGAAGAATACCAAACTATTTGCAAGATTGGTACTGGTTTCAGTGAAGAGATGTTACAGTCTCATTACGATACTTTGAAGCCACTGGAAATGACGAAGGTTCGAGGAGATGTCAAAGTCGGAGGTGCTAAGCCAGATGTTTGGTTTGAACCAAGAATTGTTTGGGAGATTTTGACCGCAGATCTCAGCTTGAGTCCTATCTATGCAGCTGCACAGGGATTGGTATGTTACACCCCCATTCTTTCCACTTGATGCTGCATTGGCACTGACTGGTACTCGTGATAGGCTGATGAGAGAGGCATTTCACTCCGTTTCCCCCGGTTCATCAGAGTACGAGATGATAAATCTGCTGACGATGCTACCGGACCTGAACAGGTAGGTTTCAGTCTTGCAGTACACTCCGGGAAAATTTAGGCTGATATCTCCTTAGATTGCTGAAATGTATGAACGTCAAGTCCTGGCGCAAAGTAAATCCAGCAAGAAAAAAGGTGGAGACGTCGACGATGGATTCTGGTAGTAGCAATATTCTTATCAATCTAGGTGTCTTGTATTTTAGTTTATGGGATTTTTTGTGTTTTTATTCTATCATGGAAAGTGTTCATTAGCAAAGCAATAGTGCTGGTATACATACTAAAAAGTCGGACGATGCTCATATCTCATAGGAGAGATATGGCGACAAGAGATGGGGCAGAACGATATAATGAGTCCAAACTCTAACCGTTCATTTTGCGTCAGCAACCTTCTTCGCTTCACTCTGTACTGCTTCTATCGCTTGGGTGACTGGTCCTTTCGCTGCCTTCTCTGCCTCCTTCTTCTCCTTTCCACCCATGTACCAATAGTTGACGAATCGGCTATCTTGTATAATTTGTGCCGTTGCGTTTGTAGCATGACAGGCGAAGAGGAGATAGTTTCTAGGCTGTACACGCCATGCTAGGGAGTCGTGGTTAGTCCACGATGTGATGTATTAGAACTCGGTGGAGAAACTCACCAAAACGCATGAACACGAGTCTTGCATTTCCGAACGATGGTTAGATTGGATGCAATTAACTGTGATGAAGAGTTCTCGTGTGACTCACGAATAGGAAGCCAAAGCGGTCGTCATTGCTCCTGAAATGACTTCTTCATCTTTTCGCAAGTCTGCGATAGCAGCTAGTGGTAAACCCCAGTTTGCAACCTAAATAAATAATTGGAGAATATGACTGAGTTCAATTTGATGGCCTGCAATAAAGGATTCTAGGATGTTCTACGAACTGGGCCCCAAAAGTGAGTACCTGTGGGATGGTTAGAAGAACTGTTGTGGTTATGGAGATGGATGGACTTACTGAAGAAATATTCTCGAGCAGCTGGAGAACGCAGCCAGGTGAAGAATGTGGATGCCATTTGTAGAGAGGAGGAAGAAGGGATAAAAGAGTATGCGAGAGGACTTCTCCAAGTTTGCTGTTGGCACTTTCCCCAGGATTTCAGTGTGCGAAAACGCTGCAGTCACATTAGACGCCCATTACATCAACCTTTTCTTTACTTGTACTTGCCAGTGTACCCAAACGTTATGTATCTCGTCCTCGTACGCAGAGCTTTCTTTTCCACAAACAAAATGCTGTATCTCAGGGATTTGAAGTATCCCCGACTCGTTGCAGACCACGTTCCAGCATTTCTGCGACGATCTTTCACTTGAGTCTGGTTCTCGACATCATGTTGGATGCCTCATGGCTTCAGAGTCCCACCCGATCAGGCTTTTTATCTGCACGTTGAAACTCTTCTCTCAACCACCACGATCTCATCTGCTTGCTCTGAACAATTTTGCTGCTTATCTTCTTTTTCGTTCGCTAGGAACTACAGCAATACCCCCTTGCAGATTTAACGACTTTTCGCTTGATTAGACTAGCTGAACTCTGAGATGCAGGGGTATCCCCAATCATACTATCCACCGGCTCAGTATGCTCAGCCTGGTGGTATGCCAGCTCCTCAGGGATACTATGCACAGTATACACCTTTCCCAACATACATGACGCCTCTGCCACCTCCCTCAGCTTCATTCCCCGTTTATCCTGGACATTCAGATCCATACGAAGTTCCCCCTCCTCAGCAGCAACATGCTGCCGCTCCCGTTCGACCGCGAACAGTGAATAGAAGTCAATCTGCAACAGTTTCAAGATCTAGGACTACCCAATTAAAATCAATCATGAAAAAACCTGCTCATGAACGTTCAGCGTCCACGGGAGGAGCGGCTGATGTAACTCCACCACCCATCACAAGATCCAGAACCAACTCAACCACTCGTGGTCGACCAAGAGCCAACTCTTCAACTAGACCTCAAGCAGACCGATTACCCCCATTCATCCCAGGTAGATATCCTCTAAAAACGAAAAATAAAATACCATTGATTTCTACACCTTTATAGATCATATATTTGTTGCACTCCATGGGACGAATGAAATCCGGATGGAAAATATTGCCTTTCAGACGACAATCGAAGAATTGCGGGAAGCGCTGCTTCCTATGTGGCCTCATGGTGTAACGTCTGAAGAAAGCCGCCAGCATCGATGGCGTGCTCAATATTCAGGGAACCCGTGGACCTGCAGTGGACCTGACAGCCTCATGTAGGTCTTAATCTGTTTTAAAAAATCCTGTGTTTCAATTCCTTTTTTTCAGCTCACGGCGTATCATTTGTCGTTTCTTCTCGGTGTTAGCACGTCAGGTAAACCCTTTTGTTTCATCACAGGAAATCAGTGTGATTGACAACGTTTCTAGGGATACTCGTATCTTACAACACTGAATACTTCACATGCTGTGAGTCCTCCCGTATAATTATCTGGATTTCTGACATTTACGAGCGATTATACAAAGCCTGCGCGTCTGGTCTTTGGTGGATCTGAGCAAGCCCCATCGGCGCACTTTTTTTCTGTCGCTCTATCTCAGTCAGGAGATAAAATTTCTATCCTTGATGCACCGCCAATGCTTGCACAAGATTTGGCTACTAGTTTGCGAAACATATTCCCTTGGAAAGTTGCGTCTGATAGAGCCACCGAAGATGGAGTTTATGTAATCGAGCTGAAGAAAGGTATCATTGGTAGTGAGTATTCTGGTCTCATGATCCTTATACAGTGAACATTCTCACTGATAGCTTCTCCCGCCGGGTAATACAGCTCAATCAGACGTCGACAAAAGTCTTTTCGCAGCGTTTATTTTACAATACTTTGATTCTGCAGGTTATAAACTTAACGGAAGTCTGCCGATTGGCAAGCCTAGATCCTTCATCGGAGCCCAAAAAGAGCTGTGGATATTTCGAGGGTCGTTGAGAAGATCTGAGAGTATGAATGGCCATCGAGATTGAGACTAGTATCCTCTCAGTCTCGAAGACATGTATACCACTTGTACGATATGTGGAGTCTTGCTTTCATTATACCATCGTTCACCGTTTCTTATCAGAATAGGATGTGGTCATTGAGAGATTTTTGTACTCGTGGACCGTCTGTTTTACCACAGCTAAGCATTTTCCGGTACCGCGGTACCGCTCTGAATCCGTCTACTCCTTCTCATAAGGTCGCATGATGTATGAAGTGGACAAAAGGTGGCCGTCGACATCATGGAAAAAGAGACAAATCCTAATACAAAGTGCAATAGCGTAGTGTCCAGATTCAAGGGACCTTACAAATGACAGTACAAGTAATATTCAGTCTAGTGTCAACCTGTGTGGTCTGAGTGCCATAAATCCCTGAGCGTATGCCATAGCTCTGCGCCGAGCTCCTCGTATTTTACATGATTCAGCGCATCTCGTATTGAAACTGGGTCGCCGCTTTTCTATCATTGACCCATTCCAAGTTGTTGTTTCATTGTTGGCGGCAGTATTTCTTGTGACGCTTCCAGTCAACACTCTAGTACATGCGACACCATTAGGATTAAATAGGACGATCCGAACCAAATTTGTATGCTGACCTGGCACTTCTGGGAACAATAGAAGATACTCTGTGTAAAGTACGGAGAAAATAAGGCTCAAAATTTTCAAGGCTTGTATAATCAACATAAGATAATCACCTTGCATTTGCCGCATCGCGACAGACGACTAAGAGGAACCTGCATTATACCGGTGCACTGTGTAGAAAGATGTGAGCCTACTGGTACAGATAAAATATGCATATAAGAAGAAAAGGCTTACGGTGTAATTACTGCAACACATGTTATTAGGTGCGTCCTGTAACCTGATCTCTCTTGCTTTCGCTAAGTCACCCCTCATCTCATATACTTTGCCCAGATTATCTCGCGAAATGGCCAAATCCATGATAGGACCGTTGATTTTACGAAGCTCGATTGCGGGAAGAAGGTAATGCTCCGCGTCGTCTAAACGATTCATCAAGATATACACCTCCCCAAGTCCATTGCACGATATGCCGATGGATGTATGGTATTTTGGCAAACTACTCTCTTTAACCTGGATTGCACGTTTATGTTGTCGTTCAGCTCCAATGTAATCCCCCAGATCGGTTAAACGAAGAGCTTCCTGATTGCATGAGAGACCCTCGGATAAAGCGTCGGCTCCACCTGAACCAACTGCTGTTATACTGGTGAAGACATTGAGATCTCAGAGAGCGTCGAACATTGTAGCAGCTTGTGAAGTTCCAGTTCGTATCGCGAGTTATATAATGGGATAGCCCCTATAGATGGGAAGACCTAGGCTCAGCTTTCAGCCTCTGATTCCAGCATGAACATAGCCGTTCCATTGCTATAAAATATACGGAACTCGGACGTGACATCAGGCTTCGTTCGGTGGACCTATGCAATTTGATCTCGAATGAGTAGGATTTCTCACTTTTCTGTCGACATTTCAGTCCGAATAACCATTATGAGCGAAAGGAATCGTTTGCCTGCCAAAGGAATCGTAGTAGACGATAGCGGAATCTATGAGGCAGAAACTATGCCCTATAGTAGTGGACGTTAAGGGCATCAACGCGAGCAGGTGCAAACTCAGCTTCTAATAATCAATCATGACAAGTTTCTTGAGGAGTCAAGTTGAAGAAACATAACGTTCGTCTTCGAAAAATCGTCTGTTTCATCTGTTACGCATTACGTCTAGAATCGAGGATAGTGTAAGAACGAAGAATAAACTAAATGATAGATGGTTCAATTCGACAAATTTGAGAGTTGCCATTGAAATTGTGGATGATTTGCGAGCGTTAGCGGTGCTACTGAACGCCCGATCTGAAATTGCCTGCTCGATATGGAATTTCGAACTTGAGCATCCCGCTGATTCTTCACCATCGCTTTTGTGACAAGCTCTCCTAGAAAAACACATCGGATTAAAAGCCTCAAGAGGTTTTAACTTAGATCTTGGAGAATTGATAATGAGTGTAGTCTTTGCCTGGGATGCATAGACCAGCGGCAGAGTGATTGTGAAGTGTTGATGCTCTGTTGAACAAGTTGCTTGGATGCTTTGAAGGTGGAAGAGATGAAGGATGAATATTGAATGTCCATTTCAATCGAAAACATACGACCCGACAAGAACAATGTGAAATCAAGACAAGATGAGTCCATGGTGATTGACATGAAAAACACAATGAAGGGAAAATATGGAATTGGATGGGTATGTATCGACTAGTTGCCTGTCGGTGGAGGCTTCTTAACATCTGCCGGTTTGCTTGCCTTTCCACGAGGGATAAATGCAGCTAAAGCAGCGGAGCTAGATCAACTATAATCAGCCTGATACATTCCATACCTATCTATAATATCTGAGACGTACAATGACATGTATCTGTAAAACAATTCGTCAGAAATTCAGCATCAACTGACGCAAATAATACTGTTACTTACGAAGCTACAGATTGGCTTGAGGAATCAGTAGACATCGACTGTGCTATCGCCTCGCCTGCGTCAACTTGAACGTTGGTACTGTCACTCCTATATTCGATATTAGCATTCTGCACGGAGAGAATGGGAGTTCTGGTGACCACTGACAACACAGGCGTTCCGGGCTCGGTGGTTTCAGTAGCGTCAGGAGTGTCCGTGGCCTGATCCAACGCATCACTGTGTTTGAGAGACTCGGAGTGTTGTGCTTGTTCGGAGTCCTTCATGTTCAGCATCGTAGATATGTGAGGAAATATAGCGAAGAGGGGTGCGGATATGTTGGATGTAGCGGCCCATAGGGTCTTGCTCTTTTTAAACATATTTTGTCCCACACAGCCGAACGGTAAATCCATAACCACGAAACTCTGAGTACTGCCCGCCAATACACGTATTCGAGATAGAAGTCGGGATGAATTTGACAGTGTCGCTGTAAGCCTATACCTGCACTGTGGGGCCATTTAGTTACGCCTGTCCGAATTCCACATAGGTCCTAGTGGGGCAATGAAGACCGCTAAAATTTTCATCTTCGACGGAGCTCGGAATAAGAGGATAAGGAAAAATTAAGCACCAAAATATACATGGTAGAGTCACTTGTGCTAGGAAACATTGCATTAAAGTGACTGGATTACTGATGGAAGGTTGGACTTTGGGCGATGAAGGGATCGAGAAACGAGGAGGCTGAGTTGAGCGATGTGCTATTATCGTGCCTTGAACAGCATTTCTGAGCCACGCGAGACCGTTGTGGAATTCTTTGACCAGAATCAAGGGTCTGCACCGTCCTCACGATGCATAGAATTCGAAGAGATTTCTGAGCCGACTGAAAAAACAAAGGGTCAGTGTGCCAGGCGCCACGGTGAACCAGGAGCTGGATACTCAATACCGAGTAACTCAAGTAACCGTTTTCTTTCTTCAAGGTCATGTTAGACCACGCAGTCTATGGAAGATGCATGCACGTAGTAGTAGTAGGCGATGGCCTGGCGGATGTCAAAGCGCTTAACGCTTACATGCTCGCTTGGCACTGCACACTGTCATTTAGGCGCGCGCTTGGGCCACTTTTAAGACTGTGAATCGAAGGAGCGGTCCGAACAGAACAAATAGAAGCAAATATCCTCCTCGTTATGTGTCTTCTTATTCATAAATCCGAGTCCATGCTGATAGATTTTTCACCGACTCGAATGACCCACTCGAACTTGAATATATGTATACTTTTGAAAATTTGCTGAAAGGCCTGATGAAGTTGCGGCCTTGGCACAGTAAATTGAATCATAGAAACCGTGTCAAACCGGTGGAATCTAGTTGCATCAAGTAGATTTTTAGGAATGCTGGATGGCTGAACCCGATTCTCCACCTTAAATTCACAGTGTTAGTACGTTGTTTACTCGTCGGAGGGATTCTTTACAGCGGTCACCGGTCACTTTTTTCTGCACACAACCTTTTACATGACGGCACCACTTTCAGGCCATTGAAGTCTTCAGCTTTTCGGTAAGGTTCTCTTCGGATATCTACATATACTTACCATAGCAGAATTGAATATAGACGGCGGGGGTTAAGATCGAGTTTTCCTACGGTAAGCATTCAGTGCATAAATCATAGTTAATGTCCATTCAAAAACATGGTAACAAGAAGCATATAACTTGGAAAGCATATAACCGGGAACAAGAAGAAAGCCGACTAGACCCACAGCGAAATCTTCACATCACAACATGAAAAGGTTAACGTCGGGGTACACGTACAGAACAACTAGCAGGGGAACGAAAGCAGAAAAGAATAGGATGCTATGAATAGCATCTATTTCTCAGGTTCGGATGGCGGGGGAGGTGGTGGCTTCGTGGTAGCTGGCTTGCCAGCCCTTCCACGCGGAATATATTGAGCCAAAATGTTAGAGCTAGAAAAGATAGACGTGAGTTTCCACCTCCAGATAGATAGTTTTCAGGATATATCACGTACAAGTTCAATGAGGGTTCGGGCCTGCGAATGAAAGAAAAATTAGTATGAACCGATTTGAAACATGATAATGCTCTACTCACGAAGCAGGAGGAAGCACCGAAGGACTGGTGGGTAATGGTGACTGGTTCGTTGCATCGCATGCACAATCTTTAACCTCGGATGTGCTGCTATAAATTCATATAAGCATTCTACAAGTGAGATAATAGTAATAGCTACTAACGATGCAGGGGTTCCGGGTTGAGTTATAACATCTGTTTTACAGGATGTGTTGTTGTCACAGGGTAGGGTTGGACGGCCTTCGGGCTCCATCTCTATGTGCAAAGACAATTTGCGGAAGAATTGATGGTTGGAGGAGTTCCAAGAAACAAAACACTGTTGCGGTAGGTGGGGTAGATGGGCTGCACTAAGGGGGTTATAAAGTGTTTTCCAATTCCATCAGTATTTGCCAATCATATTTAGTTGCAGTGTGAATACACGGAAAGAACAGCGTATTCACTGCATACCTGTGTCTATTCAGATCCATGTGTGTCCAGTGCAACATTGTACTTCGAAATCCTGGTGTGAAATTGAATAGTAAGTCAACAGCATAACAAGAATTTCCGTCAGGAAGACACTGGCATTGCTTGGCAATCAAATGTCAAAGAAGATTATGGAACAATGTATGATCTTTTCGTGGAAGGTTTCTGAGGCTTATGCCAATCTTCCAACGATGATCTCTGGGTAACCTGGGGGTCCGAGCGTGTATCCGGAAAATTTTGCTAATTGGGAGATGTGTGTCAGCTGCGTACTGTAGTATCGAATGAAAGAAGCTAGATACCAGTGGCGAGAATCCAGGCAGTACTGATTGTATTGTGATCCAACATAGAGGGCAATTTTTGCGCCAACAGCTAGGAGAATGTGAATAGTACTTGTCAACATGTGGATCCTGCGAGGCATGAATTCGTGATAATACGGTGTACTATTCGTGCATACTCTGCATCGTATTTGAAGGCAGATTTTCTACTGGCTCAGCTGTAGACTGGAGGGGGTTGTGAGTTCCGTCCTGCCTCGCAAACGATCCTGGACGGAACGTAAAACTCTTATTGGTCGATCACACTGATAGACGCGCTGAACAATGCGGAAATTGAGGACCCCCACAGGACATCCAGTCCAATATTTCAGGTAGAAATATCGCGTAAAATTTGGCCAAAATGTTTGAAAGTTTTGGCCGCTTTTCTGGACAGAAAAAAATAGAAGATTTTCAGCATTTTTCACAGGTTTTCTACAAATCCATTATTATTTTTACAATATTTAACAATATTTCTACACATTTTTGGGGTCACAAGATTGTTAGACAAGTCCGAACATTTTCGCCACTTTTTCCATGATATTTGCATGCAAAATTTTGGACTGGATTTGCTGTGCCCCGGCTATCCTCATATAGGTTCGATCCTAAAACCCTTGTTTTTCGGCCCATCCTACTGAACGCCCGTGGCACTGCACCAGCCGCCCATTATGGAAATTTGAACTTACACCTCCCTTCTGCCGCTCATAAAGAGACGTGTAGACCCCTCTAAGGGACGTTTTCTCTCTTAAATTCACGCTTAGAATTTGTGACTGTGGAATATCAATTTCTCCTATGCTACAGGAATTGAAAGAATAATTTGAGCCATAATACAGTCGCAGAGACCAAGGCGAATCCAGATGTGGTATTGGGTAACAATTATAGAGCATATTAGTGAGTATAAGAGACAGTGAAAACCGGTATTAATTTCGTGTTGTCAGACTTCTTGTTGGACCCTCTGTCGCCTTGTTGCTGAGGCTGTTACTACTAGTACTCTCGTTCTTCTAATCTTCATCTTTTTCTCCATCCTTCTTGTTTCCATCCCTTTCAGGGACGTGAGAAATATGAGACCCAGGACGACAGCGAGATATTAAATCAATTCAATCACGATGGCAGTAATCAATCAGCAGAGCCTATTAGCTAGGAGTACTTGATCACTGACACTGGTAGCGGTCTTACTATAGAAGTGGCACAGATCTGTCCGAGGGGAGTTATATTTCGACTGCGTGTGGTACCTGGTTAGCAGCTGGAGAAAAGAAGGCCACAGTGGAAAGAGTGGGATAATGCATTCTGAAGGAACATCGAACGGTTGTTTAGATCTCTGTGTCAAATGGCATATTTGTCGTCGTGAGAGAAGAGCGACTTGCTTCAATCTTTTTGGAACGTCTCGACTATCGAAAATCTGTGTCGCCCATCGTTATAGTGTTCTGACCCGACTGTGATGCGTGTGATGCAGGAGAAATTTATTTTTCTCCTATGGCACTGTTGCCAAACCTGTTCGACTACGTCCGAGTCGGCGCTTTAGTCACAAACACAGCGAGTTGAGTTTGGGGGATAAATTTTCTGTGGGTTATGAGGGAGCAAATGAAGCAAGGAACAGTGGCTGGCCTGTGTCGAAGAAGCCCCGTGGGATAGTAGGATATAAGCTCCATACATAACGCTTCCACCTCAAGTTGTCAAATATCACAGCCGCACACCGCCGCTTAAGCGTAGGGTGTTGGAAGTTAGCTGTCGCTTGTAGCATCCAAATGTCCCTAAACACGTTCACAGGTTGGCTTGTAATCATACCCATGATCAGACGGAAATACGATGGCACATCGGACATAGCCTAAGGACAGGATAAATAGCTGAAGGAGCATGCCAACAATATGGAAAACACCCTCTACGCATATACTCACAGTCTCCACAACATGGAGAAACCCATTGCTAGTACAGGCCTCCTCACATGCACGTTAAATCCCACCACTTCAATTCGCAATCCTCGCTATTCGAAGGATATCATGTATGTTTATGCGATTAATCAGCCATGACTGACACAAACACCCCAGTTACAGCATTAAACCAACTTTCATGCAGATACCTGTCATGCTAGGAACTCCATCGTAAGTGTTCCTATGCTTTTGACATCCACAGCATCATTTTAATTACCCTATAGAATTGTTCCTGCAGAATGGATTCGTTTGGTACAGCCAGAAGGATCATTTTACTATTACAATCGGCCACTTCGAGTTGTTACCGACAGTGACATTACCATCTTTCGGGTCTATCACACAATTCAAAGTGGGATGAATCGTCTGCATGACATGTTATCATCAGCTACCAACTTACCTCATGACTACGAGGTTTACATCTCTGCGGATGAAGACACAGAGACCGCTCAGTGCAGTTACTATTTATTAAACCACGAGAATCAGACGGAATTTTGGCTTGAAACGATATCGTCTGCCGACCTCGACTTTCCTCCAGCCACGTCTTCTCCTCATCTGAGTACGTCCAATTGCAGTGAATATTTTATCAACCATTCCGCGACTGACTTTCATCAGGTTATGTACTTCAGGAGCATTATTGGGTCCACAGGGAATATTTCCCTCACTCTCCCATATCGGATATATTAAGAGTGGAACTTATCAACATTTTGCGACATGCCAGAGGAGGTAGATTTTCATATTGAATTCACAAGACACTTCACTAATTGAATGTATCAGACCATCTAACGTCCGAGTCTTCCACATTCCCATACAACGCAGAACAATGCAATGAATTTATAGATCTTTTGGACACTGATGGTAAGAGCTCAATTATCGAAGCAAGGAGAAATACCACGCTGACCGACCATTGATCATAGACAATGCTGCCGGGACAACCTACATGACTTGCATAGTCGGTGGGTTACATGCTTTTGCATGCACAACGTCTAAACTCATATATTTGACATAAAGCTCGTCTTTGGGCTATAGTTGGTATGGTCATTACTTGAAGTCAATTTCCGAAGCTGTCTGGACTCATGCAACGTTCCGCAGCGCGCAACCGGTTCGACCATTATTATGGTGAACCCAACGCTCGAATTACTAGGGAACAGCGCCGTATCGAGCGGCCGACCCGTGCAAGTTCTTCATTCATGAAAATTTGTTCCACAATCCTTTTCAAAATCCCTGAACCGTTGAAAGAGGACTTTAATGCTTTACCTACTGATAATCTCATTTATGTCATACATTGGCGTAAATTTACAGATTCACTCATGAATGGGTGGAAGGAATCATCCATGAAAGTACGTGATCAATATTTCCGATTTCATATGCATTGTCTTATTCATTTTCCGTCAGTGTGCTATTTTATTAATGTAAGTACCAAAAGTCCAACTTGAAACATGTATTGACATCCCATACAGTGCAAACACTACCCTGTTAAATCAAGGTCAAAGCTTGGTGTCCAAGTATGCGGGCCTTAGTTCAGCTGTTTTATCCGTCGGTGGATTGTTCCTCAATGGAGCGTTCATGCACAAATATTCCAGAGCTCAAAACTATACTGCTTCAGAAGCTGTAAGTTGTTCAAACTCATTGCATTAAAAAGAAACTGATTATTTGTCACTGCAGGCCGTATACCTACATGAAATCGAGCATGATACCCTTGGCTATGAACCTGTTGCTACCGCATACAGCATACCCCTTGGTATCGTAATTTGGTCTCAGATTCTTACAGCAGCTCAAATTATGAGCATTGCGGTCGACCTTCTCGGGCTTGAGTTTGCTATAGCGTTTCTATTCGCATTCTTTTTCTGTGCCTTTTGCTTGACTTTGAGATTCGTATCCGACAAGATACGCAACCTTTGGTCTCGCATTGGGTGTCGACGTCGCCGCGGCGCTTCATGCTTGGGTATTCCTCACAGCTGTGTCTGAACCTTCTTCACATACTGGTGTCTTTCAGCTACACGTATGGAAGCAATGCAGGAGACCGATGACATATGCTTGTCTGTGAGTTGTTTATATCATCCATCCTACTAAAACTTCTAGCTGACGCGAAGTTGACAATCAGTCATTGATATTAAACCTAGTTAAAACTCAAAAGATTATTCAAAGCTATTATCTTCCCAGATATAATCCCCAACAGTGGCTTTCCAATAGATGCAACGTACGAATTAAATTCATTATCAAGAAAATATCATTCTAAAATCCAGACTCATCACATATTATACCATCTTTACTACTTTCGAACCATCGACAACACCAGCTAAACTTTTGGCATTGACATTGCCATTAGCATCTTTACGTTTCAACAACTCATCCCACCATCCGAACAAGAAGTCGCGAGCGATCAATTTGAACCATGGTGTGAATGAATTTTCTGTGTTTAAGATGAGTTTGAGATATACGATTGTGAGAGAGATTGGAAAATACTTACTAGGATCTTCAAACATGGCTTGAAGTTGATGTTTATCAACGTACTTGTAATCTCGAATCTCGTTAAGATTCGGGGTCACAGTAACATCTGCGGTTAGGAAAAGGATATAATCGACTAAAATAGAATCATACACAGTCAATTATACAAGTACCACCAGCGTTTCGAACCCAAACAGAAAACTAACACTCACCTTCATGTTCACCCCAAGGTCCATTAGAAGGAGCAAGGTAATGAATCCTAGTTAAATATTGGAATCGGTCGATTGGAGTTTGACTTTGAGGAATTCCAAGTTCATGTTCAAGTTTGCGAGAAGCAGCTACTCTGACACCCAATTGATCTTTCTCAACCTTTTCCTGTTCAAAATCGTCAAGAGGATGAGAACAGCATGTATTGGTCCATAGATCTGGGAAGGTGATTTTCTCGCTTGCTCGTTGTTGTAGAAGGAGCTTTCCGTCTGATGGTCTGAAAACAAAAGCAGAGAAAGCTCTGTGCAAGAGCCCCTTATTGATGTTCTCCATTAAATGACCTGTTGAATATAAAATCTCGTCAATGAAATGAAGGTTATTGCAAGACTTTCAGAACGTACATGTCTTCTTATCAGCAGCACCGAGTGCTCTGTCCTCTTCGTCTACCAGGATACACCTCTCCTCCATTAACCTAGCTTGCTCGGAGTCATATTTAGATAGATCAACACTAGAAAGAATCGCTTTCGACGCAAGGACTGCAGGGGACGACATGGTACGGACGGGGTGTAAGGCGACTCGAAACGACAGACTGAGACGGGTATAAAAAGTATTTCTCAACATTTAGCAAGTTGGTATTTTATCGAACCATCCCTCGTGCGCTTTAATTTGGCGAACAAACCGGGAAGTTAATTCAAGCGCTCACAGTAGTTTCCGTCCCGATCATCGTTTTACACAATAACTTCAATCTCATTTGCCATTGGCCATGGTCTACTTGAACGTCGAATGTCATACAAACAAATCGGCTCAAGAAATAAAAACAACAAGAAGACATGCACGGGCCACTTTTATTTGACTCTGATGTGCACTGGTCCGAAAGGCTCATCTTGTTTCACCGACAGAACGTCTTTGGTTGCAAGTACTGTAAGGTTTTATGACAACTTTTAGTTTTCACTGTGTTCAAGCACCACCACTCAACATACCTAGGCAATGATAAAATCCAGCAGCAGCGACGTGGGAGGTACTCGTGCCTTTGGGAACTACTTCGTCAAACGTCAAAGTAGATGATTGTCTTGGGTATGCGTTTAATTGCATCTTGACGTATCTAACAATTCATCAGGAATGGAACAGCATTAAACACCGCATAAAAGAGCCTCACTCTAAGAAATCGTTGGAATGTCTTTCAAGATTGACACTGACATTGGACGCTTGGGATATACCAACTTGCGAATCCTGTGGAACTACACTCTCCGATTCAGCAAATTTCTTAGGTCGGAGGATATGAAGACCCACCTTCAAATTCATATTCATTCCCTTCGTCGTAATTTCCTTGCTGCTCGAACTGCCCCGGCGAGGCGGCCGTCCGACGTAGTATACTTCCTCGACGACTCAGGCTGTCAGCGATGCTTTCTCTATTCCGCCTGACACTACTTAATCTATCGCTCCCAATGTTGAAGTCCAAATCTCCGCCGACAACTGATGAACTGACACCGGCATTGTCCCAAGGAAATATCGCGCTGCGTTGAGAGCCAGAAATTGCGCCGGCACGTTGAGCAGATATGAATTCGCCGTTGATTGAAGGAGGACGAGAAGCATGTCGAGCTTGACCAGGTTCCTGTTCAACTTCAAGTGAATCTCCAAACATTATTCTTGGTTGTCAATACACACCTCAGAGGAACGCATTCTGGATTCAAGGGCGTATTCGTCCTGCATATCTTTTGACCAAAGGGTCACAATTAAAACATTGCGATCAAACATCTTCAACACTCACTAATGAATTGGTTTTCTCCCAAGTCCCCTTCAACACCATAAGGCATGTCCCAGTCAACTGCCATAGGGTCGGCATGATCATTGTTACCAGCATCCACGTCTATTGTACGCTCAATTTCTTCGTTGGGATCCCCCGACATTCGGTGGTCTCCCATCTTACGTCTCTTCTTTGGTGTCTCTCCTGCGAGTGCACCAAACGTGAGCATCAAATATAGATTGTGTACAATCTGCCTACCTGTTGTACTTATATGAAGTTGTCCTGAGCGAGCCTCTACCTGAAGTCTGAAATTTTCAGTCCAAAAGTCCACCAATACTGGAGCTCGCACTTTCGGCAATTCAGTATAAGTACCATTCATGTCTCAAAGTAAATAGATAATAAACTCACAGCCGCTTGGTGCACCGTAAAGCATTTCTTCGATGATCTTTTCGCTCTCCTTTTCCGCTTTTTTCTGCGCTTGTTCTTCCCTGAGTTTGGCCTGTTCTTCTAAGTAGTAAGTTCGAGCACGCTGAAAATACATAAGCACGGGTGTATGTATGGGTTCAATTCAAGTAGCGAACCTGCAATTCTTCATTTGTTAATTCGATTCGAGCATCGAGAAATAATCTAACCCGCTTCTTTTTCTTTTTCTCGACGCCGACAGCCGCATCAACATCCATCACTACGGAGGGATCATTTAGCGGGGAGAGGGGAACAACAATGGACTCTTCTTCTCGTGCAATTTCTGTATAAATGAGATCAGTGGATATGTACCATTCGAGATGACAATCTCAACTACCTTGGGTGAAAGATTGAGGCGGCTTGAACACAGTGAGCCGATGGAGTGATATCGTACGTATAAATGGGCTTACCTGCTCTGAGCCATTTTCTTCGTGATGCACAGGTGATGGGGGTTGTTCAGCCATTTGCCCAAGGTCCAAGTTGAAATCCATGTCCTCAAATTCTCGAGACGCTATGGGATCTATCTCATGATCAATGCCCCTTATTAGAAGAAATTATATGTTAGTGCAAATAGGCAACAATTGAGTTCAGACCGTCTCACATGTTGGGTATTTGTACAGGGGATGCAGATAAACCCAGCTCTCGGGCGAGCTCATCGCCAATAGCTCCTTCGACGTCAATCCCTTCCAAAAAGTCATCGTCGAAAGCAAAGCCTCCAGCTTGCGATGAGGATGCCAATGGTCCACCAAAGCCGGGATCATTGAGACCTGCATCAAATGAACTGGGAAAAAAGGCATCGTGAGTTTCTTTCAATGTGTGCAAGTCCCCACGACCTCTATCTATCTCCGACACAGAAGGTAGTCTTGTCTTAGAACGAGGAATCGGCGATCGCCCAGACCGATTTGGATCGAAGTCGGCGTCGCCCAATGAGTCCTCGAAGTCAAGGTCGTCTGCATTCAACGCCACTCAGTATATATCCGATACACAAAGTGGGTACTAACGATTAAATGCGCCAGTGGTTTGAAGTTGCTCGTCCCATTCCTATCAATACAATGAAGTCTGGTCAACGTCATAAACTCCGAGGATGAAACTCACAGCAAGAAGATGGTCGAATTCCATGGCAAACGCAGCTCCGGGATCTGGAGCCATAGTGACCTGGTCCGGTCTGAAGAATTCGTCAGAAAGCATTCACGCTCATCATCGTCGGAATATATGACCTAACGGAAGGTTGTGCCATCTGTAGTTGTGCATCGGTGTTGAATGTGTGAAGGTCCTGGACGGCTTTCTTGAGAGTATTAAAGCAGGAGGTAACGTCGGACAGGAAAATTTCTTGCTTCACTGAAGACCAAACACATTGAATCCAAGACTGGAAATTAGAAGGCAGAGTCCTACTGACCTCGATAGACACTATCCGAAGTACGTATATTAGGCAAGTTACAAGAATCATCGTGAAGGCACGTACCGAGCAACTCCAATCATGAGATTACTTGAAAGCCGCAAGGCAAGAGGTTCTGGGGGCTCAGCTATCAGGCCACATAGCTGCGAGATATCTGCGGTGACGACGGAACGACGGGGGAGCTTCTTGAACGACGACTTTGCCCCCAATGTTGCAGCAAGCCTGTGGAACTCAGCATATAGTCAAGAATGAATACTAAAGTCTGCATACCATAGTAATCCGAATCCACTATCCCTTCGAGATAAAAGCTCAGCTGAAAAGAACATATGGGAGAAATGAGTGAGTATATGCGAGGATGAGGAGATGAAGCTGGAGAAGAGTAAGAGACGAGTAGGCAGACGAGAGCAGATAAATGCGAAAGGCTTCTATTCCCAGTCATCATTTTCGTGTTCGTGTCCCCCGACGTTGGCTGAAGCTCATACACTGTCACTCCGCATGCCTTTTTGGGCATGACACCCGATGCGCTGATTGATAACCACGAGGCACGTCGTGTTTACCTGGCAGAACCGGAATAATATTAGTCTAATGATACTTCATAGCCAGGACCCACGGATACAGATAGATAATGCAAACGTCCGATGATAACTTCCCCGCTTTCATACTTTCGTCCATCTTCGACCCTGTGATCCAACTATGCGAGCAAACAACTCATCTCGTCCACCAACCCAGAAAAACTTCTCGTCTCGTTCGACCATCACTCCATTCTCCAGCGCATCTGTCCAGCGAATACGAAGTCCATGAACAGTACCCATCTTCTTCACCCCGATTATATTCTCCAGACCAATCGACAGCTTCGTTTGGGAAGAGGCAATGGGACTGAAGATCAGTGCAGAGGAAGTCAGGGTGATCAATCCCGGTGTTTTATTGTGAGCAGGGTATGCTGTGGAGGAAAAGTTATAGCTGTGCTTCAGTCGAGAAGAAGATGGTACATACTATGTGCCTCTAGTACAGGCTGAGAACCCCCAGAGGGTATGACTACTTTGGCCGTTAATGGATTTCTAGTGGGCCAATTGGTAGGATCCTTCCACTGCACGATGTTCAATGGTGTGGCCCTCGCATAGATTGGCAAGAAGGAAAGCTTACCTGTCCGTCCTTGAATATACTCTTAACATCTTTCGTCCAACTTTTCGTATGTGCGGCTCTTTGCCCCCATTTCTTCCAGTCAACAGAGATATCCGCTACCGAACCTCTCGAAGTCGTTTCCACACCTCCTGGGGTATCGTTGAGCGATGATTCCGATGTCTTTCTGCGAGGTTTGGGTTTGACATCTAGTCCGCGCGCAACTCGTTGAGATATTAACTCCATCGCATATTCTGCGTCTGTGGGTACGACACGACAAGCGGCAGAGAAGCTAGAAAAATGGACGTATGTGAGTCTAGTGACCACGATGATGTTCTTGAGGATACACACCGAGACAAGTCTTCGACAGGAATAACAGCCATGACAGGTATAACGTGCCAAAACACGATTCCAGCAATAAGGCCGCCTATCCGTGCTAGGAATACAGCGGGCAAGAGCGAAACAAGAATGCCGAAGAAGATGAGCTAAAGGATAATGTTGAGAATCAAATAGCCAGATGAGACATATGCCCTCACGAATCCGAACCATGCGGATGCAGCTGGCATTCTCCAAAGGAATAGACTACATTGCAGAACATTGATACTATATGAGCACACCACTGGGACGATTGGTGAATTTAACAAGATAACCAACGTACTTTTTAGCCCGCTCATGTATGTCCAGAAGTTGATTGGCCGCAAACAACGCCATTGTTGTCAGAGCAGTATTATCCCCGAGTTCAGTAGTGAGGGTTTCGCCCACTACTGTGTCCGTATCTCCTTCAAACCGAACTCGACTTTCGACTTTCTCTTTACCCTTACTTGATTTTTTCTTCGTTTCACGAATGAGTGCGATAACATCACGTACACCGAAAGTGGAAACGCTCATTCGAGAACTGATGCTTGCACTGAGATTCTCCGCACGTTCGACATCTGCCCGATGTTTGCGTAATTCATCTAGTGAAGGATATGGGAGAAACCTTCGGCGAATCAAAGCATACAGAACCCGTGTAAGGAATGCGGCCAATAGAAGACCGTTGTACCATAAGAACCAGTATGCCTAGTGGACAGAGCTCAGTTTTTGCGTTCGTAAGATCGAAGTGAAACTTACCAAGCAGCACACAAGACTAACTCGGGTATCTTTCCATGTTGCAAGGTCAAGTAAACGAATGAGAAGAGGATAATAGATAGGAACTGCAGCAAGATATGCTCTCTGTGAAACTAGTCTCAATCGTTTGATTGAAAACTGAGGAGGAGGGGGTTGTCGAGGAGGCAAATATCTTAAGATATGCTGCGAATAACTAATTCAGAATTTAGACATCAAGACAACGAAGAGGTGGACTCACTGAAGCCGCCCATTCGCACAAAGTACTATTATTCTGTGAGTCAAGCTGGAAAGAAGAACTTATCGGACTCTGGACTTCCTCTTTATCCAAGGCAACCCAATCATGTTCCGAGTCCTCTGGGGAATCATCATTGTCATGTTCCTCTCGTTCTTCACCATTGGAATTCGAGGGTTGAATTTTGACTTGGCCCGAGCTATCCGCTCTTACTTCATCTACATACTGCAAAATGTTGGGTTGAGACTAACGAAAGTTAAAGTGAGCAACAAGAGGGGAAACTCACTGCAGAAAACAAGTGCAAAAACCTATTGATCTCCTCGTCGTCATATAGTTCTCTCAGTTGTACCTCCGATAATTCCTCTTCTACAACAGGAGGCTTTTCAGGTTGAGGTTGGGGTACAAACTGGCTCTGGTTAGGATCAATAGAACCTGGCATGGTCTCATATTGGATTTTGGGGTCTATAGGTTGAACTTCGTCTACAGGCTGTGGTGCTTCTTCTTTTATAACTGGAGGTCGTGGTGCAAGTGGAGGTGGAGGCACTGCTCGATGATGAGGTGCAATAGACTCGCGGTATACTGCGAGTGGAGGGGCCCCTTGTCTTCTTAGGGTAGGATGTACAGGCGGTGGTAGTAACTTTGAATTGCGAGAGCTGTCCTCCTGCATCTTCTCTAGAATGTGAGTGGTATGGAAGTCTTGTTGGGAAAGTAATAAGGGAGGCAGCCAGTCTTATTGGAAGTCAATGCGGACGGTTACATACAAGAGATTCCGGTAACTTGAGGAGGACGAAAACAAGTACTCGGCCGACACGCTCATGATGCGTGCATAGCACAAGGAGGTCATACTTATTTTTAGGGAACAAGACTGGGTTCAGGCTATCGTGACCGCGCTAAGAAAGAGACAATCACCATCAATTGATGCTGATGGTGTTCTTCCACAAAAGGGAATTATGTCGTAGAAAGACCATGTTGCTGCAGGCTTGTGGAGAATTACAACGTTGCTCAATTACATAGAAAACGAACTAGGCGACCTCCTCGTGAAATATATAACAGTAATCCACAATGAATCTCGTAAAATTGGGATAAACAAGCCTTTCCGGCGCACTCCTGATTCACTGTGTTTGGCAGTATTTCTTGTGGCGTTTCCAGTCAGCTTTCTATATCTTTTGTTAGTCAAACGGTATGCAACATATATTTATATCTGACCTGGCACTTTGGGGAGCAATAAAAGATACTCTGTGAGTGTAAGCGTCAGAATTTGTAAGACTTGGATATCCAATGCATACTCATCACCTTGCACTTACCGCAGTGCGACAGCTGATTGAGAGGAAGCTTGATCCCAGTGGTGCACTGAAGTCAACAAGGGTAAGTGAGTTTCATGCTACTGATTGAACATGCTGGAAACATCAAGGCTTACCGTAAAATTACTGCATATCATGTCATCCGGCGAACCCTCTAACCTGAGTTCTTTCGCCTTCATTAAATTACCTCTCATCTCGTAAACTTTCCCTAAATTATCTCGCGACATGGCCAAGTCCATCGCAGGACCACCGTTTTGGCGGACCCGGATTGCGAGAAGAAGATAGTGCTCGGCATCATCTAAGTGATTCATCAAGATGTAGACCTCCCCGAGTCCGTTGTATGATATGCCAATAGATAGATGGTTTGAGTTCTTCGGTAAGCCACGCTCTTGGTCTTGTATTGCACGTAGATGTTGTGCTTCAGCTCCGCTGTAGTCTCCCAATCTCATCAGGCGAAGGGCCTCCTTATTGTACGACATACCCTCTTGTATGGCACGTCCTTCGGCGCTTCCCTCGGGGTAGACACTAGCGTACATCATGATGATGGGCGATGAGTTCGTTGAATGGCGGGTGTGGTGCTAGAAATTGTAATAGTGAAGACGTGTTCGCGTCGTAGTTTATACGACCCGTATAAATGCGAATGACTGAATCCGCACGAGATATGACATTTGCTTCCGAAGGTCGATCAGAGCCGTTCGGATTCCAACGATATTCACGGAGCGCCAAAGAAAATTATACAGCAAAATACACAGATTTCAGACAAAAATGCAAGGAATACATACACAATAGATCATCCAGAAAGCATATCTGAAATTCAACATCACCTCCATTTATATGTCATAAACAATTCTGGCCCCTACCCACGGATAAGGGTAATTGTGTTGATAGAAGTTACGAACTGTTCGTCTTTCTGCCAACCTAGGGATAGTAGCATACGATGCTCCCAGCTGAAATCATTCAAGTAAGAAAATGTACGAAGATACTAGCATAGGTGGGTGTGTTACTTACCACAACTTGATGTTTGCCGTCGAAGAAATCGGATGAATATCCAGGGAAAATTGTGGTCCCTTCAAAGCCTTCATGAGTGTCAAGGATAGTCGACGTCCACTCCCAGACACCTCCATTAGAGCCTCTTCCGCCATACTTCTCCTGGCCAGCTGTTGCACTGGAAGGAATGTTAGCGGTGATTATTTTCATAGTGAGAGATACCTAAAAACTTACGGAAGTGGATGCCAGTTACGGAAACCGGTGTTTGCACCTTCATCATAGCCGATCTGGTACTTGTCGAGGAATAAACGGAGCTCAGGTTCGGTAGGAATACGACCACCCTTAGCCTTTGCATACATCGACAGATCATCGAATGCAGTAAGACAAGGCCAGTGTTGTGCGAATTCCATTGCGACAGGACCGTAAAGTGTTCCAACCTGTTTACACAATCAACAAATGTCTCGTTGTAGGATGCGAATGAATGTTACCTTGATTTGAGCGCCATCTTCAACCCAGCTTGCAGGCATCTGAACCTTTCCATCAGAAGCTCTCCAAAACTCCATGAATTCACCATTGGTGATAGGTCGCCATTCCGCTCGAATTTGCCTTACTTCAACTGAATGCTGTGGACTCTCGTTATCCCAGCCAAATTCATGTTCGATGACATCAAGTTGGAAGTCAGAGAGTAAATCATCAGATTCGGTATCGTCATGACCCATCACGATGGTACAAGGTCCAAGCAAAACCGTTGATGTCTCTGGTTTGGGAATAGTGGCCCATTGTTGAGCGAGTTCATGCCAAGGTGGTGAACAGAAACCTGGTGGAGGTAACGTCCCGGTTCCTGCTCGTTGAATCAGCATATATAAGATGGTCTTAAAAATTGCACAAATGTCCGTGAGCAAGATATGATTCGTTTTATTTCTGATATGCATACCTCAATATGGAATCCCTCATGCTCGAGCATCATCATCAGTGTACGTGAGAGTCTCCTGGTGAGTGGCCTTTTGCCAAGTTTCACCTCCTCGAGAGTACGACTGATGAGATCGCGGCTTTGGTCACGATATGCCAACACCTCTGGTAACATTGGCCAGTCTTCATCTTTCTCAGGAACCTCTGAATGATTATGACAGTAATCAGGATCGTCGACATGTGGGTCAATACCTCGTTCGAAAATGCTGGCGAAACGTTTTGGTTCCGGAAGAGGGATGCCGAGGAATTTAGTTAGGAGGATGGAGTTGAAGGTGGGTAAATGGCCGATGTAGAACAGAGGTTTGTGTCGAAGGTCTATCGGTTTCTGGTGAAGCATGCTCGACGGAATCATGCCTAAGGTGACAAGATCCCATGCTGCCCATAGTTCTTTGAATTCGGAGAGTGAAGGTAAGCTATACGGCTTCGGGGAAACAGGGGTGAAGGTGAATGAAGGCCGTTCTAAGACATAAAGAGAAAGACATTCTTGGGACAATGTCAACGTCAGCCGAAGGGTTGCTTGAGTGAGTATGGGTAGTAAAGACGTGGAATCAATCTTCAAGTGACTTGTTAACGAGGAAAACTAGAAGGCGAGCAATTCGAAAACACGCACTTGATTACACTCCATAGCTATTATGTCCGAACTTGACTTCTTGTCGCTTGCATCAAGGGTATTGTTTTGAGACTGAAAAAATCTCCAATACTGAAACGCGCGACCATCGGGAAACTCGCTATTGATACTCTCCCAACAAGCACCGTTAGAAGGAGCGTCATCGAGACTGCAAAGAGCACGCTCTATCAAGGGTTCTGCAGACCCTTCCCCCGAGAGTAAGAACAGCTTATCTGAACTGCCCGGGACGAGAGGAATCTGACGAAGAACTTCACTTGTGAAAGCACCAGCATATGCGAAATAAGCCGTGGGTGCTTGCACAGGAGTAGATAGGGCGGTGGAAAGGGATTTGGGGGATGAAGATCCGGAGGAGGACATGATATGTTTCAAAGGTCTGCTTGAACTGATGAGGGGATGGGAGGTTGCAGCAGGAGGTACGAAGAAACAGAATTTATAGGATTTTTGAACAAGATATAATACACATGCAGAGGAACGGGTGACCCCAGATAACACAACGTAACGAATTCGTAGCAAGAAATGTACTCACAACGTCAAAGAGTTGTCAGCAAGAAAATATATGTCCAATTAGAAACTCACCATTACATATTAATCAGTCAAAGCCCTCCCTAAAACGCCTATCATAGAGACAAAAACACTTCTCAAAGACCGCGAATAAGACTGCCACTGATAGCAAGAAAACCGGTGACCTCGGAAGATCCGAGTTAGCAGCTTATTCTGATCTACGAATAGGCGGGTCCACTCCGCCCTTCGCCTCGTTGTCCAGGGATGACAAGAGAATCGTGAGAACCACCATATCAGGGGTGCAAATAGCCTGATAAGACAGTGTCGCCTAAATCAACAAGAATGTTCTGGTGAAACATGCATGCACCGAAATGGCCACTAGCGATACGGTAGTTTGAAGAATGATCCAAGAAGGGGGACAGACAGCGTGGACGGCATGCAACCGCAACAAAATGCGTGTTAGTGCTCAAAGAAACCGACGCAACCAGCCAGCAATCCTGGACGGTAGGCAATCCAATTGTGCCGATGCATATAGAAGAGATTGAATGTGATTGGTGAGCCAAGACGTCAACTTGAGGTGACAGTGAGAACAGTGTAGGTGGGAGCACAGAAGGGAGGGTCGCAAGCCAAAACGTTGGGAAAGTCCGTATTCGATAGCAGTTAGCAGAAAAGGCCAACTTGAATGCTCGTATGCTGTTTGAATACAAGCCGGGGACCCAAAGGACTGGTGAGGAGTGATTAGCATCGCAAAAGAGTTCGACATTGACATCCACGACTGATGAGCGCGAAAGACCTGTAGAAACGAGTAGGAAGAAAACGGGGAACAGAGCAAGACAACGCAGAGTTTGGAGAGCAGATGAACGATTCAGAAAGAGAAAGAAAGAGAGTCGTTGGCAACATCGTCTTTGAGGACCTGCCCAACGCGATATTGGACCTCCGACGATGGCGTGCTTGTTGCGCGATTGTATCACGTGAACGAGACAGTGGAGGTGCTCACGTGACTCACATTTGTTTGTACTTGCTTGGCGCTTCTCTTGTGGCTTACTCGCCGCTCGCAGCTAGAACAACACCATCTGAACGCTATAGCCCGTCCTCAACTAACTTGTCTACAACCTCTCTTAACATACCATTTTCAACTTTCTTCTCTCTCATTCCATCTCGTACATACAGTCTCTGTGTTTCTGTTTTTCATTTTTCTGCCATCACGATGGCTTCTTCCTCCTCTTCACCAGAAATATCAGCCCCTCATTCCCGAAACCATTCCGCACAACCATCCATGCAAGATAAACTCCATGAAGTACTCGAGGACTTGTCAAGGTTCGCATGATATCTACATGATATCTCATCGCTTTACTCACAGACTGGCTGCAGTCGATTTGTTCTCAATCTTCCGGATGAGGAGCTTGCATCGCTAGAAAGAGTTTGTTTTCAAGTAGAACAAGCGTTCGTATCGTTATCTTCTCATCTGATGTATTTCTTTCTTATGTTTTTTTTGTCTCTTCAGTCATTGGTATTACGAAGATTTCATCCGAGAACAAGACCCCAGTTTCCCCACCATGTCTCTGAAGAAGTTCTCGAATAGTCTCTTCCACGTCTGCCCGTTATTACGACACTGGGGTGACGAACATGAACAAACTTTTCAGAATTTTTTGGCCTATAAAACCAGGGTTCCTGTATGCGGAGCTATAATGTTGAATGAGTCGTGGGATAAGGTGAGTTGTGCTTTCGTCATGAATGATCGATTGTCTCAATATGTGTGTAATCTGTAGTGTCTTCTTGTCAAAGGCTGGAAGGCCACCTCTGCGTGGAGTTTCCCGAAAGGCAAGATCAACGAACAGGAACCTCGCTCTCGTTGTGCCATTCGAGAGGTATGTTGACTTTCTTCCTTCTATTCTCTTGGATTAATTCTCCATCGTAGGTCCTTGAAGAGACAGGTTATGATCTTGACGAGCAGATAGATCTTGAGAATGTCGTCGAAGTATCGATCAAGGAGCAATCAATATCTCTGTTCATTGTTCCCAACGTCCCCGAAGATTTCCCATTCAAGACTCGTACTCGAAAGGAGATCAGCGTATGTTATATTCCTTTTGCACACATTTCATCATTCTCATTGCAAGGCTAGAAAATATCATGGTTCAAACTTACCGATCTCCCCACTTGGAAACGTAACAAAGCCGTCCCCGGAAAATTCTATCTCATCACACCATTCATAGGGTGAGTTCGATTCCATTTTAGAATTCCCAGTTGTTAAATCAACAGCATACAGTCCTCTCCGGGCGTTCATTCGCGATAATAAGCCGAAGACAATATCCCGAAAGTGCTCTTCCAAACATGTGGTCAATGGCTGCAGTGCAGCTCATGAAAGCGACGAAGATGTACATAAACCGAATGCCGCAAATAGAGTCACCCATATTCAGGAGTCCAGCTCACAATCGTCATCTGCTAACGGAGAGCCCAAAACACCCCCGCAGTCTAGCAACCCCCCCGTTCATCGAGCCAATGGGGACTCCTCTCATGGACTTGATAATGGCTTGCAAAATCTGTCATTGGGTGTTGATCCTCATTTTGCTCGCCTCTTGACTGCTTTGACACAATCCGCTTCTTCTACTGATGTCAGTCAAGAGCAAACGGCGGTGCCAGATGCGACGAAAGCGGCACCATCGTCAACGCCTGGTGCGAACAACCCATTGCCCTATCCAAAGAGGCCCTCGGTAGTCTCTGCCGACCGAACGAACCCGGCGAATCAGACATTGCCTCCTCAACCATCGCATTCGCAATCTTATCAGGATATTCGTGCTTCTGACAAACCCTCACTTCCACACACTTCCAACCCCACCTCCACCTCTCCCCGATCGCCTTTGGCGTCATCTAAAACAGCGCCATCAGACATATCTCCTTATCTATCCAAGGCAACTGTGAATCCTGGCATTCAAAAACAAATCAAATACCTTGCTATGTTAGAAAATGTTGCTAAAGAGTCTGAGAGAATGACACCCAAGCCCGAGCGGCAACACGCGTTGATGAGTCACCCTATGGTTGCTCCTCATCCTCCTTCATCTGTCCCTCCTCAACTTCATCCTCATGCCAGCAACCGTAGCGATTATCCTGTGATTTATTCATCCGGTCCAGGTGTATCGTCTTATGGCCCAAAACCTCCGTCGCAACAGCAGTATATACCATCTAATATTGTACCATCACATGATCCATTCACTGTTCGTCCAAGGACGAGTAACGCATTCCATCCAAATCACCCGCTGTCACACATTCCACGTGCAAGCATGAACGATGAACAGCTTCGTTTTATGATGGCTGGTGTGAGTCCCCGCGTATCAGGGGCTGCTACAGGAGCCTATCAGCGACCGTTTGTTCCACCGTTACCACCCTCTGCGACACCGTACTTTCAATCTCAGCCGCCTCCCTCTCGCATGCTTGGAAATCCTTCGTTGCAGGTTGTGACCGGAACCCTCCATCCAGCTTCATACAATCAACAACCAGGCCCTCTGTCTGCGCCGCCTGTATCTCCTACCACGAACACATTTCTCCGTACTAGTAATCCTCCCAATAATGCCCACCTATTATCGATTTTGAACACTCCGGGTATGGTCCCCTCTGCTCCCATCATGCCTGCTTCATTCGCGGATACCCTTGGGCCTAGATAAATTTTTCAATTCCTTCACCAAGAGAATTAACTGTAGCATCAATAATCTGACTTACCCTTATTATTGGCTTTAGTGTCTATTTTTTGTGTTGTGTTTGTATACAATTCCTTTCCTATCTTCGCAGACTATTTTTCTCACATTTCTGTTCTGTTTTATTCTTCTGTTTCTTGTCTGCAGTGCAACGTCCCGACCTCTTCCACTCATCCACTCATTCAAGCTTTCCCTACATTGGTCTTCCACAATAACCCTCCCCACATAAACCGATGGCATCAGTACTGCTTCCTTCCTACATTTTCCAGGGTAGCCTTTAGTGTTTTGTTTTGGGACTTTCCACTCGCTCTCTCGATAGCTTTGATCTCGCAAACAATTTGTCATGTGGTAGTTTTGTAGCGTAGCGTACTCAATTGATTCTGGCGATTCTGAATCGCCAAGCTTTCGTTATCTTCATTCATACTTTGTAGTCAATATTACTTACCTGGTGAATACACGTAACAATCTTCATCAATCACCTTTTAGATAGCATATTGAAATTGGATTTCAATTTAGAATAATAAGCAATTGAGCCTGTTGTGTCACGGAACTATGAGTTTGTTCATAGATAAAGGACAAACATGCACCTACAGCATGTTCCTGAGTCAATCAGTAATACGTCAACGTATTATCGATCATCCTCACACTCACGAGGATCTATATAATCTGCTACAGACTCAGGGTTGTCATCTACAATCGCTCACCGCTCTCGAAGCAGGATCGTTTCCAGCCTCTAGTGCAGAAATTCCCCTACCAAACTCTCATCAATGTCTCAGGAAAACGTGGTCCGGAAGAGAAAGATGTATGGTGCTGAATGGCCACGGAAGCCTGGCGGAGACCCCTTACCTCGCCCACCACCATCAGGTTATCGTCCTCCTAACGGTCTCATTTGGGGACATGGATTCGACGAATTCTGCTGGATTTCAAGGTACACAGACATCCCAGTCGTGACCATGTGGTCCCGGAGTATGATCAAGCAGTTCGGAGAAAACTATACTTCTGAACTCGAGGAGATATTCTTCAATCGACCAGACATCATCGCTAAACCTCGACTACGAAAACCGTGGCCTGTTCTGAAAGTCCCGCCGACGTCAGCCCTTGGATTCAATGCGGATACAGGCGTAATCGATGAAGGCTCCGACCATGAAGACGAGAGATCATGGGAGGCTGTATTATACGACTCCGACGACGAAGCTGATCTTACTCTCCGCAAAGGTATCCGCGAAGTTAAGGATATTACAGGAGTTGACAACGATCTGGGTCATTGGAGTACGCGAGTAGTCAAGAAAGTTAAATTCAAAGAATATCCTGACACAACTCGAACTCAGTACCTAGTCAAGTACCCGTCGAAAGTCGCTGCTTTTAATGCTTCCTCCGCAGAGACTACACAACCAGCTGCTGTCGGTGATACATCCGAAACTTCTAGTTCCAACGATGATTCAGATACTTCCCACAGTAATCTCTCTGGTGATGATGACAACTCTTCAGTCACGTCTGGTGACGACGATATTCTTTTACCTGGAGAACGTTCTGCTCTCACCGATAAGGACTATTCTGCCTCACATCTCTTCTCGTTAGAAGACATACCAGCGCTGGAAGAACACATTCCACCTGTCTATCTCCCAGACAGTTTGATCGTTCATGATCCTCTCGACGTCTGCTCTGGTCATCTTAAACCACCTCATCGTAAAATCGTAGGAAAACCTTCTACGTACCTCTACAGACGACTCTATCCAGCTCCTAAAAAAGCAGGCAGCAAGGATCCTGATAATCCCAACATCGCTCATCTATATTTGTCTCTTGGCCACCGCATAGGAACTGGTCATCATTCTCTCGTCTATGCTGCACCTTTAAAACTTCCTACCCCTCTGAGCACCTACAGATCATCATCTCGTCTACCAGGGACAGTACAAGTCGTTGCCAAAGTTGCATTAGCCAAAAAAGAACCCCGTCAATTGTTGAATAACGAAGGCAGAATATATAATGGATTCCCAAATCATATGTCTGAAGAGTATTGTGGATGGCATTTAATCTCTCCATTCATGCATAGTCCCGCTCCATCGTGCCCCGTTGTCCCCAAATTCTATGGATATTACGTCCCTGTTGACCTTCCTGGTAATATCAAGGGCCCAGAGATCGGAAGGAGTCCAATTCTATTGATTGAAGATTGTGGGGCACCCATTAATGCTAGTGAAATGTCGGTCGACGAACGGTGAGTTTTCAGCCAGATACAGTCCTAGAATGTCATAAGCATCTAGTACGTGCTCATTTGGCAATCTCGATTTTTTTTTCCAGCGCAGAATGTTACTCGTTGCTTATGCGACTTCATTTGGCCGAATACTTTCATGGTTCATTCCACGAACGTAATATCTTAAAAAAGCCCGGTCCTCTTACAAAACCTCCCTCAGAGAGATCCTTGGACAATCCTAGTTTCCGAGTCATTGATTTTGGTCGGACAGAATCTTTCAAAACTCGATTGCGAGAGGAACTTTCTAGCATTCAACGTTATCGAGATGTGGACGAAACAGAGAAGAAAAAGATAGACAATCAAAGTTGGGTCGAGTTTAATGGGTTGTTGGGAAATGAGTTGAGACATACTAGAGGTGAACTTGGATTTGATCAGATTGAGGCCATCTGAATACCAGGATGAGGATGATGTCGAATCATGAAATATTGTTGTAGTAGTAGATTCAATTTTTGTACGCGCACTGTTTGTTAGTGTAAAAGAATGTATGGATGATAAGAAAATTATGGATCAAGAATTAGAGTAGTCGAGTAAATATGATGTTACATGCGATTATTACACCTTGCAATTTAAATCCTCGTCCCAATCCTCAGAGCCCACACCTTTAGAAACAATGAATAACTCATAAGGATCATACTTCAATTTGATATCTTTTAAAGCTTTGTAATGAGAACCGAAGAATGTGTTTAAAGGGTCAGGTTCGAACTTCGATGCCTGGAAAACAAATTACACAGTGAATATATATCAATAATAGCTAGTTGCGCCTCGGATGTTGCTCACCTCATTGAAATAAGCACCAGAATCAGGAGCCAAAGCATGTAGGTTAGCTATACCAGCCTTGATGGTGTTACCTACTTGCATGATCTCCTGTGCAGAAGCACCTTCTTGCCATGTTCCTCCAAAAACTGTATGAACAAGCGCTTTTCGCCAGGCTGGATTTAACCCCGTCGAAGATGAGTTGACACGAGAGACAGCTCCTCCTGCTACCAAACTGAATTATAATATCAAAAATCAAGTAACGGCATCCGTGAAAAAAAAAGAATTATGCTCTAGTGATTTCACACTTACTAGTAATTCAACCCAGGTAAAGGAAGTAACATCTTCGCTACTTTTTCGTAATCATTTTCTATTACATTTCTCGGGAGTAATCTTGAACCTAATTCAATATTACCGCCTACTTGACCTGAAGAACGGAAGTATTGGGTTTCCCAAGCATAGAAGGAATCCAATTCGATGATCACTGCGGCGGTAATGTTCAGAAGATCTCCTGTTTCCATGGAAGAATTTGTTGCAAGTTGCTGCGCATAATCATAGAATGATTGTATACTTGAATTCGCAACAGAGTTGGAAACATTGAGATTTGGAGTGATGTAAAGGATTTGAAGTGCAAGAGATGTTCCAGGAGTTCCAGGATAGAATAACGTATAGCCTCCCCATCCTGAATCAGATAAGTTAGGTGTAACTCTCACTAGTTCGGTGAAGAGTTTGGTGAGAATTGGAGATGGACCAGTGACGTTACTGATAATTGTAGTGGATAGAAAAGTAGCTGTGATCGGTGTTGAAGGATGGGTACGATAAGTCACAGATGTGACAATTCCATAAGTTCCTCCTCCACCTCCTCGAAGGGCCCAGAATAAATCGGAATGAATATGAGAATTGGCGGTGAGATGTTCCCCAGTTGAAGTAACCACGGTTAGTTCTAGAACGTTGTCTACTCCTAGAAGAATATGGTCTTCGTCAGACGTTCTCGTAACTGTATTCAGTTGTATTTTGATGAATTACCAAGCCCGAAACTGGGAGACAATGCGCTGTGACCACCGCCTTGGAACCAACCGCCAGAAGAACCGACTGACCCGCCGGCAGAAAGTCCTCCGACGATAACGACGTTGTGAGAGTGAGCAGCGTCGTATGCTTCATACCATTGAACCCCTGCACCGAGAGTCAAAGCTACAAGAATCAAATTAGCATAAATCGATGGTCTACATATCGTGAATGAAATGCCTACTTTTATTATATACTTCGGTGGGCGGAGCCCCGGTAGGTACGAAAGTTTCGTGAAATGTAATATTTTTCATGTTATGTATCCATATTAAAAAAGAACCTTTAGCAGTACTCCGACCGAGATAGTCGTGTCTTGACAAAAGAAAGGAAAAACAAATTAGGCATATAAACCACTGGCACAACACTTCAACACAAACTTACTCACCCTGTATTCTTCACTATCAATCGCAAATTATGAGCAGAAGCGAATTTGACAGCAGCTTGAACATCGGACGGAGTTTGAGCATTCACTCCAATAATAGGTACACTTCCTTGGGTGCACGGAACGTTGAGTGAAGTGTTGAAGTAACAAGCATCTATCGTTCCATTGGGCCAGATGAACGTTTCAAAATTCGTTGATTGCATTGCTCCAGATTGATTTGCACGTGTTACGATACAAGGGTATCTCTTGATCGATGGATTCTGACCACGACTTCTGACCGATGACCGAGACCGAGACTTCTGACCGATGACCGAGTATTGATGCGCTGCGACTTGTATTTACTATAACTGGACAGAATCATCTGTACGCTTCTTTGCTTCTTTGGCTACCTCTCTGCGGACACTTGTAACTATTCTTGTGCACTTTATCGGGGGAGCGTAGTTTGTATAAATAGCTCACTGTAGTAGTGTCGAAGTTCTCTAACTTCGACCTCCTTTGTTCTTTGTTTATACTTTACTCGAAGATACTCAGCAATACACTGTTTATCACACAAAGACCAAGTCGAACCATAGCAGTTGTCGCTTTACTGCTAAACTAAAGAAAGCATCGTTTAACTTGTACGTACAAGTTAGGATCTAGACCGACTACAGTTAGTCGCTCGGAAGATCAGGATAACTACTAAGGACAAGTAGAAGGGAGATCAGTGTGTACTGATCTTAGCGGACTCTGAGGATCAGAGTTAGAAGCGCTAGACGTCTGGGATAGACGTAGCCTAGGATAGGCTGAACAAGTAAAGAGACGCTTAGTCAGCGTAGAAGCAAGGATCACGTGCTTAGCACAGGTGTGCTGAAGATCAAACGCTCGAGATAAGGAGCAACCTTAACATTAGGTCGAAGTTTCCTAATTCGTCTACCAATCCTCGGTATAGACGGATAAACTATCAGCAAGACGGAGGTAGATACACCGTTAGAAAGTTTTCTTCACCCAGGAGCTTGGGCAGAGCAATACAGGAACCTTCTTACAGAAAGCGAAGGTGTAGTATCAGACACCTATAAAGCTTACGTAGTAGGTTATAATCGAAGGAACAACCGAAATTACTCAGTTAGAGGAAACTGGGGATTTATCAAGGAAGTAATTGATAGGAAGCGAGCAGAAATTGCTACGCAATCAACAAACCTTGTAGAACCAAGAATTGCCGAAGGAGAGGATTCTGAAGAAGAAAATACCCAATTAGAAGAAGGGGCTTTCCGAGCTATTGACGAATTCCTAAGAGAAGGAATAGAAATAGAACAGGAAGTTGCACACGCAGAACAGCAGGTCGTTAGAACCTTATCAGCACAACTATCCTCGTTACAGATAACCACTCAGAATCAACCGAATTCACCCAATCCTACTCTTAATAACAACTCAGATTCTGATTCAGATTCTGATTACGAAATGGCAAGCGGAACAAAGGCAGCCAAACCTGATAAGTTTGATGGGCAACCAGACAGTGTCCGATACCATCTAGGAGCATGCGAACTGAAATTCCTTACTGAGAAAGGAAAGAAGTTCTCACTAGAAGAGAAGATTCATTTTTCATTATCTTTCTGTGAAGACAGAGGAAGAACTGGAGAATGGAAACTTTATGTGCTTCGTGACATACAGAAAGGAGCACAAAGAAAGTTAGACACCTGGGCAAAATATGATACCGAATTCAAGGAGTACTTTGCCGAAGGAAGTGACAAAGCAAAAGCTATGAGCCAACTCAAGAAGTTCAAGCAAAGAAGAACAGTTACCGAATACAAAGCTAGCTTCGAAAATCTATGCAGTCGTGCAGGGATTACCGATGACAATTTCAAAACATACTTGTTCAAACAAGGACTCAAACGATGGATCCTTAGACGAGCTATGTTAGCCGAAATTCCACCCATAAACTATGATACTTGGGTTAAAGCAGCCACTAAACTGGACAACAGCGCTCTCGAACTGGAAGAGTATGAGAAAGGAAATAGTTTTGCAAGCTTTGGAAAAGGAGGCTCAGGATTCCAACGAGAACGAGATCCTGATGCTATGGACATAGATGTGGCAGATCTGGAGATAGATCGGGCAATGACTAAGGAAGAAAGAAGCAAATATCTGAGAGAACAGAGATGCTTCGAATGTGGAAAGAAAGGACATCTGATCAAGGATTGTCCAGATAAGAAGAAGAAGAAGAAGACTCCATGGAAACCATTTCCTAAGAAAGGAGATATTCAAAGGAGTATTCGACAAACACTTATGGAAGAAGAAGAAGGAGAGGACCCTGGAGAAGAGTCAGAAAGTGAAAAGGAAGAAAGCAGTGAAGAGATGGATGATTATGATGAAGAGATGGTTACCAGAATCCGTAATACAGTTGCAAGACTGTCACCTAAAGGAAAGAACTACCTAAACAAGAACCTAGGAAAGGAGGATTTTGGAAACAGCGACGACCACTGATGTGTCGCTCGCTGGGAATCTCTCTTGCACCTGTAACTATAGGAATACTCAAGAATAAATCGTTTCGTATTCCGATCAAAATCAGGAAAGGAAAGAGAATCATCAGAACACATGCTTTAATTGACTCTGGGGCAGGAGGAATATTCGTGAATGATCAATTCGCGAAGAAACACAAAATGGAACAATACGAATTAGACCATCCACTCAACGTCTACAATGTGGATGGAACAAAAAACGAAACTGGAAAGATCACTCATACAACAATCATGGAGACAGTGATTGGCGGAACCACGATTCCCTTACGGTATTTTAATACTGGAATAGGAAATGAAACAGTGATCTTAGGTTTACCATGGTTGCAACAATTTGCACCACAAATTGATTGGAATAAAGGGACACTACATATCGAACCAAAGGTACTTCGAAAACTTGAAAAGAGATCTACCCTAGACACGTTTGACTATGCGATAACCAAGATATATCGCATGAAACTGGCACACCAGTTAGTCAAAAAGGGAAAATCTGTGATGATAGATACAGCATCACCAGATGAGAACTTTCATCGATACCAGGAGGTATGGGAAGCAGAGGATGGATCAAAGGAAAGAATTAGATCGGTGTGGATTAAAGCCAAAACAAATCCAGCCATGGCTATGGCACAAGAAGAAAAC